>CM060902.1:1244163818-1245413818 GCA_030737815.1 Allium fistulosum | reverse complement strand
ATACCGATCTGATTTGACGATCAAATTTTGAAGCATCAAATTAACTCCAAATCACCTGAATTATTTTAAATAGACTCTCGGTGACCTTTAGCATGTCATATCCAAATTTCATTATATTTCAAGTACTTTGGTGTCATTTGCACCAAACGACGTATCATATTCCTAACTAACAAAACAACTAGCAAACATATCAAAGTAATTCATCCAAAATCAAACATCATTCTATATCATTCAAGCAACATAAATAAATCACTCAACACAAGTTAATAGTATAAATCACCATAGATCTAGTTTTCTATAAAATAACAATTATGATGGGCGAACGGTGTAAACCATATCAAGATCCGAGCTTATGTTTTTAAACATGGTTAATAGTTGTTATTAACATTAGATTTAACTTTTAAAAGGTCAATTAATTTTGGAAATCAACTTAAAAACCATAATTTGACCATATAAATATATAGAATAGTGAGAGAAGCAATATCACACGCCTAACACCCAAATTACCCAATAATAGCTCTAATCCGAGATGAACATTAATAACACAGATTCCAAAGCAATAAAATCATAGATCTAGAGATTCCCCTTGCTAATTACCTTCTAGTGATAATTTGTGGCTAATTATAGTATGGAAAAGAGGAGCTATTTTGGTAATTAGGCACAAACCCCAAAATGGGTTAGTGAGCTTAAGCATGGGCTTAACTAACAAACTATTAATCTAGCTAGTAGTAGTCTAACTTGAAATTGTCGTATCTTCTAAATGGTAAGTTCTTCTTCTTATTATGACCATCATTACTACTAATAAAGAGAATTCATTGAATAGATTTACTCAGTGTCTTTTTGAAATTCCAAATATATCCTTTTACATCTTATAGAGAAATAGTATTCAAATATGGGAATATAGCCTATTATTTTCTAAGTACAACTGTCAGTCCCCATGGAGAACTACAGTGTACGTTCACAAGATGAAGTATCCGAGTGTTTCATATTGTCCGTAATTTAGGTGGGAGTTAATCGGTCGAAGTCTCGTCGGATTCCGAGTTAGTATGAAGAAAATATTGTAGTCTGAACAAAACAAATAGCGGCTTCTGCACTAGGCGGAGTTCAAATATGGGGATGTGGTATCCTGTTATTTTCTAAGTACAACTGTCACTCCCCATGGAGAACTACAGTGTGCGTTCATAAGATGAAGTATCCGAGTGTTCCATATTGTCCGTAATTTAGGTGGGAGTTAATCCGTCGAATCTCACCGGATTCCAAGTTAGTATGAAGAAAATATAGCAGTCTAAATAAAAAAAATAGCGGCTTCTGCACTAGGCGGAGTTCAAATATGAGGATGTTGTGCCATGTTATTTTCTAAGTAAACTGTCAGTCCACTTGGAAAACTACAGTGTGCGTTCACAAGATGAAGTATCCGAGTGTACCATATTGTCTATAATTTAGCTAAGAATTCATCGGTCGAAGTTTTGCCTGATTCCGAGTTAGTATAAAGAAGTTATTGCAGTCAGAACAAAAAAATAGCGGTTTCTGCCTAGGCGGCGTTCAAATGTGGGGATGCTACTATCAAATCTTCTTCCACAGGTACAAATAAAAATGCATGCACATTGTGGTTAAATGCAGGACCACCTGGGCGTGCATATGTACTCGTTCTACATAAAGAGAAATCATTATCCCGATCTAATGGAAGTGGTTTCAAAGCTCAATTCAGCTCCTGTCAAAACTAAAATTGGAAGATTTATTATTGTTATTAATAAAATGGGATTTTATAAATAATAATATTCTTTTATGAAAATTATGATGTTTTGGGTAAGCGACAAAGTAATGGATAATGTCTATTGGAAAAGTATTACTATTATTATATGAGTAATAAAATAATGTATATTTTTGAAATATTAATAATAATAATAGGAAAGGTATATTTCCAAAAGTGTTTTGAGTTAGTTATTACCATTTTAAAGTAAATATTAATAAGAAGGAGTTTTGAAGTTTAATATAAAATATTGTACAAATAGTAATAAACTGGATTTGTAATATTCAAAGAAATTTATTATTTATATTATTATTTTGATGTAAAATAATAACATTATTGCTTTGAAAAGTAATTTGATGTAAATTACTATTTTTGATGGAAAATACAATGTTTTAGTAAATTTGGAGTAATAAGATTACAATAAAGTATTTTGAAATACGTTATCATTTAGAATAATCAATATTATTTTGAGATAAACAAAAGGTGCTTTTATAATAAATAATAATAGAATGATTTGATTTTAAGAGAAAACGATGTTTGTAAATACGATGTTTTGGATGGATGTAATATGTGATTAATGGTTGATTTTATTTATCACTATGTTGTTTTATGATAATGAAATCACATTTGAATGTGTATGAGATATTTTTCCATTTTTTCTACATGTGTGTTGTTAACTATGGTTTTATTGTTGGTGTTTTTGTTGCTAATATAGTGGTTTAGTACACATTTAATTGATTTATACTCACATTGATGATGCATTATTAATAGTATATAATTAGTATTGTAAGTATATGTATATGTATATGTATATGTATATGTATATATGTTGTGATTAGCTTATTTAATGTTCTTGGTTGACATTTTGCGTTATCAAATGTTTTTATGTTAATGGCTAGGCGTGCTATTGTTGTTATTGCCTCATATTTATGATGATTGAACATAATGGTTTAGTAGGAGCAGTGTTTCCTACTTGCATTGGTTGCATGGATGCTATAGTAGTTATGTGATGACCATTTGGATGCATGAGAAGAACCAAAAACAGAACTACGTGGGTTTGATCCCCTAAAAGGGGTACGTAGGCATTTTTTCCTATGCAATAACTATCGAGTTGCCGTAGTGTATAGGATTAGCACAGTCCAAACATAGTTGAAACTTTTTCCTTTTATTTTATATATATCTATACAGTTGTGAAATTGTAGGTAGGAGCAGAAGAGGAAATGGAAGTGCTGATTGTTAGGTTATATTGCGGATAGCTTATTTTGTATATTCTTTTATACCATAGTTATACCATTTATGAGTTAATGAAAATTGGTATATTGAAAAGTAAACTGATGTGATAATTGTTTGTACCAAAAATGGGCACAACACTCTTCGGGAGTTATTTGAAGAGATAAAATGAAGATTATAAATGTAAAACAGAGGTTATCTAACAAAAACTCCAACAAACAGAAATGTAAAATGCGCAGACAAGCAATTTAGAGTGGTTCGGCGTATAGCCTACATCCACTATGAAGTTTGGATGATTTTATTGATTCTCTTTCAATGATTACAAGCGGTTACAGCAATGAACAGCGGATTACAGATTAGAATTCGAAATTGACAGCAAAAGTAGGATGCAAATCTCAATCCGGCAGAGTCTGGATGCTTCAGAGAAAAAAGATCCTTTTTCTGTTGATTCTGGGGCTCTATTTATAGGCGTAGGAGGCTCAAATCTCGCTCAAACTCCGGGAGAATTGGTCTGGCACGTGAGAGGACCCATTCGACTATTTCCAGAAAGTTTTGAGTCGATCTGCGATCGATACGAAGTCATTTCGTATCGATCAAGATTATCTCCAATTGAGCTCAAATTTGGTGGAGACGTTCCTCGGTATGTGTGCAACCTTCAGTTAAAATTTCATGGTATTTGGATCAGTGGATTGAGAGATATCATCGATACGAGGCGATGTTCTTTGCTAGGCTCTCTGGTTCGAATCCATCTCTCCGAACTGAGGGCTTCGAATCGATGGTGTCACGCGCCTCTGTGAAGACGTGGAACGCACACTTCGCCTCGATCCGGTCTTTGCTCCGAGTCGACCGCGTCGACCCCATATATCTCGGCGCATTCGCATCGAGGGATGACATGTCACCTTGGCTTGCTGGCTTGATGGATTCGAATGAAACATCATTGATTGATTCGAACAAGGCCTTGCCGATGGAGTCGAACAAACCTTTCTCTGATGGATACGATACACGCCACCTGTTGATGGGTACGAGTCTAGACCGATGCGAACTCGATGGGTTCGAATGAAGGAGGTCCGATGGATGCGAAGCAAACGTTGGCTGATGGATACAAAGCGCTTCAACCGTTGATGTGTATGAATTCTATCGATACGAGCTCGATGGATTCGAACATGGCCGCTCCTGATTGATACGAACTCATGGGAGGTGATCGATACGAAGTAGGTGATCTGCCGATGGACTCGAATGAAACCGAGTCGAACCTGGGTACTTCGATGGATTCGAAGTTGATCGACACGAATTTTGATCGATTCGAACTAGAGCTTCGGTGATGGAAACGAAAGAGCCCAGAGTGATGGATACGAAATCTGGGCTTCTCCCTTCAACTTGAATCGATCATAACTTGAGCATGTGAACCCGGATTGATCCGAAATTTGAGATGTTGACTTCTGTGATATTTCTTGTCATGTCCTATCAATTGTAGCTCAATCTGGCATCAAGCAAAATTCAGCGATATCCATGGCGAGCTATCCCTGTCCTCTAGTTGATTCCTTGGTGTCCTGGCCTTGCCAAAAGGCGGGATAACATTTTCCCCCCAAAGTATGTCTTGTGAAAACATGACGTGCTTTGAAGATCCACAAGTTTGCGAGTCGTCATCAGCATTTGTCGTCATTGAACCTCGCATTGATTCCTTCTTGAACTGGTTTTAAACTTGAGTTGAAACGATGTATGATGATTGCCTTTTACCACCTTCTTGTATTGATCCCCTCATGAATCGATGTTAAAAGTTGGGAAACCTTCCTTCGTGTCGATGCGGGCTGACTCGATGGATACGAAACGATTATTCGTATTGATGGGTTATAACAGATACAAATTTTATAATCGTATCGATAAGCCTGCATCATTGAGATTGATGGTTCACAAAACATGTGCTTCGAATCGATGGGGTCCATTGTCTTCAGGTGGCTTCCCTGCGCATCTCGAATCAGCGAAGTCTGGTGGGTTCGAAACGGGCCTTTGCTTCAATGAGCCATTTGACTGGTTGCGACCGGTCAGGTTGACTGGGAGTCGAATCGACTCGGTTCCACCCTAGACTCCATATAAATACCTGGGACTTAGCCCATTTTTCACTTTTTTTACCTTCTATTTTTTACTGTTGCCTTCTGCATTTTCGTATCGATTCACGAACTTGGGAGGAAAAAATTGTTCCAATCTTCGAATCGATCAAATATCATTTTTTATTTCCCTAAACTCCAACTTCAATTCAGGTAAATAAGCAATCACGACTAAATTCGAGCGACGAAGTTCAGATCTCAGATCCATCGTGTCCTTGCTGATTATTGATTTTGGCAGCGCTAAGGCCAGATCTGGACCATAGCTTGGTCGAGGATGGCCATGGCGATGCTCGTGTCAATCGGAGAAGAAAGAGTCCTGGAGGAATTGCTTCACCTCTAGTTCGTGTCGATTCGGGACAGGAGGGTTCGACTCGACCCAGATTTTATGACCTCGCATCGATTGATGGGTTGAAGGGGATGTAGAGGTTCGCATCGATCTAAGGTGGTTGGGGCTTGTGTCGAACTAAAATGATTGATGCAAGTGTTTGGCCCGCATGATCGATGCGAAAGTCTGCCTCCCACGATCGATACGAAGACCAAGAGGTTTATTGGTACAATATCGATAGCCCCAGATCGATGCGAAATCACTGCATTTAGTTGACACACAGTCGTTAACCCTTGGTTGATGTGAAGTAAGCCTCTCTGATCGATACGAAATCCACTCCTCCGGTCGATACGAATTGTCGTCGATTCGAAACCTATTGATACGAAAGGTATCGAGTCGACCTTGATCGATACGAAAGTATCACTTCGAACTGGATCGACACGAAAGATATCATGCCTCCGACTGAATTTGAATTTGAACTACGATCGATTCCATGCTGAAATTCGACGAACTTAGCGAACTTTTGCATGCTTTTACACTCGACTCCGACGAGCTTCTGCCTTGCATAATTGGACTTGATCACAGGATTGCATATTTGACTGACTTTCGAAGCTCGTCGACGGAACTGTAACCTAACGAACATATAACGGACTTACACTTGAATCAGCCATCTAGCATCTGGATTGCGTGATCGTGACGGTCAGTGATGACGGTCACATCCATACCGACTTTCAACGCTTCGCCGTTTACACCTTTCGGCTTATTTCATAGGATTTACTCAAGTCACGCACAACACTTGCACTGCACAACACACACTCTACATGGGGGAATGCACAGGCTTTCTATCGTCTAATGATGATTTCTCGTGAGTTAGCTAGTTATGGAACCATCAAGCTCGCAGCAACAAGGAACTCAGAACCCTATTCCCCCCACACTTGAGATTCCGGATATTCCGGCTGACGTGATCGGTCCAGCTCCGGATGAATTGCCTGAGGCGTCTCTCATCAATAGCCCACCTGACTCTGTCCCGTCCAATATCTCTGAAGACATGCTAGGGAGAATATGCTTAAGGCATGGCTTATCTTTGGACGATGTACTGTTGCCCGGACCGGACGACAGACCACATAATCCCCCGGAGGGGTATACTGCTTTTAATCGACATGCGTGCGCAGCCGGCACACTTCCTCCGTTCAACGATTACATAAGAGAAGTGTTGGCTTACCTGGATATCGCTCCGTCTCAATTACATCCAAACGGATATGCTTTACTCAACAGCTTGTTCATTGCATTCATGGAGTACCTCCATCGTCCTCCCCGCATGGCCGACATAAGATACTTGTTTAATTTCAAGAGCCGGACTGATAGCCTATCCTTTACATTCTTGGAGTCTGTGAGAAACTGCCAAGTTGTCACGGGGTCATGGACTAGGCTGAGTTACTTCAAGTCAGAGTGGTTCTATGTCCGCTGTCCGCCGGGGTTTGCCAGAAGATGGCTGTTTAGACGTAAGCAAAGTCTTGTTCTCAAGTAATTAACGGGGAAATTTTTTGAATGAAACTAACTCATAGCTCCTATTCCTTCTCTTTCAGCAATAATCCAGCGACCTGAAGGTGGCTACTATAAAGAGATAGTCCGTGTCCTTTAGGAAATCCCTAGCGAAGAAAGGAATATCGAGTTGCTATTGACGGACTAGAACCTTAGAGTTCTTGGGCTGATCGGACGGAAGCAGAGCATAAAGCTCGATGGTGCATTGAAGACCGTCTCCAGGGAAAAGGTTAAGCGGAAGAAACCCAGGGTCGTGATAATTGAAGAACCCGACTCTGAAAGGACTCATACCGACGAGGAACCGTTGGTCGGACCCGCTAATGCAACCCCGGAATCCGATGCAAAGAGGAAAGGCAAAGCAGTGGCCTCAAAACAACCTAAGTCCGGGAGGCGGAAGTCTGTGGTTTTGCACCGTCCTCTGTCAGGAGTTAGGATTACGGAAGCACCCTCCCTGCAAGCTGAAAATCAATTCGAAGGGCCTGCTGACCTTCCAATCCCGGGCATCGAGCCCGAGCAACATGACGTTGAATCGGGTGGACCGCGACATATCGTCGATGTTAGCGAGTCTCTTCCTGCCAGTGCGATTGACACTTCTGGTTGGTCCGGGGGGTTACACATTCACACACTCTTCACGGCACAACACATTTTCCTGACCATAAACAACATATTGCAAACGGTTACTGATTCTTCGTGGTTTGCTTTTCAGGTACGATGGCTGGGCAAAGTTCTGTGCTTGGTAGTTTGCGCAACAAGCGCCGTTATCATGAGCCACGCAGGAGAGAGGGCGAGAGGGATTACGACTCAGGACATTCTGGTCAGGAGAGGTCTGACAGAGATAGGGGATACGTTCACCGATCCCGATCTCGCTCTCCTCCTCCCAGGACCTCTGCACCTCCTACGGTAGCAGTTGTTCGTCCTCCTGAAACTTCACGGCCTAGGCCACCTTCTCAAGCTTCGAGGTCCGATCCTCCACGCAGGACCGAGATAGCCACCTCCTCGGCTACTGTACCGGTCCCGACTGAAGCGTCTAGTGAAGGAGCGCTTAAATTGGCACAGATGAGGAAGGAATTTCCCGACATCTGTTTTGATGGTTATGTCTTCCCTCCGCACTTGAAGAGAATTCCGCCAACCGCTGAAACCACTATCCATGATTATGTTGTGGACATCTTTTTCCAGTACAGGGAATGGGGACGGGCCGCGAGGAAAGCGTCCAAAGTGGCATTCGATCGGGGCGTCACTTTGAGAAGCTCGAGAAGGAGTTGGGTCACAACGACCAAATCATAAAAGCGCTCAACTCGGAGGCTGAGTCTTCCCGTAAATCTGAAATGGAGGCTCTAAAGAAGGTTGATGAAGTGAACGCTGCCATGACCAGGATGAAGCAAGAGCATTATACCGCCATCGAGGACATGGGTCATAGGAACACTACCATTACCGCCGAGAGGGATGCCACTCTTAAGGAGCTTAATGAGCTGAAATCAAAGTTTTCCGAGATGGCGAAGGAGAAAGACGCAGCTAATGTCTCTGCGCAGGAGGCCTGCGATCAGGCAGTGACGCTCCGAAAGGAGAAGGAAGCGGCTATGCAACAAGCTTGTGAAGCTGAGGCTGGGGTTGACGAGAAGGTACGGCAGGCGGAGGCCAGGGTTGAGGCCGAGGTGGAAGAGCTACTCGTCACTTATAACGCCAATGTGCTAAGGCACCGAGATTTGTCATGGCTCGATGATTACCCCACGCATCTCTACAACGCTTGGAACTTGCTGGTTGATGAGGAGAAGTCTGGGCAACCTGATGAAGCCCTTGATGAATTCAAGCTGGAGAACCGCATCCTTAATGATAACGAAAAGAAGGTTCTCCATGACTCCATGATTTCCCACGATAAGGAGAGGCTTGGTGCCCAGACTCAGGAAGTCGGAGAAAGTTCTGGTGTAGAGCACCATGTTATGAGTTCTGAGATAGTCGTGTCATCTCAATCTGAGCCAACTCCGATGATCGACTCGCAGCATATCCCGGCATATGATCCAGACCGACCACATCTATCTCCTGTTAAGGAACATCCTTCCGAAGTTGTTCAGGCGACCTCGAGCCAAACCGAGGAAGGTACCCTGAACTAACTTCTTGTATATTTGGATTGAAGAGTTTGTGTTGAAGTGTTGCTAATGACATGTCCTTTTTCTTTAGTCAGTGACAGAAGTTGCACCAGCCGCGCCTCTTAGCGCCCAAGAATCAGGCCAAGCGCCAGAAGCCATCATTTCTGAGGCGACTTCCGTCGCAGCAATGGCACCAGTCGGAGTAACGCAGGGGAGCTCACTTTCTTTCGATGAACAGATGATAAACGAGCTCCTCGGTCGTCAGAGTGATCCTTTTGCGGACCTGCCGTTTGGCCTGGGTGGATTCTCGTCTACTTCCGACACTTCTACTCAGACTATCACAACCCATAGCGAGGCCAGAGCACAACGGGAAGCGGCGATGTTGGTCGAGATTAATGCCGAGATGGCGGCCGCAGCGCACGGCGGCGATGTAGATGGCGGAGCAGCGGGACGGTGCCCTACTCCTCTTATGATTGTGTCTCTTGAGGGCACGCTTATTGATACTAATGTACCAGTCTCTCCTCCGGCTGCGGAGTCTGTTCCTCCAACTCCTCCTGTGGGAAGCGTTCCCATAGAGTCCAGCTCGGACGAGGACGTCGACATTATGCCTTCACCCGAGGGGAGCCTGCCTAAGGAGAAAGGTTCCAAGCGAAAGGGTACTGGTGGTTCCAGTAGCTCCTCGAGGAAGAAGAAGTTGAGGAAGCAGAAGGATTAGACACTCCTTTCATAGGCAGTTAGGGATTTTTGTTATTTTCTCTTTTTTCCCTTTTGTAGGCCGTATTTAGATGCGGGTTCGGCCCCTGCTAGTAGGAATATTTTGGAAAAAACTCATGTATGAACCATTGTTTTTGAGTTAGTTGAAATAAAATTTTGTCTTCCAGTTTCAGCTTATGTTCCTTTCTATGCTTGAATATTGCAGTGTTCGAACTTTGGTCCGGTGTACTTGCATTATCTTATTGATTCAAGAATAGCTCATTTTACTTGTTAAGTATGGAAATCTCGGACTTGAGTTGTGATAGGGGATCGCATCGGAGCTGAGCATCGCATAGTTTCGGGTAATGACTAACATTTGCCTCTGCCCCCAGTTCCAGGGTTAAGTTGTGATGATCAGCTTGTGATTGCATCAAGCGAGGACCGAGTGGTCGAACTACACTTGTTCTCTTATGAATTGTTTCATCCACACTCCGGGGATATATGTCATCTCGTAAGCGGTTGTTCGCACTCTGGGAACACGGAGTTGACTGATGTTTGTACTTCGTCTCGCACTCTGGGAATACGGAGTTGGTCGTTTATACTCCGCTTCGCACTCTGGGAACACGGAGTTAGTTGTTTATACTCCGTTTCGCACTCCGGGAACACGGAGTTGATTGATGTTTATACTCCATCTCGCACTCTGGGAATACGGAGTCGACTGATGTTTATATTCCGCTTCGCACTCTGGGAATGCGAAGTTGGATGTTTATACTCCGCTTCGCACTCTGGGAATGCGAAGTTGGATGTTTATACTCCGCTTCGCACTCTGGGAATGCGGAGTTGGAATGTTTATACTCCGCTTCGCACTCTGGGAATGCGGAGTTGGAATGTTTATACTCCGCTTCGCACTCTGGGAATGCGGAGTTGGATGTTTATACTCCGCTTCGCACTCTGGGAACACGGAGTTAATTGCAGGATTGTCGTGTGTCAACCCTATCAATATCGGTGTCATGGCTTGTCCCCGAGCTCGGGTTTCACCTAGTGAGTGGCCGGTCGTATCACAGCCACTCTCCATTTGAATAAGTCCCATTGCATGATGGGATTTAGCTCTTCGTGCATCGTGATGTTGTATATCGTACTTAATGAATCACAGCTCTGGCTCGAAGAAGTGGCATTTTATTGCTGAAATAAGAAAATGCGGCAAAGTCAGTTGCCTTATTACAAAATTCAAATTTCGAAATACAGAAACAAATTGCTAAATAGAATGAAATAAATAAAGCCTGTCATATGTAATAGCGGCGGAGACTTTCGCTGTTCCAAGCCCTTGGTAAATCGAGACCGTCAACAGTCGACAGCTTGAATGTACCATCTCCGAGCTTTCGTGTAATTACATACGGTCCTCCCCAGTTCGGTTTCATGTGTGAAGGAACTGGGTAGATTCTCTTGAGCACGAGGTCGCCGAGTTCAAAGGTTCGAGGTCGAACTTTGGTGTTGTACAGCCGGGCGACCCGACTTCGATGTGCGGCTGCTCTCAAATCAGCCTCTTCCCGTTTTTCATCCAATAGATCCAAAGATTCGGCCAGGAGTATAGCGTTTTTTTTGGATCATAATAAGTCACGCGATGGGAGAACACTTCTGTCTCGACCGGAATAACGGCCTCTGAGCCATAAGATAGGGAAAACGGAGTGTGTCCGGTCGCGGTTTTGTGGGTCGTTCGATAGGCCCATAACGCCATAGGAAGTTCATTGTCCCACTTGCCCCCAGCCTTCTCCAATCGTTTCTTCAGGATCGATTTTATAACTTTATTGACAGCTTCAACCTGTCCATTCGCTTGGGGGTGTGCGACAGCCGAGAACTTTTTGCGGATATGAAACTGTTGACAGAAATTCTTGAATTCCACACTCTCGAATTGGGCTCCGTTATCAGTGATGATAGTATGCGGGAGTCCAAATCGACAGATGATGTTGCGAACCACAAAATTTATCACTTTCTTTGTCGTAATGGTTGCAAGGGCTTCGGCCTTAGCCCACTTTGTGAAGTAGTCAACGGCGACGATGGCGTATTTCGCACCGCCTTTTGCTAAAGGTAAAGCGCCGATGATGTCGATGCCCCACATTGCGAATGGCCAGGGACTGACCATTTGGGTTATTTCAGTAGGCGGAGCTCTCAGAATTTGGGCATGTATCTGGCATTTATCGCACTTCCGGGCATAGTTTGCCGCATCTCGGTTCACTGTCGGCCAGTAGTACCCATATCGGAGTATCTTCTTAGCGAGAGCTTGTCCTCCAGTATGATCGCCACACTCTCCTTCGTGCACGTCATGTAACACTCATTTGATTTCCTCGTGGGCGATACACCTGAGGAGAGGAACAGAATAACCTCTCCTGTACATGACTCCGTTTTGGATGACGAACCGCGAAGCTTTTCGCTGAATTTGTCTCTTCTCATTTCTAGTTTCAAGCAGCGCCCCATTCTCAATGTAATTCTGATACGGAGTCATCCAAGATTCTCTACTGGGAGCGGTTTCAAACGCAGAGTTCATTTCTATCCGATCGATGCTCGGGGAGGCCAAAGTTTCAACGGGGACAAGTCCCATTGCCGCGCTTCACCTGTGCTAGCTAACTTTGCCAGTGAATCGGCTTTCTGATTGTGCTCCCGAGGCACATAATAGATGGCATAATAATCAAACTGGTTTAGTATTTCCTGAACCCGAGCCAAGTAAGCAACCAGTCTTCGGTCTCTTGCTTGATATTCTCCTCGTACTTGACATACTACTAATTGTGAATCGCAATAAATTTCCACAGCGATAATCCTCAAGTCTCTGGCAAGTCTTAAGCCAGTTAGGAGGGCTTCATATTCGGCTTCATTATTAGTTGCACGAAAGTCGAATTTAAGAGCATAACATATGGATCGGCCCTCGGGAGTCTCAAGTACAACCTCAGCGCCCGAACACCGGTCATTTGATGCACCATCAGTATACAGCTTCCAGATGTATTCGGGAGATTTACTAGTCTCGGGCAAGTCTTCTGGAACGGTGAATTCAGCTATAAAGTCTGCCAGGACTTGTCCTTGAATGGCTCTCCGCGGATCGTATGCGATATCAAATTGGCTTAGCTCAATGTTGCACTTGATTAACCTACCGGACGTCTCAGGCTACGTGAGGACCTGTCATAACGGCTGGTCGGTGTACACAGTAAGCGGATGAGCTTGGAAGTAAGGACGGAGCTTTCTTGAGGCAATGACCATGCAATAGGCCAGTTTCTCCAGTCTCGGGTAATTTCTTTCAGCTCCTGTTAGCGGCTTACTAACATAGTAGACCGGGTTTTGCACTTTGTCTTCTTCCCGGACTAGAGCAGCACTGATCGCATGTTCTGATACTACCAAGTAGAGATATAGTTGCTCATGGTCAACCGGTTTTAATAAGATCGGAGGTGTGGAGAGATGTTGAACTAATGATCGGAACGCGCCTTCACACTCCGTGGTCCATTCAAAGTTCCGTTTGCCCTTCCGGATCAGGTCGAAGAAAGGAATGCATTTATCGGTGGACTTTGAAATGAACCTGCTCAATGCTGCGACCTTCCCGTTAAGACTCTGGACTTGCTTTATAGTTCTAGGGGTTTGCAAATTTCTAATAGCCCAGATCTTCTCAGGATTCGCCTCTATTCCTCGAGCGTTGACGATGAACCCAAGGAATTTTCCGGATGCGACGCCAAAGTGACACTTGAGTGGGTTGAGCTTCATTCCGTACTCCCGGAGGATGCTGAACATTGAATTCAAATCTCTGACGTGATCTGTGGAGAATCGGGACTTCACCAGCATGTCATCCACGTAAACCTCCATGGTCTTCCCGATCTGATCAGCGAACATTCGGTTGACTAAGCGTTGGTATGTTGCTCCAGCGTTCTTTAGACCAAACGACATGACTTTGTAACAATAGAGTCCCAGATCGATCACGAAGCTGGTATGTTCCTGATCAGGTAAATGCATGGGTATTTGGTTGTAGCCGAAATAAGCGTCCATAAAGGATAGTAGTTCATGTCCGGCCGTCGAATCCACGAGCTGATCGATTCGCGGAAGTGGGAAGCTATCTTTTGGACAGGCCTTGTTTAGGTCAGAGTAATCAACGCAGGTTCTCCACTTCCCGTTTGGTTTCCGAACTAGTACAGGGTTGGACACCCATTCTAGATACAAGGCATCTCGAATGAACCCGTTCGATTGTAGTTTATCAACTTCCTCCTTAAGGGCGGCAGATCTCTCTGGATCCATACCGCGCCTTTTCTGCTTTACTGGGACATGTCGCGGATCTATATTCAGGGAGTGACTCGCAATGCTCGGCGAGATTCCGCACATGTCAGAGTGTGTCCAGGCGAAGACATCGAGATTTGCCCGAAGAAATTCGACCAATTCCTGCTGTGTCTGCTTGTTTAGCTGAGACCCAACTTTCAGCATCTTCGAATCATCATCCTCACTGATTGGGACGTCCACAGTCAGTTCGGCTAGAGAAGCTTGGCTCTCCGTATATTCGTCTTTATCCTCGTTGTCCCTGGGGTTCAGGTCTTTCAGGAGTTGGTCGTGGTGCCCGGGCTGAGGCCCAGGCATCAATTGTCAATCATCGATAGAACGGACGCGGAGAGATTCCTCTACGCCCTTTCCCTTCTCTTTACGTTGCGCCCCGCGCAGCTCAGCAACATAACAGGCCCTTCCCGTGGCCTGATCTCCTTGAACAACTCCAATCCCATGATCAGTGGGGAACTTCAAAGTCAGACACCATGGGGCGATGGCCGCCCTGAACTCAGCTAGGGCTGGTCGACCCAGAAACGCATTATATGGCGAATCAATTTCTAGCACAACAAATTGTAACATTCGGACCCTCCGGCGTTCTCCAACGCCTAACTCCACTGGGAGTTCAGTTATTCCGATGGGTATTGTGGCACTTCCGTTGAAACCATGGATTCTGGACAAACAGGGTTTTAAATCCTTTGTCTCCATCTTCATTAAATCGTAAGCCCGTTTAAGCAAGATATTCACAGAGCTCCCACTGTCGACCAGGATCCTCTTCATCCAAGCAGGACCTACCTGGGCAGATATGACTAGTGGGTCGATTGTAGGGGCTTCGATCTTATCGGCGTCTCGGCTCCTGAACACAATATCATCAGATATTATCTTTTGTTGCTTCGCCGAAGTTCCGTCCTCGCAATTACTATAACACTCGAAGTCCGCATGCCTGATAGAACTAGCATACGACTCCATTTCCCCCCAGCTTCTGTCTGCCGGATGGGGACCACCACTTATTGTGTTGATAACTAATCTCCCGCCCGCACGGGCTGGTTCCTCCTCTCTTTCCTGATTTTGAGAATGATTTTGATTCGAGGGGCCCGCTCCGCCAGACTGCGGCTCCCGTACAAACTGATCTAGCTTCCTCTCTCTAATCAGCTTCTCGATGAGGTCCTGTAAGTGCCGACACTCATTGGTATTGTGCCCATAGCTTTCATGGAACCTACAGAATTTCCCTGTCTGAACCTGCCTCTCCGACGAGGGCTTCGGAGCAGGCTTCTTATACTGTACAGTGTTACAAGTATGTAAGTATACGTTTTCCAATGATGTGTTTAGCGGTCAGAGCCATCAATATTGAATTATCGTTAGGATTGGTGATCTCAACGCATGCCGCGTGGAACCTCTCCAGGTAACGTCTGAGCGTTTCTCCATGAGCTTGAGTGACGCTGGACAGGGTGTTAACGTCTTTCGGCCTAGCAACATGCATACGGAATTGCTCTACAAACCTCTTGGCCAATTGATCGAACGAAGAAATTGATCTAGGTGGTAGGCGTGTAAACCACATTGTCGCGATTCCCCCCAGAGAGATGGGGAAACTTCGACACTTCACTGCATCGTCGGCCCTTGCAGCGCTCATCGACCATTCATATTTCAGAATATGCTGGTTGGGGTCACTATTTCCTTCATACATCGGGAGAGTCGGCATTCTGAATCGCCTAGGGGGTTCAGCATGTAACACTTCGTCTGTGAAAGGGGTATGACTATGGGAAATCCCCCAATCATCATTAGTGAGCCCCTGACTCTCGCGGATCATCTGACGTATCATGGTTGATATATCCGACACGGGCAGGTTCTGAGCTTGATGAGCTAAGGCGTGGTCGGGTTCCACGGTGCGAGTTTGGATCGGGCGCTGTCGACGATCCATATCTCGCCTCCTTGGCTCAGCATCTTCTGGGACATAAGGTTCAGGAGTATGTCCACGCTGTTGATTGATCGGCTCTGATTGATTTCGGGTATCAACCCTTGTTTCTGCTGCGGCGGTTGTTTGTACCAAAAATGGGCACAACACTCTTCGGGAGTTATTTGAAGAGATAAAATGAAGATTATAAATGTAAAACAGAGGTTATCTAACAAAAACTCCAACAAACAGAAATGTAAAATGCGCAGACAAGCAATTTAGAGTGGTTCGGCGTATAGCCTACGTCCACTATGAAGTTTTGATGATTTTATTGATTCTCTTTCAATGATTACAAGCGGTTACAGCAATGAACAGCGGATTACAGATTAGAATTCGAAATTGACAGCAAAAGTAGGATGCAAATCTCAATCCGGCAGAGTCTGGACGCTTCAGAGAAAAAAGATCCTTTTTCTGTTGATTCTGGGGCTCTATTTATAGGCGTAGGAGGCTCAAATCTCGCTCAAACTCCGGGAGAATTGGTCTGGCACGTGAGAGGACCCATTCGACTATTTCCAGAAAGTTTTGAGTCGATCTGCGATCGATACGAAGTCATTTCGTATCGATCAAGATTATCTCCAATTGAGCTCAAATTTGGTGGAGACGTTCCTCGGTATGTGTGCAACCTTCAGTTAAAATTTCATGGTATTTGGATCAGTGGATTGAGAGATATCATCGATACGAGGCGATGTTCTTTGCTAGGCTCTCTGGTTCGAATCCATCTCTCCGAACTGAGGGCTTCGAATCGATGGTGTCACGCGCCTCTGTGAAGACGTGGAACGCACACTTCGCCTCGATCCGGTCTTTGCTCCGAGTCGACCGCGTCGACCCCATATATCTCGGCGCATTCGCATCGAGGGATGACATGTCACCTTGGCTTGCTGGCTTGATGGATTCGAATGAAACATCATTGATTGATTCGAACAAGGCCTTGCCGATGGAGTCGAACAAACCTTTCTCTGATGGATACGATACACGCCACCTGTTGATGGGTACGAGTCTAGACCGATGCGAACTCGATGGGTTCGAATGAAGGAGGTCCGATGGATGCGAAGCAAATGTTGGCTGATGGATACAAAGCGCTTCAACCGTTGATGTGTATGAATTCTATCGATACGAGCTCGATGGATTCGAACATGGCCGCTCCTGATTGATACGAACTCATGGGAGGTGATCGATACGAAGTAGGTGATCTGCCGATGGACTCGAATGAAACCGAGTCGAACCTGGGTACTTCGATGGATTCGAAGTTGATCGACACGAATTTTGATCGATTCGAACTAGAGCTTCGGTGATGGAAACGAAAGAGCCCAGAGTGATGGATACAAAATCTGGGCTTCTCCCTTCAACTTGAATCGATCATAACTTGAGCATGTGAACCCGGATTGATCCGAAATTTGAGATGTTGACTTCTGTGATATTTCTTGTCATGTCCTATCAATTGTAGCTCAATCTGGCATCAAGCAAAATTCAATGATATCCATGGCGAGCTATCCCTGTCCTCTAGTTGATTCCTTGGTGTCCTGGCCTTGCCAAAAGGCGGGATAACAATAATATTGTAAAATAATTGCATTATTTATTTAATGTTAATTTATATTGATGTTTGATTCTAGTGTGAGATTTCCTTTTCGTTTCTTAGTTATTGACATATTAAATTATAAAACAAATGATCCACTGGTTTTAATATCAGAAATTAGTGACAATCGTATTTTATAGCGTTTGTAATTGATTTAAAATGTTGAAAATATTAGGGCATTATATTTAGTATCAAAGCTTAGGTTTAACGACTCCCTTAGCTTTGGATAGACCTAACCATTTAGGGTAGGTAAATTTACCCTTCTGGTTGGTTAAATAATAAGAGAGCGTTCTTATCAGTGGTTATATGTTTTGTGCATATGAGTTGTGTGCATGATAACCATTGCCTCATCCTAAGATGTTAGTTATTCATAGTGACCTTTGAGTGAGAAATAAATACTATATGCCCAGAGACGGATGAGATCTTATATGTTGGTTTAACTCAAGTGACACACATGTGACATTAAGACCCAACCTTAATAAGTGGCCTAGTTTTATGGAATTTCGACTTTAAAAGTTATATTAAAAAAATACATTTTGGATTTTGAAAGGTATTTTACTTAAGAAGGAAAAATGGGTGTTTTAGATTTAAAGCGATTGACTGAAATTTTAAAATGGTGAAAATAAAATATTTTTGTTTAAGGAATATTTGTTCTGACGGTATTTTTTGAAAAGAAACTATTTTAGTAGAAAGATATTTGGATATAGAAAATACTTTTGAGAAGCTATTTTAGTAGAGAAAATATTTAGAATTATTTTTGTTGAGAATATGTATGTGTGTGTATTTGAGTATTAGGAGGAAAATTTTTATTTATGGGGGAAGTGTTTTGTTTGAAAGAACACCCTTGAAATTTGAAAACCTTTTATGTGAAGCTAATTTTAGTTGCAAGATTTTTATGTAAAGAAAACTATTTGATAAACGGTGTTTAAAGGGAAAATATTTTTTTGATATAAGATTTCGATTAGGGGAGTACCCAATTTCCTTTAGAAGAATGTTTTATTGAGGTTATGTGCGAAAATAATTTTCTTCTTGACAAAAAAGATGTATAAGAAAATATGTTGTTTAATATTCTAGGAAAATATTTTATAAGGATGGAAATAATTTGGTTCAAAAGTGAATTCTAAAAAGAAAAGAAGTAAAATATTTGTTTTGAATAAAATTATGGAAGTGTATACTATTTGAGAAACTCTATTTAAAGACTGTAAAACTAGATTAAATGGTATGGAATATGGGACAACTGGTGGTGTGAGTCTTAAGTTTGTCCACAACCTATTATGTTGACCTAAATTTTGTACGACTTACCATAATGTGTTGTAGGGATGTCTAATTATTCCCTTCTGGAGAAAGTGTACGGATATGAGACTATGATTACCCATTTTGATTTATAGGATAGAAATATTTTACTTTGGCAGTACTTGTTCACTTTGGTTGAATTAGTTATGTTGTTCTCTTGCTTGTTAAGATTGGTTATATTGATTTGACTGTTTCATTTGACTTCGTTTGTTTAGTGGTCTATAGTGAATTAAATTCTTCCATTTGTAGTGTGTTATTATTGTTTAGTTGTTTGATAATGGTTGTTTATTAGTTTCTGTCATGCATTCTTGAGTCGATTCTTTTTGCTTGCATTATATTTTTGATTGATTGTTTGTTTTGGTTCAATTTGCTTAATTATTGATTATTTACCGTTTACCTTATTATGAATATGTACACTATATGTTCAGATACATTACTTATTGCTATTAGTAATCTAACGAGGAGGTAGTAACCCAATGTTAACTTTATGAGGATATGCATTGGAAAAACCAATAAGATGACAAGGGACACATTTGGATTAGTTATGGTGTATGACATGAGATTTTCTTTAGTTGACTTCGTGCCATGCATAGGGAAAATAGTGGTTTGCTTCAGATCAAGTGCAAGGAAATCTTAAGAGTCAAGTGAAGTATTCTAAACATTGATGAATCAACGAAGCGAGGCATTTGATCGAGTACTTCTAGTGGAAAGTGTAAGCATGGGACTACGGTAGTTTGAGGAGGCACATTCGATTTGGTGGATTGCTGTGATGGGCAATGGGATCATTGATAACTCTGCATGTGATGGGCGTTTCATGGGGCAATGGTATCTGGGGACGCTCATCTATGTACCCTCGACCATGGGACAGTCTGGTCTGCTCTAGGAGTGCAGTACCTATGGGATAGGCATGCGAATGAACACTGAATCCAATTGTGACACGGGGTGTCTTCAACCTGGGAGGTCATTGAAATAGTTATCATTTATCCGAAGGACCTTGGGAAGGTCATGATGAAGCAAGACCTTGGGAAGGTCATGGTGAAGCAAGACTTTGGGAAAGTCATGGTGGCAAGAGACATTGGGAAATTCATAGTGAAGCAGGGCTTCTATAACGATCATAGTAATGTGAGACTTTGGGAAAGTCATGATGACATGGGAAGTTGGTGATGATTGTGGTTAAGTGAGATATGTGATGACTGTAGTGGAGCGAGGCTTTGATGATGATCGTGGTGAAGTAAGACTTTAGCAATGATGCATGGCAAGGTGATACCTTAGTAATGGCTAATATGACGTGGAGGCTTAGTGACGATGTAATTCGCCTTAGTGGTGGTGAGGACTGTTTGGTATAAGACCTTGATGGTGGTCTAGTTTGGCTTGAAGATGGTTATATTTCCCGATAGTATATAAGGGTCCAAGAAATCGAGAATTAATGCAAGTGCAACATTAATTTAAGGATGTATCCATAAGTAGGCACATATATTATTTTGGAAGGCGTAGGTATGAGGTGGTATACCGATTGTTATGAGGATGAGACTATGAGGAAGTTCATCGATAGGCTGGAAGATATACATATTATAGTGGAAGGTTTGTCGGTGTAGGGTTTAGCACACAGTGTTATTTGTTGGTATGATGGTGTGGCGATTACCATTTTTGCATGTATGCATGCTTTACTTTAATGTGCTATGTTGATTATCGATTTATGTATATTCCTGTTATGCATGCATATTTGGACCAACCTAAATTTTATTGTGTATTTTCGCTATGAGCGATTATGTTTGGATTGCTTTGACGCATGTTGTGACTTGTGTATGGAGTTAATCTATGGTTGAGAATGTTTAACCCTTGATTGACGGAGTGCTATTTTTATACACTATAGTTTGGATGTACGATTGAGGAATTATGGGTGTTACTATAATATGTGTGTTGGATTCATTATTGTGAATGAATTGTTATGTGTCATGATTGATTATGTTGTGTGGATGTTATATACTACAATTAATGATGATTGATTTTGATTAATATACTTTCACATATATTGTGATTAAACCCACAATGAGACTTTATTGATTGGATCGATGGTTGTATTTGGGAAATCACGAGGGTGCAATTCTTCTAAGGGAGAATGTAATGATCTACAAATTTCACATTTTTAAAATTAAAGTAATTAAAAATAGATTTTTAATAAAAGGGTGAGTTGGGTGTCCTATTTGTAACCGTTGTGAAGGCCTTTTTGAGCTGATTAGCTTGATATATAATTTTGATGCATTTGGAGTTACAACTTGCAAAATAGAGGCGTTATAGTATTCAACTAGCCTACGCAACTATTTTGGATCAAACCTAATATGCAACCCATAACCCAACCTAATGACTATTTAAGTTAGGTAACGAAACCTTAGTTGTCACCTCTATCTTCAATTTTCTTCCCAATCCCTAAATCAACCCAATATTCTCTGTAATGGTATTAGCAAATTCATTAAAAAGTGATTAAAATCCAAAATGTCCAAACCTTATCAAATTATATATGGATTCGAAGCTCTCAGCAAGGCAAAGAGGTATTTGAGATTTAGTTTTCCATCCGATGCTCCGATTGACTGGAAATTATAGATTTATTTTTGACCGTTTGTTCTAGACTTTGTGACCGTCGATTATTGGATAATAGGGAGGCACTACGTTATAGATGAAGGCAGAGGGTTTCATTGATATGGTTGGATCATGCTAGATCTGCCTGAGTTTGCTAGAAATTGTTGTAGAAGTTGGCAGTGTCTAGGGTTAGCACAAGAGGAGGGAAGGCCAGATGTGGTATGTAAGGTTGGAGTTTGTGCGGCGGAGGTGAGGAGGTGGCTGGTATTGTCGGATGGGATCGAAGGTGACCGTGAAGGCGGCAATTTCAAGTGGAAGATGGTGGTTGATGGGTTCCCTAAATGATCAGGATGGTGAAGGTTACTTTGGCATAACTTAGTTTCTATTTTATTTTGATTATTAAATTACTAAAATGCCCCTATCTTCTAATTTGAATATCGTTCACATACGAACTTTGATTTACGCATGGTTTCTTCCGTTGGATTCATAAGGAAATTTCGAAAGTTTGGCACTAGGTTTTCTAATTTCGGAGACTGTTGGAAAACGTGGCGTTTGTGTGGTTTATTTATTTAATTAATTGAATTTTAAAATATTAAATGCATATCCATCGATGAAAAATTATAATTATTGATATATGTTGTGATAAATTAATAATTGTTTGGGTATTGTAAATATTTGGATATGTTGTGCCTTATCGATAATTTATTGTTGATTATTGTAATATTGAATGTGATTAACTAACATAAGGTAATATACAATTTTTGTATGACTTTGTAAATAATAATCATTTAATGAATTAAATGAAATCACTGGAAGAAATCTAATAAGGTTGTTATTTATGAAAATCTAGGGAAATTCATAAATAATAATGGAATATATATTTTAAAACTAAAATTGGAAGATTTATTATTATTATCTAATAAAATGAGATTTTATAAATAATAATAAGGTTTTTGTGAAAATTACGTTGTTTTGGGTAAGTGACAACGTAATAGATTTTGTAGTGTTTGCTAGAAATTATTATTATTATTATTATTTTTTGGGTAATAAAATAATATATATTTTCGAGATAATATTAATAATAAGGTATATTTCTAAAAGTGTTTTGAGGTAAATTATTATCGTTTTGAAGTAAATATTAACAAAAAGAAGTTTTGAAGTTTAATATAAAATATTTTTACTTTTGAGACAATTAGTAATAAACTAGGTTTGGAATATACCAAAGAGATTTTATATTTATATTACTATTTTGATGTAAAATAACATTATTATTTTGAGAAGTAATTTGATGTAAATTACTATTTTTGATGGAAAATACGGTGTTTTAAGAAATTTGGAGTAATAAGATTATAATAAAGTATTTTGAAGTATGTTATCATTTTGGAAGGATTATTATTGTTTTGCGATAAATGAAAGGCACTTTTATAATAAACAATAATATAATGATTTTATATTTAAGAGAAAATAATGGTTGTATATAAGAGTTTTGGATGGAAGTAATATGTAATTAATGATTGATTTTACTTTTCACATATGTTTATGATGATGAAATCACATTTGAATGTATGTGTGATATTTTGACATTATTACTACATGTGTGTGGTTAACTATGGTTTTATTGTTGGTGTTTGTGTTACTAATATAGTGGTTTAGTATACATTTAATGGTTTAGTATACATTTGATTGATTTATAGTTACATTGGTAGCGTACTACCAATAGTTGATAATTAGTATATGTAAGTATATAGATGTTACGATTAGCTTATTTGATGTTTATGATTGACATTGTGTGTTATCAAATGTTTGTAATGTTTATTTATCTGGCATTTTGACCTGGCTATATCCAAAATGACTGGACAAGTTAGACTCGATTGTCATCAAGGCCAGTAGCCCAAAGCGATGATTGTGAGGTCTAGAAATCAAGTGTAGGCAATGCCATGAAGCGTCGATCAACCGAGACCAACAAATAGACTCTCTAGAATATTCTAAGTACGTATTAGTACTTCCTACAGGAAGGGGATCAGTGCATATCTCTTCCCCTAGTGGATCGGTACATATCCTTAATTTTTGTCCCAAACCGGCTTAGATCGATATAAAGTGACAAGGAAGGCCCGATGAGGCTACATTTCAAATCTCAAGTCTTTTGGAGACTGTGTGCTCAAATTATGGGCCAATTACTTCGCCTAAGAAAGAGATCGTATAAAAGGGATCAGAATAAAAGGATCGGATTAAACAGGATGCACACAACACAACTCAATGATGATCGCTCTATAACTCAACAACCACAATGTGGATTGAAGTAAAACTTATGGAACAAGAAGAGGGGACCCTAGGGCGTCCACCCTAGGGATTTCACCCTAAAAGGAAAAAGTGAGAGGGAACGGCTTAGATCAGACAACATCACATGTTGCAACAAAGATTGATCAATAACTCAAGTTCTACTAATCCAATTGGCATGAAACTTGGAGGCTAAGCATAATACAACATGGAGAAGCTGCTATAGGGATCACACTCCCAAAATATCAATCATAGGGATCAGCCTCGATCCCTATTTATTGGGACTTGGGCTATGCGATCCCTCCTGTAGGCCCTTATGGTTCTGAAGAGCCTTCTATCGAATTTTCAGGGAGATATTTCACCGTCTTCCTCTATAAATATAGACTTGATTATTCATTTTTGGGATCTATACGCTGCTTGTTGGTTTGTACTCTTTTGTAACTAAGGATTTTCATCTGATCCCTATTGTACTCAGTTTACAAAGTGATTAATAAGGCTATCTCTTCAAAGTGGACGTAGGAAAATAACGCTAAACAACTATAAATTGCCGTGTCTCTGTTATTTGCTTAGTTCTTATTGCTTTATTGCCACACTCTCTCTGTTTACATTTAATATTCTTCATTTATTCCTTTACAAAATCTCTATTGGGTGTTTGTGCCAAGTTTTTGTGCAAACATTTTGGTGCTTTCATTGAGAATTGAATTCTCAACTTGATTGGATCTCATCATCTACTTATGGATTCCCATATTCGCGAGATAGATCCAGCTTTCTACCAACAAGTTTCCTATTCTACTTAGATTTGAAAGAGATCTATAAGGAAACTACCTACAATGCCTTCTAGGAAGGAGAAGGCCATTGCTACTTCATCACGACCTGCTTATGAAGCAATTGAGAACACAAAGATTGCTCTTTTGGAAGGTGGAGCGCAGCAGGGAGCCACAGACATATAAGCTTCCTCTGGAATAATAACTAACTCTAATATGGAGAGACTGCAGTTTGCGCTCCAAGAGACCTATCCAGAACTGCAGAAACAAATTCAAGTTCATATTCAAGTCTCAGAAACTTAACCGTTCAATTTTAAATTCAATGTTGAATATGCAAGTCCTGTTGTCTGTTATAGTCACATGTTCAAGTTTATTAAGACGGGATTGGTTTTTGATTGTTTATACAAGTTTATATGGATTGGTTTTCTCAAGTGTTCAAGCTCGATTCAAAGGCCTAAGATCGGCTAAGTTCCTATAGCCAATCACTTTATCTCAACATAGCCGATCTCTCTCTCAAAGCCAACTTGACCAATCCCTCACAAACACTCCACCACCGATCCCTATGTCATGAATGAAAAATGACTGATCCCTATGTCATGAATGAAAAATGACCGATCCCTCCATACTCCATCACGACTGATCACTCCATGCTCCACAAATGACCGATCCCACCACACTTTAACTCCAACGTTTTCTTTGATCCATACACCCGTTCAACAGCCGATCCCTTCATGCCTATACAACCGATCCCTATGCCCATTCAATAGCCGATCCCTCCATGCTTACACAACCGATCCCTATGCCCATTTAACAACCGATCCCTCCATGCCTACCCAACCAATCGTATGTTTAGGAAAATGATAGTAAGAGGGGATCGGTGATAAAAAAGTGCAAATATAATGGATCGATGAAAGAATGAGAAGGAAGCGATCAGTGAAATTTTTTGACTGAATAAGAAGTAGGGGATAAGGACTAAATAAAAAAGCGAAGAAGGAAGGGATCGGTTAATTTAAAAAAAGATTCTGGATTTAGAACCCATGCCGCAGCGCAGTGCCCCCACATTCTGGATTTGGAACTCAACTTAAAGACGGTGCATTATATCCACTTCCCTTACGTTCTGTAACTGACCAGGGCATATGGGATCAAGCGGGAGCTATTGAATTGCAGCCAAGGAATGGACAAGGAACTGCTACTAAAACGGTACTCCCAAAGGCTGGAGAACCAAGGTGCTCTGACGCGAACTGGGATCGGTTACCGGATCAGGCTTCCAGGGTAGATTATGACTGCTCTCAACCGACCAACTTCCAAATGCTTGATTTGGTAGCTATGGTATGACGGCTTGTGTAATGCCCACCCTACGCTGCTTATTATGCCAATTTGAAGTATAACTATCCTTTGTTAAAGTCATTACTTACCATTATGGAATCTCCATCATCGAGTCACGAGTGGTAGTCGTCAAAAACCATCAAAAATCGTCGAAACGTTTGTCGAAAAACTCTCTTCAAGGCTGGCCCAAGGTCAAACTCGGGTAAAACCAAGATTTTCTCCAAGCAAACACCAATATGACTCCAAGCACCGTTCTTCACCAAGCCAGCACTTTAAATTCAGCGACTCCAGGCGAACCAGGGGTTGACTCCATGCAAATAGAAAATTTTCTCGGGTCGGATTCCAAGTAAATTATCGCCAATCTGTCAATACCGGTCCATCTTTTTTTGGTCATAACTCGGGCATACAGACTCCAAATGACTTGAAACTTGGTGTGCAACCTAAAGAGGCCTTCCATACTGCCTTATATGGATCATATCCCAGTTGGGTGAAAGTTTGTGGATCATCACTGATACGCAAGCCCATCCTAACCAATTCGCCTTTTGATCGGCGTTCTCAACCATCAAACGATGGACAATTATGCATACAACATTCACAAGCAGCCATAACTTGAAAATAGACCAGACTAATGATGATTGGAGCATCTCTTATAATTGAAACCTATTCATCAAAGCCGTTCAGCATGCAGAATATCTGAGGAGATTCAATATGCTTACCATGCTAGCATATTCTACGAATATAGACCCCCGACAACATCTCGTGAAGTACGAGTGGTACATGGATCCCATCGGAGCGATGCATGCCATCAAATGCAGATGTTTTCCCATATTCCTCGAAGGAATAATGATCATTTGTGCATTTACCTCCCAGATCCATCTCCTTATCCGATCCACCGGATCAGAAGTTTGTTGAGCTATTCAGCATGCGACTCACACCAAGGATGTGATGTCATTATCCAATTTATTCCAAGCCCCAGGCGAGCCGCTCAAAGACTTCCTACAGAGGTTCTACGTCGTCATCACTAAAGTGTGTAATCCCAGCGAGAATATCATACTGATGGTATTGAACCAGAACCTAAACAAGGAGGAGGTAGAGTAGACTAGGAGAAAGAACGATGCATGCCTGTTGGCTGAAGGAATTCAAAGCGAGGGTAGCATTGAGGCCTTAGATGAGGACTCGGATCTAGGAGACGAACTAGAATCCCCGAATTCGACTCATATATTCCTTTGAACGATTCAATCAAAAACATCTACTTAAAGACTCACGATTCGGAGCAGTACTGAAAATAAGCCTCGAGTGAGTCCACCGAAACCTAGAGGAAATCCATGAAATGTTGTATATTTCAAGATACATACGATCATAACACTGGCGATTACCGACACCTCTGGGATGTGATCGGAAAGCTGATACGAAAATGAATGTTTCAACAATATATGCAAGCCCCTTAGAATGGCGGGCAGGGAACATCCGACCCCAATCAATAAAGAACTCTAATTATCAATTGGACCACCTACGGTCAACTTCCAGCTAAGAAGGGTTGGGGTGAAGTGGAACAACGAGCATACGATGCTGCTTCACTTATCAATAAGATTTATTTCAATTTAAATTATGTTGTGAACTACGACCAACTTAAACTAAACTATTTCCAAATGATGCAGGTGACCAAGTACTTAAATTTAGATGCCAACCAACCTCCACGGACCATGATTGGACCTTTGGAGGTTCATCAAGATGAGCGTGAATCAACCACTCATCAGCTACCATATGCCCCTGACTTAGGGGAAAGGACTCAAAATGGAAAGTGGGTATGACTCGACCATCCACTTCCTATTCTGTGCTTCAATTCCGATAGAACATCCATGCCTTATTCAGAGCCTGACAAGGTCAGAATCCAACACAAATTGGACATGACTGACCATCCACTCATCAACCTCCGCACTTGACTTGAAGATTGGAGAAACTTGGAGTGGATGCAACCCAACCATCCATTTCCCAGCTTATACTTGAAGTTCGCCAAAATACTTATGCCACTCTCGAAGCTCAGCAAGACCGAGGTCCAACTAAAGTGGACATGATTTGACCATCCACACATTAACTCCTACTTTGGACATAGGAGGCAGTCTAGGAGCTCAACTTAAAGCAGGCATGGTTGACCATCTACTTATCAACCACCACCCACGACACGAGGACACAACTGCAAAGTGAGGTGGATATGACTTGACCACCCACCCAACAACTCTCTCCCTTGACTTGCCGGGAGGAATACGAAGCAAATTGGACAAGGCATGACCAACCAATCCAAGCATGGACCATGGATGTCGTCCGACCATCCATTGCTTAATCACCAAGTGGACGTGAATCAACTGGCCACTCGCCAACTTTTTTGCTCGGCACTGGACGCAAAATTCCTTCCCACGAACGAACATGACTCAACTGTTCACTTGACAACTCTTAACTTGACCTAAAAAGTGGTGTAAATAAAAAATGGTTGTCACTGACCACCCATCATAAAACTATGGTCCCTAAAGCATGGACCGAAATATAAACACAAAAAGATGGACGTGGTTTGACCGTCCATCGACCAACTCTAGTCCCCAGAGCGGGACTGGATTACAAACATCCAATGAATGTGACTGACCACCCATCGAATAACTCTGGTCCCCCAGTGCGGATTGGAGTATAAACACTAAATGGGTGTGACTGACCACCCTTCAACAAACTCTGATCCCCGGGCAATGGATAAGAGTATAGGTAGAAAAGTACGTGGTTTGACCGTTCATTTATTAGCTCTCCCCTATAAACCAACAGGTTTAGTATAAAACATAGAACGGATGTGACTTGACCATCTGCTAATCAACTCCATCCCATGTTCGACGTGAAGAACTCCAGTAATATTGAACGTGGTACGATCGGGCACTCTTCAACTTCTGCCCCTAACTTGGGGGTAGAAGAAATGACTAAGGAAAATGTGGTTTGACTAATTTTTCAGAATAACTCTAAGCCCACAGAGTCTGGATTGGAGTATAAACACAAATTGGGTGCGATTTGACCACCCACGAATAAATTCTTATCTCCGAAGTGAAGATATGAGTATAAAAAAATAGATGAGTGTGGTTCAACCACTCACTATTCCATAAACTCCGACCTGAACTCGACAGGAGGAGTATAAACTCAGTACGGATGGAATTCGACCATCACGAACTAACTCAGCTAACCCAAGACTGGAGGTAGGAGTTCAAACTACTGTAAGCTGAATACAACAGCTCACTATAGCTATAACTTGATGATTCTTTACGACTCAAGGCAATGACTATAGGGAGGCCTTAATACAAAACCAATCAAAATGACATCCAAAGTTACGGAAGACTGACTATATCATACCATTGAATCGAGGGTCAATATCGATCTGTACCAACCACAAATGGATGTGACCAGAATGTCCATCGAATACCTTCGATCACCAGAGCGTGGATTGGAGAATAAACCATGAATGAGTGTGACTTGACCATTCGTTCTCCATTACCCTCCTTTGATCCGTTAGGAGTGGTATAAATCCAGATGAGCATGGCCCAACTGCTCCTGAGCTAATTCTATCCCTTGGTCTGACAGAAGAACATAAATCAAAATCGACGTGACTTGACCATCCGCAAATTGATCCTTGCCCTTGGTTCGATAAAGGGACCATCAATCGTGGATTGGATGTGACTTCATCATCAATTCTTTGGCCCTTTCCTAGAGTATGATGACATCAGCATCAAAGGTGGACGTGATTGACTATCCAGTACTCAGCTCATGCTCAAAATTCGATGGGGCATTAAAGTCTTCACCCAAGAAGGAAAAGCCAGAATACAATTCAAAACAGGCATGACTCATCCTTCCATATCAACTAACTCGATCCCACAAATCAATGGGAAAGAGTGTAAAGCTAAAACATATGTGACATGCTCGTCCACCTATCGACGTTTACCCCTTAGTTGGGGGGCATGATCCAGGATCAAGATGAATGTGAACCGACCATTCATCGATCAACTCTAAGTCTTTGGAGATTTGGTGGGAGTATAAACACGACTAAGACAAGACTCGGTCGTCCATGCAGTACATTTATCAACCCGAGACCGAGGGTAGAAGTGCGATCATCCAAAGACTAACTGCGACAGCTCAATACCATGACTTATACCTAGTGTTTGCAATGACTCGAGGCTAAGACCGAAAGGATGCTTAGAGATAGAATCATCAGATCAATCCTAGGCTCATGAGTGACTGACTGTCATTCCAACCTGAATGATGAGCAACAAATCACGAATACATTGAATGGAAAGTACGTTATTCGAATGCACAAGAAGATTCAAACTCAAAGAAAGAGCCAGTTATGCAGTTGCATGCAACACGAGGCTGAACCCTACTCGACATTTTGGTTCGACGTGCTTCTAAGCCTGATTTCCAGCCATTGTAGAAAATCACTCAAAGCATCTAGAACCCAACACTATCAGAATCACCAACTCATGACAAGATCCGAAAGTTCAATCGGAGCAGCCGTCATAACATGCCGTCCTAAACGGCTATGTTGCCATTGACTGTGCATTAGAGAAATGCTCGAACATAGGGATCGACATCAAATCCAACTGCCATTCTCCATGCCTACATACACCACCAAAGTGTTGAAGTTAAAAGACTTTCCTAGGCAAGGGGCCGACACTTACCCCATCGCCCATGTGACTTTGCAAACCCAATTCAGACATCCCTTGTGCTAAGTATAGTTTAGTGCGGTGTTGTGCAGTGTAATACAATTCAATACTATATGGCATTTATGGAGAAACTCAAGAGTTAGACCAGAGTGACCGTCATCGCTGACCATTCCAATCGGATTTTACGTCGATGGTTACCCGAAACAGTTACGTTCAAATTCAAGAACCGACTATCGGCGTATAAGAATCTGACGTTCATATTCAAGTTCATTTAGGGCATATATTACAATTAGTACAAGTATAAACATGTTAATCTATTCAAGTCAGAAGTGGTAAACATCTGATTCAAGGCCATATTCTAGTTCAAGTATGCAAGTCATATATATCATAGGGATCGACATCAAATCCAACTGCCATTCTCCATGCCTACATACACCACCAAAGTGTTGAAGTTAAAAGACTTTCCTAGGCAAGGGGCCGACACTTACCCCATCGCCCATGTGACTTTGCAAACCCAATTCAGACATCCCTTATGCTAAGTATAGTTTAGTGCGGTGTTGTGCAGTGTAATACAATTCAATACTATATGGCATTTATGGAGAAACTCAAGAGTTAGAACAGAGTGACCGTCATCGCTGACCATTCCAATCGGATTTTACGTCGATGGTTACCCGAAACAGTTACGTTCAAATTCAAGAACCGACTATCGGCGTATAAGAATCCGACATTCATATTCAAGTTCATTCAGGGCATATATTACAATCTGTACAAGTATAAACATGTTAATCTATTCAAGTCAGAAGTGGTAAACATCTGATTCAAGGCCATATTCTAGTTCAAGTATGCAAGTCATATATATCATAGGGATTGACATCAAATCCAACTGCCATTCTCCATGCCTACATACACCACCAAAGTGTTGAAGTTAAAAAACTTTCCTAGGCAAGGGGCCGACACTTACCCCATCGCCCATGTGACTTTGCAAACCCAATTCAGACATCCCTTGTGCTAAGTATAGTTTAGTGCGGTGTTGTGCAGTGTAATACAATTCAATACTATATGGCATTTATGGAGAAACTCAAGAGTTAGAACAGAGTGACCGTCATCGCTGACCATTCCAATCGGATTTTACGTCGATGGTTACCCGAAACAGTTACGTTCAAATTCAAGAACCGACTATCGGCGTATAAGAATCTGACGTTCATATTCAAGTTCATTCAGGGCATATATTACAATCTGTACAAGTATAAACATGTTAATCTATTCAAGTCAGAAGTGGTAAACATCTGATTCAAGGCCATATTCTAGTTCAAGTATGCAAGTCATATATATCATATACCATTGTTCGATTTCTAGTTCATATGGTCTAGTATGTTCATGTAAAACCAAAAACTACTTAAGTCCCACCAATACAAGGGATCAGAATCGATCCCCCTACTTGGGCAAGTCCATTTAAGCATTTTTCAACTCACAACATAAGGACAATATCAAGCAACAACACCATAGTCGGTTCTATAAAGATATAGACCCGAGAGATGAAGAAGAGGAGCCCAAAGAATCCAAGGCTGCACCCGTTGAGTTAACGATCGACATTAAGATCAGCGACGACGACCCATCATGGGTCCTGAAGATCGGATCATAGCTCAATGCAACGATGATAAAGGAATTAGCTGGATCTCTGTGAAAATCTTGATGTGTTCGCTTGGATCCATTTTGACATATGTGTGATCTCACTAACTATCGCGAGCCATGCATTGAATATCAACCCAAGGCATGGCCCGATGCGACAAAAGCGACGTGGCATGTGTTTCCTGGAGAATTGACCAGGCAACTAGTGCTCGGCATACAGGAGTACTCGGCGTAGTACTCGGCATCAACTGGAGCTCAGCATCCAGGAGTACTCAACGTAGTACTCGGCATCGACTGGAGCTCGGCATCCAGGAGTACTCGGCATCGACTGGAGCTCGGCATCCAGGAGTACTCGGCGTAGTACTCGGCATCAACTGGAGCTCGGCATCCAGGAGTACTCGGCGTAGTACTCAGCATCAAATGGAGCTCGGCATCCAGGAGTACTCGGCGTAGTACTCGGCATCAGCTGGAACTCGGCATACGAGACTACTCGGCATACAGGGCTGCTCGGCATCGAGCAGCACTCGGCGTCAACTAGTGCTCGGTGTCAGCTAGTGCTCGGCATCAGTAGAACTCGGCGACAGGAGTACTCGGCAACAAGAGTACTCGACATCCAGAAGACGTTCGGTGTACATAACTATTCAACATGACACTAACGTTCGGCCAGAATGCGTCGTTCGGTCTGAAAGCATTATTCGGTCAAGAGCTTCAGGCAGGGGCACGTTCGGCTTCGACTAACAACCATCCTGCACTTCCCACACATCAATCATACCGTTCGTCATAGAAAGGATCGTTCGTCATTAGGGTGTTCGGCATACCTAGTTCGGCATGCACCGACCACTGTACTGGGGCTAGAGTGTTCGGCCATCCAGCCCACTTGGGAAGTCCAGCCCATATTTGCCTATAAATAGAGGGGCAGGGTCACAGTGAAAAGGGATCCTTTTTGGGAGAACACTGGGGAGACTCTGCCATTTTTGAGACTCATCTTCTCTACTTAACAACTTCATTCAAGCATTTGATTCACGAATTGTATTTGTAATCAACTATTGAGAAGATCAATAAAGTTTAACCTCAATGTGGACGTAGGCAATTACGCTGAACCACTATAAATTTGGTGTTCTTACTTTCCGCATTTAAATTAGCATTGTCTCTTATGTTCAATTTACCTTCATCACTTATTTCTCCACACAATCTTTCTCTACGAGGTTAGTGACCAATTTTGGTGCTAACACTTTGGTGCTTTCACTGAGAATTGAATTCTCAGAACTTAAGGATCTGCTTTGAAACTACTGGATTGAACAAATCCCCCAAAGAAGATCCGACTCATTGATAGGACATCCGTTGATTCTACTCAGAGTTCATACCAATAACTCTACAATGGCGAGACCACGTACCAGGTCAGCTTCTCATAATGCGGATGCCCATGAGACTGCTAGCGTGCAACAAGCAGGACCTAGCAATCAACCAACAATTCCGGGTGTAGGAATTGCCCCCCAGGACCAAGCTCCAGTTGTCACCAGAATAGAGTTCAACGACCTGATGAGAGAACTCAGGGAAAGCAGGAGACAACTAGGAGAGGAGATGCAAGCTAACGCCAACCTGATGGCACAACTCACTCAACAGCAGCAACAGAATGCTGGGGGCAATCCCGATCCCTATTCCTCATCCGATAGCTCAACTTCTTCTGATGAACCTCCCAGGCGTAGACGCTGTAAGACTGAAGCTGCACGAACGGGTACTACCTTCCAAACAGCTGGAAACCGCGACCAAGTCGGAGCTGGAAACTTAGGGAGTGGAGCATAGGTGGAAGCTGGAGGCCCAAACCATCAAAACGCTAATGATGTCGAACCTCAAGACGCACGATTGGAAGATCGCCAAGAGAGGAGGCATCAACATGGACAGTCACGTAGAACGGACTCTAACCTCCCACCTTCCATACAGACACCAGACCTGACAGCCATGGTCAGGCAATTGATGAAAGAAAATCAGGGCTTGTCGAATGATGACTGGGGAGTATCAAGGAGTCACACTCCGTTCACAGATGTTGTGTTGCAAGCAGAGTACCCCAGGAAGTTTAATATGCCTACTATCCCTGCGTATGAGGGAAAGACTGACCCCAGACAGCATGTCATGAGGTACGAATGGATGATGGATTCAGCTAGAGCAAATGATGCCACCAAGTGTAGATGCTTTCCAGTCACTCTATCTGGGATCGCTACTATGTGGTTTACCCGACTTTCTCCGCGGTCCGTATCCAATTTTGAGGAGTTGGCGAAGAAGTTTATTGAGCAGTTCAGAATACACACTACGCGTCCAAAGGACGTAATGTCTCTATCGAGTGTATGCCAAAATCCTAGGGAGTCATTGAAGGAATATTTGCAAAGATTCCATGTTGCGGCAACTGAAGTCAGTAATCCCAATGATCATGCAATTCTAATGGCAGTAATGAGAGGTGTGGATCCGGAGTTTGAATTCGGAGACTGGTTGGCAGGGAAACCTCCGACCACACTAGAGCGTTTCTACTCTAAGGCACACCAGTTCATAAGGAGAGAAGAAGCCAGGTGGGTAAGACGAGATAAGGCACCAGGACCTGTCCAAGAGTCTATGAAAAGCAACGTTGCTGTGAAGCAGTCTGGAGACAACTCGGGAAAGGTCCAAGTCAATGTCCAGAACAAGTCTGGGCAGTCTAAGGAGTCCGGAGGAAGAAATCAAGGGAAGAAGAGAGAAGCGGGGAAGTGGAAATCGAGAATTCCAAGCTACAACGAGTATACTCCGCTGAATGCGCCTCTTGAGAACATTTACCTATCTACCTGCAATACTTTTCAGTACAGAAAGCCACGTCCAAAAGAATCAACTGAGGAGCAGAAGCGAACTGGGAAATATTGTCGCTTCCATGAGACTTATGGGCACAATACGGAAGAGTGCAGACACCTGCACGACGCTATCAAGAAGTTGATCAGGCAAAAGAAGTTGCAAGAATTTGTGAAGGATCCACAGGAAGGAGGACAGGGAACGTCCAACCCAGGTCGTGCACCGGCCCCACGTCATCCCGAGGAGCCTGCCCGAACCGTGGGTAGACTAGTCATAAATACAATCATCGGCGGACCTCACCCCGCGAATAAGAATTGGCAAGAGATGGAGCGGTATGCAAGTTCCCTAAAGCACGCAGATTTTGAGTGCTGTTCAAAGATGGAGGATGGGACTCCCGCCAAGTAGCAACGCGTGATGATAGACGACATTGTGTTCAGAAACAGGGATGCTGATCAAGTAGAGGCTCCAACCATTGACCCGATGGTCATATCTGCGACGATCGGACCGACATATGTGAAGAGAATTCTGATTGATTGCGGAAGTTCTGTCAACATCATCTTCAAAAAGGCTTATGACCAAATGAAAATGGAAACAAAGGACTTGAAACCGTCCAAGGCTCGTATTCACGGCTTTAACGGCGCTGCGACCGATGCAGTGGGGTATGTCGAGTTACCAGTTGAACTGGGGCAAGGCGAGCGTCGGAGGGTGCGAATTCTACCCTTCGTAGTCTTGGATGTGGATTCTCCATATAATGTTTTCTTGGGCCGGCCGGCCCTGGCTGAGTTTAGGGCAGCGTTGGCCCCGTGGTGTTTAACTTTGAAGTTCCCAACCGACAAAGGAGTAGGTATTGTTCATGGCGACCAAGCAGCTGGTCGTTCCTGTTATGTGGCTGAACTCCGAGAGGCTCACCGGAGGGAGAAAGGAAAGGTTGCGGACAATCCCGTCTGCATCCATAATCCGGATAATTGACAAGTAGTGCCCGAGCCCTGGCTCGGGCATAACTCTCGGATCTTCCGAGACATAGATCCGAGAATCGACGACGATGAGAAACCCAGGGAAGAAAAGGCGGCGCCGGCTGAACTAACGGTCGATATTTCGGTCAGCCAAAGCGACCCCTCACGAATACTGAAAATCGGGTCACAGCTTGGCCCCGCAATGACTGAAGACCTTAGTGACTTCCTTCGGGCGAATCTTGATGTTTTCGCCTGGACGCATTCCGATATGTGCGGGCTTTCTCCCGCCATCACGAGTCATATGTTGAACATAGACCCGAAATACGTCCCAGTTAAACAAAAGAGGAGAGGAATGGACCCGGAGAGGTCCACTGCTCTCAGAGAGGAGGTGGACAAACTCAAAGCCAATGGGTTTGTCCGCAATGCCCTCTATCCTGAATGGGCATCGAACCCCGTACTGGTGAAAAAGGCAAATGGGAAATGGAGAACTTGCGTAGACTATTCCGATTTGAACAAAGCGTGCCCCAAGGACAGTTTCCCGTTACCAAGGATCGATCAGTTGGTCGACTCCACCGCAGGACATGAGCTGTTGTCATTCATGGATGCATACTCGAGGTACAACCAAATCCTGATGCATATTCCGGACCAAGAACACACCAGCTTCGTTACAGATGTCGGGCTATATTGCTATGTAGTAATGCCCTTCGGACTAAAGAACGCAGGAGCGACTTATCAGCGTTTGGTGAATCGAATGTTCAAGGACCAACTTGGTAGGACGATGGAAGTCTATGTGGATGACATGCTCGTGAAGTCACGGCAGTCAAACGACCACATTCGAGAATTGGCTGAAATGTTCGACATACTCAGGTATTACGGGATGAAGATCAACCCTCTGAAGTGTTCCTTCGGCGTTGCGTCGGGGAAGTTTTTGGGATTCATCGTCAATGCTAGGGGAATTGAAGCTAACCTCGAAAAGATCCAAGCTATTCGAGATGTGCAAGTACCCAGGACTATAAAACAGGTACATAGCTTGAATGGAAAAGTAGCTGCGCTAAGTCGATTCATATCCAGGGCAACTGACAAGTGCATCCCTTTCTTTGATATAATAAAGACAGGGAAGAGGAACTTCGAATGGACGTCTAGTTGTGAAGAAGCATTCCGGGATCTTGTAAGGCATCTGGAGAGTCCACCAGTGCTGTCAAAACCAGTAGACCACGAGATGCTATACGTATACTTGGCCGTATCCCTACATGCAATAAGTGCGGCTTTGGTTCGCGAGGAGGACAAAATCCAAAAGCCGGTGTACTATGTTAGCAGGCGTTTAACGGGGGCAGAAAGAAATTACCCTAAAATCGAGAAATTGGCCTATTGCTTGGTGATCGCATCACGTAAGCTACGCCTATATTTTCAAGCACACTCAATCAGTGTTTATACCGATCAACCCCTGCGGCAGGTACTCCAACGGCCAGAAACTTCTGGAAGATTGCTAAAATGGAACATCGAGTTGAGCCAGTTCGATATCGCCTACTTACCACGGAGAGCTATACAAGGGCAAGCGTTAGCAGATTTTATCGCTGAGTTTACCATGCCCACAGAACCGGATAATCATGACGCCGTTCCTCCCGTTCGATGGAAATTGTACACCGATGGGGCATCCAATGACCGTTTCTCCGGCTCGGGTGTAGTTCTTATAACTCCGGAAAACCGATCAATCTGTTATGCTTTGAAGCTTGATTTCCCAGCTACGAATAACGAAGCAGAATACGAAGCATTGATTGCTGGCTTGAAGCTCATCGGGGAACTCGGAATCAAATCAATTGAGATCTTTTGTGACTCCCAGTTGGTGGTTTACCAAGTGCGGGGAGATTACCAAGCCAAGGGACGGAAGCTTGCTCCGTACCTTGTTCAGGTCCAAGAACTATTGTCGAATCTCGAGCATTATGACATTTTGCATGTCCCGCGCGAACAGAATAAAGAAGCCGACTTGTTGGCTAAGTTTGCAAGCACAGGCGATGCACAGCAAATGGGATTGTATCCCGTTGAGGCCTTGCACGCCCCGAGCATAGATGAGATGAAAGTTGATTGTATATTGGAAACGAAAATCGAGAAGGAATCATGGATAACCCCATTCAAACTGTACCTGACGACCGGGACTTTACCAGAAAAAAGGAGTGAAAGACGGCGGGTCCTTCGAAAGGCCGCACGATACGTGATCCAGGATGGATTAATGTATCGAAAAGGGTTCTCAGTCCCATTGTTACGGTGCATCGCTCATGACGAGACAAAGCGGGTCTTAAGAGAGGTCCACGAAGGAGAATGTGGCGACCATACCGGGGGGCAAACGCTAGCAAAAAAGATCCTCCGCTATGGATACTACTGGCCGACCGTGAATCGGGATGCTGCAGACTACGCAAGGAAATGTGATAAGTGTCAAAGATATGCGAAAATCCCGAGGACTCCATCGACGGAACTCACGCAAATAGTTAGTCCCTGGCCATTCGCAATCTGGGGAATCGACATAATCAGCTCTTTGCCTATATCTAAAGGTGGTGCGAAATATGCGATAGTTGCAGTCGATTATTTCACAAAATGGGCAGAGGCAGAACCCTTGGCCACAATCACCTCTAAAAAGGTCATTAACTTCGTTGTACGAAGCATTATATGCCGCTTTGGTCTTCCTCGCACCATCATTACAGACAACGGGACGCAATTTGAAAGCAGAGAGTTCAAAGAGTTCTGTTTAAAGTATGGCATCGAGAAGAAGTTCGCCGCCGTTGCACACCCAAAAGCTAACGGACAAGTCGAGGCCATTAATAAAATAATCAAATCAATACTGAAGAAGCGCCTGGAGAAAGTCGGAGGCAAGTGGGTAGATGAACTCCCGACGGCATTATGGGCTTATAGAACTACCCACAAGTCCGCGACCGGCTACACTCCATTTGCCTTGGCATACGGCTCTGAAGTCGTTATACCCGTGGAACTTGAAGTTCCATCGCACCGGGTGACATATTATGATCCCAAGACGAATCAGGACCTCTTGTTGGAATCACTAGATTGTATCGATGAAAAACATGAAGAGGCCGAATTAAGGGCGGCGGCACATAGGCACCGAGTCAAGCGTTACTACGACGGCAGAGTCCGCCCAAGAATATTTGATGTGGGTGATCTCATTTTGAAACGAGTTTTCCTGGTACCTTCGCGTATGAATCCCAACTGGGAAGGTCCGTACGTCATTGAACGGAAGCTTGGAGAGGGAACATTCAAGCTAGCGACCGTTGATGGCACGACACTCCCCCGAGCGTGGAACAGTGAACATCTACGGCACTATTACATTTAGCATGTTTTCCTTTCTTGTTTTAGGCACTGTTATTTCCTATGCATTTTCGTTCAGTTGTAGTTTAGTTTCTTTCTAACTATGTAATCAAGCAGTCTAGTAGTTTTTCATTAATAAAGGCTTGAAGCCGTATTTTCCACAAATCACGAGTGTTTCTATATCTCATAGTCGGATGACGAACTACATCATCCTGTATGACGTACGGACTCGAATAAACAAACTCAAATCTCCGAATCCCCAGAGCGCAGATCGGAGTACTCTAAGTCCCCGGAGCGCGGACTAGAGTATAAACGATTTCAAATCTCCGAATTCCCAAAGCGCGGATCGGAGTACTCTAAGTCCCCGGAGCGTGGACTAGAGTATAAACGATTTCGAATCTCCGAATCCCCAGAGCGCGGATCGGAGTACTCTAAGTCCCCGGAGCGTGGACTAGAGTATAAACGATTTCGAATCTCCGAATCCCTAGAGCGCGGATCGGAGTACTCTAAGTCCCCGGAGCGCGGACTAGAGTATAAACGATTTCGAATCTCCGAATCCCCAGAGCGTGGATCGGAGTACTCTAAGTCCCCGGAGCGTGGACTAGAGTATAAACGATTTCGAATCTCCGAATCCCCAGAGCGCGGATCGGAGTACTCTAAGTCCCCGGAGCGCGGACTAGAGTATAAACGATTTCGAATCTCCGAATCCCCAGAGCGCGGATCGGAGTACTCTAAGTCCCTGGAGCGCGGACTAGAGTATAAACGATTTCGAATCTCCGAATCCCCAGAGCGCGGATCGGAGTACTCTAAGTCCCCGGAGCGCGGACTAGAGTATAAACGATTTCAAATCTCCGAATCCCCAGAGCGTGGATCGGAGTACTCTAAGTCCCCGGAGCGCGGACTAGAGTATAAACGATTTCGAATCTCCGAATCCCCAGAGCGTGGATCGGAGTACTATAAGTCCCCGGAGCGCGGACTTGAGTATAGACGATTTCGAATCTCCGAATCCCCAGAGCGCGGATCGGAGTACTCTAAGTCCCCGGAGCGTGGACTAGAGTATAAACGATTTCGAATCTCCGAATCCCCAGAGCGCGGATCGGAGTACTCTAAGTCCCCGGAGCGCGGACTAGAGTATAAACGATTTCGAATCTCCGAATCCCCAGAGCGCGGATTGGAGTACTCTAAGTCCCCGGAGCGCGGACTAGAGTATAAACGATTTCGAATCTCCGAATTCCCAGAGCGCGGATCAGAGTACTCTAAGTCCCCGGAGTGCGGACTAGAGTATAAACGATTTCGAATCTCCGAATCCCCAAAGCGCGGATCGGAATACTCTAAGTCCCCGGAGCGCGGACTAGAGTATAAACGATTTCGAATCTTCGAATCCTAGAGCGCGGATCGGAGTACTCTTATTCCCCGGAGCGCGGACTAGAGTATAAACGATTTCGAATCTCCGAATCCCCAAAGCGCGGATCGGAGTACTCGAAATCCCCGGAGCACGGACTAGAGTATAAACGATTTCGAATCTCCGAATCCCCAGAGCGCGGATCGGAGTACTCTAAGTCCCCGGAGCGCGGACTAGAGTATAAACGATTTCGAATCTCTGAATCCCCAGAACGCGGATCGGAGTACTCTAAGTCCCCGGAGCACGGACTAGAGTATAAACGATTTCAAATCCCCGAATCCCCAGAGCGCGGATCAGAGTACTCTAAGTCCCCGGAGAGCCAATTCAGAGAAGAGTCCAAGTACTCGAGAAATGTGGAACAAGAAGTATGCCACGTTTGGGAATGTTTGAACAACACGAGAGTGGACTGGGGGATAATGCAACTTGTAAGAACTTGAGTTATGACTACAGTTAGTCAACAAACCAAAGAAAAACAAGAGGATCATTTAAACGAAAAAGAAACTAAACTTCATTCAACAGTTCAAAATGGGGTCACACAGTCACTCCTACGAAACTCAGAATTAAGAGCCTATCTATACAAACTACAAGCTACAAAAGATAAAAGCAACTACAAGACTTAAGCAAGAAGCTCGTTGAACGAGTATATCGATTATTTCTTTGGTTTCTTCTTCTTGTCTTCCTTTGCTTTTTCCGACGACTCCTCTCCGCCACGCTTTTTCTTGGATTTCTTGCTTGCTAAGGAAGCGGAGTTAGGAGTAGGGGACGGAACATCCAGTGGTTTGGACCTGCCCGGGAGAATGATTTTCAAAGGTCTGTTCCGCGGGTCGGTAAGTTCCAGTATTTCGGATTCAACTTTGACTTTGACCTTTTTCTTCTCCTCGTCGGCGAGACGGTCCTTCATGCTCATCTCTGAGGTATGCTCAGAGGCGCCAGTGATTTCAATTTCATCACTCCCTTCGATAGGAGACGAAGTATCAAGCTTGTCATCATCTAGCGCCCCGATCACTTGAGCGTCAAGACCAGGGGTTACTCCCGCGTAAGCAACATCGCTTGTTTTCTCTGCTTCCTCCTTGGCGTCATCGCTCCTCGGAGTTGGCTCGGGATCGGAGCAGCCTGCATGAAAGCATAACAAATGAACGTCAGAACGAATAAATGCTAAAAAATCACGAGATCCTTTGGCTTCTAGAAAAGAAGAAGTTCCTACCGAGTTCTGGTTGGCTATCGGCTGCGCGTGGGGTTTCACCCTCCAAAATAGGAGATAGCACGTGAACGCCAAGCCCGGGATCTTCAGGATCATAGCCGGCATGCTGCTCGAATGGGTCAAGTGTCGGCCGACTAGCCGGTTGAGCAGTGGAAGGAGCAGCAATATGAGGAACCGAAGTCTCAGCCCCAGATGTGCCGGCTTCGTCATTTTTCTCTTCTGGTAGGGGAGAACTTTTATTGAATAGCGCCAAGGCTGCAGATAAATCCGATGGCTCGTTTCCCTTAAGGAATTTCTTCACTAGGGCGTCCTCATCGACTTCCTCGGAGCCTGACTCGATCTTCGCGATCTTTACTAAAGTTTCCCAGGCCTCAGCTAGGGATTCGAGGTAGCCATCGCCCAAGAATGTCAAGTCGCGATGCATAAGGACGCGGGCACCATACTCAGCAATTAACGGGTCAAACAGGCGTTTGACCTCTTCCCTGCCGGCCTCTGCAGCCGCCTCAAGACGAGAATCATTCTCCACCGCGGCTTCTTTTTTGCCCTCCTCACGAGCCTCATCTTTCATTTTTTCGACCCCAGCCAATTCACCGTCGAGCTTCGTCTTCAAGAGCCGAGCAGCGACGATTTCATCGCAATATCGTTGTGACTCTTCCTGAGCGGCCACTATATCCTCTTTCTCTTTGGAGAGTAATTCTTTCAACTCTTTGACCTGCATGGCAAGCGCATCCTTTTCTTTTTGGATTGAATCTTTTTCTAAGGCAAGGGCGCCGCTGCGTTGTACTGCTTCGTCGAGTTCCTTCTTGTGGGTTGCCTCCAAACGAGTGACAGCCTCAGCGGTATCTTTTGCGCTTTGCTCAGCGACTTCAAGTTTTGACTTATATAAAGCAAGTTCTTCATCTTGACCTTTAATAGTGTTCTTGTCAAAGCTAGCTTCTAATTTCAAGCGATCAATTTCATGCTGTCGCTCGATAGATACTTCCGAGACCTTCTCGACCAGATGGGAAAACGCGTCATGTTGAACATAGACGTCGTTATTGCAAGCAAGAGCGCTTTGTTTAACATGCCCAGGGATGTGGTGAATGGCTGGGAGAAACTTCAGGCCGTCGAAGCAGATTTTTGGGAATTTGGCTTTGAGTTCGACCATTTTCTCCGCTATGGTTGGGTCCGCCGTAGGAATAGGAGGAGGAGGCTTTGAAAACTCCGATCTCTTTCGTTGCTCCCAAACTTGCCTTGTACTCGATGAACCGGAGTGTTGTTCTCGAGGAGCATCAGATTGGTAACCCTTCTGTGAAGATTTCTCTTTATCCGGCTCAGTTGGAGGAAGAAGATCACAGGACTGTGAAGATTGAGAATATGCCTTCTTACGATGAGACGACTCGCGAGGACGATTGTCCCTATCTTCATAATCATCTCTGTCCCTGCGTCTGCCCGAACCTGAGTCCTATCCGAAATGATGAAATATGGAAGAGCCGTGAAGGCGATCGAATCCGTGAGAGTGCCCCATATCACCTACAAAGAATAGAGATAACAACGAGTCAAGAAATACCTGAGAAACGAGAAAAAACTTGAAGTGTATGATGGAATGCGTATGTGCGTGTGTGTCCTAGTGTTCCCCCCGACGGACCAGTTCGTTTGTCTTTACTAATCAGAGTATTGTCTCCCTGGATTGGGAGTTGAACTCCCGCATTGCCTCTAGCGGGCGAAGAAAACTTGAGGGCTTCAGGATCGTCGAACCCGTAATTAAGTATATCGTCGGGGATAGTAAGATTCGACAAACCCCTTAGAGAACTCTCCAGGTGCTGTGAGGAAGCCTCTTTCTCTGGCAGGATAGGCGTAAAAGGAAAATAGAGGAAGGATGCCTGGTTTTATATGGGGAAGATAGAAGTTGAAAAGGCTATACCCAGTGGAACCGGTCAAAGTCGTAGCGTTCGGCTTCAAAACGAAGTGTCACTCGGCACATGAGGGTGTTCGGCTTCGAGCGTGTCGTTCGGTGTCCACGCCACGCTCACCACACACCTCCGTCACTAATGTTCTCGAGAAGGCATCTCCAAGGGAAGTTAAACTAGATCCAAAGCGCATCACGTTCAGTCACGTAATACACTTTGGGGGGCAAGTGTTTCCTGGAGAATTGACCAGGCAACTAGTGCTCGGCATACAGGAGTACTCGACGTAGTACTCGGCATCAACTGGAGCTCGGCATCCAGGAGTACTCGGCGTAGTACTCGGCATCGACTGGAGCTCGGCATCCAGGAGTACTCGGCATCAGCTGGAACTCGGCATACAAGAGTACTCGGCGTAGTACTCGGCATCAACTGGAGCTTGGCATCCAGGAGTACTCGGCATAGTACTCGGCATCAGCTGGAACTCGGCATACGAGACTACTCGGCATACAGGGCTGCTCGGCATCGAGCAGCACTCGGCGTCAACTAGTGCTCGGTGTCAGCTAGTGCTCGGTGTTAGCTAGTGCTCGGCATCAGTAGAACTCGGCGACAGGAGTACTCGGCAACAAGAGTACTCGGCATCCAGAAGACGTTCGGTGTACATAACTATTCAACATGACACTAACGTTCGGCCAGAATGCGTCGTTTGGTCTGAAAGCATTATTCGGTCAAGGGCTTCAGGCAGGGGCACGTTCGGCTTCGACTAACAACCATCCTGCACTTCCCACACATCAATCATACCGTTCGGCATAGAAAGGATCGTTCGACATTAGGGTGTTCGGCATACCTGGTTCGGCATGCAGCGACCACTATACTGGGGCTAGAGTGTTCGGCCATCCAACCCACTTGGGAAGTCCAGCCCATATTTGCCTATAAATAGAGGGGCAGGGTCACAGTGAAAAGGGATCCTTTTTGGGAGAACACTGGGGAGACTCTGCCATTTTTGAGACTCATCTTCTCTACTTAACAACTTCATTCAAGCATTTGATTCACGAATTGTATTTGTAATCAACTATTGAGAAGATCAATAAAGTTTAACCCCAAAGTGGACGTAGGCAATTACGCTGAACCACTATAAATTTGGTGTTCTTACTTTCCGCATTTAAATTAGCATTGTCTCTTCTGTTCAATTTACCTTCATCACTTATTTCTCCACACAATCTTTCTCTACGAGGTTAGTGACCAATTTTGGTGCTAACAGCATGGATCAGGAGAGATCTGCTGCGCTTAAAGAGTAGGTGGATAAACTCAAAACAATTAGTTTATCCACGATGCCCTCTACCCAAATGAGTATCCAATAAAGTTCTTATGAGAAAAGATAATGGAAAGTGGCGGTCATGCATTGACTACTCAGACCTCAACAAGGTGTGCCTAAAGACATCTTTCCACTTATGAGGACCGACCACCTGGTAGACTCAACTGTTGTATATGAACTGCTTTCATTTATGGATGCGTACTCCAAATACCACTAGATCCCGGGGCATGTCTTCGACCAAGACCACACCAGCTTCATTACTTATCTTGGGCAATATTGTTATATTGTGATGCCGTTTGAACTAAATAATACTGAAGCTACTTACCAGAGACTAGTCAACTGGATGTTCAAAGATCCGATCGGACGATCGATGAAATTATATGTGGATGATATGCCCGTGAAGTCACGGTAATAAAATGATCACATTGATGACTTGGCGGAGATGTTCAGTGTTCTCCAAAATTATGGAATGAAACTCAATCCCTTGAAATGCTCTTTTGGGGTTGCATCTGGGAAATCTCTAGGTTTCATTTTTAACTATCGCGGAATTGAGGCAAATCTCAAGACGATTCAAGCAATTCAAAACATCCAAGTGCCAAAGACAATTAAGCAGGTACAGAGCCTCAACGGGAAGGTCGCCACCTTAAGCATATTCATCTCTAGGGCCACCAACAGGTGTATTCCCTTCTTTGATTTGATTAAGAGAGGGAAGAGGAATTTTAAATGGACATAGGATTGTATAGATGCATTTCAAACTCTGGTAGATTACTTAGAGGGACCTCCCATCCTATCCAAGCCACTGGATCATGAAGACTTATATATCTATTTAGCGGTGTCGGTACAAGCCATAAGTGCCGCACTATTACATGAAGAGGATCAGATCCATAGGCCAATATATTATGTTAGCCAGCGATTGACAAGTGCTGAGAGAAACTACCTGAAGCTGGAAAAGCTCGCATACTGCTTGTTAATTGCATCACGAAAGCTTCGCCCATACTTCCAAGCTCACCCCATCAACGTCTACACCGACTAACGGTTACGATGGGTCCTACAACGACCTGAGACATTTGGAAGGTTACTCAAATTAAATATCGAGCTAAGCCAAGACGATATCACTTATCTCCCTTGGAAAGCTATCCAGGGATAGACATTGGCGGACTTCATGGCTGAATTCACTGCACCAGACGACTCTCCGAAGAGCAATGGAGAACCAACCAACCAATGGAAAATGTACATGGATGGAGCATCCAACGAACGGTGTTCTAGCGCTAGAGTCATGTTAGTGACTCCTGAGGAATGATTGATCTACTACGCCCTGAAACTCGACTTCTCTGCAACAAATAACGAAGCTATGTATGAAGCCTTGATTCTTCAGGCTCAAACTTGCCAAAGAACCGGGTGTAAAAACTTTACAAATCGTTTATGATTCCCAGTTAGTAGTATGCCAAGTTAAGGGAGACTATCAGGCTAGGGGGCTGCAACATGCTCCCTTATATTTGCCGGGTCTAAGAGCCAATAGTAGACTTCGAAGACTACACACACCCCAGAGAAAAAAAATGAGAAAGTCGACTCATTGGCCAAGCTGGCCAGTTTCAGGGATGCGCAACAAATGGGCCCGGTTGAAGTACTAAATACTCCGAGCATCGACCAAATGGAGATTAATTGGGTTCTAGGGATGGAGCTGAAAAGGGAATCTTGGATGACTCCTGTCAAAATTTATCTACAACGAGGAATCTTTCCTAGACGGAGGAATGAAAAACAACAGATACTCCATAAAGCATCACGCTACATCATCCAAGAAGGAGTCATGTATGGAAAGGGTTTCTCCATTCCCTTGCTTCGGTGTATTGCCCATGATGAAATCAAATGGTTAATGAGAGAAGCACATGAAGGAGAATGCGGCGATCACACCGTGGAGCAAACCTTGACAAAGAAAATACTCCGCTATGGGTATTACTGGCCAACTGTTAATTAAGATGCATCTGATCACGCTAGACAATACAACAAGTGCTAGATGTTTGCAAAAATTCCGAGAGCCCCGCCGACTTAAATTGCTCAGATGGTCAGTTCATAGCCGTTTGCCACTTGGATATCTACATCATCAGCTCCTTATAGGTTTCTAAAGGTGGTGCAAAATATGCCATCGTAGCAGTTGATTACTTCAGCAAATAGGCTGAAGCCGAACCTTTAGCTACGATCATAACAAAAAAAGTAATAAACTTTGTTGTTCGAAACATCATATGTCGTTTTGGTCTTTCTTGAACAATCGTAACTGATAGCGAGACCTAATTCAACAGTGCTAAGTTCAAAGACTTCTGCCCTTGACATCATATTGAGAAAAGATTCACGGTAATAGCTCACCCTCAAGATAATGTAAAAGTCAAAGCTGTTAACAAAATCATAAAGTCCATTCTGAATAGCGTTTTGAAAAGGCTAGAGGAAAGTGGGTCGATGAGCTCCTATTAGCATTATGGGCATACAGAACCACCCACAAGTCCACGACTGGCCATATTCCATTCGTCCTTGCTTACGGCTCCGAGGCCATCAACCTTGTAGAACTTGAATTCCCTTCTCATCGAATGACTTATTACGACCCCTATTTCATTATAAAAAAATATAAACAAGGAATTGCAATCCAATTGCAATTAAACTATAAGGAATGGGCGATGACCCGTGAGCGTACAAACGCATCCGGGAGCCAACGACAAAGACATGTACCTGAACATGCATGTGTATATTCTAGAAATTCAACTTTTGAAATCTATAGAAATTAAATTCTGACCTGAAGTTTTCAGTAAAGAAACTGAATCGGATAGCCAAAGCTTACTAGCCCTGTAGAAACAGACATAAATAACAACCGATGGAATACAATCCTGAATTTATACTATTGGAAATCACAAGCGTTATGATGATCAAACAGAGATATGACACTTTAGGAAAATAATTCAATGGAAGGATAGCGACTACTCAAAAAAGTGAATGGATTTCTTTCCGACGACTCTAACTTGCTTCGATTCAAAGCACATCAGGTTCGACACAAGACATACTTTAGGGGGCAAGTGTTTTTTGGCATTTTGACCTGGCTATATACGAACTAACTGGACAAGTTAGACTCGATTGTCATCAAGGCTAGTAGCCTAGAGCAATGATTGTGAGGTCAAGAGATCAAGTGCAAGCAATGATATGAAGCGACAATCAACCAAGACCAAGATATAGATTCTCTAGAATATTCTAAGTACGGATTAGTACTTCCCTCGGGTAGGGGATCGATGCCCATCCCTTCCCCTAGGGGATTGGTACATGTAATTAGTTTTTGTCCCAAACTGGATGAGATCAATATAGAGTGACAAGGAAGGCCCCACGAGGCTACATTTCAAATATCAAGACTTTTGGAGTTTGTATGCTCAAGTTATGGGCAAATTACTTCACCTAAGAAAGGGATCCTATAAAAGGGATCGTATAAAAATGGATTGTATAAAAGGGATCAGAATAAAGGGATTGGATTAAATAGGATGCACACAACACAACTCAATAATGGTTGTTCCATAACTCAACAACCACAAGGCGGTTTAAAGTGAAACTTTGGGAATAAGAAGAGGGAACCCTAGGCAGTCCACCCTAGTGATCACACCCCAAAAGGAATAAGTAAGAGGGATCAGCTTAAATCAGACAACATCATATGTTGCAACAAAGGTTGATTAATAACTCAAGTTCTACTAATCCAATTGGCATGAAACTTGGAGACTGTATAATAAAACATGGAGAAGCTCCCATAAGGATCACACCCCAAAATCATCAATTATAGGGATCGGCTTGATCCTTATTTCTTTGGATTTGGGCCATGCGATTCCTTCTGCGGGCCCCTATGGATCTGGAGAGGCTTCTATCGAATTTTCAGGGAGATATTTCACTATCTTCCTCTATAAATACAAACTTGATTGTTCATTTTTGAGATCTTTATGCTGCTTGTTTCTTTGTACTCTTAGTACTAAGGATTTTCATCTGATCCCTATTGTACTCAGTTTACAATGTGATTAATAAAGCTATCTCTTTAAAGTGGACGTAGGCAAACAACTTCGAACCACTATAAATTGTCGTGTCTCTGTTATTTGCTTAATTCTTATTGCTTTATTGCCATATTCTCTCTGTGTATATTTAAAATTCTTCATTTGTTTCTCTACAAAATCTCTATTGGGTGTTTGTGCCAAATTTTGGTGCAAACATGTTTAATGGCTAAATGTGCTATTATTATGGTTGTCCCACATTTTTGATAATTAATTGGAATGGTTTAGTAGAAGTAGTTACCTACTTGCATTGGTTGCAGTGGTTGCATGGATTTTTTGGTTGTTATGTGTTAACGCTCATTTGGACGCAAGAGAAAAACAAGAAATAGAACTATACGGGCTTGATCTCCAAAATAAGTACGTATACTTTCTTTTCCTATACAATAGCTATAGAGCCTGTGGCCGTAGGGGGTTAGGCACGGTCCAAACATAGTTGAAATTTTTTTCTTTTGTTTTATATATATCTATACAGTTGTGAAATTGCAGAGGAGCAGAAGAGGATATGAAAGTGTGGATTGTTAAGCTATATCGTGGATGGATGATTTGATATATTCTTTTATACCATGGTTATATCACTTATAAGTTAATGATAATTTATATATTGAAAATGTAAATTAACGTGATAATGTTGTAAACTAATTGTATTATTAAGTTAATGTTTATTTATATTGATGTTTGATTCTGTTGCGAGGTTTCCATTTCCTTTCCTAATTATTGACAAATTAAATTATAAAACAAACGATCCACTAAAAATCTATTGCAATCGTATTTTCTAGCATTTGCAATTGATTTCAGATGTTAAAAATACTAGGGCATTACACTCCCCCCTTTAGGAATTTCACCCCTGAAATCCCAAAAAGAAGGTAAGGTCAAACAATAATGTTACCTCACATGTCTAACAACCATAAGCAAGCATACCATCTATCATACATGCACACACAAGCAAGAAAGTATAACCTATGCATACCCTAGCATGCAAGGTACCAAACTACTCTATGTGATATCACAAGTGAAAGTGAATGCAATAAATAGAAAATTGTACAAAGTAAACAACTTCTGATAAGCAGTCCTTGCGCCTTGCTCGGTCTCCTCCGTACTATCACCCTCTGTTTTCACTCCATAGAGCTCCTACCAACTTTCTTGCCTTCCTCTTAAGTTGTTTTGTATTACATCCTACCAAATGAATTGGCCAACGGGGTATAGAAACACTTAGTTCAACCTCTACATATAGTTGATCCAATGCAATCTTTCCCAATGCCTTTTGTAAGCCTTTCCAATATCCACTTCGAGATGATGGGTCTCTATCGCTCAAAATGTTCTTTAGCACAACCTAGGATCACATGATTTACTTCACTTGCAAATCAACCATTCTTACTTCCATTCCTTTCAACTTTTTGGGCACTGATCTTCATCAATCTATCGTCTTGGACTCATAGGGCACCATATCCTTCTCTAGTCTTTGGCAGTCCATCAATATCAATTTCCATTTCTATTTGGGAACCCTATCGATTGCAACAACGAACTAGGCTTCATCCGCCCAGCTTCCACCTAATTGGTCATCCACATATCTCAATCCTGACATCCTCTTTCATCCCCTCCCAATAAAATGTCTATCTAGTTCATTTTATTGCCATCATAATGTGTAATTAATTCTAAGTGATGAAACTCTCGTAGTACGTCGTTCCTAAATCCATCAATCTCATGTACAAGTAGTCTGTCCTCTATATAGAGCCAACTATCTAAGTTGAGTCTATACTGCTTCATCTCCATAGGCCCTACTCTCATCTCTCTCAAAGTAGGTCTATCATCTAAATCACCAACATCACCAGCTCTAGCTCTTACCTTGGTAGAAATCATAACCAATAATATACTCATATCGTATTTACACAGGAACACCACTCCTAAGCTGGTATATCTCCTCAATATCTCATGCATAATCCTTAAGTTCACCTCGTACTTCCTTCCACCAAAAGACAATAATATCACCCACAAACATTGATATAACTCCATTTAGCTTTCGAGACTCCACAATATCTAATAGAATCATCCACCCATCATGCAAATATTATAATACTCCTTACCTGGATATACTCCTACGAATGAACCCTTTCATCCACAGGTTATCCACATGCACCTCCAGTCCTCATTGCTCTTTGAGTATCATCACCTTTGAAGGAATAACATTGGCCTAGAATCCTTCCCTAGGTTGATAAAGAATTCAGTCTGTCTTCATGGTGACAGTCTGATCACCTTTGGATATTCCCTTACTTATGGGTAATGATGACGACTTCCCGTGTAGGATATTAACGAATACACAAAGCTAACCATAAATACATCCACAAACATGCATCCCAACTCTAGACTACCTCTAACTCCTACCCCTATCGCCATCAACTATGTCTCACTATCCACCATACTTTCGCATCTTTAGTCACTCCAAACTCAAGCAGATACCGAACCCAACAGAACCCAAACAAAGCAATCATAAGCAAACAAGCATCCACGACTTGACACACTATGCCTCGACAAACCACATTTATTTTAGTCGAATCATCACAAAGTTCATAACAATTATAAGTCTATCTACTAGGCTGGACACAACCCTAACCTACTTACTAAGTTACTGGATATAGAAGGTATAACGTATCGATATCAAATAAAAAATGTACATGTATATCATAAATGGAAAGCATACCTCAAGTAGTGATGCTCTCCCCTTTCTCCTTCGTTGATGGAGTATCAACGAAGTAGGAGCGACATCCAATGCAAAAGTAGTCGCACCTTTTCTTTTGTAGCTCTGGACAGTCCTTCTTCATGCATCCATTCTTATCATAGACGAAGCACTTTCTCTCCCCATTCCTCGTGGCCCTGCAGCTCTTGCTAAGATGGCCATTCCCATTGCAATTAAAAAAGCACTACATCTCCCACTTGCCTATCTTCCAGCCATCTTCTTCTCGAGACTGCTTCTTTCCTTTGTTGTTCCATTTACTCTTACCACCCCTACTCACCTAGAACTTTGCCTTTTCTTTAGAAAAAACAACTACTTCGGCTTTTGGATTTAGGTATAGGCTCTCGTGCCTTAAGGCCCTCTCCCCAACCTGCTCAATGGTCTCATCAATATGACCAATCATCCTCTCCCTTAAATATTAACTCTAGCCAACTATGAACTTCTCATTCTTCTTCAATAGAGTGTCAATAAAGGACAAACTGTACTTCAACAACGTGTCAAACTTAGCTACATACTTTGAAATGGTCTTCTCTCCTTATTCCAGCTCAGCAAACTTCTTAAACAATATCAAATTTTGGCAGATCAGTATAAACTTCTCTTCGAATCTATCATTAAACTGCGACCAAGTGAACTGTCCTCAGGATTAGCTGTAACGACCCATATTTTACGTATCAGAGGATCATAAAATATTTTTAATTTATTTGTATGAGGTTGTATGACCCTATAGTCTGGGATATGACATTAAGGACATTATACACACCTATGATTTTAACAGAATTTCTATGTTTGATCATTTTGATATTAGAAATCTTATTTAGGATATAACTTTTGATAGAAGTTGACTTAGGATCTCAAACAATTCCATTACTTTAGGATGATGGTTTCCCATTCCGTAGAGTGGTCATATTAGAAAAACGAACTTACCATTAGAAAGTTATGCATATTTTAAGTTTTTAAAACTGCTAACTGAGATTAGTGTGTAATAATTAAGCCCATTAGCGAGCCTATTATTCTAGCTAGGGAATAATATAAATAGAGGGCTGAAGAGTCAAATAAATTTTTTCTCTCCTATTCTAAATCAGGTATAAACCCTAATTAGCCCTAGACCCATCCTAATTTCATCCAAAATAACCCAAATTGCTCTCTAAATCAAACTAGATTGCGGATTGGAGATTAGAACTTCAATTAGAAGCTAGATATCATTGATTTGCTTGATTTGGAATGCTTTTATTTGTTATATGGATTAGATCTACAAACGATTTGGTTGGATTTCGTAATTGGTGAGTGGCTTATGCCTTCTCACTATACTACACATGTTTATATGGTAGAATTATAGGATTTAAAATGTTTTAAATTGATTTTGGCCATAAAAACCTTTTCTAACTTTAATTCCATCGTAATCCATGCATATGATATAGATTGATTAGAAATAACCCTGGTTTATGTTCATATATTCAAGCACTACGTAGATCTATGTTAGAAATTGCCTTTTTTAATCTTGTTTTTATGGATTGCAGATTTGATTGTATGGAATTCCTTGTTATTCTATGTTTAAATGATATGATTTGGTGTTGTTTGCTAGTGTTGTGATTGCCTAGAAAGTTAGGTCCGAAATTGATCAAATCGGAAGGAAAGTTGATCGGAATTGTTCGAAACTTGGCAAACTAGCTCTAGAGTATATTGGGAAGAGGCATGATGAGTCGCAACTCAAATAGGGTTAAGTACATAACTTGCCATCTAGTTATGCCTATAACTCGGTACCGAGTTATGGTGAAGGGGGCTATGACTCGATGGTTAGCATGGATGGATAAAGCTTGGCTAAGTGAGATGTTCCATAGCAAGGTAAAGGAAATTGGCTAAGTATAGGATGTGATGACGAGTTATCACTAGAACCTAGAAGAAGGAGCTTTGGCTTAGGGGCCGAGTTATTAAAGATGGATGAATCAGGGTCTAAGGCACCAAAAGGGGAAAACTAGAGACATGGGAGAGAGATTAGCCATTTGTTAGCTAAGTGTATAACTCGGCATCAAGTTATACATATAAATTGGTACCGTGTTATCATAGTGCAAGATATAGGGTTGGAACTTCTAGGGACTATTATTGAGGTTCTGTAGATCATGCTGGAGGTGTTGGCGTCAAAATTGGCCACCAACACTCAATTATGTCAAAGTTATCCAAACCATCGATGGATGTAGTCGATCCACCGAAACAACTGCAGCATTGAACCTGACTATGAAATTCTTGAGCGATTCTCCTACCCACTGCTTTACTGATGTCAATGTCATTACATTCTTGGGTCTCGTAATGTGAACCCAAAACTACTTCATAAATCTTTCGACCAATTTCGTCCAGGTGCTAATAGAACCACTCTCCAACTATCAGAACCATAGCGCATCTACATCCATTAAGTACATGGGGAAGCATCATGCCAAGAATTCTTGTGATGCCCCTAGTACTTCCATATGTCGTATATACCTCATCATATGCACAGTTGGATCCAACTTTTCATCATTAACTTCCTCTGTTGATAGTTTGAATTCTGGTGGATTCCTAGCATTCCTGGTATTAGGAGCAAATGGAATTCTATTTACATCCTCCAGATCCCTGTTTACTAATCCTTTACGCATAGATCGCCCGATCATCTCTCCAAACCTGTCATTGTCTTCTAGTGGTAGTCTCCTATTATCATGTCCAAGCTGCCCCTCGAGTCTACGAGCGAATTTTGGAACGTATTCCTATGGACGAGCATCCAAATTTTGATTCGCACCAAGCTCCATGGAATTGACCGTAGATCCTCCAGCATCACGATCGACCAAACCCTGGGGCATGCCCCTATGTCTTTGTGGAATGGTGCCGATCCCTTTAAGATGGCCGAGGACTGCCCCCGGCTGCTCTGTTCCACTTTTTTATCCAATAGCTCCGCCTCCATGATCTCAGTTCTAATTCTAGTGAATCTTGCCACCTCAACTCCTTGATCCATAGCTATAACAGTCCCTACCGTTCCAACTCCTTGGTTTTGCATTCCAGTAGCTCCTATGGCTCCAGCCTGTTCGATCTATTGGAGAAGATTTTGCATCATCTTCTTCTGTCTTTTCAGCATCCGTTCCTTCATAGCATCCATCATTGTTCCCATTTCATCTCTCGTGATGTAGATAGATGTTTGATTAGCTCCAGCTCCTGAGGAAGCCTCATGACTCCCTTCATGATGGCTCTTATCCGTTGCTTGTCTCCCTGTTGATTGTCTCGCCATTGCTCCAAATCCAAGCTCTCCAATTGATTCCAAATCTGAACTCCAAATCTACAAGGGTTAGCTTTCTCAGTGAAAGCACCAAAATGTTGACGTTAAAATTGGACACCAACACCCAATTATGTAAAAGTACCAATATCTAATCCAATCATAGAAATATGAAGAGAAATAAATGAAGAACGAAATTAAAGCAATCAAAAAGAAAGTAAGAAGAGACAAGATTTATAGTGGTTCGGCTAACTCTGGCCTACGTCTACTCTCAAACAATCCTTTTTAATATACCAAAGTTTGTTTGCAGTTACAATTCGAAATCAAGAATAAAATTGGCAGAGTGTAGCCTAGGTTGAATATAAAGAGAAGCAGAAAGAAGATCCCTTTTCTGACGTCATGCCTACTGTATTTATAGGGGAATATGTGCACGGATCGGGTTGAAATTTTGACAGAAGGTTCAGGAGACCAAGACGAGGCCACCCAACAATTTCCAAGCCCATTGAAGCCATAATTAGAATTGTTACCGGTCCCTATTAGTGTGTCCAAATGGGCTGCGATTTTTATGAGGGGTGCTGCATGATGTTAGCTACTTTCCTACCAACTTTCGTGCCATTTCGACTTATAGTTTGTGAGATATCGCATTTTCCATGAAGTGGTGTTGGTTGAATTTTGATTTCTGTTGATCCCTCTAGAGGGATAGGTACTGATCCCTCTAATATTTTCCAAATGCGATGTGATCCCTAGGGGAGCTTCTCCATGTTATATTATGCTTAGCCTCCAAGTTTCATGCCAATTGGATTAGTAGAACTCGAGTTATTGATCAATCTTTGTTGTAATAAGTTGTGAAGGCTGGATTATAGCCGATCCATATGGAGGGATAGATACTGATCCCTCCAACTTGCTCCAAATGATATGCGATCCTTATGAGGTGTTTCATATGTTGTAATTAGCTTGTGCTCCAAGTTTTAAGTCGATTGGATAAGTTGATATTAAGATATTGACTAATCTCTGCTAGAAATTGAATATAGCCGACTCCTACAAGGGAAGAGTGCCGACTCCTATGGAGGGGTCGGTACCGATCCCTTCAATTTGCATGTTTTGGGGTGCGACCTCAAGGGTGAAGTACCCTCTTCCTATATCTAGAGTTTCACTTCGATCCCTCTTATGGTTGTTGAGTTATTAATTGTCTTCCATCAAAATGCACTTGCTCCTATGTGTTGAATCATATTCCATACTTCGAACATTCTGCCTTACATATCTATCAATTCCACTCAATCTCGACTTCATGTTATTATATATATTTGATTTCTAGGTCTCACAATCATCACTCTGGACTCATCGGCCTCGATAATCGCGAAGTCTGTTGGTTTAAATCCGCTTGTATATTTCCTTGGCAAAAGGTGGGTTAACAGTTTGCCCCCCAAAACATGCCTTGCGATAGGAAGGTGTGTTTTGAATTTTTGTAAATCCAGAATCCGAAATCCATAACCCATTGATAGCCGTACTTTCCAATCTAGAATCCAATCTGGTGCCAATCTAAATCCACAATCTCTCTGGATTGTTAGTGAAATCCATGACGTTCCGAATCGATATCCAATTCTGAATACATTCAAAATCTTTAGCCGAATTCATATCTATCTAAATCCAATAGCCAAATCCATGATCTTACGGGATCATTTGCCAAATCCAATGCCTCGATCTCACCGCATCCTTGCCGAACACAATCCATATTCGATGACCTGAGTAGGCCGATCCATCGCATTCGAGCGAAGCTGTAACACCCCATATTTTTGGTAACATTATTTAGGACATTTAATTAGTTAAATAAAATAAAATAATGTATTGATTAGCGGATGGAGATTTGATTTTATTAAGGGGTAGCCGTGCCATTTAACTAATGATTTAAAAGAAGATTTAAAATGAATAGAGGAGGGGTAAAATAGGAAAGAGGCCATTCCTATATCCCCAAAACTTGGCCGTGTATCCCATGCACGTTTATTTCATTTGATAAACTTTAATACTTAAGGCCGGCCACCATTAACAAGGAAAAGATAAAGAAGATTAAGAAAAGCTAAGGAAGAGCTAATTCAAATCATATCCATTCATGTCTCAATCCTTTAATCTTTAAAGCTAATGTGAATATTGTTTACATCTCATATTTATTTTGTTCTTGGTTTTAAGATGAAATCCGAAATGTTTTGCACTGATTTGCCATGTTTTTAAATGATGGAATGATTATATTTACTTGTTGATGATATATGATTGTTCATATAGATTTTATGACATGTTTTGATATGAAAACCCTATTAAATGACATCCAAATGCCTTGCGAATTTTTATATAGACCAAAAATAATATTTTGGTAATGGGTTTCAATTTTCAAAATTTTCATAATTTTTGTGGAATTTATATAAATTTTCTAGTGAAGAAAATGTTATTTTGGATTATAAATTATTTACGGTTAAATAATGATTGGTTTGGGTCTGAAATTTATATATGTTAGAAAACATATAAAAAGTGATTTTCAGGAATTTTTGTAGAATTTTCCTAAGTGTTTTAATGGATATATAAAATTATTTAAGGTATGACACTTAAATGTTTTATATATTTACAAAAGGGAGAAGGGGCTTTTTGTAAATAAATTCAAATTTTTATTTCTATGAAGTCGGCGGTACTTTTAGAAAAGAGAAACTTGCAACTAATCATAATTTAACAAACAAGGTAAGTTAGGTACAAAGAAATAGTTTAAAAGGACAAATAAACATGTTTTTCACTATTTCGATGCTTTTGGCACCATGTTCCGCCTCCTTGCCTTCGCCTCCGACACTGTCGAAACCAATGCACATGGTATCAGGGAGCTGGTATGTAGTGAATTGGATGTAAGCGGAGGGTATAGAGTCAAAACCAGGGGTTCCGAAGGGGTTGAGGCATTACTTTGCTTTTGAAAGAAAATGCGCCTACTTTCTTTCGACTAAGTAACTTTCGACTTGGTTAGCTTTCGACTCGGCCAAATGGATTTAAAGAAATGGTTTTGATTGGGTTGCACCTTTGTTTTAAATGATGCTTTTGACTAACTCGAAGCCTTATGCTGCCGTTTTCTACCTTTCGACTCAGATAGTTTCGAAGGGGTTACTTTGTTTTGTAAAATTTGGCCACTTCTCCAATGCTTTCGAAGGGATGGTTTCGACACCATCACTACTTTACTTTGGAATGATTTCGAAAGGAATGCTTTCGACTTTAATGGGTTTCTGATCCTTTTTCTCTACTTGAAGGCATAATCCAAAGGGTTTCGACCGAAATAGTTTTCAAAGGTTTTGAAGAGGTAAATTTTTGAATAGTTTCGAAAGGTTTCCACATGTTTTAAATTGAACCCAAAGGCTTTCGAAAGGTTTTGTATTTTAATGCTTTCGAAAGGGTTTTAATGAATGGTTTCGAAGGGGTGGTTCCCCAGGGTTTTGAAAGGGTTGAATGGAAAGGTTTTTCCTATGTTTTTGAAAGGTGATATTTAAAGGTTTTAAAGAAGGATGTTTAATTTTTTGACGCTTTCGAAGGATAGGCTTCTAATAGTTTTGAAAGGGGCACTTTCAATGATTTCAAAAGGGTTACTTTCAATGGTTTCGAAAGGGTCACTTTCAAGGGTTTCGAAAGGGTTGTTTAAAGGTTTTAACAAAAGGTTTCGAATGTATTAACTAGGCAATATAGCTTAAGTGTTTTCAAGTTAAAACGGGTTTTAACTTATTTCGGAAGGATAGCTAATCCTCATTAAAATTCATCAACATTATATTAAGTAAAGTATATATAACATGGAAAAATATCTTGGAGTAAAGATAAGAATATATTTTCCTTGTATAAGTATGATTTACAAGGTTAAATCATTTTGAAAAGGTTTTCAAGGAAAAATATGAAGGGTAGTTAACCCTCAGAGAAAGACTCAGATTAGAAGACTAGATAGGACTTGTGTAGGGTCGCGCCCTATGCTCATTAGCTATTAGTCCCTAGCTAATTTAGTCCAAAATTCTAGTGTGTAGGGCTTAGTCACAGGTAAGACTAAAATGATGGTTACATACTGAAAGGAATATTCATGTATAGAGATAGGTTATTGGTTAGCCCGCAAAACCATTAGGATCAATTGACCCTTGGAGAAGTAAGTTAAGGATAGACCGTCCAAAAGTTTTGACTAACAGATGTTTAGACCATTTGATATTTTATTTGGTAAGCCTGAGTCAACCAAAGGGACAGTTAGTCCAGTTTGCGGGCAGCTAGCCCAGATTTCAGACAGATAGTCCATTTATTACCTGTTTTTAGCATAATGGATATTGCTATTATTATTGTTATTATTATTATGATCTGTTTGATTAATCAGTTTGGTTGTAGAAAAGGGTTTGCAAAATATATGTTTTAAAAAGGATATTAGTGAGGGGAAACGCATTTTGGTCTCACTTAATATCAGTAAACAGAGATGTAACAGCATTATTCACACCAGGCTTTTTGTCTGACTCGAAGTTTTTATGTCCCCTTAAACTCTCGCGTGCTCAAAATTGATTTAAGTAGACTGAGGGTTAAGGTTTTCAGGGTTTAGAAATTTTGGTGAATAAAGCTTCCGGAGATGAGCAGGTGGCTGACGGATAGCTATTTAGGAGTTGTATTTTTTTTTGATTCCGTTGTGTATATTAAGTCAAACATGACTATATTGACTCTGATCAACCAAGGGGGCATCGTCATATGTCGCTCTTGGCGTATTTTTGTAATAATTATATTTGATCTTTACCTGGGAAACGATATGGGTTTATATAATTTGGATATGAATTTGTTTTGTAATGTAATCAGTAAAATGCTGTTTTTGGAAATCTGTGAATTTGTTCATATTCAAGTGCTTCTGATATTATGGATATCATTAGCATTACCGTATTTTGTCACCAGAAGTTAATACTATGGATGACTGCAGTATCTGTAGCGCTTAGCTTTTGGCCTCTAGATACGGGAGGTTACAGAAGCGACCTACCCCTTGCCAGACATGGTCCATACCCGACAACCTTGATTTCTCTGAATCGTTACCAAGCACAATCTATAGTCGATGACCTGAGTAGGACGATCCATCGCGTTTGAGCGAAGCGACCTAGCCTTGCTAGGCATAGTCCATACCTGATGACCATGATCTCTCCGGATCCTTCCCAAGTACAATTCATACTCGACGACTTAAGTAGACTGATCCATCGCGTTCGAGCGAAGCGACCTATCCCTTACCAGGCATAGTCCATACCTGATGACCTGTGTTATCTATTACATCAATCCAAATTTTAACATTCCTAAGTCTATTAGCAAAATATAAAATAAGAATCCGCACAACCAATAAACCAGAGTTTGAAGCAAACAAGAAGAAAAAACAAGAAAAAAAACCAACTTTACAAACCTGAGCACTACGGTTTATCATCATCTCAGATCATGCCTAGGGACCATCCTCGATCCCGTACATGTGTAATGACTTAGCCGTCCAACTGCGGAGTTTGTTATTTATTCAATGCCATCCCGATCAAATGATGATCCAGTGCCATTTTCATTCGAGGTGGATGGTGCCTGCTTCTATTCCACCATCCCAGCCCGAGTCCTCACATATTGTTGTAATTGACTATTCCTCACGCGTTCCTCAATGATATCCTTCAAATGCCTGCAGTCATTTGTATTGTGCCCATCCAGCTCATGGAATAGGCATCGCTTTCCCGATGTCCATTCACGTTCAGGGGGTTTCCTCCTTGCCGGCCTTCGAAATGGAAGGCGTCCTCGAGTGTCCAAATATATCCATCCTAGGGTTTCATTTAATTCCTAGTAAAAAGAGAATTTGGGTTCCTCCCTCTGTCGCTTTGATCCATCAAAGCTATTATCCTAGTTCTGTTTACCCTTGTCCTTTCCTGAGCTCTCACCGGGCGGTTCTCCACCCCATACCATATTATATTTCATTGCGTCTTTATCAGCTTTCACATCTTCTTGTCGTAGAAAAATTTCTACTTCATGGTAAAATTCCTCGAGATCATTCGGTGGATCCCTACCAGTGGTATCTTAAAATCTGAATTATCTGCAACTCTTGGCACTTCCACCATCAAAACCATCGATGGATCTGGTCGATCCACCAAAACAACTGCAACATTGAACCTGGTTATAAAATTCTTGAGTGATTATTCTGCCCACCGCTATACTAATGGCAATGTCATCACATTCTTAAGTATCCTAATGTGAACCCGAAACTTCTTCATAAATCTTTCGACCAATCCCGTCCATGTGCTAATAGAACCACTCTCCAACTGTCTGAACCATAGCGCAGCTACATTTGTTAAGTACAGGGGAAAGCATCATGCCAAGACTTCTTCCGATGCCCCCAGTACTTCCATATGTCGTATATACCTCATCATATGCACAGTTGGATCCAAATTTCCATCATAAACTTCCAGTGTTGGTAATTTGAATTCCAGTGTTGGTATAATCCTCCACGCATACCTTGCCTGATCATCTCTTCAAACCTGTCATTGTCTTCTAGTGGTAGTCTCCTATCATCATGTCCAAGCTGCCCCCCGAGTCTACGAGGGAATTCTAGAACGTATTCCTCTGGACAAGCAGGCAAATTCCGATTCGCACCAAGCTACACGGGATTGACCACAGATCCTCCAACGTCACGATGAACCAGACACGGTGGCATGCCCCCATGTTTTTGAGGATCGGTTCTGATCCCTCTAGAGGGATCAGTGTTAATCCCTCTAAGATGACCAAGGACTGCCCCTGGTTGCTCTGTTCCACTCCTATGTCCAATAGCTCCGTCTTCATGCTCCCGGTTCTGATTTTTAGCGAATCTTGCCGCCTAACCTCCTTGATCCATAGCTCTAGTAGTCCTTATCGTTCCAACTCCTTAGTTTTGCATTCCAGTAGATCCAGCCTGTCCGGTCTGTTGTAGTAGATTCTACATCATCTCCTCCTATCTTTTCATCATCCATTCTTGCATAGCCTCCATCATTGTTCCCATTCCATCACTGATGATGTAGATAGATGTTTGATTAGTTCCACCTCCTGAGGAAGCCTCCTGACTTTGATGGCTCCTATCCATTGCTTGTCTCCTTAGTTGATTGTCTCACCATTGCTCCAAATCCAAGCTCTGTAATTGATTCCAAATCTGAACTTCAAATCCATGGGGGCTAGGTTTCTCACTGAAAGCACCAAAATGTTGGCGTCAAAATCGACCACCAACACCCAATTATGTAAAATTACCAATATCCAATCTAATTAAAGAAAATAAAGAGAAATAAATGAAGAACAAAATTAAGCAATCAGAAAGCAAGTAAAAAGAGACAAGATTTATAGTGGTTCGACTAACTATAGCCTATGTCCACTCCTAAATAATCCTTTTTATTATATTGAAGTTTGTTTACAGTTACAATCCGAAATCAAAAATAAAATTGGCAGAGTAGCCTAGGTTGAAGATAAAGAGAAGCAGAAAGAAGATCCCTTTTCTGATGCCATGCCTGCTATATTTATAGGGGAAGACGTGCACAGATCGGGTTGAAATTTTGACAGAAGGTTCGAGAGACCAAGACGAGGCCACCCAAAATTTTTAGGCCCATTGGGACCATAATAGGATCGGTACCAATCCCTATTGTAACGTTTTGACTTTTCGACCCTCGAAAGTTGACATCAATACAACCACTGTATCAACTGCCGAACTATCGAATGCCGGAAAACCGAATTGTTAGGGTTGAAAAGAAGAGGTAAAAGAATAAAGAAGAAGAAACAGAAACAATAACATAATCTCACATTCGCAGCGGAACAATATATAATAGATGAATGACTAATCTTTAAAACAAAAGACTATATTAGTTTATACATTACATCATCAGAGTTTACAACAACAACATACATCACTGGACGGTTATATAAACTTGTCCACATACAGAATACACAGCGGAATAATACTAGTATAAGTGATATGTCTCGCCATCCAGCTCGCCTCCAGATCTCCACAGCAACCTCTGAATTCCAGAATGACCTGATAACTTGACTCTAGGCTGCCCGTGTGGAAAATTATGGGCACCCAGAGTTTAGAAAGGGAATAATAAACTCCAGGGCAGTCGTGGGACTGGTGTGAGATCTTAAAAAACAGTTATTTTCATAAAGAAAATAAAAGAAATTCGCAATGCTTTTGGAAAATGAAACTACCATAAGACCTCCCGGCACACACTCAATGCAATCACACACATGGGGTAGATTTCTCCTTATGATAGTCAAACATGCTTGATACGCAAAATTCTTTTTTTTATATATTATCATTAGTGCATAGTGTCGAAACATTTTGAAAGTATAATATTAATCTTAGCCAGCATAGGTACCATTATACTATGCCTACTATAGATGCTATGTTAAATAGCAGGTTCTACAACTAAAACCGTACTGGGTTCGTAATGGGAATTAGATTTCCAACAAATGGTCAGGCAAAGGAACTTCCTATTCCACATGGAAACGCCTCTGGAGGGACGTCCCAAGAGATAACTGCTCTCTGCCAACACAAGGCCGTGTTACCTCTTACTAGGTAACTACTACACGAATATGCCACCCCCGGTCGTTTGCGACCTTTATCTGAGGGTCCTCGATCACAAAGCAAAAATCACACAGTAAATGAGATTGGAGCAACCACACAGGTAAATATCTGGGCTCCATACCATAATATCACCTTTTTCCAGAAGGAAATGACATACCCTAAAGGGTGCGACCCTCACAACCTTGCCGCATTTTCATGTTTTGACCATTTCCGGGGTGTGAGGTCCGATGAGGTCTCGTCCACAAAGCTACGCTTTACACGAAAGCCATGCTATGATTAACAAATGATCAACAACACACAACAGCACTTAGCATGCCACACTACCAAATTGGGAGTATATCACTGATAACCTTCAACTACATAAAATCTGAGCTCGTACGTCTCAGAGAAGGGTGTTAAGCTAAGAGAATAAATTCTCCGCCACCAACAGATATGTATTTGAAAGAAATCTGCTTTATATCTCAAAGTGTAGTGTCAAACATACGGCCATACAAGTATGTTCCGGGTTCGAACAGAACCGAAGGCACTTCGTCCAATAAAGGAAGAAGCCCTTGCAAATCCGATTTTCAATTGCAAATCCATAACGACGTATCATTATTCGGAATGGGTTATATGACACAAAGTCCTCTCCCGGCTAAACCAAATAATGAACGCTTGTTTAAACAAATTCAAGTGCCATTTCAAAGGCAAATGTTGATAGTCAGTTATTTAACTATCAAACAACATTCACAACAATCAAGCAGTCTAAATAATTTTTCCCAAATTATTAAATTTCAAAATATCCTCGCAAGATATATATTTTCCACACTTCAACATTTTGAAAACCAATTTCAAATCATTTTTCACTCGTAGAATAAAATTCCCGATATTATTTATTTCCCTTTTTCTTTATAAATTCCATTGTGAATTTAATGTCCAAATATTCACTTTCAACACCAAATCAAATTCCAAATTGATTTCTAATTCCTTTCAAGTACCAAATCAATTACAAATTGATTTCTGAGTTTATTTCCAAATACCAAATCATTTGCAAATCCATTTCTGAATTTATTTCCAATTACCAAATCATTTTCATTCAAAACACCAATCAATTTCCATATTGATTTTCCAAAGATTTATTTTCCAATATCAAATCAATTATCAAATTGTTTTCTAAAAAATTTATTTCCTTTTTAGAATAAATCCCTTTATTCCTTCCAAATTATTTAAAATCCAATTTTAAATAAATTCTTCCACTTTTAAACAATATTATTAAAAATCCTTTTTATTAAAAACTTTTCCCATATTTTGGAATTAATTCGATAAGATTTCAAAAATCAACTTTATACTTTTAAATTCCTTCTTTTAAATTCACCCAATTCTTTCAAAAAAAGATTTACTTAAAATTTCCTACTATAATTTCAAAAATCCAAATTTATTTATTTCGGGTATCTAATGATACCAAAAATACATTCGGCTAAATTATAGCCTTTAACAAATTCAATCACAAATATAATCATACCTAGATTATAAATAAATAAATATACAACATTGAAACAAATTCAAATATTTGAGGAATCTAGTTGGATCCCTCCAACCTGTTTCCTTGCATCCACAGATGTTAGCACAACAATTCAATACCAATTCCACTTCGAGGTGGAATATCGCGTTATATGGGATTTATAAAATATCATCCGCTATTATGCAGCGCATAGGGTCTCATCCGCTATATAATGCGGGAAATCAACAACTCCAAATATATAGATATATATACTACTATATATACTACCACATCCAAACAGTCAATCAATAACTGCAATTCAAATTTTTAATTTGAGTGAGCAGTTCTCACCTTTGCTTTTTATTTTGCAATCCATTTTGGTTCTAGCTTGTTTTCTTCACAGAATTAGACCTTGTATAACAATTATATAATTTTATTAATATTCCAAATAAATCGAACAATTAAATCCCCATTTAACAATTTTAATTTAAACTAGTATGTATTTTAAAATTCCTTTTCAACCCTATATAATTTTCAAAGTCTTTTCCATATATAATTTTTTTTTCCTGTTTTATCTATATACATATATTTAAAAGAAATATGATTAATTTATATCTTACAGTAAATACTTTTAACAAAAATAGGTATGTATGTATATATATTTTTATACATCTTCCTTATTGTAAAATAATATATCTTGCTGTTTTTCCTATATGTATACAAATACACAATTTACTAAAATAAATTAAAATATACCTTACTGTTACTCGACATCGCCACCCACCGACGTTGTTGCTACCCACGCGAACCACGATGTCGACCACTCGAACATGCCGAAACCCTAGATAACTCGTGACTTTGACGAGCTCTAGCTCAAGCCCAAAGCCCTAATCGCCGACCAGCACTATGCCTGAACACCCTCGAGCATCGACGCCTCCACGCCATCTAAAGGCCGAGTCGCCATCTTCCCCTCAAATCGCGCGCCACCCAAACCATCGCGTAGCTGCTCGCGACGTCGATGTCCAGAACCACCCTTTGACACCTCCCCGCGAACGACTTCACTTCCTTTTCTCTTAAATTTCATTTCGAACGAAACCAGTTTCGTTCTTTTCTATTTACTTTACTGAACGTCGATTGAAATGAAAACGAAATTGAAGGAGGGAACATGTTTCGATTAGAGGAGAGGGAATAGCATACGCGGCCATGGATTTGAATTTCGTTCTAATGATTTCGTTTGGCCATTATAATTTTCTTTGATTTCATTCTGAAGTTTTAGAAATGAAAGGTTGCGTGATTTACACTAGAAAAGAGAACAGAGTCGATATCTAGGGTGGCTTATCTTCAGAGGAGGTTGGCTGATGGGAAAGAAATTTGACTGGTGAAAAAATATAAGATATTTAAATTAAATCGATAAATTATTTTCTAGGCGTTTTTATCTCATACGATCACACAACAACTCCAAACACTCCAAAATTTGAAATCCGATAATAACACAATATTACGGATCCAATGGAACTGGTTTCGTCGAATTCCGAGACTGTGCCCTGGAAGACTATTTTTAAATATCGATTTAAACGATAAAATTCAAAACTGAACAAAACAGTTTCAAATTCAATTCTGAAGCTTTTTTTATCTTCAGTATTATTAATATAAATTTTCTAAGCCTTGAAAATATTTTTAATTAGCTTAAAAATTGAAGATTCAATATTTTTACCCAACTGTAATAAATTAAATTCAATAATTAAATTGCCAAATTCATTCTAATATTTGAATTTCAAATTAAACTAACTTCCAAATATTTAAAATCAATTAAATATTCTGATTTCAAACAAAAATTCAGGGTCGTCACATTCTTCCCCTTTAAAAGAATTTCATCTCGAAATTACGAGTTAAGAAGAACGATCCTCAACCCGTTTATTATTTTCCCAAAACCAAACAGTTTTATCAACTTATCAACCCAAATCTTTTTATTAAAGATCATCATTTCAACTAACTGTCCAAATCTTAACCATAGTTTCCAAACAACTTTATTTACTTCATAATTCAAATTTAAATTTGAATTCAAATTTTAAATTATCCAAAATTTCTCAAAAATTTTCTAACTCTCTACATTTTCGAAAAATTACGCCAGCGTCTCCTTTGCGCGGCTAGCTCGGTACAACTACAAAATGTCCCTACGGACTCCCAAATTTCAATGGAAAACAAAATGCCAAGTGGCAAAACCAGAATCCCATCAAATTTCATACTGAAATTTTTAAATACATACCTTATGTTGAGTGAATTCCAAATTTACCTTCGAAATCAAAATCCAATTCCATTTTCCTATAGCCTTTATAATCCCTGTATACTTTACTTAACAACAATGTCCAAATTTATTTAGTGTTTTCCCAATACCAATTTTACTTAAGAATTTTCTCCATTCACTTCTTAAGTTCAATAGAGGCACTTTGTATATCTTTATATTATTACTTTCACTATACCACTTGGTTTTTATTTACTTCTATTCAACTTGGATTCCAATTTCATGTAAAATAAATTTGCTTCAATTTACTAATTCATTTCAAATCTCAATACCTTTATTTCCAAATTTTCATTCATATTTTCATTTCAAATTTTACTTGAATTCGATTCATCTTTAACTTCAAAGATTGAATCTTACTTACCGTATCTCAAATTCCAATTTTAAATCAGTCGTCGTTAGTGAAAATTTCCAAAAATTCCAAAAAAAATTTCTAACTCCCAAAATTTTCAGAAAATTTTGACGGAGTCTCCCTTGTACGGAGGAGCTTTTGCAATTTGACAAAAGATATAAATATATATACATCGACCCACTCGGTCGGAAAAACAAAAACAGTTCATATTTCCTATTTTGTATTGCGTAGGCGTACCTTTATTAGCATTTTAAGCAAAGCGGCTTATTTATTTAGCTATTTGCGCGACCAAAATTCCGCCAAACGGCCTCCGGTACCTGTACTTACTCAGTTTATATATGTAAGTGACAAATATAGGAAATTCATTTACATTTCACTTATTTTCAACAGTAAACACATAGTTTTCATAAGCAAAACATTCAAAATAATTCCCATAAGCAATTTATATGGTCTCGATACAAATTAAATTTCTTACAACTATATCACACATCATTTCTATTCAATTCAAGTGATTTACAACTCACTTTCTTACATTCTATTCATTTTTAAGTGAAACGAATGCATATCCATTTCAGGATTCAAAAATCAATTTTTTTTACTTTCTTTTAATAACTCATAAAATTTTATATAACCTCGTTTGCGTCAAACAACCATTTATATGCAAATTCAACGATATTCACTTAATAGAATATCCATTCTAGTTTATAACTAATTTAAATTGATACCAACTCAATTTATTTTAATTCCATTTCATTTCCAATTGATTCCATTCAATTCAATTTGCATTTCATTAATCAAACAAATTTCATTGAAAACCATTCAATAAAATTCGACAACAACCATTTCACAATTTTCTTCTTAAGTCATTTCAACTCAAAACTCAAGTTATAGTTTCCTTGTAAACAATTTCTAATTAAAATTCTTGATTTGATTTTTATTTATCAAATACATTCCATCTACTAATTTAATTCAATTAGTACATTCACTTATCTTTTTTTTTCAAATTCCCATATTCAATTCATCCTGAATTTACTTTATCAATAACAAGGAAATTTTCAATTATATTTTTCTACTTACTTGAATTTATATGCAAATTCAAACCATTTCCAAATTTAGCTCACAACTCTACTTTAATTTAACTAATTCCACTTCCAATTCATTATTTCATGAATTAATAAATTATCAAGTTAGTTTACTTGAATTCAATCCTTTTTATTTTATTTTTTCCAAGTTTGGATTTTTTTTCAACTTGATTCAAATCAAATCTCATTCCATTTTTCAATTTCCAATTCATTTATTTACAAATGCAACCTCATTTGTTTATTCACAAATTCATTCCTTTTCAATTTGAATCTTATTCCAATCAAATTTCAAATATTTTTATAAGTTATCAAACTTATTTACATTCCATAACATTTTAAAGAAATTCCAAAGTCTTTTAAACAACATTTCAAAATTATTTCTTGGAATCAATTATATCCTTTGAAATTTCAGTTCAAATTCTGTAATTCGTATTGCAACAATTACTCTGGCATCTCATTTCAATTTATAAAACTCATTTATAAATTCACATTACCAATTTCATTCCATTAATGAATTTTATTTCAAATATCTTCCTGGAATTCTATTCCAAATTATAAATCTCATTTACAGTTTACATTTACAAATCCCATTCGTATATGAATTCATTTCCTTATCCTTTCAATTCATATTTATAAATTCCATTTGTTAAATGAATTTATCTCCAAATCTTCGGTTATACCATTATTTCTTATTCCGTTTCCATATAACAATGATAATAATCCAATATTATCTCTTCCTAACAACCAAGCATCCATATACTATAATAATTCATAGAAAATCATTTCTTTTCTACACAAAAATAGTTTTTTGCAAAATTATTTCATTTACCCAATTTAAAACAATAATGTGTCAGTTTATCTTGTTTAAGAGTTTAGAAACCCCTACCGATTACAGTTGGCCAAACTGCACTGACCAGAATCTATAAACAATCAACCGATAAGTCAACACAATATAAAATAATTTTTTGTATTCACTAACAAATACACGCTCATGTCTATTATTACACTCACACTCATTCTAGAGTACTATTGACTCTATCTCTAATGAGTAACACCCAACAGAGCCAGGGTTGCCACTTAACCAATTGCTCTGATACCACATGTAACGTTTCGACTTTTCGACGCTCGGAAGTCGACATCAATACAACCACTGTATCAACTGCCGAACTATCGAATGCCGGAAAACCGAATTGTTAGGGTTGAAAAGAAGAGGTAGAAGAAAAAAGATAGAAGAATAAAGAAGAAGAAATAGAAACAATAACAGAATCTCACATTCGCAGCGGAATAATATATAATAGATGAATGACTAATCTTTAAAACAAAAGACTATATCAGTTTATACATTACATCATCAGAGTTTACAACAACAACATACATCACTGGAAAGTTATATAAACTTGTCCACATACAGAATACACAACGGAATAATACTAGTATAAGTGATACGTCTCGCCATCCAGCTCGCCTCCAGATCTCCACAACAACCTCTGAATTCCAGAATGACCTGATAACCTGACTCTAGGCTGCCCGTGTCGAAAATTATGGGCACCCAGAGTTTAGAAAGGGAACAATAAACTCCAGGTCAGTCGTGGGACTGGTGTGAGATCTTAAAAAATAGTTATTTTCATAAAGAAAATAAAAGAAATTCGCAATGCTTTTGGAAAATGAAACTACCATAAGAACTCCCGGCACATACTCAATGCAATCGCACACATGGGGGAGATTTATCCTTATGATAGTCAAACATGCTTGATATGCAAAATTCTCTTTTTTTATATTATCATTAGTGCATAGTGTCGAAACATTTCGAAAGTATAATATTAATCTTAGCCAACATAGGTACCATTATACTATGCCTACTATAGCTGCTATGTTAAATAGTAGGTTCTACAACTAAAACCGTACTGGGTTCGTACTAGGAATTGGATTTCCAACAAATGGTCAGGCTAAGGAACTTCCTATGCCACATGGAAACGCCTCTGGAGGGACGTCCCGAGAGACAACTGCTCTCTGCCAACACAAGGTCGGGTTACCTCTTACTAGGTAACTACTACACGAATATGCCACCCCCGGTCGTTTGCGACCTTTATCTGAGGGCCCTCGATCAAAAAGCAACAATCACACAGTAAATGAGATTGGAGCAACCACACAGGTAAATATCTGGGCTCCATACTATAATATCACCTTTTTCCAGAAGGAAATGACATACCCTAAAGGGAGCGACCCTCATAACCTTGCCGCATTTTCCTGTTTTGACCATTTCCGAGCTGTGAGGTCCGATGAGGTCTCGTCCACAAAGCTACGCTTTACACGAAAGTCATGCTTTGATCAAAAAATGATCAACAACACACCGTAGCACTTAGCATGCCACACTACCAAATTGGGAGTATATCACAGATAACCTTCAACTACATAACCTCTGAGCTCGTACGTCTCAGAGAAGGGTGTTAAGCTAAGAGAATAAATTCTCCGCCACCAACAGATATGTATTTGAAAGAAATCTGCTTTATATCTCAAAGTGTAGTGTCAAACATACGGCCATACAAGTCTGTTACGGGTTCGAACAGAACCGAAGGCACTTCGTCCAATAAAGGAAGAAGCCCTTACAAATCCGATTTTCAATTGCAAATCCATAACGACATATCATTATTCGGAATGGGTTATATGACACAAAGTCCTCTCCCGGCTAAACCGAATAATGAACGCTTGTTTTTAAAAACAAATTCAAGTGCCATTTCAAAGGCAAATGTTGATAGTCAGTTATTTAACTATAAAACAACATTCACAACAATCAAGCAGTCTAAATAATTTTTCCCAAATTATTAAATTTCAAAATATCTTCGCAAGATATATATTTTCCACACTTCAACATTTTGAAAACCAATTTCAAATCATTTTTCACTCGCAGAATAAAATTCCCGATATTATTTATTTCCCTTTTTCTTTATAAATTCCATTGTGAATTTAAATGTCCAAATATTCACTTTCAACACCAAATCAAATTCCAAATTGATTTCTAATTCCTTTCAAGTACCAAATCAATTACAAATTGATTTCTGAGTTTATTTCCAAATACCAAATCATTTGCAAATCCATTTCTGAATTTATTTCCAATTACCAAATCATTTTCATTCAAAACACCAACCAATTTCCATATTGATTTTCCAAAGATTTATTTTCCAATATCAAATCAATTATCAAATTGTTTTCTAAAAAATTTATTTCCTTTTTAGAATAAATCCCTTTATTCTTTCCAAATTATTTAAAATCCAATTTTAAATAAATTCTTCCACTTTTAAACAATATTACTAAAAATCCTTTTTATTAAAAACTTTTCCCATATTTTGGAATTAATTTGATAAGATTTCAAAAATCACTTTATACTTTTAAATTCCTTCTTTTAAATTCACCCAATTCTTTCAAAAAAAATTTACTTAAAATTTCCTACTTTAATTTCAAAAATCCAAATTTATTTATTTCGGGTATCCAACGATACCAAAAATACATTCGGCTAAATTATAGCCTTTAACAAATTCAATCACAAATATAATCATACCCAAATTATAAATAAATCAACATACAACATTGAAACAAATTCAAATATTTGAGGAATCCAGTTGGATCCCTCCAACCTGTTTCCCTGCATCCACAGATGTTAGCACAACAATTCAATACCAATTCTACTTCGAGGTGGAATATCGCGGTATATGGGATTTATAAAATATCATCCGCTATTATGCGACGCATAGGGTCTCATCCGCTATATAATGCGGGAAATCAACAACTCTAAATATATAGATATATATTCTACTATATATACTACCACATCCAAATAGTCAATCAACAACTGCAATTCAAATTTTTAATTTGAGTGAGCAGATCTCACCTTTGCTTTTTATTTTGCAATCCATTTTTGTTCCAGCTTGTTTTCTTCAAAGAATTAGACCTTGTATAACAATTATATAATTTTATTAATATTCGAAATAAATCGAACAATTAAATCCCCATTTAACAATTTTAATTTAAACTAGTATGTATTTTAAAATTCCTTTTCAACCCTATATATTTTTCAAAGACTTTTCCATATATAAATTTTTTTCCTGTTTTATCTATATACATATATTTAAAAGAAATAGGATTAATTTATTTCTTACAGTAAATACTTTTAACAAAAATAGGTATGTATGTATATTTTTTTATACATCTTCCTTACTGTAAAATAATATATCTTGCTGTTTTTCCTATATGTATACAAATACACAATTTACTAAAATAAATTAAAATATACCTTACTGTTACTCGACATCGCCACCCATTGACGTTGTTGCTACCCACGCGAACCACGATGTCTGTAACAACCCTGTATTTTGCAATTATTTTTAAATTGAATTTCCTGATTTAAAAAAACTTTATTTTATTTATTAAATGGAAAATGTTGTTATTTTAAATATTTATTTAGGATTTGTATGTGAATTATAATTCCAAACATGAATAAATAGAGTATTTTCCAGAACAGTGAATTTTGGTCAATATGGTCAAACTTTGACTTTTAATTTAAATTTTAAAAGTTTGAAATTTTTGAATTTTACCTTTTATTATCAAAGTAAATATAATTTCAAGAACACTGCTTTTTGTTTCGTTGAAATCTAATTTATAATGTGAAAGTTATGCCCTTTTGAATATTGTGTGTAATTTGACGTATTTAACAAAATTGTTTATTTTAAATTGTATAAATAATATTTTATTTGGTCATGTAATGTTCTAATATGGGTAAAATAACTTGTTATGTATATAGTTTGGTTTTTAAACATTTTTCAAAGTGTAATTAACATTTTCCAATGTCAGCTGTATTCTGTTTATAATTTCTAATTTCCAGTTTCATTTAATTAAAGAAATTCTTTAGTTATTTTCTACTTTCTTAAAATCTTATTTTATTTTCATTTCCACTTTATTTTTTTCCTCCTTTATTTTATTTATTTGACATTTTATTTATTTTTAAGTGAAGTAGAAATTTTCTAGAGTCAATGGTATCTTATTTGTAATTGTCATGTCCTGTTTCCAATTTTTAAACAGTTTCTTTAGTTCTTTTTCTATTTTCTCTAAATTTAATTATTTATTTCACTTTAGAAATGATAAATGAATTATTTATTTCAAAGTTTTTCTTTAGAATATTTTTTAAATGAAGTAGATATTTTTCCAAAGCCAATGATGATTTAATTGTAATTTTTGAACCCTGTTTTCAATATTTAAGCAATTTCTTTAATTCTTTTTCTATTTTCTTTAAATTTATTTATTTATTTTCATTTTATTTCACTTTGTTTCGGTTTTTAAAAGTATTTACTGAAAATTTTTTTAGTTTATTTTGTATAAATAAATTTGGAAATTCCAAGAGACAAGCCTCTTCATTTGCTTTTGACTCTTCATTTGCTGATGACCTTTCATTGCCCTGTCTCTTCGCTTGCTTTGCCTTTTCCTTTTCTCTTGCTGGCCATACACTTCATTCATCTTTTTTCACGTGAATTATTCCTTCTCACCATTTCTAAAACTCACGGCTATCATTCGTTGAAGAAAAATGCTAATGGCTTCTTCCTTATCTCACTTCTCTCATCTTTTTCAATGATTTTGCCTTACCTCTTCTTCTAGTTTGCTCGGTCAATACCTCTTCACCACAACATCACCATCACCACCACCATCTACAGCAACACCACCTCTTTCCCCTCTGACCTAGACCAGGCCATGACCACTTGATGATGCCATCACCACAAAGTTTTGCCAAACTCCTTGAAACCATTCTAGCCGAGCATAACTTCACCCTACCCTTCCATATCCACTTTAGCCACACCCATAGCCACCACCACACCACCTCTAACCATCCCTCCAGCCACCACCTGACCTGACATGACCTGTACTTGACCATAGCCGAGCCCTATGATGTCATGGCCGAGCCAAAAAGTTGAACAAACCCTTGCCTTTTTGCCTTGTTCCTATGTATGCTTCATGTTATCACCACTACCTCTTCACATCTCCACTTGTGTAGCCGTGCTATATTGTTGTCATACCTGACCCAAAACTGAGCTAACACCATCATGGCCAAGCACTAGATCCCCTATGGTCAAGTATTTGAATGGTAAAGGCAAGGTCTTGTCTTTGTTGCTTTGTATTTCAATTTGTTCAACATTGTTTTATGTTAAATATATTCATGTGTATATTGTTTTGTCTTGTTTGGGTGTTGTTTACAAGACCATATCTTGGCTCTCTCTTCTCACTTGAATCAATGTCGTGTTGTGCCGTGCTATATCGTGCTTTCTGGAGTCTATTCTGTGTATTTTGTTTTGCCAACTCCAGCGTAAAAAGGTGAGTAAATCTCACTAGACATTTATACTTATGCAATTGTGAAACGACAACAATTGAATGTGTAGAATCTTATATGATGTTATAACTGCCTGTGATGATTTATTTATATGATGTTAAACCTGTTAATTACCTGTCATATCATTTGTTACTATTATATATTGTATACTGTTCATTTATACCTGTTTATCACACTGCAAGTTCCCTGTAGATTAGATTCACTATGGGTTGAAATGATACATACCCGAACGGACTTTAGAATAGGGAAAAATCATTATGGGCTGAAATGATAGGCCTGAACGATTTTTATTTATTTTATTTAACTTGGGATTGCGGGTTTGAAATGATAGAACCCGGATTTTTCTTTTTAAACTACGGATTGAAATGATACATATCCGTATCACTTGACCTAGGTTAGAAAACTATATACAGGCCCGTGGTTATTTTATAAAGTGTTTTGGATATTTTTTTAGTATTTTAACAAATATAAATTTAAGAAATTTGATTTAAATAGATTTTTAAATGTTTTAAAATAAAGAAATTATGATTTTTCTATGAGTTAAAAATGTAATTAATGAATGGTTATATTGGATTATTGAAATATAACTTAAGTTTGGAATTTGGAATTTTGGTTAAAAATGATATTTAAGTTATATGAATAAAAATGGAAATTTAATTTATATTTGGAAAATTGTAAATTTGATAATTTGATTTAAATTTGAATCTAAGTGATTTATTAAAGTATTATTAATTTTTCTATGAATTTAAGTGGTTAAATAAATGAATACTTAAATTGTAATTTTAAAATATAACTTGACTGGGAAATGTAAATTTGGTTTTAATTAAAGGTTTAAATTAATTAAATAAAATTAAATAAAATTGGAAATTTAGTTAAATTAGTGAAATGGTAATTTAAATTTGAAGTGTTAAGTTTATTTGTTGAAAGTGAAGAAAAGGAAATTATACACTTGAACTAATAAGTGGAATTATTGAAATTTGGATTTATTTATAAGAAATTGGTTTTATACAAAAAAAAAATCAAAATGTTTAATGATATGTTAATGAACATTTTTAATGTTAAATTATGATTTTTTAAATGTTCAATGAGTTTAAAATGAAGTTATTTAATTGCTGGAAATACACTAAAATCTAGAATTCACTTTTAATAGCATTCAGAAATGCTATGGTTTCTGAATTGAACTAAAACTAAGTAGAAAGGGCTATTATAGCATTTCTGTAATGCTGTAGTTGCTGTAGTTGAACTTATAGGCTAAATTGAACTCAGGTCTATTACAGCATTTTCTGGAAATGCTGTAGTGGTCTGCAGTCATTGCTGAAATCAAATAAAACCTTTGTTTTGAAATCTGAGCTATCGCAGCATTTTAGAAATGATGTCTTTGCTGTTTTGAACTAAAATTTAACTAAAACTGAGTTTTAACAGCAGTTTTAAATGCTGTCTTTGCTGAATTAAAAGTTTCAAATATAACTTATAACAGATTTTTTTTTAAAATGCTACGAAAGGCTGAATTTTTAATAATTTTGGTTTTTGACTTAGTAAACGAACTCGGAATGGTTTGAAACTTTTGAAATTGAATACTTGAATTGAAAGAATAATAATTACACTTTTAAAGGGTTTAAATGAAGTAATTTAATTGAAATATGAATCATTTAAAGGGTGGTTTGAATTGAAAATGAATGAATAATATCTTTGAATTTAAAAGGTATTTAAAGTTGAATATTTGGATTTGAACTCTAATAATGATTTGATAATGAAGTTTTGAAATGATATGATATTTTGATATATTAAATGATTTGAAATGAAGTTTTGAAAAGATATGATATTTTGATATATTAAAATGATTTGAAATGAAGTTTTAGAAAGATATGATATTTTGATATATTGAAATGATTGAAATGAAGTTTTGAAATGATATGATATTTTAAATATATTGAAATGGTTTGAAATTGGTTTAATCTTTATTTTGATAAAGATTTGGATTTGAAATGATATTCTATTTTTAAGTATAAACTGTTTTTAAATTATAACCACGGGTTATAATAACGATTGGTTGTTAAAGAGACCGGGATCAGATATGGACATACTCTCTGTCGATACCGAAAACCACTTTGACAACTGTGTACGCGGTGGAGTTTCTAGAATGAAGTAGGATGGTGGTGACGATCCTAAGGTATATACGTGAACCCAACTCCCGTGAGTTGGCATAAGGTGGCTAAAACAGAAGCGATTGACGGACCAAGGAGGTAGCACCTCTGATCGGACATACTTCTTCGATACCATTCTATTACTTATGATTGATTTGGTGCGCACCCTTGATTTGGGAGTGTTGTTCGAGGTGGGCGGTAGTGACTGCTATGCGTCACCACTAGTCCAGATGCGTAATTGGTATATCTACCCTGGCATTGCCTTGTGTGTCGTGTCACCTACCATATCAAGCCCACTACGATTTTGGTTTAAAGATCCGACCGCGTTAAGGTTCACCATCCCCTTAACGCTATTTTCTATATGATTATACTTTACTGATTAGACACTACTGTATATAGCGTATATTACTATATAGTAAATAGTTTAACGGATCCTTAGAGGATGGGCGGTCCCAAGCATCTTCTAAGTTACTTGTACCTTTATTACAGTTCACTTGAGTTGGTTTACATTATATAAGTATATATTGTCCTGACTCGAGTGTTTTGTGTGTTGCTTTACGCTCGGGTCAGCCTGAGTTATTCACAGATTTGGATTTCCACTCTCTTGGAGATTTGAATCGCTGGAGATTATCTGCTTGTCTTGTCCTATCTATTTCAGTTCTGTTGTTCTATTCAGCTTGTACTTGGTTATCATATTTAGACTTCTGTTGTATTTTATGTCTTCTGTTGTATCTTATTTAACTCTGATATATTTACATAGTAGCTTCATGAACTAGTATTTCTTTTTCTTCCGCTGCATTATTTTACTCTGTGTCTGTGATCTGTGATTATTTTGTATATTCTGAGATTTTCCAAAATTTATTTACAACGCGGTATTTTGAGCAATTCAAGTCCGACATGTGCGGATGCGAATGGTTGAAAATATCGGGTCGTTACAGTTGGTATCAGAGCTTAGGCTTTGAGGCAAAACTCAGCATGGAGTAGATCTATTTACAGAATCACTTTCGTTCGAGTTTGAATCTTTTCCTCTTGATTCGAATTTCCTTTGAATTTTTGGAACGTTCCCTGCGGTTCCAAAATTCATTCTTGTCCCTCACTATTCATCTTCTTTAATTTTGGAGTATCACATAACTCCACTTCGAATGAGCTTTATAGTGAATTGGCAGTCTCGCCAATATTCTATTGACTTGTAAAAATGGAAACTCCGTTACAATTAGCATCGATTCACCAGATATTTATATCTATCCTTGGTTTAGATGGTAATATCTTTTGTTATTCCAAACTCTATGTCTTGAGATCAGATGTAGATTTACCCCAGAAAGAAAAAATATACATTTGATCTTATTCATTAAGTCACAGTTGACCCGGTTAAGGTTGCCCGCGATTTATCTAAGCTTATCCATCTTCATATTTTGTTAATTAATCATCTTGTCTTTGTTTCCAAACATTTTGAATTTTTACTTGAAAATCTATGTTTGTTTTATATATTGTGTTGTTTGAGTTGTTGATGTTGATTTGGGCTTCCGATCGATTCGTCTGATCAACGCTATCGATAGGATTTCTAAAACACTTTGACAGAACAAACTGATACAATATTATTTTAAAATTTGGTTAATGAAATAAATTTTGATATAAGTAAATATTAGGGAACTTAATAAATTGATTTAAATTGATTATTTGAAATGATAATACTTGATTTATCATTCTATAAATGAATTTATAAATAGTTGTTTATAAATTTGATTTGGGAACTGAAATGAATTTAAATCAAGAAATTTGAGAATTTAATTTCCGATGGTTTCAAACCTTGTGTTCAAAGTTTTAAAAGGATATATTATTTAAAGTATTTTGGAATAGAAATTTTTTTCCAAAGAATTTTAAAGTTTTAAAATTTTAGTGCTCTTCTCTTTGTCGCTGGAAAATAATTTCGGTGATGACCGCGGCATCATCGACTTTCATTTTCGAGTTTCGAAGTGAAGAAACCATTCTGTAGTTTTGCTACAGCTTTGTTTTGGGAAATTTGATTGATTTGAATTTCTAAAATATGATTTGAATTATAATATATATATAGATATATGATTTAAATTTGATTTGACAAATCATGTACATACATTTATTTATCTCTAAATGGTTTGAAAGGAATCGAAAATTTTATTCTTAAAATTTTATCTTAAAGATAATTTCAGTTATAAAAAGAAAATCAAAATTTTTGAATAGATGATTCAAGCTTGAAATGACTGAATTAGGATGTTTATAGTGTATATTAATTTTAGAAAGTTTTATTTGTATAATTCTCAATTGCATTCCAGTATAACTTACCTTAATTTTTAGAAGTTAACAATGAAATTGGATAATATACAATATAAAAAGATTTTTATAAATAAAATTTGAGTGGTTATAATAAATGTTATACACTTAAATTTTAGTTATAAAAAGATTAACAGAGGTAAATAGAGTAAAAGAGTAATGGAATAATTTATACAATAAAATGATGTTAAAGGGATATAGTTAAGATTTATTTAACTTGTGTAAAATTAATTATCAATTTAAGTTGAAAAATTCCATGGTTTCAAACTTATTATCTTATTTTGTTTTACAAACCATCTCTTAGTTTTCCTTATTTTCCTTATCTTCTTTTGTTTTCAAACTATCTTTTGGATGTCCTTATTTTCCCTCATCTTGCTACAGAATGGGAAGGCTATTGCTTATACTAGTCTGTATAGAAATCTTTCCATAATCTTTGATAATATTTAGTACTCATTTTGAATCTGAGCACTGCTTGCCATCCACAGACCGTCGGTCAAACGGAAAGGGTGAATCAGATTTTAGAGGATCTTTTTCATGCTTGTGTTCTTGATTTTGGAGGATCTTGGGAAGATCATCTCTACCTTGTTAAACTTACCTATAACAACAGTTATCAAGTATAATTTCAATCTTCTTGTCATCTTTTCTTAATCCTATTTCATTCTATCTTTTTTTGTGTTTCCCGTACCTCATTCCTTTTCGGGGACGAAAAGTTTTGAGTGGGGGAGAGTGTAACAACCCTGTATTTTGCAATTATTTTTAAATTGAATTTCCTGATTTAAAAAAAAAACTTTATTTTATTTATTAAATGGAAAATGTTGTTATTTTAAATATTTATTTATGATTTGTATGTGAATTATAATTCCAAACATGAATAAATAGAGTATTTTCCAGAACAATGAATTTTGGTCAATATGGTCAAACTTTGACTTTTAATTTAAATTTTAAAAGTTTGAAATTTTTGAATTTTACCTTTTATTATGAAAGTAAATATAATTTCAAGAACACTGCTTTTCGTTTTGTTGAAATCTGATTTATAATGTGAAAGTTATGCACTTTTGAATATTGTGTGTAATTTGATGTATTTAACAAAATTGTTTATTTTAAATTGTATAAATAATATTTTATTTGGTCATGTAATGTTCTAATATGGGTAAAATAACTTGTTATGTATATATTTTGGTTTTAAAACATTTTTCAAAGTGTAATTAACATTTTCCAATGTCAGCTGTATTCTGTTTATAATTTCTAATTTCCAGTTTCATTTAATTAAAGAAATTCTTTAGTTATTTTCCACTTTCTTAAAATCTTATTTTATTTTCATTTCCACTTTATTTTGTTCCTCGTTTATTTTATTTATTTTAAAGTGAAGTAGAAATTTTCTAGAGTCAATGGTATCTTATATGTAATTGTCATGTCCTGTTTCCAAATTTTAAACAATTTCTTTAGTTCTTTTTCTATTTTCTCTAAATTTAATTATTTATTTCACTTTAGAAATGATAAATGAATTATTTATTTCAAAGTTTTTCTTTAGAATATTTTTTAAATGAAGTAGATATTTTTCCAAAGCCAATGATGATTTAATTGAAATTTTTGAACCCTGTTTTCAATATTTAAGCAATTTCTTTAATTCTTTTTCTATTTTCTTTAAATTTATTTATTTATATTCATTTTATTTCACTTTGTTTCGGTTTTTAAAAGTATTTACTGAAATTTTTTTAGTTTATTTTGTATAAATAAATTTGGAAATTCCAAGAGACAAGCCTCTTTATTTGCTTTTGACTCTTCATTTGCTGATGACCTTTCATTGCCCTGTCTCTTCGCTTGCTTTGCCTTTTCCTTTTCTCTTGCTGGCCGTACACTTCATTCATCTTTTTTCACGTGAATTATTCCTTCCCACCATTTGTAAAACTCACGGCTATCATTCTTTGAAGAAAAATGCTAATGGCTTCTTCCTTATTTCACTTCTCTCATCATTTTCAATGATTTTGCCTTACCTCTTCTTCTAGTTTGCTCGGTCACTACCTCTTCACCACAGCATCACCATCACCACCACCATCTACAGCAACACCACCTCTTTCCCCTCTGACCTAGACCAGGCCATGACCACTTGATGATGCCATCACCACAAAGTTTTGCCAAACTCCTTGAAACCATTCTAGCCGAGCATAACTTCACCCTACCCTTCCATATCCACTTCGGCCACACCCATAGCCACCACCACATCACCTCTAACCATCCCTCCAGCCACCACCTGACCTGACATGACCTGTACTTGACCATAGCCAAGCCCTATGATGTCATGGCCGAGCCAAAAAGTTGAACAAACCCTTGCATTTTTGCCTTGTTCCTATGTATGCTTCATGTTATCACCACTACCTCTTCACATCTCCACTTGTGTAGCCGTGCTATATTGTTTTCATACCTGACCCAAAACTGAGCTAACACCATCATGGCCAAGCACTAGATCCCCTATGGTCAAGTATTTGAATGGTAAAGGCAAGGTCTTGTCTTTGTTGCTTTGTATTTCAATTTGTTCAACATTGTTTTGTGTTTAATATATTCATGTGTATATTGTTTTGTCTTGTTTGGGTGTTGTTTACAAGACCATATCTTGGCTCTCTCTTCTCACTTGAATAAATGTCGTGCTGTCCCGTGCTATATCGTGCTTTCTGGAGTCTATTCTGTGTATTTTGTTTTGCAAACTCCAGCATAAAAAGTGTTTGTGCCAAAATTGGTCACAAACCCCGAATGTTGTGAAAGCACCAGTGTATGAATATAAATCAACAATATTCACACACAAATCTCAAATCTAAGCAAACAGAGTATCACAATTCAGAAATAATGAACAGAAACACGAGATTTATAGTGGTTCGGCGATCTTGCCTACGTCCACTCTGAAGTTGATGATTTTATTGATGTTCACTCGATGATTACAATCTCTTCTAATGTAGTACAACTGAAATTATATTCTAAGTCTCAATCTAAGGTAGCGGTGGTGTTCTGGAGTAAATCTGGCAGAATCTGGGCGCTCTTCCGTACTTAGAATTCTCCGACCCCCTTTCTGAATGACTAGGGGCTCTATTTATAGGTGTAGGAGGCTGATATTTCGCCTAAAATGAGGGGAGACCAGTTCTGGCACGTCAGGGGGCCCATATGGCCGAAATCTGGAGATCCGGGCCCACTTTGGGATCGATTCGACCCTTGGTTCGAATCGATCAAGAAATCATCCAATCGAGCTGAAATTTGGCGTGGACATTCTTCATCATGTGCTTAAGCTTCTGTGAAAATTTCATAGCATTTGGACTTGTAGAACTCGAGTTATGATCGATTCAAGTAGGTGTTTTTCGTTTCCTGGAGTCGTTCAAATCGATACGTTCGAATCGATTCGTTCGAATCGATCCTCCTTTACGCGAAGACTACGGCGTGGTGTGCATGCTTCGCATCGATCCGCTTCTCACTTCGGATTGACTGGGTCGACTCCATGTTCTTCGCCGCTTTGACTGGGTGGATTCGTGGTAGTGGATTCGAAGACATCCCTCTCCGAATCGAATGAACGAAGGTCTGTTCGAATCGATCTAGGTGTATAGTCGATCGATTCGAAGTTGCTTCAAGCAGTGTGGATTCGAAGTATCTGTTGCTCCGTGGATTCGAAGTAACCAGGGGAAACTTCCATCGAGTCGAACATGCTGCCTTGGATGGTGGATACGAAGCTTAGCCGTCTGAATGGATTCGAAGTACCTTCAGTTTGATGGATACGAACCTGATGGAGGCGAGGCTATTTACCTTTCGATCGATTCGAATGCCATGGTTTCGTACAGGGGTAACTTGATGGATTCGAACTAGCGATGTCTCGGATGGATTCGAACATGAACCCTGCCAATGGATACGAAGAAGACGATATCGATGGATTCGAAGTAAGGCAGGGATGATGGATTCGAATGATGGCTACACTGATGGATTCGAACATAGATTCTTCTATCTTGCGTTGATCATAACTTGAACATACGGACTCGGATTGACTTGAGATTTGAAACGTTGGCTCTCATGGCTTAGCTTTTCATGTCCTATCATTTTTGGCTCGATCCGGACTTGGACAAAATTCATCGATATCCATAGTAAAACAGTGTATAATGAGCTTTTACGACGAACTGTCTTTAGTTTTCCAGTCAACTTTTTGGTGTCACGGCCTTGCCAAAAGGCGGGATAACATTTGCCCCCCAAAACATGCCTTGCGATGGGAAGGTGTGTTTTGTAATGCCATTAGCTGGATGTTCATATCCTGTTGATGACCTGCAAAGACATTGATAGTTTTATCTGACCTTAAATGATGACCGTTCATGATCTAGCCATTTTGAGGTGAAATGCGACCGTTCGCGATCTAGCATTTCTTTACGGCCCCAAATGATGACCGTTCGTGATCAAGCCATTTGAGGTGAGGGGTGCCGTTCGAGGCGAGTTGTGACCGTTCGCGATCGGGTTTCGTAGAAAGAAGAATGTGATCGTTCGTGATCGTGTGCCGTACGAGGCAAAAATGTGATCGTTCGTGATCGAATGTCATTCTAGACAGATTACCACTGTTCGAAGTCGGATATCGTTCTAGACGGATTGTGACTGTTCGAAGTCGGATGTCGTTCTAGACGAATTATGATGGATTATGACCGTTCGTGGTCGAGTGCCGTACGAGGCAGAGTGTGATCGTTCGTGATCGAATGTTATACTAGATGAAGTGTGACCGTTCGCGGTCGGGTGCCGTTCGAGGCTAATGGTGACCGTTCGAGGTCGGGTGCCGTTCGAGGCTAATGGTGTGATCGTTCGCGATCAAATTGTGACCGTTCGCGGTCGGATGCCGTTCGAGGCGAATTGAGTGTGCCCGGGGAGGGACTTAGTATCATCAATACCAGGTTTCACGTTCGGGTGAATCCCCGGATTGTTTCTTGCAACGGTTTATCGCCATCTCAGAGCATGCCTAGGGACCGTTCGTGATCCCGTACATGTGTAAGTGGCTTAGCCGTTATGAAATCACAAGTAGCATTTTTTCATTGAAAATAAGTCTTTAGAAGAAATGTTAAACAAAGTCAAGTTCAAATGTTCAAATCAAAATGAAACAAAAGCAAAGCAAGGATGTCAAAGTGTAAACTCCCACAACGATAGGGTCAGTAGTCATTCACAACCTATGGACCGTTCGTGATCTCGCACATGTGTAAATGACTTACCCGTGTTGGTGAGAGGTTTACAACTTGTCCATCGTTATTTCAACTAATTGATAATCATACGATGTCCTGGCTCGGGGGCACCCCTGGCTGATGTAGACGGTGGTCGCTCTGGCTCTACCGCTGGAGCTCGCCTCCTCACATACTGAAGTAGCATACCGTTCCTGATGTGCCCTTCCACCTCATCCTTCAGATGTCTACAGTCGTTAGTGTTATGACCATTCAGTTCGTGGAATAAGCAGTATCTGTCTGATTTCCTCTCGTCAACAGTGGGATCCCTTCGTATTGGCCTACGGTAGGGAACTTGCTCTCGTGTATCTTGGTAGATTCGCTCCAAACTCTCATTCAGCTCTGAATAAGTGGTGAATCGTGGCTCTCTCCGCAGTCGCTTTGACCTATCACCATTGTCCTCAGCCTTTCGTTTTCCTTTATCCTTGCCTGAATCATTTTCGAGAGGCTTTTTGTCTTTAAGTGCATAAACTTCTATTCCCTCTCCTTCTTCTCTTTCAGCATTAGCGTCTTCCAATCGTAAAAACTTTTCTGCCTCGTGATAGAATTCTCCTACATCCATTGGCGGATCCTTAGTTAATGAATTTTTGAATTCCGTGCCATCAGCAACTCCGGACACAGCTGCCATCATAACCATGGATGGATCTGGCCGATACACCGATGCTGCTGCTGCATTGAACCGCGTCAAGAAATTCCTCAAAGACTCCCCAGCTTTCTGCTTTAGCGTCGCCAAACTCATCACATTCTTGGGTCTCGAAATATGAACTCTGAATTGCCTCATAAATTTCTCAATCAAATCGGTCCATGTCCCAATGGAGCCGCTCTCTAGCTGTCTGAACCATAAAGCTGCTATGTCTGTCAAATACAATGGGAAGCACCGGGCCATGACTTCCTGTGATGCTCCCAGCACTTCCATGTGCCTTATATACCTCGTTAGATGGACCGCAGGGTCCGTCCTCCCATCATACCCTTCTACTGTTGGCAGTTTGAATTCTGGTGGGTTCCTAGCCAACCTAATCGCAGGAGAAAAGGGACTCTTGTTCACGTCTTCAAGATCTCTGTTTACTAATCCGCCCCTCATGGCTCGCCTGACCATCTCTGCCAATCTATCATTGTCTCCAAGCTGTAGTCCTTGTTCGCTACCTTCGATCTGCCCCCCGAGTCCGTGTGAGCTTTCGGGTGTCTGCCCCCCTGGCTGAGCGTTCATCCCTCTATTGCCGCCAGGTTGCTCGGATGTCCTTGTCTCTCTTCCCAGGTTCGGATCAACATGTCCTAAGTGTATGGCCCCCAGCTCCGGCGCTGCGCCAGATGGTCCTACTCCGTTCTGGATTCTGGTTGTTCCTTGATTTTGCGCTCCAAGTTGTCCAATTTGTTGAAGCAAATTCTGGATCATCTCCTCCTGTCTCTTCATCATTGTCTCCATCTCATCCTTGGTGATGAAGATCGATGCTTGGTTTGCTCCTGAGGAAGCCTCTTGACTCCCTTCGTGCTGACTTCGCTCTGGTCTCTGCCTTTTACTAGTTTGTCTCGTCATAGCTTTTCAAATCTGAACTTTTAAACCTTCGAATTCAACTTCCAAGCGATAGAATCCCTGAGTTCAGTTCTCAGTGAAAGCACCAAAGTGTTTGTGCCAAAATTGGTCACAAACCCCGAATGTTGTGAAAGCACCAGTGTATGAATATAAATCAACAATATTCACACACAAATCTCAAATCTAAGCAAACAGAGTATCACAATTCAGAAATAATGAACAGAAACACGAGATTTATAGTGGTTCGGCGATCTTGCCTACGTCCACTCTGAAGTTGATGATTTTATTGATGTTCACTCGATGATTACAATCTCTTCTAATGTAGTACAACTGAAATTATATTCTAAGTCTCAATCTAAGGTAGCGGTGGTGTTCTGGAGTAAATCTGGCAGAATCTGGGCGCTCTTCCGTACTTAGAATTCTCCGACCCCCTTTTTGAATGACTAGGGGCTCTATTTATAGGTGTAGGAGGCTGATATTTCGCCTAAAATGAGGGGAGACCAGTTCTGGCACGTCAGGGGGCCCATATGGCCGAAATTTGGAGATCCGGGCCCACTTTGGGATCGATTCGACCCTTGGTTCGAATCGATCAAGAAATCATCCAATCGAGCTGAAATTTGGCGTGGACATTCTTCATCATGTGCTTAAGCTTTTGTGAAAATTTCATAGCATTTGGACTTATAGAACTCGAGTTATGATCGATTCAAGTAGGTGTTTTTCGTTTCCTGGAGTCGTTCGAATCGATACGTTCGAATCGATTCGTTCGAATCGATCCTCCTTTACGCGAAGACTACGGCGTGGTGCGCATGCTTCGCATCGATCCGCTTCTCACTTCGGATTGACTGGGTCGACTCCATGTTCTTCGCCGCTTTGACTGGGTGGATTCGTGGTAGTGGATTCGAAGACATCCCTCTCCGAATCGAATGAACGAAGGTCAGTTCAAATCGATCTAGGTGTATAGTCGATCGATTCGAAGTTGCTTCAAGCAGTGTGGATTCGAAGTATCTGCTGCTCCGTGGATTCGAAGTAACCAGGGGAAACTTCCATCGAGTCGAACATGCTTCCTTGGATGGTGGATACGAAGCTTAGCCATCTGAATGGATTCGAAGTACCTTCAGTTTGATGGATACGAACCTGATGGAGGCGAGGCTATTTACCTTTCGATCGATTCGAATGCCATGGTTTCGTACAGGGGTAACTTGATGGATTCGAACTAGCGATGTCTCGGATGGATTCGAACATGAACCCTGCCAATGGATACGAAGAAGACGATATCGATGGATTCGAAGTAAGGCAGGGATGATGGATTCGAATGATGGCTACACTGATGGATTCGAACATAAATTCTTCTATCTTGCGTTGATCATAACTTGAACATACGGACTCAGATTGACTTGAGATTTGAAACGTTGACTCTCATGGCTTAGCTTTTCATGTCCTATCATTTTTGGCTCGATCCAGACTCGGACAAAATTCATTGATATCCATAGTAAAACAGTGTATAATGAGCTTTTACGACGAACTGTCTTTAGTTTTCCAGTCAACTTTTTGGTGTCACGGCCTTGCCAAAAGGCGGGATAACAAAAAGGTGAGTAAATCTCACTAGACATTTATACTTATGCAATTGTGAAACGATAACAATTGAATGTGTAGAATCTTATATGATGTTATAACTGCCTGTGATGATTTATTTATATGATGTTAAACCTGTTAATTACCTGTCATATCATTTGTTACTGTTATATATTGTATACTGTTCATTTATACATGTTTATCACACTGCAAGTTCCCTGTAGATTAGATTCACTATGGGTTGAAATGATACATACCCGAACGGACTTTAGAATAGGGAAAAATCATTATGGGCTGAAATGATAGGCCTGAACGATTTTTATTTATTTTATTTAACTTGGGATTGCGGGTTTGAAATGATAGAACCCGGATTTTTCTTTTTAAACTACGGATTGAAATGATACATATCCGTATCACTTGACCTAGGTTAGAAAACTATATACAGGCCCGTGGTTATTTTATAAAGTGTTTTGGATATTTTTTTAGTATTTTAACAAATATAAATTTAAGAAATTTGATTTAAATAGATTTTGAAATGTTTTAAAATAAAGAAATTATGATTTTTCTATGAGTTAAAAATGTAATTAATGAATGGTTATATTGGATTATTGACATATAACTTAAGTTTGGAATTTGGAATTTTGGTTAAAAATGATATTTAATTTATATGAATAAAAATGGAAATTTAATTTATATTTGGAAAATGGTAAATATGATAATTTGATTTAAATTTGAATCTAAGTGATTTATTAAAGTATTATTAATTTTTCTATGAATTTAAGTGGTTAAATAAATGAATACTTAAATTGTAATTTTAAAATATAACTTGACTGGGAAATGTAAATTTGGTTTTAATTAAAGGTTTAAATTAATTAAATAAAATTGGAAATTTAGTTAAATTTGTGAAATGGTAATTTAAATTTGAAGTGTTAAGTTTATTTGTTGAAAGTGAAGAAAAGGAAATTATACACTTGAACTAATAAGTGGAATTATTGAAATTTGGATTTATTTATAAGAAATTGGTTTTATACAAAAAAAAAATCAAAATGTTTAATGATATGTTAATGAACATTTTTAATGTTAAATTATGATTTTTTAAATGTTTAAAGAGTTTAAAATGAAGTTATTTAATTGCTGGAAATACACTAAAATCTAGAATTCACTTTTAATAGCATTCAGAAATGCTATGGTTTCTGAATTGAACTAAAACTAAGTAGAAAGGGCTATTATAGCATTTCTTTAATGCTGTAGTTGCTGTAGTTGAACTTATAGGCTAAATTGAACTCAGGTCTATTACAGCATTTTCTGGAAATGCTGTAGTGGTCTGTAGTCTTTGCTGAAATCAAATAAAACCTTTGTTTTGAAATCTGAGCTATCGCAGCATTTTAGAAATGATGTCTTTGTTGTTTTGAACTAAAATTTAACTAAAACTGAGTTTTAACAGCAGTTTTAAATGCTGTCTTTGCTGAATTAAAAGTTTCAAATATAACTTATAACAGTTTTTTTTAAATGCTGTGAAAGGCTGAATTTTTAATAATTTTGGTTTTTGACTTGGTAAACGAACTCGGAATGGTTTGAAACTTTTGAAATTGAATACTTGAATTGAAAGAATAATAATTACACTTTTAAAGGGTTTAAATGAAGTAATTTAATTGAAATATGAATCATTTAAAGGGTGGTTTGAATTGAAAATGAATGAATAATATCTTTGAATTTAAAAGGTATTTAAAGTTGAATATTTGGATTTGAACTCTAATGATGATTTGATAATGAAGTTTTGAAATGATATGATATTTTGATATATTAAATGATTTTAAATGAAGTTTTGAAAAGATATGATATTTTGATATATTAAAATGATTTGAAATGATGTTTTGGAAAGATATGATATTTTGATATATTGAAATGATTGAAATGAAGTTTTGAAATGATATGATATTTTAAATATATTGAAATGGTTTGAAATTAATTTAATCTTTATTTTGATAAAGATTTGGATTTGAAATGATATTCTATTTTTAAGTATAAACTGTTTTTAAATTATAACCACGGGTTATAATAACGATTGGTTGTTAAAGAGACCGGGATCGGATATGGACATACTCTCTGTCGATACCGAAAACCACATTGACAACTGTGTACGCGGTGGAGTTTCCAGAATGAAGTAGGATGGTGGCGACGATCCTAAGGTATATACGTGAACCCAACTCCCGTGAGTTGGCATAAGGTGGCTAAAACAGGAGCGATCGACGGACCAAGGTCGTAGAACCTCTGATCGGACACACTTCTTCGATACCATTCTATTACTTGTGATTGATTTGGTGCGCACCCTTGATTTGGGAGTGTTGTTCGAGGTGGGCGGTAGTGGCTGCTATGCGTCACCACCAGTCCAGATGCGTAATTGGTATATCTACCCTGGCATTGCCTTGTGTGCCGTGTCACCTACCATATCGAGCCCACTACGATTTTGGTTTAAAGATCCGATCGCGTTAAGGTTCACCATCCCCTTAACGCTATTTTCTATATGATTATACTTTACTGATTAGACACTACTGTATATAGCGTATATTACTATATAGTAAATAGTTTAACGGATCCTTAGAGGATGGGCGGTCCCAAGCATCTTCTAAGTTACTTGTACCTTTATTACAGTTCACTTGAGTTGGTTTACATTATATAAGTATATATTGTCCTGACTCGAGTGTTTTGTGTGTTGCTTTACGCTCGGGTCAGCCTGAGTTATTCACAGATTTGGATTTCCGCTCTCTTGGAGATTTGAATCGCTGGAGATTATCTGCTTGTCTTGTCCTATCTATTTCAGTCCTGTTGTTCTATTCATCTTGTACTTGGTTATCATATTTAGACTTCTGTTGTATTTTATGTCTTCTGTTGTATCTTATTTAACTTTGATATATTTACATAGTAGCTTCATGAACTACTATTTCTTTTTCTTCCGCTGCATTATTTTACTCTGTGTCTGTGATCTGTGATTATTTATTTACTGTATATTCTGAGAATTTCCAAAATTTATTTACAACGCGGTATTTTGAGCAATTCAAGTCCGACATGTGCGGATGCGAATGGTTGAAAATATCGGGTCGTTACAATGTCGACCACTCGAACATGCCGAAATCCTAGATAACTCGTGACTTCGACGAGCTCTAGCTCGATCCCAAAGCCCTAATCGCCGACCAACACTATGCCTGAACACCCTCGAGCATCGACGCCTCCATGCCATCTAAAGGCCAAGTCGCCGTCTTCCCCTCGAATCACGCGCCACACAAACCATCGCGTAGCTGCTCGCGACGTCTATGTCCAGAACCACCATTCGACACCTCCCCGCGAACGACTTCACTTCCTTTTCTCTTAAATTTCATTTCGAACGAAACTAGTTTCGTTCATTTCTATTTACTTTATCGAACGTCGATTGAAATGAAAACGAAATTGAAGGAGGGAACGTGTTTCGATTAGAGGAGAGGGAATAGCATACGCGGCCATGGATTTGAATTTCGTTCTGATGATTTCGTTTGGCCATTATAATTTTCTTTGATTTCATTCTGAAGTTTTAGAAATGAAAGGTTGCGTGATTTACACTAGAAAAGAGAACAGAGTCGATATCTAGGGTGGCTTATCTTCAGAGGAGGTGGACTGATGGGAAAGAAATTTGACTGGTGAAAAAATATAAGATACTTAAATTAAATCGATAAATTATTGTCTAGGTGTTTTTACCTCGTACGATCACACAACAACTCCAAACACTCTGAAATTTGAAATTCGATAATAACACAATATTATGGATCCAGTGGAACTGGGTCGTCGAATTCCGAGACTGTGTCCTGGAAGACTATTTTTAAATATCGATTTAAGCGATAAAATTCAAAACTGAACAAAACAGTTTCAAATTCAATTCTGAAGCCTTTATTATCTTCAGTATTATTAATATAAATTTTCTAAGCCTTGAAAATATTTTTAATCAGCTTAAAAATTGAAGATTCAATATTTTTACCCAACTGCAATAAATTAAATTCAATAATTAAATTGCCAAATTCATTCTGATATTTGAATTTCAAATTAAACTAACTTCCAAATATTTAAAATCAATTAAATATTCTGATTTCAAATGTTAAAAATTCAGGGTCATGACACCTATTATTGTGTCCAAATAGGCGACGATGAATAAAAGGGGTGCCCCCTGATGTTAGTTACTTGCCCTTCAAATTTCGTGCCATTTCGACTTACGGTTTGTGAGATATCACGTTTTTCGTGAAGTGGTGTTGCTTGAATTCTAATTTCTACTGATCCCTCTAGAGGAATAGGTACATATCCCTCTAATTTTTTCCAAATGTCATGCCATCCTTAGGGGAGCTTCTCCATATTGTATTATGCTTAACCTCTAAGTTTCACACCAATTGGATTAGTAGAACTCGAGTTATTGCTCAATCTTTGTTGTAATAAGTTGTGAAGGCTGGATTATAGCTAATCCCTATGAAGGGATAGGTACTGATCCCTCCAACTTGCTCCAAATGATATGCGATCCCTATGGGGTGTTTCATATGTTATAATTAGCTTGTGCTCCAAGTTTTATATCAATTAGGTCAATAGACATTGAGATATTGCCTAATCTTTGCCAGAATTTGAATATAGCTGACCCCTACAAGGGAAGAGTGCCGAACGTTATGGAGGGATCAGTACCGGTCCCTTCAGGTCGCATGTTTGGGGGTGCAACCCCAAGGGTGAACTCCTTAGGGTCCCCTCTTCTTGTTTCTAAAGTTTCACTTCGATCCCACTTCTGGTTGTTGGGTTACTAATTATTTTCTATCGAAATGCACTTACTCCTATGTGTTGAACCATATTCCATACTTCGAACATTCTGCCTTGCATATCTATGAATTTCGTTCAATCTCGACTTTATATTATTAACTGTACTTGATTTCTAGGTGCCACAATCATTACTCTAGACTCATCGGCCTTGATAATCGCAAATCCTCTTGGGTTAAATCCGCCTGTATACTGCCTTGGCAAAAGGTGGGTTAACACTTTGCCCCCCAAAACATGCCTTGCGATAGGAAGGTGTGTTTTGAATTGCCGTAAATCCAAAATCCAAAATCCATAATCCATTGATAGCCGTACTTTCCAATCCATAATCCAATCGATTGCCAATCCCAATTCACAATCTCTCCGGATCATTAGTGAAATCCATAACTGTTCCGAGTCGATATCCAATTCCGAATGCATTCCAAATCCTTAGCCGAATCCATATCTATTGAAAGCCAATAGCCAAATCCATGCTCTTACCGGATCGTTTGCCAAATCCAAAGCCTCGATCTCACCGGATCCTTTCCAAACACAATTCATATTCGATGACCTGAGTAGGCCGATCCATCGCGTTCGAGCGAAGCGACCTACCCCTTGCTAGGCATAGTCCATACCCGACGACCTTGATCTCTCCGGATCCTTGTCGAGCACAATCCACACTCGACGACCTGAGTAGGACGATCCATCACGTTTGAGCGAAGCGACCTACCCCTTGCCAGGCATAGTCCATACCCGATGACCTTAATCTCTTCGGATCCTTGCCGAGTACAATCCATGCTCTACGACCTGAGTGGGCCAATCAATCGTGTTCGAGCGAAGCGACCTACCCCTTGCCAGACATAGTCCATACTTGACGACCTGTGTTATCTATTACACTGATCCAAATTTAAACATTTCTATGTCCATTTGCCAAAATATAAAATAAGAGTCCGTACAACCATAAACCTAAGTTCAAAGAAAAAGAAAAAAAATAAGAAAAAGAAAAACTAACTTTACAAACCCGAGCACTACGGTTTATCATCATCTCAAAGCATGCCTAGAAACCGTCCTCGATCCCGTACATGTGTAAGTGACTTGTCTATCCTACTACAAAGTTTGTTATTCATTCCATGCCATCCCGATCAATTGATGACAAGTTGATGATGATGCCTTGATTTAGTGCCATTTTCATTTGAGGTGGACGATGGCTGGTCTTGTTCCACCGTCGCAGCCCGAGTCCTCACGTATTATTGCAACTGACCATTCCTCATGTGTTCCTCAATGACATCCTTCAAATGCCTACTGTCATTTATATTGTGCCCATCCAGCTAGAATAGGTAGCACTTTCCTGATGTTCGTTCGCATTCGAAAGGTTCCCTCCTTGCCGGCCTTTTATACGAAAGGCGTCCTCAAGTATTCAGATATATCTGTTCTAGGGTTTAATACAATTTTGAGTAAGAAGAGAATTTGGGTTCCTCCCTTTGTAGGTTCGATCCATCAAAGCAATTATCCATGTTCCCTTTACCCTTGTCCTTTCTCAAGCTCTCACCGGGCGGTTTTCCACCCTATACTGTATTAACTTCCATTGTCTCTTTATCAGCTGTCGCATCTTCTTGTTATAGAAACCTTTCCGATTCATGGTAGAATTCCTCGAGATCCATCGGTGGATTCCATATCAGTGATATCTTAAAATCTAAATTATCTGCAACTCCTGACACTGCCGCCACCAAAACCATCGATGGATCTGGTCGATCCACCAAAACAACTATAGTATTGAACCTGGTTAAGAAATTCTTGAGCGATTCTCTTGCTCACCGCTTTACTAATGTGCATGTCCTCACATTCTTGGGTCTTGTAATGTGAACCCGAAACTGATTCTTAAATCATTTAACCAATTCCATCCACGTGCTAATATAACCACTCTCCAACTGTCTGAACCATAGTGCAACTACATCCGTTAAGTACAGGGGAAGCATCATGCCAATACTTCTTCTGATGCCCCTAGTACTTCCATGTGTCTTATATACCTCATCATATGCACAGTTGGATTAGACTTTCCATCGTAAACTTCCAGTGCTGTTAGTTTGAATTCTGGTGGATTCCTAGCATTCTTGATATTAGGAGCGAATGGACTTCCATTTATATCCTCCAGATCCCTATTCACTAATCTTCCGCACATAGCTCGCCTGATCATATCTGCAAACCTATCATTGTCTTTCAGTGGTAGTCTCTTATCATCATGTCCAAGCTGCCCAGAGTCTACGAAGGAATTCTAGAATGTATTCCTCTGGACAAGCATCCAAATCCCGATTCACACCAAGCTCCATGGGATTGACCATGGATCCTCCAGCATCACGATTGACCAGACCCAGGTGCATGCCACCATGTCTTTGGGGATCAGTGCCCATCCCTCTAGAGGGATCGGTGTCGATCCCTCTAAGATGGCCGAGGACTACCTCCGGCTGCTCTGTTCCAATCCTTTGTCCAGTAGCCCCGTCTCCATGCTCTCGGTTCTGATTTCCAGCGAATCTTGTCGCCTTAACTCCTTGATCCATAGCTCTAGTAGTCCCTATCGTTCTAACTCCTTGGTTTTGCATTCCAGTAGCTCCTATGGCTCCAGCCTGTTCAATCTATCATAGTAGCTTCTGCATCATCTCCTTCTGTCTTTTCAACATCTGTTCCTACATAGTGTCCATCATTGTTCCCATTTCATCTCTCGTGATGTATATAGATGTTTGATTAGCTCCAACTCTTGGGGAAGCCTTATGACTCCCTTCATGATGGCTCCTATCCGCTTCTTATTTCCTTATTGATTGTCTCACCCTTGCTCCAAATCCAAGCTCTCTAATTGATTCCAAATATGAACTCCAAATCCGCGAGGACTAGCTTTCTCGATGAAAGCACCAAAATGTTGGCGTAAAAATTGGCTATAACACCCAATTATGTAAAAGTACCAATATCCAATCCAATCATAGAAATATTAAGAGAAATAAATGAAGAACAAAATTAAAACAATCAGAAAGCAAGTAAGAAGAGATAAGATTTATAGTGGTTCGGCTAACTCTGGCCTACGTTCACTCCCAAATAATCCTTTTTATTATGCTGAAGTTTGATTACAGTTACAATCCGAAATCAACAATTACAAAGCTGTGACGCCCCACCCCGAGACCCACATTAACAAAGAGAATTACTGGGTAATTCCGTCTACTAATGCAGAGAATAGGGCTGTTTAGGAGCGACCATCTATAATCTTGTCTTAAACATCTACTAAATACGTCGATAAATGCTCTATATTTTTTTCTCTCTCGTGGATCGACATATCCAATAAATGCTTAATACAAAACTATAGGTGGCTAATGGATCTATCAGAACAAAATACAATAACAGAATGCATATCACATCATAGAAAAGTGAACATCATATCTATAAAGACATATACACTGATACATCCCAATACAATACAAAATGATATACAAAAGTGGTTCAAAGACCACACTATATACATCTAAACAAAATACACATCAGAGTCAAGCAGAAAGAAATATAAACACACAAAAGTGCTAGGCTGATATCCAAGTAGATGCATCAAAGATAAGCCCCATAACTGATAGCTAACCTGAAACAACTTGGTCTGACCCTAGTATAAAATACACGGGTCAGTCTAGCTAAAAAAATCGGTTAATAAGAATAGATGATAACATGAAGCATAAGATACATGGTGATAATTCTTCTCGAATGAGAAGAGGCAACAGAAAGAAAACATACTCATGACTTAAGTGAACTAATGTCACTTAAGTATATAAGGACCTCGAAAGAGGTAAACTTAACAATAATACTCGAATTAGTGAAATAAATGCCTCATATCATCGGCGACCTCCCAAAACATCTATAATGGTTTTGATGAACCATGTCTCCTAAAAAGGAGAAGTCTCAAACCCAAAGCTCAAGAAACGCCTTAAATGGAAAACACAAATATAAACTCAAAATAGAGTGATCTCAAAACTCAAAATATGCCAAATGGTAAACTCATTGATATATATACATATATATATATATATATATATATATATATCCAAGAAGGAGATTATAAATCTCATATAAAAACGCCGAAAATGGCAAACTCAAATCTCAAGTATGGACCCAACAGCCCAATGAAAGAATGGACCCGACAGCCCAACGAAAAGGATGGACCCAACAGCCCAATAAGAATCCAACAGCTCAAATCTCAATATATGCACGTGCAAAACTCTTGTCAAGTACTATATAAATTATATGTACCTATCCCAGACGATGGAAGTCGTAAATTCCAGACGATTGAAGTCGTAAAACTCAGATGATCGAAGTCACATAAACTCGTGATGATCCCAACAGCTCGATAAAGATTGGACCCAACATCCCAATATGAGCCCAACAGCTCTAGTACTAGCATAACCCAGAATGTGTCACAAACTCTCAGCTAGGAACCTGAAAAGTGGTAACGTGCGTCCTATACCACACGTTCTCACTAAACGGTTTACTAACTACTAGCCAATGCCACATTAGAAAACTCAAAACCTCAGAAAACTCATGACTTGTCTCATCTCATCGACAAGTATAAATAAATATCGTGATGGCTCTCATCGACCATAACTCCTAGAATAGGAGATCTCAAACCATAAATCTCACCAAATATTGGCCATCCTAGATAATTCCTATAAATAGGAATTATAAAACTCAAAATACGCCATTAAATGGAAAAACAACTCAAAATCAATAACCTCTAATAGCTTCGATCGTACAAGTTCGGAATTAATCGAAACAGTGAATGCACGAGTCCCATACCACGTGTTTTACTAGATCATTTAATTCTCTTTCTCATACATTCAAATAGTGCAAAAATGTGTATTTAATATTTAAAATAATTTACTTTGGAAAACAAGCTTTTAAAACCAATTTTCAAAATCAATTTAGAAAACTATATTTGAAAATTCCCTTATTATAGAGAATAAATAGATTTTATAACTTAAAAATAATTTAAAATATTATATAATAATTATTAAAATTGTGTAGCCTAGGTTGAATATAAAGAGAAGAAAAAAAAAGATTCCTTTTCTGACGTTATGCCTGATGTATTTATAGAGGAAGACGTGCATGGATCGGGATGAAATTTTGACAGAAATTCTGGGAGACCAAGACGAGGCCACCTAACAATTTCCAAGCCCATTGGGGCCCATAATATGGAACGGTACCGATCCCTATTAGTGTGTCCAAATAGGATGCGATCCCTATGAGGGGTACCGCATGATGTTAGCGACTTGCCCTTTAAATTTCATGCCATTTTGACTTACGGTTTGTACGATATTGCGTTTTCTATGAAGTGGTGTCGCTTCAATTCTGATTTCTATCGATCCTCTAGAGGGATAGGTACCGACCCTCCAATATTTTCCAAATGCCATGCGATCCTTAGGGAAGCTTCTCCATGTTGTATTATGCTTAGCCTCCACACCAATTGGATTAGTAGAACTCAAGTTATTGATCAATCTTACTAAGGCTGGATTATAGCCGATCCCTATGGAGGGATAGGTACCGATCCCTCCAACTTACTCCAAATGATATGTGATCCCAATAGGGTGTTTCATATGTTGTAGTTAGCTTGTGCTCTAAGTTTCATGTCAATTAGATCAGTATATATTGAGATATTGACTAATCTCTGCCAGAATTTGAATATAGCCGACCCCTACAAGGGAAGAGTGTCGACCTCTATTGAGGGATCAGTACCGATTCCTTCAAGTTGCATTTTTTGTATGGTGATGACTAGGGTGAACTCCCTAGGGTCCCCTCTTCTTATTTCTAGAGTTTCACATCGATATCTCTTGTGGTTGTTGAGTATTTAATTGTTTTCTATCGAAATGCACTTGCTCTTATGTGTTGAACCATATTCCATACTTCGAACATTCTGCCTTGCATATCTATCAATTCCATTCAATCTTAACGTCATGTTATTATCTATACTTGATTTTTGGGTCCCACAATCATCACTTTGGACTCATCGACCTCGATAATCGTGAAGTCCGCTGGGTTAAATCCGCCTGTATACTGCCTTGGCAAAAGGTGGGTTAACACTTTGCCCCCCCCCAAACATGCCTTGCTATATGAAGGTGTGTTTTGAATTGCCATAAATACGAAATCCGAAATCCATTGATAACCGTACTTTCTAATCCATAATCCAATCCGTTGCCAACCCAAATTCACAATCTCTCTGGATTGTTAGTGAAATCCATGACTGTTCTGAATCGATATCCAATTCTGAATGCATTCCAAATCCTTAGCCAAATCTATATCTATCCAAAGCTAATAGCCAAATCCGTGATCTTACCGGATCGTTTTCCAAATTCAAAGACTCAATCTTACCTGATCCTTGCCTAACACAATCCATATTCGACGACCTGAGTAGGCCGATCCATCACATTTGAGCAAAGCGAGCTACCCCTTGCCAGGCATAGTCCATACCGGATGACCTTGATCTCTCCGGATCTTTGCCGAGTACAATCCATACTCGACGACCCGAGTAGGCCGATCCATCACATTTGAGTAAAACGACCTACCCCTTGCCAGACATAGTCCATACCTAACGAACTGTGTTATCTATTGCATTGATCCAAATTTAAACATTTCTAAGTCCATTTGCCAAAATATAAAATAAGAGTCCGTACAACCAATAAAATGGAGTTCGAAGCAAACAAGAAGAAAAAATAAGAAAAAAAACTAACTTTACAAACCCGTGAACTACGATTTATCATCATCTCAGAGCATGCCTAGGGACAATCCTCAATCCCGAACATGTGTAAGTGACTTCGTCGTCCTACTACGGAGTTTGTTATTTATTCTAGGCCATCCCGATCAATTGACGACAAGTTGATGATGATGCCTTGATCTAGTGCCATTTTCATTCGAGGTGGACGGTGGCTGCTCCTGTTCCACCGTCGCCACCCGAGTCCTTACGTATTGTTGTCACTGACCATTCCTTACGTGTTCCTCAATGACATGCTTCAAATACCTACAGTCATTTGTATTGTGCCCATCTAGCTCATGGAATAGGTAGCACTTTCCTGATGTCCGTTTGCGTTCGGAGGGTCCTTTCCTTGCCGGCCTTCTATACAAAAGGCGTCCTCGAGTATCCAGATATATTTTTTCTAGGGTTTCATTCAATTTTGAGTAAGAAGAGAATTTGGGTTCCCCCCTCTGTCAGTTCGATCCATCAAAGCTATTATCCATGTTTCGTTTACCTTTGTCCTTTCCTGAGCTCTCACCGGGCAGTTCTCCACCCTGGACCGTATTAACTTCCATTGCCTCTTTATCAGCTTTCGTATCTTCTTGTCGTAGAAACCTTTCTGCTCATGGTAGAATTCCCCGAGATCCATCGGTGGATCCCGTATCAGTGATATCTTAAAATCTGAATTATCTGCAACTCCTGACACTGCCGCCATCAAAAACATCGATGGATCTGGTTGATCCACACAAACAACTGCAACATTGAACCTGGTTAAGAAATTCTTGAGCGATTCTCCTGCCCACCACTTTACTGATGTCAATGTCATCACATTCTTGGGTCTTGTAATGTGAACCCGACATTGCTTCATAAATCTTTCGACCAATTTTGTCCATGTGCTAATATAACCACTCTCCAACTATCTGAACCATAACGTAGCTACATCCGTTAAGTACTGGGGGAAACATCATGCGAAGACTTCTTCCAACACCCCCAGTACTTCCATGTGTCATATATACCTCATCATATACACAGTTGGATCCGACTTTCCATTATAAACTTCCAGTGTTGGTGTTTGAATTCTGGTGGATTCCTAGCATTCCTGATATTAGGAGCGAATGGACTTTTATTTATATCCTCTAGATCCTTATTCAATAATCATCCATGCATAGCTCGCCTGATCATCTCTACAAACCTATCATTGTCTTTTAGTGGTAGTCTCCTATCTACATGACCAAGCTACCCCTTGTGTCTACGAGGGAATTCTGGAACGTATTCCTCTGGACGAGCATCCAAATTCCAATTTGCACAAAGCTCCATGGGTTGACCGCGGATCCTCCAGCATCACGATCGACCAGACCTAAGGGGATGTCACATGTCTTTGGGGATCGATGTCGATCCCTCTAAGATGACCGAGGACTGCCCTCGGCTGCTCTGCTCTACTCCTTTGTCCAATAGCTCCGTCTCCATGCTCCCGGTTTTGATTTCCAACGAATCTAGCTGCCTCAACTCCATGATCCATAGCTCTAGTAGTCATTATCGTTCCAACTCCTTGGTTTTGCATTCCAGTAGCTCTTATGGCTCTAGCCTGTCCGATCTATCGGAGTAGATTCTACATCGTCTCCTCCTGTCTTTTCAGCATCCATTCTTGCATAGCGTCCATCATTGTTCCCATTTCATCTCTCGTGATGTAGATAGATGTTTGATTAGCTCCAGCTCTTGAGAAAGCCTCATGATTCTGTTTATGATGGCTCTTATTCGCTGCTTGTCTCCTTGTTGATTGTCTCACCATTGCTCCAAATCCAAGCTCTCTAACTGATTCCAAATCTGAACTCTAAATCCGCGGGGGCTAGCTTTCTCAGTGAAAGCACCTAAATGTTGGCATCAAAATTGCCACCAACACCCAACTATGTAAAAGTACCAATATATAGTCCAATCATAGAAATATGAAGAGAAATAAATGAAGAGAAATAAATGAAGAATAAAATTAAACAATCAAAAAGCAAGTAAAAAGAGACAAGATTTATAGTGGTTCGGCTAACTTTGGCCTATGTTCACTCCTAACTAATCATTTTTATTATACTAAAGTTTGTTTATAGTTACAATCCAAAATCAAGAATAAAATTGGCAGAGTGTAGCCTAGGTTGAAGATAAAGAGAAGCAGAAAGAAGATACCTTTTCTGATGCCATGCCTGCTTTTTGCAACCAAATTAGTCACAAACACTTAAGAACAAATTTTTGTAGAGAAGTAAAGAAAACAAAATTAAACCGAGGAAAAGATTAAGCTAATAACATATAAAAAGCAATAACCAGAAACACAGAGATTTATTGTGATCGGCGTTGTATGCCTACGTCCACTTTGAAGATTATCTTTATCGATCATTTATAAACCTGATTACAGCAGTTGAGGATAGAGAACACTTGATTACAATAAAGTCTAAAGTAACAAGCAGCGTAAAGAACCTCAAAATGACCCATTAGGCCAGTATTTATAGGTGAAGACGACCACCAATCTTTCTAAAACTTCGGCTGATGGACCTTATAATCTACATGGGCCTACCAGAGGGGTCGCTAGGCCTAACTCCTAATGAGGAGGGATCGGTCTGATCCCTTCATTGACCGATTATTGGGCCACGATCCCTATGGTGGCTTTTGCATGCTTAAATATGTTGGCACTTTAAATATCATGTCATTTGGACCATTGGAGCTCAAGTTATTGTTTAATCTTTGACTTGATATGAATTATTCAGTGCTCACTGCCAAACCCTCTATAGGGTTACATGCCGATCCCTCAAGGTTTGCCCATGTGATGTGCAATCCCTAGCGTATGTTCTCTAGGGTCCATATACCTTCCTTCCAAATTTCATAGGCTTTGGAGTTGTAGATTCTAATATATGGAGTGTTGTGCGCATTAATGCTCTTGGAATTTGTTGGATGCCAATCCCACTTCAATATAGCCTACCGATCCCTCTCCACCAATCATGTAGATCCCTTCCTATTTTCCATGTTATGCCAAACCCTTTCATTCATTGATAAATATTCCACACTTCGAGCATCCTACATTGTACATCCATCAAATCCATTCAATTCCGACTTTATATAATCATCTATACTCGACCTCTGGGCCCCATAATCATCATTCTGGAACCATCGGCCTTGATGGAAATCGGATCTAAGTCATGCAGCCAATTCAATATAGCCGGGCTAGAATATCGAGTAACTCTTGCCCCCAAAGCACGTCTTGTGATTAACATGTCGTGCTTTGAATCGTTGAGAATGAGATCCATCTAGCTTTCCGAATAGTTGCTATACTTTTATCGAATCGTTTTTCCAAGGCATCGATTTCCTAGTTGATTGTCCTAACACTTGATCAATTTCCAATAATGTAAATCTTGTGCCAAATCCCATCAACTGATATATATAAATCTGGCTCTGCAAGACTGGCAAGCTTTTGTTATCTAGCCCAACCCCAAACTCGAAGGTTTCAAGTTTGACTTCAATTTCCGTCGATTTCAAAAATTGAACTTTTATGTCATACACGGGCGTGCTCATATGCACATTTTTGTTGTTGGCTCCCAGACGTGTTCAAACACTTACAGGTCATTGCCAACTTTCATAATATTTTGTATGTTCATGCTTATAGCCAAACCCTTATAACCATTTTTTTATTTTTTATTATTTTTTATTTTTTTATTGTAGGGATCGGTACATGCTTAGCCGACCCCTTTCATTCTTTTCTTCATTTCTCTCTTTTTTTTTTGAAACATCCGTAGTGGTCGGCACGCAATATATCGATCCCTCCTTTCCCATTACTACTACAAGGATCGACATTCCTCTTGCCGGCCCTTTAGCCTTCGCACGTCAGCACTTAGGCCGAACCCTTAGCCCATGTATATAAAGCAGCATTCTTACTTCCCTTCTCCTTCACTTACTTTATTCTCTTATTAACTCCCATATCTTCACAACCGAACTTTTCCAAAGAGCCGAACCCTTCCCCTTTACTCAATCATCACTCCAATCAACTAACCCGTCTTCTTACTTAATCCTGAACCACCATTCCACCTTCCAACCAAATCATAGCCTAATATTTTCCTTCTGCAATTTGTTTTCGACTGAATTAAGTGAGCTTTCTACCTCACTTATGATTTTAAAGCGAGGCAATAGATATTAATTCGTGGATGACAGCTTGATTTGTGATGAAGTGGATGATGGAGGACATTGGTTGTTTGGGGAAGACGAGGTGTAGAAAGGAAATGGGCTTGGTAGAATGATGGAGGAAGACGAAGAAGGAGCATAGGCAGGGTCAGTGTTAGAAGTTTGGGCATAGACCGATCCCTTGTTTGTTGATAAGGGATCAGTATAGTGGCCAGACGAGTGGATGACAAAGTAGAGGGGATCGATGTACTTAGATTGAAGAGAGGGTTCGGTCATGTAGCTTTGGAAATGGATTGGCCTATCTATAGTGATCAGTTGGACTTAGGGATCGATAGGTCTTGGTCGAAGAGAGGGGTCGGTAGAGGATATTTGGGATAGGGATCGGTAGGTAGGATTCGGCGTGTAGGGATCAGCATAAGGACTTGTAGAAATTCTTTGAACTTATACACTAGCCTAATCTTACTTGTTTGACACTAATCCATCCAATGAACTTGGGCATATGGTGAAATGAATATTAAAACGTGCATATTTTCTACTAAACTCAAGATTGAACAATCAAACCAATAAAACTTTCTGCATATACTAAAAAACATACAAATGGACTTGAACAACAAACTTCACACTTCGATATACCGACGGTCGATCCCAAAGTTTTTACAACCGATCAATCACTCCGCCAGTTGTGACGGTCAGCGACGATGGTCACTTTGGTCGGAATCCAAAGTCTCATCGTCTAATTTCATTTTTACTGATTTTAAACTGTTTATATCTGTCGTATACTTTACTTCACTACACTAGCTTACACTAAACATGGGGGGATCAAGTAAACTTTACTAACCTTGATTATCTACTGACTATAGTTAATATGGACTCAAGACGCTCAGAGCGTTTAGTTGGTATGTCTTCTGAACCGTCAACGCACCACATCGATTCTGAAGCAAAATCAAGTTCTATGACCATATCCGGCAGACTTTATCCCAGCCATCAAGCAGAATAGACAGATGTTTTCGGCCCACTGGTCGACCTTTTCTCAAATGTTCCGGTCCTCCTGGCGGAGGATATAAGTCCTACCCCTTACGCAATTGAGGGCGCCATTCTTTTACATAACCCGATAGATTCGTAAGCCTCCTGAACTGGTGAGGCTACCCTTCTTCGACAGTGCTCTATATATGGAATCCCAACTGTGGACTTCTTGGTTCCTTCAATAAACGACAGCCCCAACTTTCCACCGGAGGGATACACGGCGTGTAACAAATTTATATGCTGGGCTGGATGCGTACCGCCTTTAATTTGTTCATTCGAGAAATGCTAAGATATCTTGGAATAACTCCCACCCAACTCCATCCAAACAGTTACGCCTTTATACATGGAACCTTCTTGCTATTTATGAGTGTTCTATTTCATCCGCCAACTCCCGAGGACATAAGATTCATTTACAACTTCAAACGTCGATCACGGAGTCCCTCATATGTCTTTCTTGAACCTTCGCCAAACTACTAAGTCTAGACTGGCGCTTGGAACAAACTTTCTTTGTTAAAGCATGAGTGGTTCTATGTTCAATGTCCACCCAGCGTTGCGAAGCGATGGTTGGAAGGACGTAAGTGTTACTTTCATCTCATTCTCAAGTCTGTTAATCAAAGTCCTAACTTTTCCTTTAAATCTGCTAACATCTAGGATTTTTTTCAGGTGTCCGTCCATGTCCTAAAGGCATTAATTTTTCAAGGGCGGTCATCACCATTCGTGCTACCTCTGTCGAAGATAGGGATATCAAACTTCTTGTCACTGATGAGCTACTATCTTTATTTGGGCTGCTAGAAGAGAATCGCAGCATTAGGCTCCTCGAAAGTATAGCATTGTTGAGAAATATTATAGAGCAAAAGAGATGCCACCAATCTTGTCGTGCCCCATGCGGAGGGGACTCTGGATGACATTGAAGAAGGTGAGATTAGGGGTTTTCAGGCCAATGAACCCGGAGACGTAGATATGGGCTCAGGCAAGGCGTCCATGGTTGAACCGTCACAAGGCGCACAATCTTAAACACCTACCAAGAGAAAGAAGAGGCTGACATACAAAATTCGTAAAAGACAAACTGCTGCAGATCCTAAATTCATCATTACTGCTATTGAAGAAGAATTATCTTCTCAACATTTGGAAAGTTCACTGAAGGGATTTTCAAATCTCCAAATTCCAGATGATATTATGACCTACAACTTTCCAAATATCAACATCGAAGGGCTCAATTCTCCTACTAGGAGTGGTGAAGGCATTCATCCTTCTTAAAAAGGAGAGAGAATGTCCATGAGCAAGGCTACAACCACTGGTCTGTTAGGGGGGACACTAGGACACTCAAGACCATGTGCACTTCACTATGCACTCTTCATTAACCTTTCGCACAATAATTACTCACATGTTCTCATTTGATCTTTGCAGGTGCAATGACTCAGTCCTGGGCCTTCGATTGCTTAAGAGATTCTTCAACATATCATCGATCAAGCCGTGACTCGAAGTCTGGCTAATGTAGGGAGAAGGACGATGGACGGGATAAAAGCTAACATTCAAGGGAATCCTCCTCTTCTAAGCACAAGTGCCAATCCTACACATCATGCTAAGGAGAACAGCCTAATTTTTTTGCTTATAGTGGAGACCAGCCACCATCTTGCGGCCCCCAAATTGCCACATCACATGAGCAACATTCTGGCTCTTTGAGCTATAAGAAGTCTCGCAAACATAGATCAAGCAAACATCTAATTGTCGCTTCTGATCCGTCCTAGCCGGCAGCTGCTCCCAATGTTTCTACAGCAAAGAAATTTGCCGAGCTTAAGGCCACTTTCCCAAAAATTTGCTTTGATGGGCTCAAATTCCTTCCCTTAATACATACAATTTCGGGGCACACCAAAACGAGTTCTCTTGCATGTGTCAATGATGTGTTCACGCATCACGAATCGTGTTAACATTTGGCAAATTTTTTTCTGAAGTGTCCATTGAGCGACAATATGAAATAGACCGCCTCATGTTGGAAGAGATACATGATAAAGACATAATCAAACATTAAGATGCTAAACTATCGAAATTGACTACAAAGCTTGCCAAAGCAGAGAAAAGTGCCAAGAAAATAGCAGAGGTGGTTAGCCGTTTAGAAGCTTCTCGTAAAAAAGAATTCGACGTTGCCTTCAATCACAGCGAGGCACTTGCTTTGGAAAAAGATTCCTTGCAAAAGGAAAAAGATGTTTTGGCCCACCATGTTGAGGAATTTGAAGAGCTTCTCAAAAAAGAAATGGAGGAGAAAATCGAGGCCCAGGAAGAATCGTAGAAGTACTGCGAAGAGGCTGTCTAAGCCAGGAGCCTAAAAGTTAAACTTGATGAGTAGTTTGCTAAAATTGAAGCTCTTAAAGAGGAGGCTCGAGAGGAAGGCCGCAAAGAAATGATTTAACAATTTGAATCCTAAGTGGAAGATGCTAAAGAGTCCATAGGAATGAAATCAAGGACTTGTTTGATCCATTGATCATTGAATATGACGCCAAAGTTCTCATCCACCATGACTTGAGTTTCCTCGGCGAAGGTTATCTCGAATCATTTGCAGAAGCTTGGGAGCATATCGTTGAGGTGAAAAAGAGAGAATTGGGCGGAGCTAAACTTGATGAAGAAAAATTAGTTCGGGAGGTCCTCCATGGAAACAAACCTTTAGATTTGGCTACCGTGAAACTTTGATACTTTAATGCTTCTGCGCCTACCGAGAAAGGGGAACATATAGCTGGATCTTTAAAGGTCGATCCTAAAGGTCCCTCTTCTTTCCAAGCAGTCGGAACGTCGGTCTCTTTCGCCCGGAGCAGGACTTGGGCTATGATCCAAATAGGTCCGGCTATCAATCCAAAGTTTTGTCCCTATTTTGGAAGGAGGTACCCTAACAACCACCGAGAGCTAACTAGATACAGTATTTAAGAAATTTTTTGCTCTTCGCGCCCTATGGTATTAAGCTTATCTTCCTATTTTAACAAATTTTGCAGGTCTTCTGGTTCCCAGTCAAACTCCTAAAAGCGATGCTGCTGTGGAGCAACAAGAGGAACCAACAGAGATTCCGGCAGCTGCTGATGTACCGGGGCCCGATGCTCAAGTCATCGAAGCTCTTGATGATGATAAGGCCGAAGATTGGCTCCCAATGGATGAGTCTGACGATGTTGTGATTACTGGTGCCTCCGAATGCATCGATGAGATTAGCTTGAAAGAGCAGATTGAAAAGGAGGAGCCACTGAAGAAAAAGCTAAACCTGAGTCTGTCGAGGTGGACATCAACGATCCACACCTTATTCCATTACAAGTTATTCCACTCTGTGGGTCAATTCCCAATGAACTTCCTCCTACCTCTGAAAGTTCTTCTGCAAAAGGTGGCAACAGATCCACGAAAAGAAACATCGGGGGCTCAAGTGGCACCACTCCCGAAAAATCCAAAAAAAAGAGGAGGTCAAATAAATAGCCATAACTTCGGCTCAGTGTGTATATAGTTTGCATAGTCAATTGTTCATTATTTCTTTCATTATTTATGGTTGTACGGGTATGAGTCCCGGTTTTTTGAAATAACTTGTATTACAATCTTAAATCCTGTCATGTGAATACAAGTTTTTGTTATTTGTTGAACTTTCGTATGGATTGCTATTTAAGTAGTTGATTATTACTTTCCATTCAATGTACTTGTAATTTGTTGTTCATTAATTTTGGTAACAATCCACCAACTCTATCCCAATGCCTCTATGTGGTCGTGGACTCGAGTCGTATCAAACACTGGGTTCGTGCCTCAGTGTTACACCGTCGAATTTAGGGATTTTGGAGCAACTATACTCTTGCTCCTAGTTTTAGGTTAGCGAGGTTAGATGTCGGATGGTCGAACTCCATCCTTAGCGAGTTTATACTCCTCCCGTCAGTTTCAGGCTGGAGTTCATGGAATATTGAATGGTCGAACTCCACTCATCTATTTATTCACGCTCATATCCGCACTCTGGGGATCTGATTTAGTTGATGGGTGGTCTTGTCGCACCCAATCTATGTTTATACTCTAATCCGCACTCTGGGGATTAGAGTTATTTCATGGGTGGTCTATTCACACCAGATTTATGTTTATACTCCAGTCCACACTCTGGGGACCAAGAGTTATTTCGTGGGTAGTCGATTCATACCCGATTTATGTTTATACTCCAGTCCACACTCTGGGGACTTAGAGTTATTTCGGGGAGCAGTCGGATCACACTCCCCTTAACCGATTGATTTGCCTCCCAGGGTGTGGGGTTTGATTTAGCAGGTGATCAGTCATGTCACAGTCGCTCTTATTTTATCTCAGTCCCACAGTTTGGCTGGATTTATTTGATCAATAGACGGTCATCCATATTTATTCCTCGTTGTGCATTCCGCCCGTTGGACTACGAATGAGAGTTGTCAAATGAACAAGTGGACCAAGCTCATCTTGTTTATACCTATTAGGAATTAGCGTGATTGATCAATTTCAAATTTTAGGAGCCTGTTCATACATATCGACATCAATCTGTTTCGCTATGTGATTAATGTATAATGTTACTGCAAACAAAAATATAAAGGAAGTTTGAAACTTTGTTCATTAAATGGAAAGGAAAAAACACAAAGTGTCTTATTGCACATATGGAAAATCAAATGTTAAAGGAAATTTTGAAAACAAATACAACTAAAATGAATAAGAAATAAACTAGGTGAATAGCATCGTAGATGCTCGCTATTCCATGCCCTTGAAAGTGTGATGCCATCGACAGTCGCTAGCTTGAAAGTTTCTTCTTCAAGTCTTTATTCAATGACATATGGTCCTTCCCAAATTGGATTCATGTGCGATTGGGTAGGAAAACCCCGTTTTAGGACGAGATTGCCAATTTCAAAGGTTTTAGGTCGGACTTTAATGTTGTAATACCGGGCGACTTGGTGTCGATGCGCATCTGGCCTCAAATCGGCTTCTTCGCGCTTCTCATCTATAAAGTCAAGAGATTCCAAGAGGAGATCTTTATTCATTTTGGGATCGTAGTAAGTCACTCAATGAGAAGGAACTTCAAGCTCAATAGGAATAACGGCTTCGGAACCATAAGCAAGGGCAAATGGAGTATGGCCAGTCGCGGACTTGTTGGTGGTCCTGTAAGCCTACAGTGTTGTAGGGAGTTCATCAACCCACCTGCCTCTGGCCTTCTCTAAACGCTTCTTCAGAAGGGACTTTATGATTTTATTTACAGATTCAACTTGTCCATTTGCCTGAGAGTGAGTGATCACTGCAAATCTCTTTTCAATACGATATCTTCGACAAACGTCTTTGAATTCAACACTGTCGAATTGAGTCTCATTATCTGTTATAATAGTTCGTGGAAGATCGAAGTGGCATATGATGTTTTGGACAATAAAGTTGATTACTTTCTTAGTTGTGATCGTGGATAAAGGTTCTGCTTTGGTCCATTTGATGAAGTAATCAACTGCAACGATAGCGTATTTTGCGCCACCTTTAGAGATCGGTAAGGAACCGATAATGTCTACACCCCACATGGTGAATGGCCATGGGCTGACCATTTGCGTGATTTCCGTCGACGGAGCTCTTGGGACTTTTTCATATATCTAGCATTTATCACATTGCCTCACATAATCAGCAGCTTCTCGATTTACGGTCAGCCAATAATACCCATAACAGAGTATTTTCTTTGCTAGAGTTTGCCCCCCAGTGTGATCGCCGCATTCCCCTTCATGGACTTCTCTTAGAACACGTTTTATCTCATTATGAGTGACACATCGGAGTAGGGGGACTAAGAAACCTTTCCCGTACATAATTCCTTCTTGCATGATATACTGTGAAGCTTTGCGAAGGACTTGTCGCTTTTCATTTTTTTATCTAGTAGGACTCCATGCAGTAAATAGTCTTTGATTGGAGTCATCCACGATTCCCTTTTAGGCTCTGCTTCCAGTGTCTGGTCGATCTCTATCATGTTTATACTTGGGGTATTTAATACTTCAACCCGAACCAAGCCCATCTACTATGCATCGCCAGTACTAATAAACTTTTCCAATGAATCAGCTTCTCTATTTCGATCTCGTGGAATATGCAAAATACCATAGTACTCAAATTCTGTCAACAACTCTTGGACTTGGGTAAGGTATGGGCCGATTCATTGTCCTTTAGCCTGATAATCTCCCCTAACTTGATACATTACCGACCGTGAATCGCAAAAATTTTGAGAGATTTTATTCCAAGTTCTCTAGCGAGTTTAAACCCAACAATCAGAGCTTCATACTCAACTTCGTTGTTTGTTTCTAGGAAATCAAGTTTTAATGCATAACAGATTGACCGATTCTCAAGAGTTACAAGCACTATTCCAACTCTAGAATAATGATCATTAGATGCTCCATCAGTATAAAATTTCCACCGCATGTTAGGGATTTTGCTGCCTTCTGAAGAATCATCTTGCGCAGTAAACTCTACTATAAAATCTGCCAATGCCTGACCCAAGATAGGCCTCCGAGGGAGATAATTAATATCAAATTGACTGAGCTCTATATTCCACTTGAATAACCTTCTAGACATCTCAGGTCGCTGTAGGACCAATCGTAACGGCTAGTCGGTGTAAACATTGATTGGATGTGCCTAGAAGTAAGGACAAAGCTTCTGTGATGCAATTAGCAAGCAATATGCCAATTTCTATATTTTTAGATAGTTCCTTTCAGCTCCTGTTAATCACTTGCTAACGTAATACACCAGCCTCTTGATCCGATTCTCCTCACGAAGTAATGCGGCACTTATAGCTTGTGCAGCCAAATAAATGTACAACTCCTCATGATCCATCGGCTTTGACAAGATAAGGGGTCTCTCCAAATGATTCACCAAAGCTTGAAACGTGTCTTTACAATCCTACGTCCATTCGAAGTTTCTTTTTTTCCTAATCAAATCGAAGGAAGGAATGCATTTGTCGGTAGCTCTGGAGATGAATCGGCTTAAGGCAGCAACTTTCCAATTTAGACTATGCACTTGTTTATTAGTTCTTGGCGCTTGGATATCACTGATAGTATGAATCTTCTCGGGATTAGCTTCTATTCCACGGGCATTAACAATAAAGCCCAAGAATTTCCCTGATGCAACACCAAAAGAACACTTCAAATGATTAATTTTCATCTTGTAACAACCAAGGATGTCAAACATTTCCGTCAAGTCCCTGATGTGGTCGCTAGATCGTCGTGACTTCACAAGCATATCATCCACATACACTTCCATTGTCTTTCCGATATGGTCTTTAAACATCCTATTAACTAAGTGCTGATAAATTCCTCCTGCATTCTTTAATCCAAATGGCATTACTACATAGCAGCACAATCCAACATCGGTAATAAAACCGGTGTGCTCCTGATCGGGGATATGCATTGGGATTTGGTTATATCTCGAGTATGCGTCCATGAAAGATAGCAATTCGAGTCCTACGGTTGAATCCACTAGCTGGTCAATCCTCGGAAGGGGAGAACTATCTTTTGGACATGCCTTGTTCAAATCTGAATAATCAATGTACGTTCTCCATTTCCCATTCGCTTTCTTCACAAGTACAAGATTAGATACCCATTTAAGGTAGAGGGTGTTGTGGATAAACCCATTGTCTTTTAGTTTATCCACCGCCTCTTTGAGAGCGGCAGATGTCTCCGGATCCATGCCGCGTCTTTTTTGCTTCACCAGGACATGCCTCGGGTCGATATTTAGTGCATGGCTCTCACTGGCAGGCGAGATTCCACACATGTCAGAGTGAGTCCAAGCGAACACGTCTAGATTCGCTCGGAGAAAACCAGCAAGTTCTTTCATCATCGGGGGGGGCTGAGCTGTGACCCAATCTTTAGGACTTGTGATGAGTCGTCGTGGCTGACTGTGATATCAATCGTCAGCACAACCGATGCAGCCTTGGTCTCTTTTGGTTCCTCTTCATCATCTCTCGGATCTATATCTGTATAGAACCAACTGTGGCGCTTGAGATAAGGCTCAGGCGCTAGCTGTCAATTTTCAGTAGCTTGGATGCAGACAATCTTGTACACATCCTTACCTTTTTGTTTGCATCGAGCTTCCCTCAACTCAGCTACATAACAGGCACGTCTAGTCGCTTGATCACCATAAACAACTCTTACACCATTATCCATCGGAAACTTCAAAGTCAAACACCATGGGGCTAGAGCTTCCCAGAATTCGGCTAGGGTCAATCGACCCACAAAAACATTGTATGGAGAGTCAGCATCCAAAACAACAAACAGAAAGTTCCACACTCTCCTTTGGTTACCTTCTCCCAACTCTATAGGTAATTCCACATAACCAACAGCTTCAGTTGCAGTGACATTAAACCATGTATACGAGCTTTAGATGGTCTTTAATCTTTGGCTTCCATCCTCATCTAATCATATGCCTTTTTAAAGATTATATTTACTAAAGTTCCACAATCAATCAATATCCTTCTCACCAAAGTGGGGCCAATCATGGCTTAAATGACCATTGGGTCGATTGTCAGAGCCTCCATCTAATTTGGATCTCTGTTCCTAAACACAATATCTTCCGCCATGGTATGTTGTTGTTTTCCGGAGCTCCATCTTCCATATTCGAACAGCATTCAAAATCCACATGCCTAATCGCGCCAGGATAGCGCTCCATCTCTTGCCAACTCTTATCTACTGGGTGCGGCCCTCTGACTATCGTATTTATCACCAGTCTTCCACCAGTCCCCACAGGCTCCTCAGCCCTACACGGCGCTTGTCCTCGATTAGGGTCAAAAGTCCCCTGCTCGCCATCTGCGGGGCTTTCACAAACTGTTGCAACTTCCTTTCTCGAATCAGCTTTTCTATAACATCCTGGAGATGCTTGGATTTATTTGTGTTGTTCCCATAACACTTGTGAAACCAACAATATTTCCTGGTCTGCTTCTTCTTCTCTATTGATTCTTTTGGAGGAGGCTTCCTATACTTCATGGTATTGCAAGTAGACATATAGATATTCTCCAAGGACGTATTCAACGACGTGTAATTACTATACATTGGAATCCTTAGCTTCAATCTTCCAGAATCCATCTTTCGTTCTCGGTTCCTATCTCCGCCTCTCTTTTGTTGATTTGGTTTATTCTGAACATTCACTTATACTTTCCCAGAACTGTCATCAAACTATTTTATTTCAATGTTACTCTATACTCCTTCTACACTTGGTCCCACAACATTCTTCTTTATGGAGGACTTGGCTTCCTCTTTTCTCAAATATCGAGCCGCCTTTGCGTAAAAGCGTTCCAACATTGCGGGCTGCTTACCACCTAACCAATTGCCAATCTCAGATTCTGGATAAGTCCCTCTCGTCATGGCCATGAGTATCGCATGGTCATTCAGATTAATGATCTGCATAAGAGCTTTATGAAATCACTCCAAATAATCTTTCAACGACTCTCCTGGAGCCTGAATCATGCTGGAAAGGGATATCATATCTTTAGGACGAGTTCGTGTGCATTCAGAATTGCTCCACAAACTTGGTTGCCAAATCATCGAATAGAGAAATTGATCACGGGGGTAGTCTCCTGAACCACACTGTTGCTATTTCGGAAAGAGTTATGGGAAATCATCTGCACTTGGTCACATCATCAGCTCATGCAGAATCCACCAGCCATTCATATCTCGTGATATGCTTCCTGGGGTCGGTTTTTCCCTTATAGGCTGGCATTGATGGCATGTTGAACCACCTCGAGTATTTTACGTGTAGAACATTGTCAGTAAATAGGGCATGGCTTCTCAAGATTCCCTAATCATCGTTGGTCAAGCCTTGGTTCTCTCTCACTAACTGCCTGACCATTGCCGATAAGTCCGACGTTTGGATGGTAGATGCCAAGCGGTGGTAGCGCTCCACCTCATGTGAATGGTCCAGTCTATGTCTGTGGGCCGTTTGATGCCTTCTTATCTACCATCCTCCCGATGTGCATCTTGTACATTCATACTGACATTATTCCAGGGAGGTAACTGGTCAGCATTCAATCGAACTCCATCATCCAAACCTTTAGAAATAGTTCCAGCGCGATTCCCCTAGTGTATAGGGGGAATCCCTCCTTCGGAGGAGGGATTGGTACCGATCCCTAGGGAGGGATCGACGTCGATCCTGGCAAACCATGATGGTCTACCAGGCTACACTTTGAAGTTTCTACGTGATTTTCTTCAATCCTGCGATGCCTATGCCTGTGATATTCATCCAATGAGCTAGAACTTTCCGATGCCAAGTAAGGAGTGGGATCCCTTCTAGCTTTCCCACGCTGTTATTGAGTAATTTGGTTCATCAAGTTGATATTAGTCTGAATTTGCTGATTTAGTTGTTGATGGCTTTCCATCAACTATATTATTAAATTATGAAATTCAGCTCTGGTAATAGAATCAGTGGGATTCTGAATTTCAACCGGATCGACATTCACATTTGTTGGTTGATTGCTTGGGTCTCCTTGTTGAATGCTAGCAGTCTCATTTCCTTCCACGTTTTGAGAAGTAGATCTACTATGCCTCACCATTATTAATTACTTTGCTTTAGATTCCTCCAAATCTGAATAGTAAAGCAACTTTATGAAGATAACTATGGATCTCCTTCAGGGGATTTATCCAATCCAGTAGCAACAAAGGGGATCTTAGCAAGCTGAGAATCAGGTTCTCAGTGAAAGCACCAAAATGTTTGCAACCAAATTGGTCACAAACACCTAAAAATAGATTTTTGTAGAGAAGTAAGTGAATAAAATAAAATTAAACTGAGGAAAAGATTAAGTAACAACAAATAAAAAGCAATAACTAGAAACACCGAGATTTATAGTGGTTCGACGTTGTATGCCTACGTCCACTTTGAAGGTTATCTTTATTGATCACTTATAAATCTGATTACAGTAGTTGAGGATAAAGAACACTATATTCCAATAAAGTCTAAAGTAATAAGCAGTGTAAAGATCCTCAGAATGACCCATTAGGCCAGTGTTTATAGGTGAAGACGACCACTAATTTCTCTGAAACTTCGGTTGATGGACTTCTAATCTACATGGGCCTAGAAGAGGGGTCGCTAGGCATAACTCTCAATGAGGAAGGATTGATACCGATCCCTTCATTGGTCGATTTTTAGACCGCGATCCCTATGGTGGCTTCTGCATACTTAAATATGTTGGCACTTCAAATCTCATGTCATTTGGACCATTGGAGCTCAAGTTATTATTTAATCTTTGACTTGATATGATTTGTTCACTGCTGACCGTCGAACCCTCTATAGGGTTACATACCAATACCCATATGATGTGAAATTCCTAGGCAGATTCCCTAGGGTCCACATACCATGCCTTCTAAATTTCATAGGATTTGGAGTTGTAGATCTTGAGATATGGAGTGTTGTGTGCATGAATGCTCTTGGAATTTGTTGGATTCCGATCCCAGTTCAATATAGCCTGCCGATTCCTCTCCACCAATCATGCTGATTCCTTCCTATTTGCCATGTTATGCCGAACCCTTTCATTTATTGAGCCATAATTCATGCTTCGAGCATCCTACATTGTACATCCATCAAATCCATTAAATTTTGACTTCATATAATCATCTATACTCGACCTCCAAGGCCCACAATCATCATTCTAGAACCATCGGCATTGATGGCAATCGGATCTAAGTCGTGCACCCAGTTCTATATAGCCAGGCTAGAATGCCGGGTAATAACTACTGTATTTATAGGGAAGAAGTGCATAGATCGGGCTGAAATTTTGATAAAAGGTTTGGGAGACCAAGATGAGGGCACCAAAAATTTCCAGACCCATTAGAGCCTACAATAGGATCGGTATGGATCTCTATTAGTGTGTACAAATGGACTGTGATCCCTATGAGGGGTGCTCTATGATGTGAGCTACTTTTCATCCAAATTTCATGCCATTTCGACTTACGGTTTGTAAGATATCACGTTTTCCATGAAGTGGTGTTACTTGAATTCTGATTTCTGCTGATCCCTCTAAAAAGATAGGTTCCGATCCCTCCAATTTCCTTCAAATTCCATGCGATCCTTAGGGGAGCTTCTTCATGTTGTATTATGCTTAGTCTCCAAGTTTCACGCCAATTGGATTAGTAGAACTCGAGTTATTGATCAATCTTTGTTGTAATAAGTTGTTAAGGCTGATTATAGCCAATCCCTATGGAGGGAAAGGCACTGATCCTTCCAACTTGCTCCAAATGATATGTGATCCCTATGGATTGTTCCATATGTTGTAATTAGCTTGTGGTCCAAGTTTAATGTCAATTGGATCGGTAGATATTGAGATATTGACTAATCTCTGCCGAAATTTGAATATAGCCGACCCCTACAAGGGAAGAGTGCCAACCCCTATGGAGGGATTGGTACCGATCCCTTCAAGTTGCATGTTTTGGGGTGCGACCCTAGGGTGAACTCCCTAGGGTCCCCACTTCCAGTTCCTAGAGTATCACTTTGATCCCTCTTGTGGTTGTTGAGTTATTAATTATTTTCTATCGAAATGCACTTGCTCCTATGTGTTGAACCATATTCCATACTTCGAACATTCTGCCTTGCATATCTATCAATTCCATTCAATCTTGACTTTGTATTATTATCTCTACCTAATTTATGGTTCCTACAATCATCACTCTAGACTCATTGGCCTTGGTAAACGCGAGGTCCGTTGGGTTAAATCCGCCTGTATACTGCCTTGGCAAAAGGTGGGTTAACAGATAGAGCTTAGCCAAGTGAGATGTTCCATAGCAAGGTGAAGGAAATTGGCTAAGTATAGGATGTGATGAATAGTTATCTCTAGAACTTAAAAGAAGGATCTTTGGTTTGGGGGCCGAGTTATCAAAGGTGGATGAATCGAGGTCCAAGGCACTAGAAGGGGAGTACTAGAGACATAGGAGAGAGATTAGCCATTTGTTGGTTAAGTGTGTAACTCGGCATCAAGTTATACATATAAATTGGTATCGCATCATCATAGTGCAAGATATGGGTTTGGAACTTTTAGGGACTATTGTTGAGGTTCTGTAGATCATGCTAGAGGTGTTGGCTTGTTCATATCAGGTTGGATGATGATATAACACCATGATGAAAAGCCACAGTCTTCGGATGTTGGCTCATGTTGGGAGTAGATTCCAAAGAAGGTGGCTTGCAAAAGGGGGTGGGCCGTAGGATCGGGGAATATGGAAGGGTTTCTCGTGAATAATGGAAACCAGATTGAGCAACAAGGGCTCGATATCCAAATAGTGCAAAGAAGGGCCCGGGTGTATGTGCTAAGGAATTGTTGATGCGCAAAGCGTTCTCAGTTCTACTCGAAGAAGGGATATTGTAAGTAGGGACGCCCATGGGTTAAAGAAGGGACCTGTATACCCAGACCTGTAGCTTTGGGTCTAGTGTCCAGCTTTGGGCTGCGAGACACGTACCCAGCTTTTGGCTATGTGACATGAGAGTAAAATAGAGAACCAGGATTTCCATTAGTTCCTAGTAGAAAGGAGGCCGTATGAGCTATCATATATTTAGAGCACATGGAGTGATAGTTAGAATTGTTAGATGGATGCTATGGTTGATTTGGTTGTTCTATTTAGTAGACTATCACTCATAGGTATTAGGGGAAGTAGGTATTGGAGATAGGAATACCTAGAAGGCTGATATCCTTTATCTGGTTTGTGGTATATATTTATGATATTGTAGAGTAGCATATTATAGTGTTGTATGCTAACTCTTTGGTTGCAGGGACATGTCAGGTATGGTTCGTGTACTCTTATTCCTTACCATATTTACCTGTATAGTATTATTAGACTCATTTACACTCACATCAGACTATTGTTTGACTCAAGGTTTTATGCTTTGTTTCGTATTATATTGGGTACTCTTAAATGAATAGGCTAGATAATAGGTCTAGGGGATGCAATGGCTAATCGAGGGATGAGCTAGATGGAGCTATCTCGTATTATATACATGTATAGAGTCTACGCTTATTCAACTGTGTGGCACTAGGGAACCTTGTGAGTGACTACTTACCATTTGCATTTGAGACAGTTGTTGAGTTTGTTTTCCATTGTATAAACTCTACTATTGATGTTTAACTCTGTGGATATTATACTCTGATGATGATCTGTTCATATTGTTATTACTGTCTTTTCTATTGTATATGTGATATTATATTTTGTTATTGTGTTGTGAGATATATGACATGTTATGTGCTATATTGATTTATTTCAACCCTGATGATCGTCCTATATCGGCCGGGCATGACATTAATGCACTATTTATGTACTATTGGTGCCAGTGGCATAGGGTGATTGTCATATTTGATATTAGAGCTTTGGTTACACGATTAACTGGAGTTGATACCATGATCCAGTGGAGATGGGGAAGGTGTTATTGCCTTATACTAGATTGAGAGTGTGTGTGGGTGTGTGTCTACGCAAAAGAGTGCGTACTTGTTATAAGTTTGGTTTTCAAAACTATATGGTAATATATTATATAGTATAAGTTGCATGTACATGAGCACTATAGATACAGTTTTCTATATGATAGACTGATCATTCTTGTTACAGAAAAGAATGAGCCAGCATACAAAGAATGCCGTGAGGAATTCTACTTCAGGAGTAGAGGAAGGAGCAGGATCAGTAGCTGCTATGCCTGATGTCTAAGCCATGTTTACTATGATGGCTAATAAGATGAGGAATGCTCTTGGATTGATGATAGGTCAGGGTGCTCTAGTGCAAGTGCCAAGTGCTGATTTTTCCAATTTGATCAAAGATTACTCTTCCCTTAGAGGAAAGTCATTCCATGGGATGGAGTCAGCCATAGAAGTGAAAGATTAGTTGGATACTTGTGAGCGCACCTTTGGTGATATGGAGGTGGAAGATGCTATGAAAAGGAAGTTCGATTCGAGACAGCTACAAGGCTGACCATGAATTGATGGAATGCTATTACAATTGCTACTCTAGAGGGTTAGTTCAGCTGGGATCAGTTCAAGGCAAGGTTCAAGGAGAATTTTATTCTGAATGCTCAGATGTCGACTTTATTAAGAAAATTTGCCGATCTCAAGTAGGGAGAGATGACAGTTTCTGAATATGTGGCAGAATTTAATGCTTTGTCTAAGTATGGAATGTTGTTCATCAACACTTTGTTGAGGAAGAATGAGAAATTCATCATTGGTTTGGATGATAACTTGGGAGAAAAGCTAGTGGACCATATAGATAAGCCATTTGAAAAGTTTGTAGAGAAGGTGCTCCGCCATGAGAGTACACACCCTAAGGCTAAGATTGTTATTGTTGTTTCCACTAAGAAAGAGGAGTCAAAGCCACAACAAGGAGGTGAAGGCAAGAAGAAGTGTAACTGGAAGAGGAAGGAGCCTTAGGGTAAGGGTGGCAAGAAGAAGGGTAGATGGGAATTTGTTTGCTTCGGATGCAACAAGATGGGTCATCAAATTAAAGACCGCAAGACGAGTGAGAAGAAATGTTACAACTATGACAAGCCTAGGCATTTAAAGAGGAATTGTCCAAAACTGGTGAAGAATAAGCAGGTGGTGAAGGCATATGCTTTGGACGCAGTCTCGACTTCGTCGAGTGCTCCCTCGGCGAAGGAGAATGGGAAGGGAGTCGTCATTTAAGGTATGTGTTCTATTGGTGATGTTCCTATTTAAGTTTTGTTTGATACCGGGGCTTCTCATTCATTCATCAATAGTGATCTAGTAGATAGATTGAGATTGGAACCTGAGATAGTAGACCGACCCCTAATCGTAATGAACCCTATTGGAGGCTCTACTAGTCTTTGCATGGTATGTCATGACTTAGTTTTATCGAGTCATGGATGTTTTTTTAATTTGTGATTGTTTTAAACTTTGTTGGGTTCGGGATTATCTTGGGTGTGGACTGGCTTAGGAAGTATGCAACCATAGTGGATTGTGACAAACTGTTGGTGACAGTCGAAGATGCGAATGGGCGAACGGTAGTGATTAGCTACCTACCAGAGGATGGGTTGATGGTTAGCTTTCTATATTCGCTTGAGGTTCCATGGGAGGGATTGTCATCACTAGAGAGTATCTGGATGTCTTCAAGGAAGTGACTGAATTACCACCGCATAGAGAGATCGAGTTTCAGATAGACTTGGTGATGGAAGCTAGATCGATAGTTATGCCTTTGAAGCTTATGGCATCCAAAGAGCAGAAAGAATTGGAGGTGCAAGTGAATGACCTATTGTGGGAAAGGTTCATTCGGAGAAGTATATCTGAGTGGGGTGCACCTGTAGTATTCGCAATGAAGGAAGATGGCTCTTTGAGGTTGTGTGTGGATTATCATCGGCTAAATAAAGTGATGAAGAAGAACAAGTATCCACTCCCACACATTGATGACTTATTTGATTAGCTACACGGTGCATAGGTGTTCTCCCAAATGGATTTGGCGGCGGGATTTCACCAGTTGAGAGAAGCGAAGGAGAGTGTGCCTATTACTGTGTTTCATATGCTGTCGAATTTCTATGAGTGGTTGGTGATGCCATTTGGATTGACCAATGCTTTGGCATACTTTGTGGATCTTATGAACCGGGTTTTCAAAGAACAGTTGAGCAAATTCGTGCTTTTGTTCATGGATCATATTCTGATCTACTCTAGGACTAAAGAAGTGCATAAGACGCACTTGAGGATTGTGCTGGAGATATTGAGAAAGCATAAGTTGAGAGCAAAGTTCTCTAAGTGTCACTTCTCGAGAGTGAGATTCCTGGGTCATGTCATTTTAGGACAGGGTATAACAGAGGATTCTACGAAAGTGGCAGCGGTCCAAGATTGGAGTTAGCTCAAGAATGCCATCGATATGAGAAGTTTCCCAGGATTGGCAGGATAATATAAGTGCTTCATAATGGACTTCTCGAATGTAGTGGCACCGTTGACCAATTTGACGAAAAAACCAGACCTTTTTATGAGATGCAAAATGTGAGCATGCATTTGTAAGTCTGAAGGAGAGGTTGACAAGTGCATTGGTGTTGACCATTCCAAGTGGAATGAAAGTTGACAGTATACACCGATGCTAGTGGTCTTGGATTGGGTGAGGTGTTGATGCAGAAAAGGAAAGTTATTACCTATGCAAGTCGACAGCTAAAGCCGCACGAGTGGAATTTCCCAACTCATGATTTGGAATTTCTAACAATTGTTTTTGCTTTGAAGATATAGAGGCACTATCTATTGGGAGAGAGGTTTGAGCTATTTACAGACCATAAATTCTTGAAGTACCTTTTCTTTCAAAAGGATCTCAGCCTTCAACAACAACGGTGGTTTGAGTTTTTGAACTCTTATGATTTTAGTATTTCCTATACTCCAAAAAAGGGAATGCGGTCACCGATGCATTGAGTAGAAGAAATGATAGATTGGGAGCAATGTTCTTGGAATCGAAGCAGATATAATATATTGTTGGACTTGATTTCAGGCTTTGCTGTGCACTAGAGCCTAAAATGTTGGCAAGCTTATCGATTAGACCTACTCTGATTAAAAGGATTGGTACTAGTCAGAAGTGAGATGCCGGGCTAGTGGAGATCATAGCAAAGATAGAGGAAGGAGTAGAATCTGAAGCTATGAAGCAATATTAACTTGACTGAGAAGATTGGCTTCGTAAAGATGGGATATTTTTAGTTCCCAATGTTGATGGATTACAAGATGAAGTGCTAAGAGAGTGTCACCATTCTAGATTGACTATACATCCTATGGCAACAAGATATATCGTGATATGAAGCAAACTTACTACTGGGGAGGTATGAAGAGGGATGTTGGGGCATTCATCTCGAAGTGTATGAACCGCCAGTTAATAAAGGCAGAGCAGAAGAAACCTATAGGATTGTTGCAACCATTAGACATTTCTAAATGGAAATGGGGACATATATCGATGGATTTTGTAGACAGACTATAGAGGACTCGAGCAGGGTATGATGGCATTTGGATCATAGTAGATCAATTGACCATGAGTGCAAGGTTTATATCTGTCAAGTCAAGTAGAACAACATCCAAGCTGGCGGAGTTGTATGTATAGCGGATAGTACAATTTCACGGTATATCGAAGAGCATTATGAGCGACCAAGGTCTGTTGTTCACTAGTGGGTTTTGGAAGAGCTTACAAGTGGCGTTAGGGATAGAGTTGCGTCTTAGTACAGCTTATCACCCACAAACGGATGGGAAAACCGAAAGAGTAGATCATATATTGGAAGACATCTTGCGGGCATGCATTATAAACTTTGGTGGGTTATGGGATGATTATTTGCATTTGGTGGATTTTGCATACAACAACAGTTATCAGTCGAGTATTGGTATGGATCCGTATGAAGCATTGTATGGCCGACTATGTAACGCTCCTTTATGTTGGTGAGAAGCGAGCGAGAAACTGATACTTGGGCCAGATATGGTTAGAAAGACTTCAGAGAAGAGTAAGGTCATTCAATAATGAATGAAAGTTGCTTAGGATCAATAGAAAAGCTACGCGGATAAGAGACAAAGAGAATTAGAATTTTCTATCAGAGATGTGGTGTTCATAAAGGTTTCTCGTTTAAAGAATATAGTTCGATTTGGTAGAAGTGGGAAGTTGGCATCAATATTCGTAGGTCCTTTTTCGATAATCTAGAGAATCGAAAAGCTAGCATATAGGGTCGACTTACCTCAGAAGATGGCAGGCGTGCACAACGTTTTTCATGTCTAATGAAAGTTTGTGCACGTCTTAGGCATGATGATCACACCATATCAGCTAGAAACTTTGAGGTAGAACTAGAAGTTTCTCGATCTAGTAGGCTGCTTCTTATTGTTAGGTATGATACGAAACAGCTTAGGACAAATATGGTGAAGCTAGTGAAGGTACAATGGAGCTGAAGTGATGATGATTATACATGGAAGACGAAGGAGAGCACAAGGACTACGTGTCTGGAGCTCTTTGAATGGTAATATCCACTGTTTATCGTATCTACTTTCACCATTGTATGCTATATTTGATAGGTTAGTATTCTGCATGCTAGGGTAGGTCACTTATACTATTGATTGCATGTTTGATATGTTTGATGGTTGCTTATGATTGGTAGGCATGCGGGACAACTATGACTGCTTGTACTTTGGCTTATTTGAGGATTTCAGGGTGAAATTTCTAAAAGGGAAGAATGTAACGAACCGTATTTTAGGTATCAAAGGATCGTAAAATATTTTTAATTTATTTATATGAGATCATATGATTCTATAACTTGGAGATTTGACTTTTAGGGACATTTTACACATCTATTATTTTTCTCGAATTTCTATGTGACCATTTTGACCCTGGAAATCTTGTTCAGGTTATAACTTTTGATAGAGTCATATTAGGGTCTCAAATCAGTTCAATTGCTTCGAGACGATGACTTCCCATTACATAGAGTGATCATAATAGACTTACGGTTAGAAAGTTATGCCTATTTTAAGTTTTTAAAACCGCTGACCGGGATTAGCGTGTAAGTAATTAATTTCATTAGTGATCCCATTAGTCTAATTAGGGAATACTATAAATATAGGGCTAAAGAGTCAAATTAAAGCCTTTTCCTCTCATTCTAAATCAGGTCTAAACCCTAATTAGCCCTAGATTCATCCTAATTTCATCCAAAATCACCCAAATTGCTCTCTAAATCAAACTAGATTGCGGATTGGAGATTAGACCTTCAATTAGAAGCTAGAGATCATTGATTTGCTTGATTTGGAGTGCTTTTCTTTGCTGTCCGGATTAGATCTACAAACGAATTGGTTGGATTTGGTAATTGGTGAGTGTTTATGCCTTCTCACTATACTACACATGTTTATATGGTAGAATTATAAGATTTAACATGTTTTAAATTGGTTCTGGCTATAAAAATCTTTTCTAACTTTAATGACATGGTAATCCATGATATGATATAGATCGATTAGAAATAACCTTGATTAATGTTCATATATTCATGCTATATGTAAATCTATGTTAGAAATAGACTTGTTTATCTTGTTTTGATGGATTGCAAGTTTGACTGGATGGAATTGCTTGTTATTCTATGTTTTAATGATATGACTTGATGTTGTTTGCTAGTGTTGTGATTGCATAGAAAGTTAGCTAGGAGAATTGAGCAAATCGAAAGCAAAGTTGGTCGGAACTGGATGAAACTTGGAAAATAGGATTTAGAGTATGGTGGGAAGAGGCATGATGAGTCGCAACTCAAATAGGGTTAAGTACATAACTCGGAACCGAGTTATGCATATAACTTAGTACCGAGTTATGGTGAAGGGAGCTATGACTCGGTGGTTGGCATGGATGGATAGAGCTTGGCCAGGTGAGATGTTCCATAGCAAGGTGAAGGAAATTGGCTAAGTATAAGATGTGATGATGAGTTATCTCTAGAACTTAGAAGAAGGAGCTTTGGGTTAGGAGTCGAGTTATCAAAGGTGGATGAGTCGGGATCCAAGATACTGGAAGAGGAGTGCTAGAGACATGGGAGATAGATTAGTCATTTGTTGGCTAAGTGCATAACTCGGCACCGAGTTATACTTATAACTCGGTACCAAGTTATCATGGTGCAAGATATGAGGTTGGAACTTCTAGGGATAGCTGTTAAGGTTTTGTAGATCATTATGAAGGTATTGGCTCATATGTATCAGGTTGGATGACGATATAACACTATGATGAAAAGCTAGTGTCTTCGAATGTTGGCTCATGTTGGGAGTAGGTTCCGAAGAAGGCGGCTCGCAAAAGTGGGTGGGCCGTAGGATTGGGGAATGTGGAATGATTCCTCATAAATAATGGAAATTGGATTGAGCAAGAAGGGCTCGGTATCCAAATAGAGAAAAGAAGGGCTTGGGTGTATGTGCTAAGGAATCATTGATGCTCGGAGTGTTCTCGGTTGTACTCGAGAAGGGGTATTATAAGTGGGGATGTCCATGGGTCAATGAAGGGAGCTGTACCATAGACTTGTATCTTTGGATATAGTGTCCAGCGAGACACATATCCAACTTTGGGCTACGAGATACGAGAATATAATGGAGAGCCGGGATTTCCACTAGTCCTAGGTAGAAAGGAGGCAATATGAGCTATAATATATTTAGGGTACGTGGAGTGATAGAATTGTTTGGTGGATGCTATGGTTGCTTTGGTTGTTACCTTTAACTATCACTCATAGGTATCAGGGAAAGTAGGTATTGGAGATAGGAATACCTAGAAGACCGATATCCTTTATCTGGTTTGTGGTATATCTTTATGATATTATAGAGTAGCATATTATAGTGTTGTATGCTAACTCTTTGGTTGTAGGGACAGGCCGGGTATGGTTCGTGTACTCTTGTTCCTACCATATTTACTTGTATAGTATTATGAAACTCATTTAACACTCACATTAGACTATTCTCTGACCTAAGGTTTTATGCTTTGTTTCTTATTATCTTAGGTACTATTAAATGTGTAGACTATATAACACATCTAGGTGACACAGTGGTTGTTTAGAGGACGAGCTGGATGGAGCTATCTCGTACTATATACATATGTGGAGTCTATGCTTATTCCACTATGCAGTACTAGGGAGCCTTAGTAGTGACTGCTTACCATTTGTATTTGATACAGTTGTTGAGTTTGTTTTCCATCGTATAAACTCTACTATTGATGTATAACTCTGTGGATATTATACTCTGATGATGATAATTTGTTCACATTGTTATTACCGTCTCTTATGTTGTATATATGATATATTTTTTTGTCTATGCGTTGTGAGATATACGACATGTTATATGCTATATTGATTTATTTCAACCCTGATGCCCATCTTATATCGACCAGGCACGACAGCAGTGCACTATTTGCATACGATTGGTGCCAGTGGTATAGGACAGTCGTCGCAGTAGCAGTCTTAACATCATTCCACTATCCTACGGCCCGATCCCGAAGTTGCCAAGAGGTTAATTCCTCTTCATCCCATCTTCTAGTTCCAAGTCCTTAAAGATAAGCTCTCAGATACATCAGAGGGACCAGATGAACCCGGATATCCAGTGTTGTAGAATAATTGAATGAAATGAAAAGAATTAAATCTAAACCAACCAATGCAATAGTAAGAAGAGTGGTAATTGTATTTAGAAACCCCCTGCCTATGTAGAAAAAGTACCATCGGTGTTTTAGAATGTGAATTTTTGAGATTTTTGACCAGATAGTTAACAGCATAACTACGACCTATAGAGGAAGAAAGGCACATTTTTCCATAAGTATTTATATATCTTTTATAACTTATGCGTAGTTATTGGTCTCTTTTTAGCTTAGCCCCATCGAAACGATGCTTGTTGCCTAGGCAAACATCAGGGAGAATCTTCATCTTACAGTAGATGAATTCATCTCTCACATCAAAGACTCAAGCTACAACAAACATTACTTTGTTTATACTTCGAGGATTGATACCAAATCTTCCATATAGTGAATTCATCAATATTTTATAGATAAAGAACAATGCATTATCTCCCCTTTTCTTTGCCTCTACCTTTTTCTTATAGGTTTCCATGATAAAACGATCGAAGAGAGACTATCAATAAAACCGAAGGCCTTACAGAGAGAAAAAACCTTCTTCAAATAGAGACTATCACAAAAACCAGAGACCTTATTGCTTTGGTTTTATTGATCACTCCGATTTGATAAATGCTTTCTTCTCCACCTTGAAGTAATTTTTCGCCATTGAGCTTGAGCATAGCTTCATCTGTTTCCTTTCCTTCCGGTGCCCTCTTCAAACAAAGTAATGTTTGTTGCAGCTCGAGTCTTTGATGTGAGAGATGACCAACCAATTTTGCACTTCCACAACTGATCTTATTCCAAGGAACAGTTTTCCCTTAGGGTAGAGTAGTCCTCATTTTGCTTGGCAAAGTTAGCTATGGGCGCTTGCTGGGGAGTACCATCACCAACAACAACTAGAGTAGCACCTTAGGCATTCTACAACATGTTCCTTGTCATCTCAATGAACATGGTCTGCATATTAGGGTTATCCACCCCCGATCCTTCTCCCTCTTCTTCTAGTCCAAATATGGAATTTCTAGCAGTGTCTCTTGTATGCAACTTATTCTTAAAATCTATAATAAGAAGGATTGTTCTCTCATAAAGGAAACTGTCTATGTTACTCAGATGTTCAATGAGACCTATATACTATATTTACTACAAATATATAGTTTTGAAAACAAAAACATATAACAAGTACGCTCTCTCATATATCGCTAGATCCACTCTATAGTGTTTCGCTTACCTTATCTCTAGTGGATCCAAGTACTAAGGTTAACACTCAATATAAGCTTCGATACCAAATGTGACGAACCAACTCTACCCCCGTACCCAATATAACATGTAGAATACATTGTAATGACATCCAACCGATGTAGGACGATTATCAAGAGAAAAATAACTAAAACTCCAATAGATAAACCTACCATATATCTCACAGGACAAAGATAAAACATAATAATCAATTCGGTTATAAAAGCAGACGAAACAATAATAACTAAATGAACCACATAATCAGAGTGCAATGGGTTCCCATAGTTATATACATAGATCATATAGTTTATACATCAAATAATAAACCAAAATGTATTGTCTCTAAATAAATTAAAGAACCAATAAAGCTTCATGGTGCTGCATAATAGAATAGTAATAAGCTCCAAAGTATAAGTATTGATAAGAACTAGCCGCCTTCTTGTCCGTTGAACAACTCCATGCGCTAGTCTCGGACCTACTATCTAGTCTACTAATTTAAGAGTATCCGAGATAATAAAAAGCAAAGCATAAAACCTCAAGTCAGACAACATTATGGTGTGAGGGATAAACAATCTCAAGATACCACAAAAGTCGTATAGTGAAACAAACATACTAAGCATGAAGAATCACACCCTACCTACCCTTACATCTAACAAGTTAGCACATAACGCTAATATGCTCCACTACCATCATCATCATACATGTATACTATGCTATGTATAAAATAGGTGTTGGGGTACCTAACTCGAGAATATCTTCATCGTAGAACATCCATCTAGATCACACAGTAATCACCCCAATTATGCCAATCATAACAAACAAAACGTAAATGCACAATGACAACCGTCATCAAGGTCTCATATCGCCACGACTACCACCAAGGTCTCGCTTTACACGCATCACCATGACCATCGTTAAGGTCTCGTGTCACCACGATCGATCCCAAGGTCCCACGTCACCAAAATCACCACCAAGGTTTTGCATCACCACCAAGACGCTCTTGGATATATGATAACTCACATGATGACATCCCAAGACGTCAACATCCCATGTCGCAATCAGATTTGGTGTTCAATCACATTATTGTCCCATAGGTACTTCCCTCCTAGGGCATACCAAACCATCCCATAGTCTAGGGTTCCAAAGTCCATATGCACTTCTCACTCGAAGTACTCGATCAAAATCATACTCACCATCGACATGTCAAAGTTTAGAACTTCTTTAGACATCCCTTACAAGCCGTAAAGGCACTATCACCAAGTTCTAAAGTCACCAAGTCAAAGCGTCCTGTTATTGCTTCACCGTTAATACCGCTCATCGTAGTGCCATAATATCAAAATAAAATGTCAAATGAATGAACGAATGAACATGTCATGAACCTTGATGTTCGCACCTCGAATCCCCTTGAACCCTACATGGTCATCACCATCCAAAATCATGTCGGTATCAATGGTATCATGTCGGTGCTAACATATTATTTAGTCAAAATTTGACTAATTACTTCAACCACTAAAACCTCTCATCACCTAAGATTGGCCGGGAGTAAAACCTTCAACTCCTCCAAGCACCCGCACAAATGCCCTAAGCAAATCAAGTCAGTACCGAGAGATTTTCCAAGCCAAAATTTTTCTAAGTACCAAAAATCTCTCATCCATGGCTTGCGCCGAAGTTTCCTTTAAGAATCTCGAAGCAGCAACACATTTGCCTCCAAGCAATCAAGTTGGTATCGAGAGCTTTTGCAAGCCAAAATTTTTGAAGTACCAAAAAGTCATAAATTCTTATCATCAAGCTTGCTGAATTTTTCATGCTCAATCCCCAAAGTTAAGCTCCAGATTTTGCAGCCTATCCTTAGCCTATTTTGAACTCCACCACCGACCACTATTTGCAAACACCGTAACTCCATCATTTCTCTTCCAAACTTCATGGGCCTAAAACTATAGCCTTCCTAGACCGTCATAAAAACCTCACAGAAATTTCATCACCTTCTGAATAACCTTGCTTATCTATTAGCACTAGTGACGATCACACTCAAATAACTCTAAATCGAGTCAAAAACACAATAAAAACTATATATAGGTAATGTACAACATCCATACATCATCTACAAGCAGTTCAAACACATTTCAAACATTTATATTTTCCTAGATCTAGCAAAGTAAAAGCGATGACCTGTTTCGTCGAACACCAAAAAACGAATCAAAATCAACAATTACCTTTTATTTTAAAACTACTTTAAATTTTGTACCAAAGTTGGATCTAGGACTAAAAATTTTTAACATTCGAAAACGACTTGAAATATCATCTTTAACTATATAGACAATGATGGTAAAGTGAGAAGGATAAACCACTCAAGTAAACCCTAAATAGCATGAATATCAAGGCAAATCTGATGTGAACAGCGCATTATGGATACCCGTGCACCCCAACTCAGCAAATCCCGAAATCCCCTCAATCTTCTTTGCTAATTACTCACTAATCACTTAATATGGCTAATTAAAATGAAGAAAATAAATTTTGCTCTAAATAGGATTGAAGGTTTAGGAATGTGTAGAGAATAAAAAATATGACTAGTGATTGGTGGAGGAGGCTGCTATTAACCCTAATCCTGAAATGGGTTAATGGGTCACACTAATCATCTCTTAATTACCCGCTAATATGCCTAACTAAAGAGTAAGTCCAAAATTCTATTATGACTAGTATATGGAAGGATAAACCATCACATCTTTTATTTAGAAATGGTTTCAGACCCTAATTCGGCTCATTCTAAAAGTTACGGGCCTTAAAAAATTTCTTAGGGTCAAAACCATAATTAAGGGTCAAAATGTCACTACTCAACACCCAAGGTTATTGCTTTATACAAACCAATTTGGATTTTTAAATAATATTTTACAATCCTCTGATTCATAAAATATGGGTCGTTAAAAACAACCTAACACGAACACTTAGTAATTTCAAGATACTATAAAAGCTGAGATAGTAAAAAAGGAACACTAAGTATAAGAAGTCATCACCGTCATGTCCCTACATCTAACAAGTTAGCACATAACACAATATATGCTACACTATCATCATATGGGTGCACCACACCAAGTACAATATGGGTGTCAGGGTATCTACATGGTAGTACTTGCATCACATGACATTCATCCCAATCACACAATAGTCATAGCAAACACATAAATCATAATAAATGTTGCTATCAGAACTTCCATCACCAAGGTCTCAAATCACCACCAAGATGACTTCGGGTATGTGATAACTCATATGACTATCACGAAGATCAGTGACAGACCACGTCACAATCGGGTTCATTATTCTGTCATGTATCATCACCAAGAAACTGCCATCACCAATGTAGGCTATACCACCACCAAGGTATAGAGTACTCAGGTAAGCATCATCACATATCCTTACCCCATGAAACACACATCACATCCAAAGTTATCAACGATCCCTTCAGCACACGACTCGATAATAAAATACACTATATTCCACTCCATCGCTTCACATTGTCGAACGAGCCTCCTTGGACCATCACCAAGTCCTACACACATCCTACCTGAAGTACTTTATTCAAACGACTCACTTGTTAATTTTTTGAAGCTTGAAACATTACACAAGTCCCTAGAAGCTTCCCATGTCAGGCCAAAAGCAAGCTAAAAATTTCCCATGCCTAGCCCAAAATCAACCTGGAGAATTCCCCATTCTCTTCACAAAGTGACATATCGGTCTCCCCATCACCATAACTTGACATCTACTAGCTCAAATCACATGTAATCGATTACCTAGCCCCATACACTACCAGGAACACGTTAAATAGATTACAACACTATTGGTCCAAATCGTCGACCATTTAGTGGTTACACCCAGACAGTTCGGTAGTCCACCTTGCTCGATTTTTCCATGTTCTAGCCTAAAGCATCATTACTTCCAGCCTGAACATGCAATGCACCCCTAGTTCAGTGCACACTTGTGCATTTTCACCCTACTAAACTGTTGGTGTTGGCCAAAACCGTTTGGTACCACATAAAACTATTTAGGGATTTCATACCTTGTCGCACCCTTGAAGCCTTGGATCGAAGTACACACCACCTTGCCTTGAAGTCCTTACACCAAGTGCCCGTCCATGCACCTATGCATACTTGTGCACTTCGGTCTCACCCAAACCATTCGGGTCCAAATAATGTTAGACCGTTTAACATCGAAGGATGCACTTGGCTAAAAATTGGCCATCGTGCAACATCAACTTCTATATTAGTTTTCCATCCCTCTTTAGCCCATTTTGCATGCAAATATTTAAATCTAGAACCATTCGTCATCTTGCAATCACCTGTATCCATCACTCAATGCACTACAACGAATCAAACATACATCTAAGTAACTATTTACAGGCATAACACAACACGAAAACATCATACAAACCAACATAATCATAAATTGAGCATTTATACCATCGAAAACCACCTATATTAAAAAGAAATGACAGTTATGGCCAAACACCTAAAAACAAATTAAAATTAAAATTTAATCTTCTAAATTCATTTAAAAATCAATATTAAGTTTAAAGCTATCATAAACAAATTTTAAGATTTGAAATCATTTTAAAAACACATTTTACTACCATATTTGAGAACCATGGTATAGTGAGAGACATAAATCACTCATTTAAGATCCATTGCACAAAAATAGAGGTGGAAAGGTCCCAAACAACACTTGCACAAATTTCAAAGTAGCAACCCCAAGACCAATGGTCCTCTTCACTAGTTACCCTCTTAATCACTAAGTTTGGCTAATTAAAGTAAGGATTTATGATGCTTTTAACTAAGGAGATGGTTAACGGGGGTTTAGAATAGTTTTTGGAAAGTGGGAAAATGATTCGGGCTGTTTGTTCTATCAAGTTGGTTTGGCACAAATCCCAAAATGGATTAATGGGCCTAATTTGAGCTTAGTCTAAACCACCAATCCATCCAAAACTGTCTAATTTCAAATAGGCATACCTTCTAAATTGCAAGTCCAAAAATCTACAAAAGAGAAACCATTTTATCTTTTATTTTGAAGTGGTTTCAGACCCCATTTTCGCTCCCATGAAAATTATAGACCTTATAAGTTTTCAGGGTTAAAACTATCCAAAAAATTTCTAAGCCTCAAAAACATCAATATTCAACATTCCCCAAAGTTCCTCAACGAGCAATTTGGATTTAGCAATAATATTCTAGGATCCTGCAATACGTATAATGCGAGTCATTACACTCTCTCTTTGGGAATTTCGCTCTTGAAATCCCATCAAACAAAGTAAGATCAAACAAAATAGTTATGTCGCATGACAAACAACCATAACTAAGCATAACATCCATCAACATGCACACATAATCAAGTAAATACAACATATGCCCACCCTAGCATGCAATGCACTAAACTAGTCTACATGATATTGAATGTGAAAGTAAATGCGATAAACAAAAAGTTTTACCAAGTAAATAGCACCAGATAAGCAATCCTCATGCTTTCTTCGATCCCCTAAGTACAGTTGCTCTCACTTTCATCCCTTGGAACCTTCACCAACTTCCTCCTACCCTTCTTCATATAATGAATAACCCTATGAGGTTTCGAAGCTTCTGGTTCAATCCTGATATCATCTAGTTGATCTAGTGTCACTACTACACTTGTGCAGTGCACAAACTAAAGGAACCGGGCTCGTCTGCAGCGGGTGAAATGGTTAATTTCAAAAAATTCCTATTTGGATTGTAGCGGGCCTAAAAAGTCTAATGGATTACACTAGATCTAATTTAGTTATTAAATAAAATCATATTTTATTTAACTTTATATTATATTTATTGATTAATCATATTAATTAATTCACCAAAAATGTTTAACTTTGAATTATCATATATATTAAATGATACAACAAAAACATAATGTAATACGAACATGTGTATAACTATATACATATATATTGGGATTTATATCTATTGTATATACATATATATATTACACTTACATATAGATGTAGTAAATGCACATGCATATTAGGAATATAAATGGCTAAGTATATACATATGTTTGAATATACTACAATATATGTATATGGTTTGTATACACATATTAATTATACCTTTTATATATCTCGTTTAGATACACACACACACATACATATTTAACGTTAGTTTATTGCCACTTATATATTTAATATATGTACATACACACATATATTTATAAAACTATGAGAATAAGACTATATATTAAAATTATAGATTTATAAACAAGAGAATGTTTGATTGAAAGTGAATAAAAATAAAATTTTACAATGGACATGGACTGGATCTAATCAAATTAGAATTATAAAGGAAATATAATACAACAACGTTTTAGATATGCTCCTCTGCAAACCCTAATTAGTAATAGATTCAATACCTTATAAAATCCCATGTTTGAAGAAAACAAAATATCTGAACCTTAATTTCATATATTTGAAAATAAATATTTAGCATGTGAACAAAATGGTTAAAAGAAATTATTATCACAACTAATGTTTTACTTTAATGACATGATTTTTTTTAAACTTTACATATACACGTATACAAACATGTAAAAATTGTAATTTAAGAATTAAATTTCATATACATACAAATGACAAAATAGCAAGACACTAAATATAATAATTAAAAAATAAAATTAACTTTAAGCAAAAGATTAAGCTTGATATTGATTTATAATTTTGGATAATATAAAATAAAGCATATGAATTTGCATGTGTGTGTGTGTATAATCCAATTAGTTTAAACATTAAATCCGTGACTTAAAGTGAATTAAAATGCGAAAACAAATGTAAAGTTTACAGCAAAAAAAATTAACATAACTGATAATTTAAGCTCCAACAAACAATATAAAACACAAAATATATAATAATAAAATGATTTTACAATTGAATAACAGTACACTAGAGATTTTAAAACAAGTGGAAACTCTATACACACATATATGTGAATTTAGTCAGGGTTAAACATCATGCATAATAAAATAAAATAGAAGAATTGAACTTGGAAAGTCTTACTTATTATAACACCTTGATTTGAGATTTCTCCTCAGATTTCAAGTATATCCACACCCAACTTTGCAAGAGAAGGATTAACGACTTAATTTCATTTTTATTTAATGTTTATATTTGAATTGGAGTTGATTTTTTTGGAATGGGTGATTTTTTTCCAGCCATGGTTATGGAGAGAAAGAGAGAAAAATGAATGAATGGAAGAATCAATGAAAACAAATTAATGGATTTGTTTTAATTGAATGAATGAAACTTTTCCCTTTTTTTCAATTGAAATTTCCATATTCAATTCCTTAATTTTCTCCCACTCCTCCCATTTATCTTCATAAGATATGGTTGCCTAAAGTTTCCATTATATGGCATAGAATTTCCATGAATCCCTTCATGCAATTATCATTTAATAAAACCCATCAAAAGTTACATCGATATTGTATATCAATGCATGCAATATAACTTTATTTATGCATTCAAATAATTATAAAAAAACTCCAAACATCAAATAAGTTAAATGATAATTAATATTTCTTAAATATTAATTAATTTACAACTTTTATAACTTAATTAAAAAATGTAGTTTTTCAGAGAAATCACAAATACGGTTGTGCGACTCAAAGGTGATTTAGTTAGTGATCAATATTGAACAATTCAAATATAACATTAACACATCACATTAGCTAGTGGTTTGACAGTTTGGTAGAATTTATCGCTTATAGATCTTTTTAGTAAGATCACATTTTATAATTTCTTAAGCGGTACCATTTAGTAATGATTGTTTGGACACATTCTCTACGTCAACACTACATCACTTTAGGATTTATGGGTTTTGGTCAAAATTACAGTATCATCCTTAATCAACTCAGTTAATCCATAAACAAAGTCCTTAGTTCAATAATAACATTTATTATTAATTGTACTATTCTGACCAGAGATTTTGACTTTGAGTTGACTATATTTGACCGTAATACTAAACTCATACAACCGAGAAGACAAGTTCTCTATTGAATAGTGTATCACTTCCAATGCCTCAATTCAGACCCACCAACAGTCACTCGGTGGACCGCCACACCATGATTTAACTATAATCAAAGTAGAGTATTCATAAAAAATTCAATAGTATTGTCAAGTCAAAGAAACTATGTAACATCATCATCACCTTGAGATTTCCTATTTCACCTAGTTGTAATTAACTAATAGGAAACTCTAAGATGGTCATTCGATAGTTATCCAAGAACTGCAAGTACATATCCCCTTGGTGCCCTAAGCAGCCATAAGTAATACACTGCCTAACATTTGAAGAGCGTCACACGCTCTAGTCTCAACGGATGTGTTGGTATCCCTTCTCGAAACATCTGGACCAGAATATTTAAAATAAACCATCATTTTGTTTTATGATTAATTACTTATATTTATTGATTTTCTTATTATATACTTTAAATTAATTATTTAATTAATTATATCAAAATATAAAAAGGTATATAAATGAAAAATAGTACGAACTGAATTGACTACAGGGTTAGAGTTATGTAACAATTTACATAATTGCTCATAGGGTTTACCACTAACTCTTTCAATCTCCCACTTTCACTTTGGGCCAATCAAGGAGTCTCAATTTCATTCCTTTGATCAGTATGTTTAGAACCGAGCAAGCCAGTCCCTTTGTGAATGGATGTGTTATTCGACATTTTAACCCAGCTATATCCGAATTGACTTGACAAGTTAGACTCGATTGTCATTAAGGCCAGTAGCCTAGGGCGATGATTGTGGGGTCTGAAAATCAAGCATGGATGATAATATGAAGCAGTAGCAAAGAAAAAGCATGAAATCTCACTACTCCCCGAAGATGGATCAGGTATGATCCATATTCAACACTATGGATCGGTATTGTATTGATTCCAGAGCTCAATTCAACGATGATCCATCGATATCTCAGATTCTACAAATCCATTACATATGAAACATTAGGAACAAGATGTAGGGACCCTAAGGAGCCTACCCTAGGGATCGCATTCAAAAGGATGAAGGAAGAGGGATCGGTTCTCTTCCGTTCATAGGGATCAACTAAAATCAGGAGACAACTCACATTGCACCAAAAATCGAGCAATAACTCAAGTTCTACTCATCCAATTGACATGAAACTTGAAGTACAACCTTACTACAACATGTGCAGTACCCCCTAGGGATCTCATTCCAATTGGAGGAAGTTAGAGGGATCGGCATAACTCACTTTATTGGGATCGACAGAAATCAGAATTCAAGCAACACTACTTCACGGAAAATGCGATATCTCGCAAGCCGTAGTCTGGATTTGTAACATCCCCTATCTAGAGGCCTAAAGCTAAGCATTATAGATGCTGTATTCATCTATAATATTAACTTCCGACGACTAAACATGGCCATGTTAATGGTATCTATAACATCAAAAGCACTTGAATATGAAACAAATCACATATTTCCACAACAGCATTTTCCATTACATTTCAAAACACATGTTCCAAATTCATAATACATAATCCCAAAATGTTTCCCAAGAAATGATGAAATATACTTATTAAAAAATATGCCAAGAGCAACATATGAAGATGCCCCGTTGGATGATCAGAGTCATATAGTCATTATTGACTTAATACATACACAGTGGAAATAAACACAAAACAAAGAACTACAATTCCTAAATAGCTATCCGTTAGTCTCCTGCCCGCCTCCGATAGCTTTATTCATCATCCTACTAAAACCTGAAAGAACCCCAACCCTCAGCCTACCCAAATCAATTTTGAGCACTCAAGAGTTTAAGGGGAAAATATAAACTTCAAGTCAGGCATAAAGCCTGGTGTGAATAATGCTATACATCCTGATTATTAATGTTAAGTGAGACCATGCCGCTTAGCGGAATGGGTTTCCCCTCACTAACATTCTTTTAAAACATGTCTTTTGCAAACATTTATCCTACAACCAAATCTGGTTAAAACGGTAAAGCATTATTATGTAAACCTACATATCAAGTAACAATGGGCTACCTGTCCGAATACTATAGTTTTGTTTGGCTTACTATTAACCTTTGGCTGACTCGGGCCTACCAAACAAAATAACAAAATTTACCTAACATCTGTTAGACACACCTCTTCTGGACGGTTTGTCTTTAACTATCTGTTAAATACTTCTCTTTTGGATGGTTTGTCCTTAACTTAACATCTCCCAGGGTCACCTGATCCTAATGGTTTAGCGGGCTCACTAACAACCTATCTATATACAAATATATATTCCCTTCTGTGTGTAATCATAATTTTAGTCTTACCTGTGATAAAGCCCTACATACTGGAATTTTGGACAAAATTAGCTGGGGCCAAAAGCTAATGTATAGGGCGCGACTCTATACCGGTTCCATCTGGTATTCTAATATCCAAGTCATTTTCACTCAGGGATAACTTCCCTTAATTTTCCTTGAAATTTTTTTTCATTTGAAATTGATTTAAAACCTTTTAAACCAAACTTAAACAAGGAAAACATTTATACTCTACGCTTTACTCAAAATCACCTTGACATGTTACATATACTTTACTCAAATTTTTGTTGATGAAAACCTTTAAACATTTGAAAGTACCCCTTTCGATTCAATTGAAAGTATCTCTTTCGAAACCAAGTGAAACCCTTTATTTATCTAGGCTGAAAGGCCAAAACCTTCCCTCCCGAAATCACACTTAAACCCTTTCGAAACTTTTGAAACCTTCCTTTCGAAAGCTTTAAAACCTTAGACATCATATCTTAAAATACTTTAAAACGTTGCCTTTAGAAACCTTGAAAAAACCTTCCATTTCAACCATTCTGAAACCATCAGAAAATAACACCTTTCATCTCCTTCGAAACCCCTTAGGGGACCACCCCTTCGAAACCTTTTAAATACCTTTCGAAAGCATCAAACCTTTCGAAATCACTTGGGTTCAATTTAAAACATGTGGAAAAACACCTTTCCAAACCATATAAATCAACTCTTTCAAAACCTTTGGGTTATACTTCAAACAGAAATAAAAAGGTTAATTAAAATATTTTAGTCGAAACCTTCCTTTCGAACCTATTCCTAAGTAAAGAAGCAATGTGTCGAAACCATTCCTTCGAAAACATAGGGGAGTGGCTAAATTTTAAAAGTTAAGTATGCCTTTCGAAACCATTGACTTCGAAAGGTAGTAAGGCGGCAGCTAGGGGTTTCGACCCCTTTCGAAAACTTTACTTAAAAAAAAGAATGCAACCAAGTCAAAACCATTCCTTTGGAAATATTTGATTCAGTCGAAAGCAACTGAGTCGAAACCGATCTCTTTCGAAAGCAAAGCAGACGCTACCTTATTTTTAAAACAACCATACTCCAACCCCTTCAGAACCTAAGGTTTCGACCAAGTACCCCTTCACCTTTGTCCAAAACACTACGTACCAAGTAACTTGATACCATGCGCTTTGGTTTCGAAACCATTAGTGGCGAAAGGTCTGGGTCGAAACCTCCTGTGCCGAAAGTGGCAGAACATGCTAAAATCATGTTATTTTTGTTTTTAACTTAAAAGAGAAAACTTTTCAACTAACCTGCCTTTATTTGTCAAATTTTCATTAGTTGCTAAATACTTTCAGAAAGGTGCTCCCAATAATTTCAGAAATAACAGTGATTTTATTTTTCAAAATGCCCATTCCCCTTAATTAAATATATAAAACATTTAAGTCCCATACCTTAAATAATTTTATATATTCATCAAAATACCTAGGAAAAATCTAGAAAAACCCCAGAAGATCTATTTTTATATGTTTTCTAACATAGAAAAATTACGGACCCTAATAATTATTTATTTTGCCATAAATAATTTTTAACCCAATAAATCTTTTTCTTCACTAGAAAATTAATATAAAATCCACCATAATTCAGAGAACTATGAAAATTGAAACCCATATCTAAAATATCATTTCCGATCTACATTTAAATTTTCAAGGAATTTGGATGTTATTTAATAGGGTTTTCGTATCAAACATATCATAAAAACTAATATGAACATGTATAAATCATCAACAAGTATATATATAAACTTCCAATCATCCAAAATATGGCATTATCATGAAAAATCATTTCGGTTTATCCTTAAATTCGAAAACTATAAGAGAAATTGGATGTAGTAATCATTCACCTTAGCTTTGTGATTAAAGATGTGATATTTGATGTTGAACAAGTTGATTTACTTCTTCTTCTTGAAGTCCTAGCTTTATCTTCTCTTGAGATTGAAAATGGTGGCCGGCCTTAGAATATTTTTTGCTTGATAAAAATGAAATAAACGTGTGTTTGAATTCCTAAGGGTTTAGGGTATAAGTTCAATCATTTTCCTATTTTTCCCTCCCTTACTTCCTAACACTTTTATTCATGTTATCTTGTTTTGATTTACATTTAACATGGCACGACTACCCTTGGTTAAATCAAATCTAAATCTATTAATCATCTTACATTATTTTATTTTATTTAGCTAATTAAATATTCTAAATAATGTTACAAAAAATATGGTGTATTACAATCTCCCCTCCTTAAGGAATTTCGTCCTTGAAATTACGATAAGGAACACATCAAACAATCAAAGGTAAAACATAACATCAAAACAAATTAGGATAAGCATCTCTAATCATGTCCTCTGTCTCCCAAGTATAGTCCTTCTCGTTGTCGCTCCACTAAACTTTCACCAACTCGACTGTCTTGGTCCTCATTCTCTTCTCATCTCTCGCTAGTCAAATCAGGCTCCACTACCAAGTCCTTCAAATCTTTCTGAGGAATAGTAGCCTTTGGATCATGCACATACTTGCGAAGATGTGACACATGGAATACATTATGGACACCAGCCAAACTGCTCGGCAACTCTACTCTGTATGCGAGCTTTTCAATCCTTTCTATAATCTGGAATGGTCCAACATATCTCGGGGCCAACTATCCTGACTTTCTAAATCGTACCACATCCTTCATCAATGATACTTTAATGAAAACTCTGTCTCCCTCTGAGAACTCTAGGTCTTTATGCCTCTTATCTGCGTAACTCTTCTGGCTAGATTGAGTTTCTTTCATCCGTCCGCGGATTAACTCAATCTTTTCTGACGCCTCTCTAACTAAGTTTGGACCTAAGACCAATCTGTCTCATGTTTCCAACTAACATGCTGGTGATTTGCATGGTCTTCCATACAAAGCTTCAAAAGGCACCACTCCTATACTAGTCTGATAACTATTATTATAGGTAAACTCAATCAAATGTAGGTGACCTTCCCAAGACCCACCAAAGTCCAATACACAAGCCCTTAATAAATCCTAATGTACCTTATTGACTCTCTCTGTCTGCCCATCCGTCTATGGGTGATAAGTTGTGCTCGTCTTGAGCTTGGTACCTAATACCTCTTGGAGACTCCTCCAAAATTCGCTAGTGAATAAAGCATCTCTGTCGCTGACTATGCTACTAGGAATTCCATGAAGTCTAACTATGTTCTTCATGAACAATTTAGCCAAAACTGGTGCGGTCCTGGTCAACTTTATTGGAATGAAATGGGCACTCTTGGTCAACCTATCCACAATAACCCATATGCTTTCATTTCCTCTCCTTGACCTTGGAAACCCATCAATAAAATCCATGGATATCGAATTCATTTTCAAACTGGAATCTCTAAAGGCCGAAGTAACCCACTCGACTTCTGATGTTCGACCTTCACTTGCTGACAGTTTACACACTGCCTAACCCACAAGCCAACATCTCTCTTCATGCCTTCCAAATAGAAACTTTTCTTCATATCTTGATACATATTGGTCCCTCCAGGATGAATCGTAAACTTCGATCGGTGACACTCTTCCAGAACTTCCCTCCATAAGTTCTCTATATAAGAAACGCATAATCGTCCATTCTTTCTCAATAATCCTCTTTGGTCAAGACTAAAATCCCTTAGGTCATCAACCTATGATTCTACCTCAAGCCTTCTAATCCTTTCGGCTAAAACTAGATCCTCTCTCTACTTAGAAGCTATCCTCTCGATTAGCACTGGTCGAACTTCTAAACAAGATAACATGGCAGTACCCTGACTAGCACTAGAAGTAGACCTCAACTGCACACCACAACTGGCCAATGCTTTGAAATCCTTCCATTCTGCCAACATCGCTAACACCACATTTTGATGTTTTCTACTGAGAGCATCTGCTACTTTATTTTCTTTTTCGGGTATGTACTCTATTCCAAAATCATAAGCGGCTAGAAACTCTAACCATCTTTGTTGTCTTATGTTTAGCTCCTTCTAAGAGAGTAAGTACTTCAATGACTTATGATCTGTATAAAGCTCAAACCTCTCTCCTAAAAGGTATTGCCTCCACACCTTCAACGCAAATATAACTGTAGCCAACTCCAAACCATGCGTTGGATACCTAACCTCATGCGGTCTAAGTTGTCTAGAAGCGTAGGCAATCACTTTACCCCTCTGTATTAGTACAGCTCTCAACCTCGTACCACACGCATCAGTATAAACGACTAATTCTTGATTTCCCTCCGGAATCACTAACACTGGTGCATGGGTCAACAAGTGCTTCAAGCTCTGAAGCGCTTCCTCACATTTATTGGTCCATACAAATTTACATCCTTTCGTGTTAGCTTAGTCATTGGCGCTGCAATCTGTGAGAAATCCTTTATAAACCTCCGATAATATCCTGCTAATCCAAGGAAACTTCTTATCTCAGTTACCGTTTCTGGTCTCTTCCAATTATTAACGGCTTCGATCTTTTCTGGATCAACTGAAAATCCTTTTTCCGAAACCACGTGACCAAGAAACTTCACTTCTTTCTTCCAAAAATGGCACTTTGAAAACTTTGCCTTTAGCTGATGCTGCCTCAGCGTTTCTAGCATAACTCTAAGATGAACTTCATGATCTTTCTCATCCTTAGAATATATCAGAATATCGTCTATAAAAACCAACACGAATCTATCCAAGTGCTCTTGGAAGATTCGGTTCATCAAATCTACAAAGAATGCCGGTGCATTAGTAAGTCCGAACGGCATAACTAACCACTCGTATGACCTATATCTTGTTCTGAACGCCGTTAAAGGAATAGTACCCTCCGTTACTCTAAGCTGATGAAATCCCGTCGCCAAATCTAATTGAGAGAATATCTTAGCCCCATCCAACTGATCGAACAAATCGTTAATCCTTGGTAGGGGATATCGATTCTTTATCGTCTTCTCATTTAACTTACGATAATCGATACATAGCCTTAACGATCCGTCTAGCTTCTTAGCAAATGCAATTGCTGCTCCCTAAGGCAAACTACTTAGTCTGATAAAACTCTTGCCTTCCAAGTCTTCTAACTGAGATTTCAACTCCTTCATTTCCGTAGGTGTCATCCTGCTTGGCGGCCTACTTACTGGTTCTGCTCTAAGCACTAAATCAATCCGAAACTCAATGGCTCGTTTCGGCAACAATCCAACTATAGGCCCAAACACATCCATGAATTCTCTAACTACGAAAACGCGATTCAATTCATCTTCAGACTCCATAACACCCAACAAGCATTCACCTCACAACTGGGCTTTTCTACGATATAAATTACCATATCATTACAATCTGGGTGTCTAAGTGATATTTTCCTATCTAGGCAAAATATCCTAGAATCATAATTACTTAACCAATCCATACCTAATATAATTCCGAATCCAACAAAATCAAATACATGCAAACTGCAAACAAAGGTGTAACCTAGCAGATCAAACTCTAAGTGGTCACACTTCCTCCCAAGCATCGCATACCCTCCTATCAGATTTGCAACTCTTAAGGAAGTAACTAAATATGTGGTTCTAGGTTAAGTTTGTCTACCAAACATCTAGATATAAAAGAATGAGATGCACCAGTATCAAATAAAGCGCTAACAGATATATCATGGATCTAAAGCATACCTCCTAACAAAGCCTTTCCCTTCTCGTGCACTGTCGGCTTTAACGTAGCAGGCTCCAATGCAAACACTTGGCCTTTATCTTCTTTTGCTGGCTCTTTGCACTAGTTCTTGTAGTGCCCAATTTGATCGCAGTTAAAACATCTAATCCCTTTCTTCTCAACAACCCTCTTTCCTTTGCCTACCCGGCACTCATGGGCATAATGGCCTTTCTTACCACACTTGTAGCAAACCACCTCAGACTTTCCTTTCTTTGTTGCACCTCCTTAATGAGAATTCTTTTTATGGAAAAACTTTCTCTTTTGGCCATGTGCCAACCTGGACCTCTTTCTCCTTCTTCTTCTCCAAGCAAGCTAACACCTCCTCATGTCTCAATGCCATTTCCACTACCACATCACACGGATCTCTGATGTGTGGTAAAGTAGCCTTAGCCAACTCCGGCTTCAAACCTCTAAATAACTTTTCATTTCTTTTCAACACTGTGTCAACAGTGGCATACCCATACCGGGCTAGCTCCTCGAAACTACTAGCATATTCCAGAACTAACATTTCTCCTTGTTCCGGCTCAACAAACTTCTTGACCAAGACATAGCGCGCCATTACTGACATGAACCTTTCTTGAAACCTCCTCCTGAACTCCGCCCACGTCATAGTCTCTTCATCCACGCCAGCAGTTACAGTATTCCACCAAAACAAAGCAGCTCCTTGAAGCTGTTTCGAAGCAAGTCTTCTTTTATGCTCGTAATTGAGCCCTAGGTCAGCAAAAATCCTCTCGTAATGTAGCAGCCAGTTTTCTACTTCGATAGCATCCTCCGTCCTGATAAATGGTTTTCCCCCAAGCCTAGTATAGTCTCTACTCAAGTGAGCATACTGATTGACTACCAGAGCTTCCTGACTCCTCCTCCAGTAAGATTACCTCCAACAACTTCAGCCGCGATTCCAGCTTGCATCATGTTTATGAAAAACTGATACATGGCTCCTATGTCCACTTGGGGAACCCCAGCACCAACGTTCTCAGCCTGAGACCGACCTCTTTTAGCATTTGGTCGGGCATTTCCATTTGTGGTGGTGCTTTCTCCTCCAAGTTTAACTCCGCCTCTTCTTCCGTCCATATCTGTATTCAAGCCTCGTGAGATAAAGATAAATAGCCTACCAAAGATAGAAATCTAGAGACATAGCGTATACTTATATATATAGCAATTACAAGTACGTTACTATAGCGTTATCCCATACCCCGATCCTATCTCTAATTCCTAAGGATTATGCTTTCAAAAATCATTTTTAGTTAAAGTATTTCATAAACCTATGCTCTGATACCAAGTTGTAACATCCCCTCTCTAGAGGTCTAAAGCTAAGCGCTACAGCTGCTGAGTCATCTATAGTATTAACTTCCGGCGACTAAGTACGTTTATGTTAATTGTATCTATAATATCAGAAGCACTTGAATAAGAAACAAATCATAGATTTCCAAAATAGAATTTCCATTACATTTCAAAACACATATTCCATATCCATAATACATAATCCCAAAATGTTTCCCAAGCAATGATGAAATATACTTATTACAAAATACACCAAGAGCGACATATGAAGATGCCCCCTTAGATGATTAGAGTCATAGTCATAATTGACTTAATACATACACAGTGGAAATAGACACAAAACAAAGAACTTCAACTCCTAAATAGCTATCCGTTAGCCTCATGCCCACCTCCGGTAGCTTTATTCATCATCCTACTAAAACCTGAAAGAACCTCAACCTCAGCCTACTCAAATCAATTTTGAGCACCCGAGAGTTTAAGGGGAAAACATAAACTTCGAGTCAGACATAAGCCTGATGTGAATAATGCTATACATCCCGATTATTAATGTTAAATGACACCACACCGCTTAGCAAAACGGGTTTCCCATCACTAAAATTCTTTTAAAGCATGTCTTTTGCAAACCTTTATCCTGCAACTAAATCTGGTTAAAACGGTAAAGCATTATTATGTAAACATACATATCAAGTAACAAATGGACTATCTATCCGAGTACTGTAGTTTTGTTTGGCTTACTATTAACCTTTGGCTGACTCAGGCCTACCAGAAAAATCTAACATCTGTTAGACACACCACTTCTGAACGGTCTGTCCTTAACTATCTGTTAAATACTTCTCTTCGGATGATCTGTCCCTAACTTAACATCTCCCACGGTCACTTGATCCTAATGGTTTTGCGAGCTCATCATTAACCAATATGTATACAAACATATATTCCCTTCTGTGTGTAATCATAATTTTAGTCTTACCTGTGACAAAGCCCTACACATTGGAATTTTGGACTAAATTAGCTGGGGCCAATAGCTAATGTATTGGGCGTGATCCTATACCAGTCTCATCTGGTATTCTAATATCTAAGTCATTTTCACTTAGGGATAACTTCCCTTAATTTTCCTTAAAAAAAATTTCATCTAAAATTGATTTAAAACCTTTTAAACCAAACTTAAACAAGGAAAACATTTATACTCTATGCTTTACTCATAATCACCTTGCCATGTTACATATACTTTACTCAAATTTTTGTTGATGAAAACCTTTAAACATTTGAAAGTACCTCTTTCGATTCAATTGAAAGTATCTCTTTCGAAACCAAGTGAAACCCTTTATTTATCTAGGCTGAAAAGCCAAAACCTTCCCTCCCGAAACCATACTTAAACTCTTTCAAAACTTTTGAAACCTTACTTTCGAAAGCTTTAGAACCTTAGGCATCATACCTTAAAATACTTTAAAACATTGCCTTTAAAAACCTTGAAAAAATCTTCCATTTCAACCATTTCGAAACCATCAAAAAATAACACCTTTTATCTCCTTCGAAACCTTTTAAATACCTTTAGAAAGCATCAAACCTTTTGTAACTCAAACCTTTCGTAAGCACTTGGGTTCAATTTAAAACATGTGGAAGAACACCTTTCGAAACCATATAAATCAACTCTTTTGAAACCTTTGGGTTTTAGTTCAAACATAAATAGAAGGTTAATTAAAATATTTTATTCGAAACCTTCCTTTCAAACCTGTTCCTAATCAAAGAAGCAATGGTGTCGAAACCATCTCGTCGAAAACATGGGGGAGTGGATAATTTTTAAAATTTAAGTATACCTTTCGAAACCATTGACTTCGAAAGGTAGTAAGGCGGCAGCTAGGGGTTTCGACCCCTTCGAAAGCATTACTTAAAATGAAAGAATGCAACCAAGTCAAAACCATTCCTTTGGAAATATTTGATTCAGTCGAAAGCAACTGAGTTGAAACCTATCTCTTTCAAAAGCAAAGCAGGCGCTACCTTAGTTTTAAAACAAGCATACTCTAACCCCTTCGGAACCTATGGTTTCGACTAAGTACCCCTTCACCTTTGTCCAAAATACTACGTACCAAGCAACTTAATACCATGTGCTTTGGTTTCAAAACCATAAGTGGCAAAAGGTCTGGGTCGGAACCCCCTGTGCCGAAAGTGGCAGAACATGCTAAAATCATGTTGTTTTTGTTTTTGACTTAAAAGAGAAAACTTTTCAACTAACCTACCTTTATTTGTCAAATTTTCATTGGCTGCTAAATACTTTTCAAAAAGGTGCTGCCAATAATTTCAGAAATAATAATGATTTTATTTTTCAAAATTCCCCTTCCCTTTAATTAAATATATTAAACATTTAAGTCCCATACCTTAAATAAATTTATATATTCATCAAAACACTTAGGAAAAATCTGGAAAAATCCCAAAAAATCTATTTTAATATGTTTTCTAACATATAAAAATTTCTGACCCAAATAATAATTATTTTGCTGTAAATAATTTATGACCCAATAAATCATTTTCTTCACTAGAAAATTAATATAAAATCCACCATAATTCATAAAATTATGGAAATTGAAACCCATCTCTAAAATATCATTTTTGATTTGCATTTAAATTTTCAAGGCATTTAGATGTCATTTAATAGATTTTTCGTATCAAACATATCATAAAAACTAATATGAACATTATAAATCATCAACAAGTATATATATATAAACTTCCAATCATCCAAAACATGGCATTATCATGCAAAATCATTTTGGTTTACCCTTAAATTGGAAAGCTATAAGAAAAATGGGATGTAGTAATCATTCACCTTACGTTTGTGATTAAAAGATGTGAGATTTGATGTTGAACAAGTTGATTTACTTCTTCTTCTTGAAGTCCTAGCTTTATCTTCTCTTGAGATTGAAAATGGTGGCCGGTCTTAGAATATTTTTATCTTGAGAAAAACGAAATGAACGTGTGTTTGAATTCTTAAGGGTTTAGGGTATAAGTTCTATCATTTTCCTATTTTGCCCTCCCTTACTTCCTAACACTTTTATTCATGTTATCTTGTTTTGATTTACATTTAACATGGCACGGCTACCCTTGGTTAAATCAATCTCAATTTATTAATCATCTTACATTATTTTATTTTATTTAGCTAATTTAATATTCTAAATAATGTTACAAAAAATATGGGGTGTGACAGAATTGCACAAAATTTGGTGAGCAAGTAGCTAACATCATGGGGGCACACCTCATAGGGATCATAGCCCATTTGGACACAATAATAGGGATCGGTACCGATCCCTATTGTGGGCCCCGATGGGCTTGTAAATTTTTGGGTAACATCATCTTGGTCTCCTGAACGTTCTGCCAAAATTTCAGTCCGTTCCATGCACGTCTTCCCCTATAAATACAACAGGCATGGTGTCAGAAAAGGGATCCTTCTTTCTACTGAAAAGGCTCTTCCATTTTTATTCTTCATTCTTATACTAATGGATCCCAGTTGATCCAAAAATTCTTATAATCATAATCAAGTGCAAGATTAATAAAAATATGAAGTGGACGTAGACCAAGATTGCCGAACCACTATAAAAACTTTGTGTTCATTTATTGATTTTGCTGTATTTTAATTTCATTCTTCATTTAATCTCTAGTAGATTCTATTGGGTGTTGATGCCCATTTTTGGCGTCGACAATATGCTATATAGTCTTATTTACCTACTATATCAATAAACTCTTTATACATATGTTTCTCTACTTCTAGTGAGCTTTAGGTTTTTCCATGATCCTTGTCATGACATTGTTTTCACAAAATAAAGCAGTGGAATTCTCAAAATTTGGAATCATCCTTAGCCGAGATTTATAACTTGTGAATTATATACATATAGTTTTGCTATGGCGTTATTCAACGAGAAATTTTTAGCCTTTCGGTTGAGTAAACCATAACATTTCATTTCGAACAATTCCAACTTAAAGCACTTTAACTAATATTGAACATGAATTTAGGATTGACATATTATACTCGATATCACTTATATAGTGCGAGTGCAAATATTCCTTCATAAGGAGTTCTTTGTTCCTATAAATAATTCTCCTGTATTTTGGAAAAACTTGGGAATACTCTCAACTACTATTTAGTGATCTTAATTTGGATTTGAAATATGTACTAGGTACATAAACAAAATGTGATATAGTAGAATACACAACAAATGTGATCATTCATATTACAAACATACAAAGAATCCATCTCATATCCTCCATATTAAACATTTTATTATGGTGTCTATTTATATCATAAAGGACTGTCACAACATCCTTTTACACTGGCTATAAGAGATGTCATTTTCAAATCCAATATCGAGGAACAACCAAACAAAAATGGTTTTAACATGGGTACATCATTAACAATTAGAAGTTTATTATTTATAGTTTAAGAAATATTTTAGTACCTATAATGTTCTTCCTTATAGCACATGATTCCTCTTTATTTTGACTGAAAATCAAACCATCTGATTTCTTTGCCATAACACTTATTCAACTCAAATTATAGCGCCCTACCCTATACTCATACTACCAAAGAATATTACAATGTAATATTATCAGGTAATACAAAGAATAAGGTTTTTTAGGAGCAACCATCCGTGTAAATTCTTTGGGATAACACCGATATGTTTAATTTCTAACTAATATATGAATATCTGATGTGTTTGGTATTGGCACAAAGTAATAACACATTGGCTACTATAGAACAGAACAATATATATAATACGGTAAAGAACACATAATCATAGATCGCAGCGATAAAATATAATAGAGGCCATATCATAACACATAAAAAGAGACTACAAAAAGGGCAGTGGACTCACATATTTATACATATACATCAAATCCAACAAATAATGAATGAATATATATAACACGATGAGTCACTGCCTCATATAAAAATATACATGGATACATATATGGACTAACACAAAATGATGCAACCAGAGGAGGGAGTGTGTGTCCTCCCAAAATATGGCCGAAAATTTAACAAGAAAATTAAGTTTAAATAAAACAAGGACTAAGATGAAAATTTCATAGACATCTGAATTTGGCTAAGAATTTGCACCATTGCGTTCGTAGCGATTTTCTAGACAATTTTCACATATAACACCTCGAAATCCAGTTAGTACGGAAAAACTATGGACGTTTGAAATTTAGAAATAGAATAAATTAAAAATTAAAAAATTACCAAATTTACACTATGAAGGGTCGACCCCAAGGGTTTGATGGTCGGCCGGTAACGGTCGACCAATGACCATTAAAGGTAGACCATTCACATATAAAATTAGCAAACTGGAGTGTGTGATTGATGGCTATGATTGAACCAAATATACTACTTTGTTGCCAAGTTTCTACTGTGCATACGAGATGGAAAAGTAAATTCTCCAAGGCAAATCCAATGCTCCAAATTGGTCACTAACTCCTATAAATTAACAACTAGGCTAACCCAAATTTTATTAAAAATCAACAACAAACCAAAACTATGCTAAAATTTCTTCTTTCCACTTATAAACTTCCTCAAAATTAAATTAAAACCAAAGCAAGAGAACACCAATAATCAGATCTAGGAGGGGGCAATCTTACAGGTGGCGATCATACGATGGAGCACAGGTTGTTAGAGCTTAGATTCAAGATGAGTGGGCACAAGTTTAATAAGTGATTATCTACCATTAATTTTAACATATTCTATCTGATCTAGGGTGTTAGAAATTAATCTGTAAATTGTAACCCTAACTGTTAAACCTGAAATTAAAATAAAAAACCGAATTTGGTGAAAATTGATAAATCTAATTTCTAACCCTCTTTTGTTGAAAGTGAAAACCCTAAAAATAAGTTAACCTGAATTAAACTAGTATAATTAATTTGCTAAAATCTATGAATCTGAAACCAATAAATGTTGGTAAAATCACATAGACTGGTCACTGTAAATTGCTTAAGATTCCCTGTGTAAACCGAATTCACAAATAGTTAAAAATCGAATCGCTAGAAAATCAGAAATCCATAATTTTACACTATGACCGGTTGACCGTTCATCCTGACCCATCGAAGTATATAGTGTAGCGATCGACTGGTGGAGGCTTGAATTGAAGAACCTAAACCTTGGCCTAAGGCCTAGGTTAGTAATAAAGTTAATATAAAATATTAATTTTTTGTATGATCCTATTATGTGCATATGTGTCTATGTTAGAGGCAGTAGGGAAGCTAGTTCCCTATGAGATAATGCTAGAACGTTGTGAAATTGGGTAAATGCACTTCAACCAATGGGGTTGATTATTCGATCGAGAGCGATTTTATTGCAAATAGCACTCACATGAGGTTCTACGGTGGATGTGGAACACTAACTAATGCCAGATGAAGTGTGTGGCCTCGACATAATGAGAGTCCTTGGTATGCATGATTCTAACGCGGTGTGATACTGTGTGGTAGATGGAGCCCGACGCATGCAATAAGAGGCGAATACTACAGTCGAGAGGTGAACATGGATGCAGGCGATGAGACATCCGGGAGAGTCGGAATTGCAGGCTCCCTCTTGATGTGTAGTTGTGTTACATGTAGTTATAGTTATGGGAAATTTGTTCCCATATAGCCTAAAGGTGGTGTTTCTATGTCAAGTATCCTGGTGGTCGTGTTTCCATATCGAGTAGCTCTAGGAGGGTGGTTGATCATTAGTTATTGAGGTTCGATCCTTGTAGTAGCCTACACAAGTTGAAGTGAAGGTGTGCGTTGGGTAAAATCCCTTAAGTAATGGACCCTAGGAATGCATACGCACTTGTAGGACACCTTAGGACAATTAGAGTAGAATTAAAGTCAACTACACATGATCACCATTTATTAAATTTGCACTCATTCACTAGACTTTTGTTTGACCCACCCCTTTTCTTTTCACTTTCCAACACCATAGGATGACAAGTTTGTAGTTGTTTGGGCATAGTACGAGGAGAAGGAGAAAAAAGTTGGAGTTCTCATATTCTTCATTATTCCTCATGTAGCATTTTATAATAAAAAATGTTTATTAAAGTTTATACTGTACTTTGGGAAAAGTGTATATGCAAATTAAGTATTCTAAAGACTATTTTTCTTGAACTGTCTATTTTCAGTACTTATATTTTAATTCTTTCCATTGTGAGATCTGAGTGTAGAATGTCTTATAATTTACCCTTATAATTATGCTATGTAATGTTTTAAAAACCCAACATCTTGTATTTTTTGGTATGACATGAGCCCGAAAGCTACCCTAGGCTTTAGATCGGTGTGTCGAGAAGTGCGAGTTATTATACTTGGTATCAGAGCTTAGATTTAAGATTCACTAGGATTTAAGCACATATTGAGAGAACGTACTTGAAAAATTTTCAAAAAGGACCTTTGAAAGGTGTGTATATATATATATAAGTTTTTTTAAGGTTTAATATCCATATAAGTATAACAAGAAAGAACGCTGTCACTTATTCTTGCAAGTAGCATTTATGGGAATGTTGAAAATAATTTCCAAATACAGACAGTGATAATAATTAATTTTTAGGGGAAATGGCTTTGGTAAGGCAGCTAATATTTCGGGCGTAAACATCCATATGTGGTTCTATCGGTATCCGTAAGCGAGGAGACAAGATGAGCCTAACCCGACTAAGGGTGCATTATTATAATTTTATAATATCTGTATTAATACACAACACCCTATACATTTTGATTCATGAAGTTGTGGTTGGCATATCCCTTATACATGCAAACAATTGTGGGATAGAATAAATGTTAAGGTTAAACAGTTGAGGTGAAAAATAAACCTTCCACGTTTATTATGATTTACCCCATATAGAAATGCTAGTGGAGGCTTCTATACTAATTAACAGTAGCAAGTAAATTATGGATTTAAAGGCGAGTGAAGAAGATTAGTACGATGAGACCCATATAATAAGAATATGATGTCAATAAACAACATGAAAGAGGACTTCACAAACTTAAAGCAAATTTCCTCAGTTAAAGTGGAAGCCCTATGCTCATGTTGGTAGAAGTCACAAGGACTCCAATTTACTTAAAGGTATAACTTAAGTACCTCCATATTTAAGTTTGACACTGTATTGGAAAATAAACTTAGGTTAACCATCTTTGGAAAGAAGGATAGAAACCTTGTGCACTGAAAGGATGGTTAGGTATAACTGGGCTTTGGTAATTAGGTTGCTATTGTCTACTCTGATTTAAGTGATAAACCAATGAAAATGCTTTTTAAAAGTTAGAAATAGTAGATGTCTGATATTTTTAAATAGATAAAAATGTAGGTTTATGAATTTCTATAAAATAATCAAACAAATTTTATGGAACTTGTTTTAAAAGGAGAAATTAGAGAATTTGATAAAAAGCGATTTATCAATAACTGTTTTAAAGCTATTATTTTGTTTTTAAGGCACATTGTTACACTTACCCTTAATGTGCACTTTCACTACAAGAAAATCAGCCATTGGAAGCACACAAAAAACATTACCATAACTTGTGGTAGCATTTTAGAGAACACCGTTACATGACATGTAACTATAAATCCAAGATGATCTGTTGCATTTAATCCAAATGCTACTCGGAAACATCTTTTACGGCGTCCACAAAATGCAACCAAACACTTTTATTATGGTGCTTACAAAATTCCACCAAAGGCTTACAATTGCCACTAAAAAGCACTGCATACTACAACAAAATATTTTAATAGTGTTTTTTAAACGCCAACATATATATTTTGTAGTGTTTATTTTGCTGCATATTATTTTTAATAGCAATTATTAAACGTTGCTAAAAATTGTTTGTTTTTTGTGCAGATTTCTCTCCATGTTATAACTCGTCCAGTTTCCACTTTACTTTTTTCACTATATATATATATATGTAATAATTAACATATTTCAACATAAAACCAACAATCACCCATATAGTTATCACATTTAAACAATCGAAAAAGACATTAATCATATAATGAAATATGATATACAAACAATTCAGTATAAAATATTTTAAACAAAACAACCATATTCACAAAAAAATCCATAACCGTATAGATACAATACCAATTCATTGCTAATAAAATGTTATAATATAGATGATGATTAAAGACAAGTACCAATTCATTGATGCACCTAATCATTTCTTCAAAAAAACTTATGTACATAAAGACAAGTATAATAATCAACAACGAAAACTTATACAAAAATCTTCTAAGAAATATGATACATAACTAGTTTAAATTGCATTATATAATATAGATGATAATTAAATGATTCCTGCTAATAAAACATGTGAACAAATTTAGTTATATTTGTATCATAGTCTGTACCCACATTTGAGATGCATTGTTAGTGTTTATATAAATACATACATTATATAAAGAATATTTATGCACTTAGTAACCTGAATATTTAATTTTATATATCATAACATTTATAGTATAATTTTCAATGTGCATTTAAAAAAAAAGGTAAAGTTTAATGCTTAGAATTTAACATGAGTGTCCTTTCATAGGCATTTTCACTTCTAAGTTTATAATTTAGAGTAATTCCATGACATGAGTGAATGATACATTCACTTCCACTGTGGTGCTTTCTTCCTCCTCGCTGTTAAAATGATAATCATAAGTAATTTCCTCTCGAGGATTTATATCCCTTATTGCAAAAAAAACAACCTAAAATGCAACAAAATATACATATCATTGATTAGAAATCCATCGCAAGCCTACCAAGGGGTACTTCTGGCTTGTATTGACCAACTTCTATATTTTTAGCTTCTAAATTACTTTTCTAAATGTTGGATAAACAACCTACTGCTTTCCGCTTACAATTAAGTACGCATTTCAAATTAATTCTAAGTATCTTTTGAGAAATATATTAAACTGTCACACATCACCCGTTTTACCATCAAATAAGGTTAAATATAAAAGAAAATAAAAGGCTTACCTTCGTCTCACTCTTTATAGTTTTTATTTTGACAACACAGTTCAGTTGGTAATATCAAATTGTAGCAACCCGGATTTTTAGCCATCTGTTTTGGAATAGTTAACTAATTTTAATTATTGGAATATTAATTTTTATAAGCTGAATGTAACGACCCAGAATTTTTATTAATTTAAATTTGAATATTTAATTGACTTTAAATATTAATAAGTGAAATTAATGAGTCGAATAATTTATTTTTCGAATATTGGATTTAATTTGACAATTAAATCGATAATTTAATAGTTAAATTCCAGAAATAATTGAAATATGGATTAAATGTGATTAAAAATGATTTGTAAAATTTTATTTAATCATACTGGAGTTATAGAGATGTTATAGAACTTTTAAAATTGAATTAAAAGTTAATCTGTGAAAATTGAATATTTTAATATTTAATCGACTAGTGAAATTAGCCATTTTTCGGACAGTCTCAGAATTGGACGAAACTAGTTCCATTGGATCCGTAATAGTTTGTTATTATCGGATTTCAATTTTCATAGCAATCGGAGTTGTCGTTTGACCGTTGCAGCTCGAAACGCATCAAAATTGTTTTAATTTTAATTTGGCGAGTTAAAATAGTCATTTTTCAAAAAGTCTCGGATTTTGACGAAACCAGTTTCATCGGATCCGTAATGTGAAATTATTGTATTGTTTTAAATTTCGTGTCAATCAGATGTATCGTCTGTCCGAGGCAAGCCAAAACGCCTCGAAATCAATTTAAATCGGTTTAATTTAAATTGATCGTTTATTACCATATCTCACACATATGATCGAATTAGCTTTCGAAACCTATTCCATTGTGTCCGGAACGCGGGATAAACCCTAGAAACGATAGTGATCGCGCGTAAATCGGAGTTTGGAAAAAACGGATGAATAGTGATGAGAAATTCTCTATAAATAGACCATTTATTCACCAAAATAAAAAGAAATGCAAAACCCTAGTTTATACCTACAGCCGCCATTTTCGAAACTAAGGGCTGAGAACATTCGATCCTTTCTTCCCTTAATTGCTCCAAATCCGTTAACATTTACAAGAAATCGTCAACTAATAAAATGAAGAGCATCGAGTAAGCTTTAAATCCATACGGCTGAGATGTTCTATAGTCAAACGAATCGATGGCGATTTGGATTCAAAGCACGTACGTTCGCGCTCATTTTCATGGCAAAGGAGGCGACCGAGCTTCGAGCCCTTCCAGCCGATAGTGGAGCTCGTCATGGCGAGTTGAACGGCAGCTTTTGATCGACGTGAAGATGCACGTGGGGGTTGCAAAAATTTGAACCCTAGTGGCGGCTTGGGTTCATTGCATTTTCACTTGACTGGAAACGAACGGGAGGAAGAAATAAAGGAGCGGCCGCGATTTGCTCCAGATGAACGAACGTCCCAGATCTGATTTAGGTTTAAAATTAAATAAATGTGTAAATTAAATTGTATTATAATTTGTTCAATCTTTAAATCGCTGTAATTTGACCATACGAGGTTGGAATTCGACGAGATTTTTTGCGTTGGAACCGTTTCGACGAGCTCTACGCGATGCAGTAGGATTGGAGTCGATTGGAGTCAGTGAAAATTTTGAGTAAAATTAAACGCTTGTTTAATTTTATTCGAAATAAAACGCTGGAACAGAATTGAAAGCAAGGTGAGAATTTCTCGCTCAATCGAACAGATTCGATTTATATTTTAAATAGTTAGATTTAAAATTGTTGATTGTATGTCTGGATGATATATTATTATCTGTTGTTGTTTGAAATAGACATTATACGCCGTTATTAAGCGGAGGTTAATTATTAAAAACATATACCGTGAATATTTCACCTTTGTGTGGAATTGGTATTATATATATATATAGCAATATATACATATTGGCATATGTATATATTGGATTGATTGATTTCCCACCTTGTGTAGCGGATGAGACCCTATCGCGCCGCATAATAGCGGATAATATTTATTAAACCCATATACCGCGATAATTCCGTACTGGAGCAGAATTGGTATTGTGCTAACATCTTTGGATGCAGGGGGACAGGTTGGAGGGATCCAACTGGATTCCTCAACTGTATTGATTGATTACAGATATTGTGATATTGTTGATTATCATATTGATATATGATGTTTTTGGATGCCGTGATTGACTATTTGATGTGTCGCATCAACGGATCCATTTTTGAAGTTTAAAAATAACGTTTTTGATTTATAAAGGATTTTTAAAGTGTTTATTGAAAATATACGTTTTATTGAATTTTGGAATTGATTCATTTTAAATAAATAAATGTTATAATCTTCGTGTTATGAGAATTATGAGATTTGTGAAATATAACCAAAATGTGAATTTTGAAACAAAAGTTGATTTATTTATTAAGTAGTATAAATAGAGATTTTTGAATTTATTATAAAAGCTCTCTATATAAGATTTATAAAATTTGATTTTTATAAATCAAAGTGATGAAATTATAAAGGAGTTTTAAAGACGTTTTAAAACAATGTTATAAATGGATTTATAAAAGGATAGCATCTACGACTTGGGAAGTTATAAAATGAATGAATTTGTAGAATAAAAGATTTATAAGAAATTTACTTATAAATTGGATTTTTGCCTTTAAATGGAATATTGATCGAATTGTTAATAAAGAAGATTTATAAATCAAAGTTGTTACAAAATAGAAATAGAATTTATAAACGTTGTTTTATAAATTCGAAATCAATTGGATTTGATAAATTTAATATAGAAGGTAATTAAAGGAGATAGATTCGCAATTTTGGATAGCGAATTATTATTGAAACAAAATGTGTAGAAAATATTGAAATTTGGTTAGTGAAGTATATTCACGATTTTTGGACAGTGAATATATTGTTAAGTAAAATGGATATGTTTTGGGGAAGTAATATTTAAAAATGGAGTTAATTGTTTTAACGATGTTTTTAAATGTGTTAAATATCGAAACCATAGATTTCAACATTTATTGTTGAAATAGACGTTTTCGAGAAATAAGGAAATGATTGACTATAACACTGTTGTTATAGTAAATGATTTCCGAAAGGAAATGTTTTTATATAGTATTGGGATTTATATATCTATCTTAATTCTGAATCCCTATACTAGTGGTTTTGAGTCATCGTAACGATGTTTTACGTAACATTCGTTTTGACTCAAATAGATGTTATAGCAAATGATTTCCTTAACGAATGAAATATATACTTAACATTTATTTAAGTAAATCGAATATTTTCCAAGTGTTGAAAATTAATAGATTTGTGAATTACTTATTATTAAATAAGTATGGAAATGCTTTTGCAATATGAAGTGAAACGTTTTTTTTGAGAATTTATCTTTGTAAAGATAAATTGAAATTGAATATTAGAAATCGATTTGAAAATCGTATATCAGTGGATATTTGAAAATATAAATTCACTATGGAATTTATAAAAGAAAGGGAAATTCGTTTTAAAAATAAATATCGATTTATTTATGAAGTGTGGAAAATTTTATATCTAGTAAAGATATTTTTGAAAATAAATAATTTGGAAAATTATTTGGAATCTGATGATGTTGCGCATCTTTATTGATAGTTAAATAACCGACTATCAATAATTACCTTGAATGGGTATTTGTTGTGAATTGGATGAATTTGAATGCCACACTTTTTTTTTGAATAAGCGCTCACTATTCGGGTTAGCCGGGAAAGGACCATGGGGTCGTATAACCCATTTCGAATATGTGATACGTCGTTATGAATTGCATTTGATGACCGGTGTTGAAGACCGGATATTTTTGAAAACGGAAGGATTACCGTCGAGTTACTCTACATCGGCTGATCTCCGATTTAGAGGTTTTATCACCCTTAGTGACGGGAAGTCCGGACGTGATTGAAAATTATCCGGAATTGCAAGGGCTTCGTGAGAAGTGCCTTCGGTTCTGTTCGATCACGGAACAGACTTGTATGGATTGTATGTCCGACATTACAAATTGAGATATAAAGCTGATTTCTTTCAAATACATTTCTGTTGGTGGAGGAAAATTTATTCTCTTAGCTTAACACCCTTCTCTGAGACGTACGAGCTCAGAGGTTATGTAGTTGAAATTTATCAGTAATATATTCCCAATTTGGTAATGTGACATGCTGAGTGTTGCTGTGTGATGATCAGTGTTTGATCATTTGTGATATGATCATTTGTTTGATCATTTATCTTTGTGATCATAGGTTGATCATTTGTTGACCCAAGGCATGGCTTTGTGAACAAAGCGTAGCTTTGTGGACGAGACTTCGTCGGACCTCACACCCCGGAAATGGTCAAAACAGGAAGGATGCGGCAAGGTTCTAGGGAGTAGCGCCCCTTAGTGTATGTCATTCCTTCTGGATAAAGGTGGTATCATGGTATGGAGCCCAGATATTTAACCTATGTAGATGCTGCAAGTTTATTACTTTGTGGTAGTTGGAAATCGAGGATCCCCGAGAAGATCGGTGACGATCGGGGGATGGCATACGCGTGTCAGTAGTTACCTATTTTTGCAAAGGTAACCCGGCCTTGTGTTGGCAGAGATCCGGTTAGGTTTTCGGGACGTCATTCCAGAGGCGTTTCCATGTGGCAATGGGAAGTTCCTTAGCCTGACCATTTGTTGGAAATCCAAAGAAACAATACGTGACTTGTACGGTTTTAGTTGTAGAACCTGCCATTTAATATGGTAGCTATAGTAAGCATACTATAATGGTACCTATGCTGGCTAAGATTTATATTCTACTTTCGAAATGTTTTCTACACTATGCACTAATAATAATATCAAAAAGGATTTGATTTTTGCGTAGTAAGCATCTTTGACTATCATAAGAAGAAATCTCCTCCAATTCTGCGTTTGCATTGTGTGTTTGGCAGGAGGTCTTATGGTAGTTTCATTTTCCAAAAGCATTGCGAAATTGACTTTAAAATTATCCTGTTTTTGTTTTAAAGATAAACTGTTTTAAGTTCTCACACCAGTCACCATGACTGACCTGGAGTTTATTGTTTGCTTCCTAAACTCTGGGTGCCCACCAAATTCCACACGGGTAGTCTAGAGTCAGGTTATCAGGTCATTCTGGATTCGGGATGCTGTGAAGCTTAGTGGCGAGCTGGATGATGAGACGTACCACTTGTATATGATATTATTTATTCCGCTGTGTATTCTGTATGAGGACAAGTTTATATAACTGTCCAGTGTTGTATTGTTGTTGTAAACACTGATGATGATGTAATGTATTAAAGGATATAATTGTTTGTTTTAAAGATTATTCATTTATCTATTATATGTTGTTCCGCTGCGAATGTGAGAATCTGATATTGTTTCTGTTTCTGATGTTGTTCGGTTGCTTCTTCTTTTGTTCTTCTTTCTTTTTCTTCTATCTTCTTCCTCTTCTACCTTTTTCTTCTTTCTAAACCATAACATTTTCGAGTTTCCGGCATTCTATTGCTCGGCAGTTGATAAAGTGAGTATCGATGTTGAATTTTCGAAAGTCGAAAATTTCAGTATGTTACATTTGATATCAGAGCATATGGTTAAGCGACAACCCTGCTCTGTTGGGTGTACTCATTAGAGATAGAGTCAGTAGAGTTGAGTGTAATAATAGATACGAGCGCGTATTTGTTAGTGAATATGAAATTGTTTTATATTGTGATGATTGGTTTGTTGAGTGGTATATGGATTCTGGTCAATGCGAGTAATTAACGTTATTGATAGGGATCTCTAAACACTTGTATAGAACAATTCGACACGATAATTGTTTTAAAATTGGGTAAATGAAATAATTTTACCTCTATTATATTTTGTATATAAAGAAATAATTTTTCAGTGTTAAAGTCTATATAATGGAATTGTTTGATTGTTTGAAAATGTAAAAATATATAAGTAAATTAAAAGTTGTTTGAATCAACAGTTGTGAAAGAATGAATTGTATAAGCAAATGAATTATAAGTATGAAGTTATAATTAATATGATTTACAATTGTGAAATAAGTCTTATATATAAGAAGTGAAATTATATGAGAGAAGTGATTTATAAATGTGATTTATAAAATAAAATGAAATTTTTGAAAAGAATTTAAGCACTAAATTCACTATTGTTGCTGGGAAATAGTACGGTGATGACTGCAGCATCATCAGTATCATTTTCGAGTTTCTGTGTGATTGATTTGCTACCCATAGTAAATTGGAAATTGAAGTTTTGTTGTGATAAACAGATTTGATTTTAAAATCCAAGTTGAAGTTGATTAATATAAGTTGTATAACTTATTAAAAGTGAGAAAATATAAGTAAAACAGATTGTTAAAAATGGTTAAACAATTTTGTTAAGCAAAATGAGATGCGAATTTGAATAAGTGATGAATTAGACTTAAGTAAAAGTTGAATAGAATTTATTTAGAATGGGAATCTAAATTTAATTTATAAGTGGAACTTAAGTTAATTTGAACAAAAGATATTTGAAATGGAATATAACTTAAGTAATGTTGAACGAAGTTGATTTTGATATCAAAGTAAATTAATAAAGTGAATTTATTAAAATGAATGTGAACTTGAGTTATATAAATGAAATTCAATTTTATTTGTAAAATGAATTAGCTATTGAACTAATTGAATGTTGAACCAATCAGATGTAAAAGAATTGATATGGAAAAATGAATGTAAGTGTTAATTCATTGAAAGCTAATGAAGTTGAGAAATTTAATAAATTGAATGGAAGTCAATTTAATATTAAACCAATTGGAATTAAAAGTATTGAACCAAATCGAATGTAAATGAATAATTTGTTTGTAATGGATGTACATTGGTTGCTATATGTTTGTTAGTTGATTGTATATAATTCATTAAGTGTTAATGAAATTGAATTAGCGAAATTGGAAGCTAAGTGATTGAATCCAAATTGATAATATGTAAATTTGAATAGAAATTGAATTTGATTCAAATTGAAAGTGAACAAATGTGAATTAATGAATGTAAACTAATTGAGAATGAATATATGTAAAATCCAATGTAAACGAATCAAATATGATTAAATTGAAAACCAATTCAAGAAATATTAATGAAAAGTGAATGTATATTGATTTGGTTATGAAGTGTTGAATGTTTATTGGATGATGGTTGCATTTGTTGTTTGTTGCATTTGCTATATTGACACATATGTAGTTGTTATGTTCCTATATGATGTATATCGATATTATTTTCTATATACATGTTCTCATTTGTTTGATTGAGTGTTTAGTAGGTGCGGATGGCGTTTGCTTCGCATTTGGAGCTCGCTTACGCGCTATAATAGCCGTATACGCTCGCTAATAATATATAAGGTACATATCTCGGATTAAATATCGTACTTTTACACTTTTTTCCCTACGGGATGCCTCATCACTTGATGAGATGTATATTTGTGATATATATACACTGTCATTTTTTTTTCGGATCGAGCCGCGCAAAGGAGGCTATGGCGAAATTTTCCGAAAATTTAAGGCGTTAGAATATTTTTGAGAAAATTGGAAAATTGATTTGGAAAACTTAGTAAAGTTTTTGTAAGAAGTTTAACTATTGAATTTTGGAAAAGTTAAACACTTAAGAGATTTGTAAATCTAATTTGAACGGTTTGTTTTGGAAAGTTAACGGATTTTGTATCTTCTTCTTGCTTGGTAATTTCGAGGACGAAATTCTTTTAAGGGGGGAAGTTTGTAACGACCCAGAATTTTTATTAATTTAAATTTGAATATTTAATTGATTTTAAATATTAATAAGTGAAATTAATGAGTCGAATAATTTATTTTTCGAATATTGGATTTAATTTGACAATTAAATCGATAATTTAATAGTTAAATTCCATAAATAATTGAAATCTGGATTAAATGTGATTAAAAATGATTTGTAAAATTTTATTTAATCATACTGGAGTTATAGAGATGTTATAGAACTTTTAAAATTGAATTAAAAGTTAATCTGTGAAAATTGAATATTTTAATATTTAATCGACTAGTGAAATTAGCCATTTTTCGGACAGTCTCAGAATTGGACGAAACTAGTTCCATTGGATCCGTAATAGTTTGTTATTATCGGATTTCAATTTTCATAGCAATCGGAGTTGTCGTTTGACCGTTGCAGCTCGAAACGCATCAAAATTGTTTTAATTTTAATTTGGCGAGTTAAAATAGTCATTTTTCAAAAAGTCTCGGATTTCGACGAAACCAGTTTCATCGGATCCGTAATGTGAAATTATTATAAGGTTTTAAATTTCGTGTCAATCAGATGTATCATTTGTCCGGGGCAAGCCAAAACGCCTCGAAATCAATTTAAATCGGTTTAATTTAAATTGATCGTTTATTGCCATATCTCACACATATGATCGAATTAGCTTTCGAAACCTGTTCCATTGTGTCCGGAACGCGGGATAAACTCTAGAAACGATAGTGACTACGCGTAGATCGGAGTTTGGAAAAAACGGATGAATAGTGATGAGAAATTCTCTATAAATAGACCATTTATTCACCAAAATAAAAAGAAATGCAAAACCCTAGTTTATACGTTCAGCCGCCATTTTCGAAACCAAGGGCTGAGAACATTCGATCCTTTCTTCCCTTAATTGCTCCAAATCAGTTAACATTTACAAGAAATCGTCAACTAATAAAATGAAGAGCATCGAGTAAGCTTTAAATCCATACGGCTGAGATGTTCTATAGTCAAACGAATCGATGGCGATTTGGATTCAAAGCACGTACATTCACGCTCATTTTCATGGCAAAGGAGGCGACCGAGCTTCGAGCCCTTCCATCCGATAGTGAAGCTCGTCATGGCGAGTTGAACGGCAGCTTTTGATCGACGTGAAGATGCACGTGGGGGTTGCAAAAATTCGAACCCTAGTGGCGGCTTGGGTTCATTGCGTTTTCACTTGACTGAAAACGAACGGGAGGAAGAAATAAAGGAGCGGCCGTGATTTGCTCCAGATGAACGAACGTCCCAGATCTGATTTAGGTTTAAAATTAAATAAATGTGTAAATTAAATTGTATTATAATTTGTTCAATCTTTAAATCGCTGTAATTTGACCATACGAGGTCGGAATTCGACGAGATTTTTTGCATTGGAACCGTTTCGACGAGCTCTATGCGATGCAGCTAGATTGGAGTCGATTGGAGTCAGTGAAAATTTTGAGTAAAATTAAACGTGTGTTTAATTTTATTCGAAATAAAACGCTGGAACAGAATTGAAAGCAAGGTGAGAATTTCTCACTCAATCGAACAGATTCGATTTATATTTTAAATAGTTAGATTTAAAATTGTTGATTGTATGCCTGGATGATATATTATTATCTGTTGTCGTTTGAAATAGACATTATACGCCGTTATTACGCGGAGGTTAATTATTAAAAACATATACCGCGAATATTTCACCTTTGTGTGGAATTGGTATTATATATATAGCAATATATACATATTGGCATATGTATATATTGGATTGATTGATTTCCCGCCTTGTGTAGCGGATGAGACCCTATCGCGCCGCATAATAGCGGATAATATTTATTAAACCCATATACCGCGATAATTCCGTACTGGAGCGGAATTGGTATTGTGCTAACATCTTTGGATGTAGGGGGACAGGTTGGAGGGATCCAACTGGATTCCTCAACTGTATTGATTGATTACAGATATTGTGATATTGTTGATTATCATATTGATATATGATGTTTTTGGATGCCGTGATTGACTATTTGATGTGTCGCATCATCGGATCCATTTTTGAAGTTTAAAAATAACGATTTTGATTTATAAAGGATTTTTAAAGTGATTATTGAAAATATACGTTTTATTGAATTTTGGAATTGATTCATTTTAAATAAATAAATGTTATAATCTTCGTGTTATGAGAATTATGAGATTTGTGAAATATAACCGAAATGTGAATTTTGAAACAAAAGTTGATTTATTTATTAAGTAGTTTAAATAGAGATTTTTGAATTTATTATAAAAGCTCTATATATAAGATTTATAAAATTTGATTTTTATAAATCAAAGTGATGAAATTATAAAGGAGTTTTAAAGAAATTTTAAAACAATGTTATAAATGGATTTATAAAAGGATAGCATCTACGACTTGGGAAGTTATAAAATGAATGAATTTGTAGAATAAAAGATTTATAAGAAATTTACTTATAAATTGGATTGTTGCCTTTAAATGGAATATTGATCGAATTGTTAATAAAGAAGATTTATAAATCAAAGTTGTTACAAAATAGAAATAAAATTTATAAACGTTGTTTTATAAATTCAAAATCAATTGGATTTGATAAATTTAATATAGAAGGTTATTAAAGGAGATAGATTCGCGATTTTGGATAGCGAATTATTATTGAAACAAAATGTGTAGAAAATATTGAAATTTGGTTAGTGCAGTATATTCACGATTTTTGGACAGTGAATATATTGTTAAGTAAAATGGATATGTTTTGGGGAAGTAATATTTAAAAATGGAGTTAATTGTTTTAACGATGTTTTTAAATGTGTTAAATATCGAAACCATAGATTTCAACATTTATTGTTGAAATAGACGTTTTCGAGAAATAAGGAAATGATAGACTATAACACTGTTGTTATAGTAAATGATTTCCGAAAGGAAATGTTTTTATATAGTATTGGGATTTATATATCTATCTTAATTCTGAATCCTTATACTAGTGGTTTTGAGTCGTCGTAACGATGTTTTACGTAACATTCGTTTTGACTCAAATAGATGTTATAGCAAATGATTTCTTTAACGAATGAAATATATACTTAACATTTATTTAAGTAAATCGAATATTTTCCAAGTGTTGAAAATTAATAGATTTGTGAATTACTTATTATTAAATAAGTATGGAAATGCTTTTCCAATATGAAGTGAAACGTTTTTTTTGAGAATTTATCTTTGTAAAGATAAATTGAAATTGAATATTAGAAATCGATTTGAAAATCGTATATCAGTGGATATTTGAAAATATAAATTCACTATGGAATTTATAAAAGAAAGGGAAATTCGTTTTAAAAATAAATATCGATTTATTTATGAAGTGTGGAAAATTTTATATCTAGTAAAGATATTTTTGAAAATAAATAATTTGGAAAATTATTTGGAATCTGATGATGTTGCGCATCTTTATTGATAGTTAAATAACCGACTATCAATAATTACCTTGAATGGGTATTTGTTGTGAATTGGATGAATTTGAATGCCACACTTATTTTTTGAATAAGCGCTCACTATTCGGGTTAGCCGGGAAAGGACCATGGGGTCGTATAACCCATTTCGAATATGTGATACGTCGTTATGAATTGCATTTGATGACCGGTGTTGAAGACCGGATATTTTTGAAAACGGAAGGATTACCGTCGAGTTACTCTACATCGGCTGATCTCCGATTTAGAGGTTTTATCACCCTTAGTGACGGGAAGTCCGGACGTGATTGAAAATTATCCGGAATTGCAAGGGCTTCGTGAGAAGTGCCTACGGTTCTATTCGATCTCGGAACAGACTTGTATGGATTGTATGTCTGACATTACAAATTGAGATATAAAGCTTATTTCTTTCAAATACATTTCTGTTGGTGGCGGAGAATTTATTCTCTTAGCTTAACACCCTTCTCTGAGACGTACGAGCTCAGAGGTTATGTAGTTGAAATTTATCAGCAATATATTCCCAATTTGGTAATGTGACATGCTGAGTGTTGCTGTGTGATGATCAGTGTTTGATCATTTGTGATATGATCATTTGTTTGATCATTTATCTTTGTGATCATAGGTTGATCATTTGTTGACCCAAGGCATGGCTTTGTAAACAAAGCGTAGCTTTGTGGACGAGACTTCGTCGGACCTCACACCCCGGAAATGGTTAAAACAGGAAGGATGCGGCAAGGTTCTAGGGAGTAGCGCCCCTTAGTGTATGTCATTCCTTCTGGATAAAGGTGGTATCATGGTATGGAGCCCAGATATTTAACCTATGTAGATGCTGCGAGTTTATTACTTTGTGGTAGTTGGAAATCGAGGATCCTCGGGAAGATCGGTGACGATCGGGGGATGGCATACGCGTGTCAGTAGTTACCTATTTTTGCAGAGGTAACCCGGCCTTGTGTTGGCATAGATCCGGTTAGGTTCTCGGGATGTCATTCCAGAGGCATTTCCATATGGAAATGGGAATTTCCTTAGCCTGACCATTTGTTGGAAATCCAAAGAAACAATACGTGACTTGTACGGTTTTAGTTGTAGAACCTGCCATTTAATATGGTAGCTATAGTAAGCATACTATAATGGTACCTATGCTGGCTAAGATTTATATTCTACTTTCGAAATGTTTTCTACACTATGCACTAATAATAATATCAAAAAGGATTTGATTTTTGCATAGTAAGCATCTTTGACTATCATAAGAAGAAATCTCCTCCAATTCTGCGTTTGCATTGTGTGTGTGGTAGGAGGTCTTATGGTAGTTTCATTTTCCAAAAGCATTGCGAAATTGACTTTAAAATTATCCTGTTTTTGTTTTAAAGATAAACTATTTTAAGTTCTCACACCAGTCACCATGACTGACCTGGAGTTTATTGTTTCCTTCCTAAACTCTGGGTGCCCACCAATTTCCACACGGGCAGTCTAGAGTCAGGTTATCAGGTCATTCTGGATTCGGGATGCTGTGAAGCTTAGTGGCGAGCTGGATGACAAGACGTACAACTTGTATATGATATTATTTATTCCGCTGTGTATTCTGTATGAGGACAAGTTTATATAACTGTCCAGTGTTGTATTGTTGTTGTAAACTCTGATGATGATGTAATGTATTAAAGGATATAGTTCTTTGTTTTAAAGATTATTCATTTATCTATTATATGTTGTTCCGCTGCGAATGTGAGAATCTGATATTGTTTCTGTTTCTGATGTTGTTCGGTTGCTTCTTCTTTTGCTCTTCTTTCTTTTTCTTCTATCTTCTTCCTCTTCTACCTTTTTCTTCTTTCTAAACCATAACATTTTCGGGTTTCCGGCATTCGATTGCTCGGCAGTTGATAAAGTGAGTATCGATGTCGAATTTTCGAAAGTCGAACATTTCAGTATGTTACACTGAATAACTAAAATTTTCTGATATTGTGAATATCAGAATATATAAATTTTGAAAGCTATACTGGATTTTTAAATGCTAATTGCTGAATATGACAAATATATATATATATATATATATGTGTGTGTGTGTGTGTGTATGTATTTATATATGTATGTATGTTTATATAAAATAGCTTATAGGTAAAAATGTATATATATATATATATAAAGGTATATATAAATACGTAAATATCTAAATATATTTATGGCAAAATTATATATAAGAATGTATATATCTACACACACACACATGAAGCTTCATGATGATAATCTCAAATCAAGCATACACAAACACCAAATTCAAGCACATAAAAGATCAAATCGAGTATACAATAAATCACATCAAGCTTATAAAATCAAATCAACACATAATAAATCAAATCATATATAAAAATCAAATCAGCTCACATTGAAAAAAATGAAATATGAGAACCTGTACATGCAAATACAATATCAGGCACCCTAGTATACATCTCAGCCACCCTATATTGCACTGTACATTTCCCCTTCTCTTATAAATACATGGTCGAGTTGCTCATACCTGTTCATATAAAAAAAAGAAACAACCAAAGACTTGCCATTAAAACAAAAATGGATTAAGTGTCCAAGAGTTTGGAGGGAAAGACTTAAGCAAGCAGTAGTTGTTCATCCATTGTTAACGGTGAGTAAAACAATCTATATTTTGGTTACGGATTATTACTTACGAATACATATATATATATATATATATGTGACTGAGTTAGGAATAGATCATTGATATATATATATATATATATATATATTTCAAGTATGTATGTGATGTGATATGAATATTTATAGGTATGTGTGGACTTGACATGGTTAGATCTACCAAAACCTGTAAAATTCTTCTCTGCTCTTTGTTTTGTGTAAAAATTAGTTAAGACATTTAACTTCAAAAATCATTAACTCATCATCTATTTAGTTTTTGAACCAGATACCAAAACAAAATTGTTTGTTTATAAATGAAGAACATGAAATTTGTTTCGTCAAATTTCATCAAGTAGAGGCTAAGAAAAATCATGTTCAATAGTGAATGGGTCAAGTGTGGTCGAAAATGGGTCAAGTGTGGTCGAAAATAAGATATCATAATACAGGAAACGGATAATATAGTCGTGTTCGTCATTGGAAATTATGATTTTTAAGGGTGATTTGAGATTTTCTTATGATGTGTGGAGAGAGAAATTGGGGAATGAACGGAATTGGGCATTTGGTCAAATTCTGGTGATGTGATGGATTTCGAAGCAAGACGTTTGGCGTGGAGGTGATGTAGGGTATAGCGCATCAAAGAAAAATGGCGCGGTGATTTATCATGGTGTGTGTTGGCCTGACGAGGTGGTTTTAGGGTTAGTTGTGTTTGGGTTTTTGGCAATGGCATAGGGACGAGGAAGATAAGGACATGCGCTAGGGGGAAAGGTAGAAGTGGTTGAGGAGAAGCTTTGAGCGAACTCTGGTGGTGGATTGCGATATACAGTGGCGAGGCGTTTTGGTGGACTTTGGTCGTTCCAGGTCTCGGTGGGTAGTTCGAAATTTCGAATTGAAGGGTCGGCGTTGGTTCAAGTGGTGGAGCATGGAGTGGTGGTCGAACGTGACCCGCAAGGATGATCGGCGGCAAGGTTCATCGATAGAAGCATGAGTGCATGTGCACAGGTTTGTGCATGTTTTGATATTCAAATGGAAAGAGGGAAGAAAGAGAAAAGAATTGGAAGGGAAGAAGATATTGGATTAGGCCGGGTTTTGGTGGAGTAAGCATGGGATGGGTGAAGGAAAAGGTTAAATAATTTAATTCTTTTATTTTAAAATCCATAAACTTTAAAAACAATATCTCTTCCTCATTTTGAATCCAATCGACGAAACAATTGTTGCGTCGAGACCCTATCACCGAGTAGTTCCACCTGAACCAATGTCGTCGAGTTTTCTACAACGTCAAAAATTTAATGATTTATAATATTTTAAGTGAACGAATAAGAAATTCCTTATTCGATAAATTATCTATTAATTAATCGATTCATTGTTAAATGGACTGTTTAACTTTAAATTAACTAAGGATAAATTATTCTAATTAATTTCTTTGATTAACAAGTAATATGGATTAAAATATATAAATCGACTCAATTAATTGAAACCAGTTCAGTTCTGAATTGTAAATGGATTTAATATCAATTATTGATCGTTGACTGAGTTAATGATCTGTGATTTGACTTGTAATTCTCTTGGATACTGATTTCAATTATCTACTGTCTGTGCCATTAAATAGCCAAACAAACTAAAGTAGTTAGAATAAAACATTGATACGTTTTATTGGAAGTAAATCGACTTGTACCGATCGCTATCCCGAATTTTCAGAAAATGTGATGATTACAAGCGAATTAATTTCGATGGATAGGTCATGATAAAGTAAACATATGGAATGAATTTCAATATGTGAATATTGACATCCTGATTGTAGAATTGTTTATTTTAAACAACTTGGCCTTTAAAAATTTATCTTTTGGATTCGAAGAGATCGGGATCGAATATCAGCATTATCCGAAAACCACCTCGATCCAATATCCACTACGAACCTTTACGGTTTTGATTGTAGAGCCTAATATGCTGAAATTTAATTAATGTAACAATTTCGGCTATTTTAATAAGTATTCATACTTAGACACTATTATAATATCACTGGATTTTCTATAAAAGTGTTTTGGTTATCGTAAGGTAAAAACCCGCCGTGTTTATATGTGGCATGGTCTTACGAGATACCTTTGTTTTCAAAGGATTTTAATAACATTAATAATTCAAATTGAGTGTGTTTACTCATGCTGGTTTTCCAGACTGACTCGGGTGTTATTTTATTATAATGCTCGGGTTAGATCGAGTATTACAAATTCAGGTTAGAATGCTTTGGAGCTTAGAAGACAAGCTGGAGGATCCAGACGTATATCACGTACTTGATTATATTCCGCCGTGTGTGTAGACTGTATAGTCAGCACTGGTGAGGATAAGTTATAATAATTGTCCATATTGATATACTGATTGTTGTACTCTGATCATTGTATGTATATTGACAGTTACAGTTTCTTTGTATAAAGATCTGTTGTTATATATTATATTTTGTTCCGCTGCGATTGTGAGATTTTGTGTTGTTGTTTTGTTTCTTCTTCTATCTGTTTCTTCTTAACCCCTAATGATCTGGTATTTCTGGCACTCGATTGCTTGGCATTCTATACAGTGGATGTATTTATGTCGATTTTCAAGGGTCGAAAATCCCTGGCTCTTACAGTTGGTATTAGAGCTGAAGGTTAAGCGAGAACCTTGGCTTTGGTGAGGATTACTCATTAGAGATAGGGTCAGTAGTACCTTAGAAAGAGTTTGAGGGTATATACGTATAAGAGAGAGCGTATTTGTTAGTGATATAAAATTATTTTGATATTAATAAATGAAATGATTTTAACTTGGATTTTTTAAAAATGAATTCTATAAACTGATAAAATCAATCATGACTGTTGATGATAATTGGATGTTATCTCTTTGTTGATTGATTGTTCGATTAATATGGATGTGCATATTGTCACTTATTGATTGATGAGTCATCCTCGGCCAGTCTATGAGCATCGACTATTGGCTGTTGATTTGAGCATTTGACTATGGTTGGAAATTTTGGTTTTTAATATATTTAACGAGTTTGAGAAACTGCATGTTTTAACATGGATTTTGAGGTGAATTGTATATTTGAATTTCCCCTATATCATTTTAAAGAGTAATGGATACCATTTGAAAGTGATATATGAAATATGGTTTATTTAGATATGGTTAATAAATAAATAAAAAGTTATTCAAACCGGAAATTGAGAGTTTGAATTCCGGGAGTTTTTGAAATTGGGTTATAAGATTCTAGAAATATATCATAGCATAATTTGAAATTATTTTCCGAATAGAACTTTATGAATGATTTCAAAGTGATTTCAAAACGGGGTTTTCAAAAGATTTAAAAGAAATGAAGTCTAGAACTCACTTCTGTCGCTGGAAAATAAATTTTGGTGATGACTGCAGCATCATCGGCATTCATTTTCGAGTTTCAGAGTAGGGAGGCCACTTTAGTAGCTTTGCTACTCGATTGTTTAATGGAATTGTTTTGATTCAAACCCCGGAAGTATGATTTGATATTCAAAAGAGAAATGTATATACTTATTTCTGATGATTTGAAATAAACCCAGTGTTTAGTTCTTGAATTTTGGGTTGAATTATATTATGAACACATGTATCCTATGCATTAGGATTGATTGATTGATTGTCCATCTTGTTGAGATGATTGATTGCCGATTTCCAATTTTGAATTAGAAATTGATTTTTCCGACTATTCTAAATAGTTGAATACTTCTAAATTGAGAATTAATTTTAAAAGCTAAGAATTTTTGGAAAGTATATAAAGTTAGTTTTGATAATTTTAAAATAAAAACTAATGGAAGTTGAACAAGTTTTTTTTAAAAACTAAATATTTTGATAAGTAAATTGTGTAAGCTTATTTTGTATTATACAAGTATGAAATTTAGTTTCGAAATGTTCTTAAATGAAAAGAGTTTTAAGAAATGTTTTGAACGTAGTCATATTTATAAAATCTTATTTTTTTTTGCAAATTGATTTTCCTTAAGCAGTTCCAACTTTGCGTAAATATGAAAAATATTTTTGAAAGGTTTATAATGGAATTTGTTTCAAGAAACAATTTGAACCTAGTAAATGTTTGTAATAAAAAAGATTTTGAAAAGTATTTGATCGTAAAGAAATTTGATTTTATATGAATTTGATATAAACATAAAACCGAGGTTGCAAAATACAATTGATTAGAAATTTTGAAAATTTTGAATCTTGAATGACATTCAATTTGAAAGGGAAAAATGATTGTTGAGATCGTATATGGATTTAAAAATGAACTAATATATGAAAATGGATTGATTTCGAAGACCTTTGACTTTATACAAATATTTGATTTGAAAGTTTTCGATTCTTATATGAAACTGGTTTGTACAAGTATGAAGTTATTTTGAAAACTACTGATTTTGAAAGGTATTCGATCTAAAAGCTGTAATCTTATATATAACAGAATTTATATAAGAATGATATGATATATTCAAGACTATTGATTTAGGAAGGTACTCGATTTGGAAACAAAATCTTATATATAATGGAATTTATATAAGTGTGATATTTGAAGTTGTGATTTGGAAAGGGTACTATATATGGTATGATATATTTCGATGTAAAAGATATGGGAAGTACCCTCCATGATTTTTGATATTCATTCTATTGATTGATTTAGGTTGTCCGGACATAAACTCATGAGTTCCTTCGAATTCCATAGCGTAACCTATGGTCTTATGATTCGATTGGCATAGCGTAATTCAGGGGGCATGATGCCTACAGTCTACTTATGATTTCACTGGGATAGCGACGTAACCATTGTGTAGCCACGATCTATGGTCGATGTACTTGGCGTAATTTGAGGTGGCAGAGATTGTCTACAGTTTACTATGTTCTCGCTGGGATAGCGACGTAACCGCAGGGTGTAATCACTAAGTAAACTGTGATCCACATGGCGTAATTCGAGGTGGCAGTGACTGCCTATAGTCTACTATGTTTTCTTTGGGATAGAGATGTAACTATTAGGCGTAACCGCTAAGTAGACTACGATCCATGGGAGATTTGATTTTGATTTGCATGGCGAAATACGCGGGGTAGAGATTACCTATAGTTATAGATGATTCCTCTGGGATAGTGGCGTAACCATTGTGTAACTACGATCCATGATTGGTTTTCGAGTGGTACTTTCCATATCTGTTTTTAAAGGTTTTTCAAGTATTTTCACTTGGTGTTAAAATGGGTCTACTAAGTACTTAGAGATTTCTAGTCTTGCATCTAATCAACTTATTACCAGATTCTGTAAGAACGAGGATAAACTTGTTGAAACATCGAGTTATCAAAAGTATTTTCAATAAAAAAGTATTTTGTTATAAAAGAAATTTCAACAAAGAAAATTTCAAACATTTAAGAATTGAATAAGAGAAAAACCAAAATAAAAATGGTTAAATATTGGAATAAAAATCAATCTTGAATTATAAAATGAATTTGAACACAGGTCAAACCAATTGAAGTGGTTTTTGAAATAAAAATCAGATATTGAAGAACAAAATGGAAATAAACTAATTAGATGAACTAATTAGTAGACTGGATATTGGAATGAGACTTGAGTTAAATGGAATTGAATAAAATTGAATAAGAATCAATCTAAAATTTGAAATGAAATCTGTTTGCAATGGGAATAAACTTAAGCTATATAGTTGAAATAATTGGAGATAAACGAATTACTTAACTTAATATTTTTGGATGGAAGCTTGGTTCAAATAAATTTATGAAATGGTCCATAAATAGATTGGCATGGATTTGATTGTTGTGGAATATAAAATTGAGAAAACAAGGTTTTGCGAATAAATTGTGTGTGAATCATTTGAATGTAGGGAATGGAATATAAATCGATTGAAAGTGGCTAAGTTAGTATTGGAACCTTACAATTGTTTTTAAATACATGTGTAACATGTTAGGTTATGCAATCTAGGTGTTTGCATTAGTAAAATGAAGGTGAGGTCGTGGAAGACTGGGGATAGTATGGGGAAGCCTATCTAGAGATGATGATAGGATAGCTATTTGTTGGTTTGTATAGTGTATACCTTGTTTGCTATGGTTGTTAGTGTATTACTTATGTATGTGCTTTACGATATAAATATATGACTTTTTGGTATAGCTTGAATTATCATTTTGCTTTCTAATTTCGGGGACGAAATTCTTTTAAGGGGGAAGGAATGTAACGACCTGGATTTTTAGCCATCTATTTTGGAATAATTAACTAATTTTAATTATTGGAATATTAATTTTTGTAAGATGAATAACTAAAATTTTCAGATATTGTGAATATCTAAATATATAAATTTTGAAAGCTATATTGGATTTTTAAATGCTAATTGCTGAATATGACAAATATATATATGTATATATGTGTATATAAAATAGTGTATAGGTAAAAATGTATATATCTAAAGGTATATATAAATATGTAAATATGTTTATGGCAAATATATAAATATATATATATATATATATATAAGAATGTATATATACATATGAAGCTTCATGATGATAATCTCAAATCAAGCATACACAAACATCAAATTCAAGCACATAAAAGATCAAATCGAGCATACAATAAATAACATCAAGCTTATAAAATCAAATCAACACATAATAAATCAAATCACATATAAAAATTAAATCAGCCCACATTGAAAAAAATGAAATATGAGAACCTGTACATGTAAATACAATATCAGCCACCCTAGTACAGATCTCAGCCACCCTATATTGCATTGTACATTTCCCTTTCTCTTATAAATACATGGTCGAGTTGCTCATGCCTATTCATATAAAAAAACAAGCAAAGATCTGCCATTAAAACAAAAATGGATTAATTGTTCAAGAGTTAGGAGGGAAGGACTTAAGCAAGCAACATTTGTTCATCCATTGTTAACAGTGAGTAAAACAATCTATATTTTGGTTACAGATTATTACTTATGAATATATATATATATACACACACATATATATATATATGACTGAGTTATGAATAGATCATTGATATATATATCAATTAGTTATGTGCTGCGATATGAATATGTGTAGGTATGTGTGTACTGAACATGGTTAGATCTACCAAAGCCTGTAAAATTCTTCTCCGCTCTTTGTTTTGTGTAAAAATTAGTTAAGACTTTTAACTTCAAAAATCATTAACTCATCATCTATTTAGTTTCTAAACCAGATACCAAAACCAGAATTGTTTGTTTATAAATGAAGAACATCTTAAAATTTGTTTTGTCGAATTTCATCAAGTAAAGGCTAAGAAAATTCCCGTTCAACAATGAATGGGTCAAGTGGGTTGAAAACAAAATATCATAATACAGGAAACATATCATATAGTCGTGTTTGTCATTGGAAATTATGATTTTTAAGGGTGATTTGAGATTTTCTTGTGATGTGTGGAGAGAGAAATTGGGGAATGAACGAAATTGGACATTTGGTCAAATTATAGTGATGTGATGGATTTCAGAGCAAGGCATTTGGCGGGAGGTGATTTAGGGGATGGCGCATCAGAGAAAAATGGCATGGTGATTTATCATGGTGTGTCTTGGACCGACGAGGTGGTTTTAGGGTTAGTTGTGTTTGGGTTTCGTGTTTTTGGCAATGGCATAAGGACGAGGAAGATAGGGCCATGCGCTAGGGGGGAAAGGAAGAATTGGTCGAGGCGAAGCTCTGGGTGAACTCTGGTGGTGGATAGCGGTATACAGTGGAAAGGCGAGGCATTTTGGTGGACTTCAGTCATTCCAGGTCTCGGTGGGTAGTTCGAAATTTTGAACTGAAGGGTCGGCATAGGTTTCAAGTGGTGGAGCGTGGAGTGGTGGTCGAACGTGACTCATAAGGATGATCGACGGCAAGGTTCATCGGCGGAAGCATGAGTGCATGTGCACAGGTTTGTGCACGTTTCAGTATTCAAATGGAAAGAGGGAAGAGAGGAGAAAAGAACTGGAAGGGAAGAAGATATTGGGTTGGGCCGGGTTTTGGTGGAGCAAGAATGAGCTGGGTGAAGGAAAAGTTTAAATAATTTAATTCTTTTATTTTAAAATCCATAACTTTAAAAACAATATCTCTTCCTCATTTTGAATCCAATCGACGAACCAATTGTTACATCGAGAGCCTATCGCCGAGTAGTTCCATCTGAACCAATATTGTCGAGTTTTCTGCAACGTCAAAACTTTAATGATTTATAATATTTAAAGTGAACGAGTAAGAAATTTCTTATTCGATAAATTATCTGTTAATTAATCAATTCATTGTAAAATGGACTGTTTAGCTTTAAATTAAATAAGGATAAATTATTCTAATTAATTTCATTGATTAACAAGTAATATGGATTGAAATATATAACTCGACTCAATTAATTGAAACCAGTTCAGTTCTGAATTGTAAATGGATTTAATATCAATTATTAATCGGTCATTGAGTTAATGATCTGCGATTTGACTTGTAATTCTCTTGGATACTAATTTCAATTATCTATTGTATGTGCCATTAAGTAGCCAAACAAACTAAAGTAGTTAAAATAAAATGTTGACACGTTTTATTGGAAGTAAATCGACTTGTACCGATCACTATCCTGAATTTTCAGAAAATGTGATGATTACAAGTGAATTAATTTCGTTGGACAGGTCATGAAAAAGTAAACATATGGAATGAATTTCCATATGTGAATATTGACACCCTGATTATAGAATTGTTTATTTTGAACAACTTGGCCTTTAAAAATTTATCATTTGGATTCGAAGAGATCGGGATCGAATATCAGCATTATCCGAAAACCACTTCGATCCAATATCCACTACGAACCTTTACGGTTTTGATTATAGAGCCTAGTATGCTGAAATTTAATTAATGTAATAATTTCAGCTATTTTAATAAGTATTTGTACTTAGACACTATTATAATTTCACTGGATTTTCTATAAAAGTGTTTTGGTTATCGTAAGGTAAAAACCCATTGTGTTTATGTGTGGCGTGGTCTTACGAGATACCTTTGTTTTCAAAGGATTTTGATAACATTAATAATTCAAATTGAGCGTGTTTAGTCACGTTGGTTTTCCAGACTGACTCGGGTGTTATTTTATTATAATGCTCGGGGTCAGACCGAGTGTTACAGATTTAGGTTAGAGTGCTTTGGAGCTTAGAAGACGAGCTGGAGGATTCCAAACGTATATCACGTACTTGATTATATTCCGCTATGTGTGTAGACTGTATAGTCAGCATTGGTGAGGATAAGTTATAATAATTGTCCATATTGATATACTGATTGTTGTACTCTGATCATTGTATGTATATTGACAGTTACAGTTTCTTTGTATAAAGATCTGTTGTTATATAATATATTTTGTTCCGCTGCGATTGTGAGATTCTGTGTTGTTGTTTCTGTTTCTTCTTAACCCCTAATGATCTGGTATTTCCGGCACTCGATTGCTCGGCATTCTATACAGTGGACGTATTTATGTCGATTTTCGAGGGTCGGAAATCTCGGGCTGTTACACAAATTGTGTAAGACAAAAGGAAGATTGTCAGAATATGGAATAATAAACATATATCTTCTTCAAGGAAGTTAAGTTAGTGCAGAAATGAACAACTATAGAACCTGGCATGAGTGGTAGACAAATCTTTTAATGAGTTGCATCGATAATGTTATCTTTATCGATCTTGAAGAAATAACAAGCGCCCTTATATTATGGTATGTTGCTCGCCTCGTATTCCTTCTCTCTTTTGTCAGCAACCTATAATCTCATCAACGTACTCAACTACTTGTAAAGGCAATCATTTGTAATATATATGCATGACAATATATATATATATATATATCTGATGTGAAATAATGCAAAAGATATACCATGGTTCCATGATTTATTAACTATGATGAATAAAGCCCAAAGGAGTGGATGTCGGATTTGTAAACTACCAAAGGAGTGGATATGGGTGCGGGCGTGGGCTTTGGCACCGACGCGGGCGCGTGCGTGCGTTGCACCACCCGTCATTGCTTGTGTCTCTCTTTGTCTATAGGAATTATCATAGTGTACACATCTTTGTATATAAACACAAATAGTTTAGTTTACTCTAAGATGTGGGACTATTTATCTTCCAAGGCAATTAATGCCTTTACATTCCCCAATACTACTCATTTATTTCTAACAGTCCCCCACATGAATGAGTAATTGTTCAGTTTGTTCTTAAAATTATGCGAATACTTTATTGTATCGGTTAAAGTAGCACATTGGCCTTGAACTTTCCTAATGTTTATCCTTTTGACTTACTGGCGAATCAGTGGACTAGGTTGTCTTTGAACTGTAAGCCTTTAGTGTAAATCTAAAATAGACAACACGCAATAAGTGTTTATAATCCTCCTTGGTTCTCTGTTTGTGTTTGTTTTTGCCATGAACACCAGCTTGGGCTCATGAGTGCTTTGGAGAATTTGGCCTTACAATTCTCCTTAAAGCGGCGCCTTCGCACTCATGTAGGTGATTCTATAACGGGTATTTCACAATACTCTATTTGGTTCTTAATATTACCAAGTATAGACATCATTAAAAGCATCAAAACTTATCCTCTTTTCTAGCGAGTAGTGCACTGCCTTATTTTAATAATGGTTTGAATATTTACAGTGCCATCAAGTCCATCTAAACTTAGTTGTCCCTTTGAACCTAGATCTTGGGATCTCCAGTCAACTAGGTGGGGTTTCCATTTAAAGAAACTTTTAGTTTATGGGCCTTAACCTCATTCACATCGATAAGATATTAACCTTCTCTCTAGGTAAACCTTTTGTTAGTGGATCCGCAATGTTATAATTTGATCTTACATAGTCAATTATGATAACCCCATTGGAGAGAAGTTGTCTAACAGTTTTATGTCTACGACGAATATGTCTATACTTGCCATTATAAAGCTTACTATTGGCCCTTCTAATAGCTGATTGGCTGTCGCAATGTATGCTTATTGGAGGTATAGGTTTTTCCCAATTTGTAATACCTTCTAAGAAACCTCGAAGCCAATCTGCTTCTTCTGCGGCTTTGTCTAAGGCAATAAATTCTGATTCCATGGTTGATCTTGCTATACAAGTTTGTTTAGAGGATCTCCAAGATATTGCCCCACTAGCTAAGGTAAACAAATATCTACTAGTGGATTTTGTATCTGATGAACCAGTTATCCAATTTGCATCACAATACCCTTCTATTACAGATGGGTACCTATCATAATGTAGTCCATGACTTTGTGTATACCTTAGGTATCCTAGTACTCGAATTATAGCTTTCCAGTGATTCTTTCCTGGATTGCGAGTATATCTACTGAGTTTACTTACAACATATGCTATATCAGGCCTAGTGCAGTTCATTATGTACATAATGATGCCTAGTATACGAGAGTACTCAAGTTGATAAATACTATCATCGCTATTTTTAACCTAGTTTTGGTTTAAATCTACGGGTGTTTTTTCTGATATGATATTATGTTTAACTTTTCAAGTATTTTCCCAATGTAATGTGATTGGGACAACACATATCCTTGGTTGGTTTTATGTATTATTACACCAAGTATCACATCATCGATTCCCAGATCTTTCATATCAAATCTGGTGGAAAGCATATCTTTTGTTGATTTTATTATCTCCATATTGCTTCCAAATATTAGTAGATCATCTACATATAGACATACAATGACATATCCCATATTTGTATGTTTAAAATAGACACATTTATCACATTCATATGAAATCCATTTAATATCATATTTTCATCAAAATTTTCATGTCATTGTTTAAGCGCTTGTTTAAGCCCATACTGTGATTTTCTTAATCTACAAACCTTACTTTCATTTCCAGTTTTTAGGAAACCTTCAGATTGTTTCATGTATATTTCTTCTTCCAATTCTCCATTTCAAAAAGTTGTCTTTACATCCATTTGATGTATTTCTAAATCGAGTGTGGATAAGATTGCTATCAGCATTCTTATTGATGTTATTCTAGAACTGGAGAATATGTATCAAAATAGTCTAGGTCTTCCTTTTGTCTGAAACATTGAACCACAAGTCGAGCTTCATACATGTCTATTGAACCATCAGGTTTCAATTTCTTCTTAAAAATCCATTTATTACCCAAGGTCTTGCATCCTTGAGGTAAATCGACTAATTCCCATGTATTGTTTGCCATAATGGATTCGATTTCATTGTTAATAGCCTCCTTCCAATAAGGAGCATCGGTGGAGGACATAGCTTGTTTGTATGTTAATGGATCGTCTTCTAACATAAATGTGTAGAAGTTTGGACCAAAAGTTTTTTATATCCGTGATCTTTTGCTTCTCCTTAGTTCCTCTTGTCGATTAGCACTATTTTTCTGATCATTATCAACATTTTTTTCAGTATTCTCAAGAGAATTGGAGATTTCAGTTTCCCTTGGTCTCTTTTGAGGATAATTTTCAGTACCCTATTTTAAAGGGTATATATGTTCGAAAAATCTAGCATTTCTTGACTCAATGATAGTATTTACGTGAATATCATCAATTTTGGATTTGTGTGCCAAGAACCGATAAGCGACACTGTTTTGTGCATATCTAATGAATACACAATCAATTGTTTTTGGTCCAATTTTGACTTTCTATGGTTTAGCCACTTCTACTTTCACAAGACACCCCCACACTTTTAAGTATTTGCAGGATGGTGGTCTATTTTTCTACAATTCATAGGGAGATTTTGATGTTTTCTTTCGTGGTATCTTATTCAAAATATTATTTGCAGAAAGAATAGCTTCTCCCCAGAAGTTATCTGGCAAGCCAGAACTAATTAGTAAGGCATTCATCATTTCTTTAAGAGTTCGATTTTTCCATTCGGTTATACCGTTGGATTGAGGTGAATACGGGGCTGTAGTTTGGTGTATAATACCATGTTCGGCGTAGAATTCCTCAAAAGGAAATTCATATTCATCTCCTCTATCACTTCTTAAAGATTTTATTTTCTTGTTGAGTTGATTTTCAGCTTTTGCTTTATATTGTTTAAACATGTCGAATGCTTCGTCCTTACTTCTAAGGAGATACACATAACAGTACCTTGTACAATCACCAACGAAGGTAATAAAATACCTTTTTCCACCTCTAGTTTGACACATTTTTAAGTCACATACATTTGTGTGTATTAGGTCTAGAGGTTCAGTTTCTCGTTCAACATGGTGAAACGAGTTTCTTGTCAATTTTGCTTCTGCACAAACTTAACATTTATAGTTGGAATCTATGTTGCATTTTGGTATAAAGTCTAGATTAATCAATTTTCGTAAGGAATCGAAATTTACATGGCCTAATCTATAATTCCATATGTTAGAGGAGTCAACAATATAAGCAGAAGATTCAATTTTATTCATATCATTGTTTGGTACAATAGTGGTTACATTTGCCTTAAATAAACCATCACAAACATATCCTCTTCCAACATACACTCCATTCTTTGATAACACAAATTTATCAGACACAAAATCGAGTTTGAAGCCCTTCTTTCTAAGCAACGATTTAGAAATTAGGTTCTTGCAGATCTCTAGAACATGAAGAACATCTGCCAAAGTTAGTACTTTTCCAAAAGTAATTTTCAGTACAATTTTTCCTTTGCCCTCGACTTTTGATGCGGATGAATTACCCATAAAAAGTCATTCATCCTCAGTAGCAGTTTTGTAGGTTGTAAACATCCACTTATTTTCACATATGTGTCGTGTGGCTCCTATGTCTACAAACCATTCCTTCGAGTTACCAACAAGGTTGCATTCGGATACTACTGCACATAAGTTCATATCAGACATGCCTTTTGAGATGTCAGCCATGTTTGCTTCTGATTTCTTTTTCTTGGGTGTGCGACATTCGGCGGCTTTGTGTCCTTTCTTTCCACAATTATGGCATGAACCTTGAAATTTCTTTGATTTCTTAGGAGCATGCTCACGTTTCCTTTTGTTGGGTTTCTCCGACTTGACTACATTTGCCTTGGTAATCATGGTATGCAAAGTCTTCTTCTTAGATTTTCGGTTATCTTCCTCAATCCTCAATCGTCAATCGGATTACAAGTTCCTTCATTGTCATCTCCTTGCGTTTGTGCTTAAGGTAGTTTTTGAAATCTTTCCATGATGGAGAAAGCTTTTCAATTGCAGCGGCAACTTGAAAGGATTCAGTTAGAGTCATTCCTTCATCGTGCAGTTGGTGGATAATGGCTTGTAACTCTTGAATCTGGTTTATAACGGTCTTTGCATCAATCATTTTGAAGTCAAGGAATTTCCCTGCTATGAATTTCTTCATGCCTGCATCTTCGATTTTGTACCTTTTCTCTAATGCCATTCAAAGTTCTTTGGAAGTTCGAGCAATACAATATACATTGTATAGGCTGTTGTCGAGCCTATTTGATATGTAGTTCTTGCACATAAAGTCAGAACTCTTCCAGACATTCAAGGTTTCAACTTTTGTTGCATCGAGTTCCAATTCTTCGACTACGGAAGCATCTTCTATGAGAAACTTTGCAAAGCCCAAAGTCATCAAGAAAACCAGCATCTTTTGCTGCCAGCGTTTGACGTCCATCCCTGTGAACTTTTCCGGCCGTTCTCCATGAGGTAATGCCATTATTGGAACCATACGTGTAGACTGAGCAGTAATCATAATCTGTGTTGGTGCAAAATTGTTGCTTTCATGAGACATTTTCGTCTATAAAAACAGCCAACAATAAAGCAATTTTGTTTCAAGATTGTTATTCGTAACATCAGAAAAAGTGTTACGAAATTGTTAAACAGTAACGTCAAAAAAGTGTTACGAAACTGTATACAAAAATTGTTAACAGTAACGTTACAAAAGTGTTACGAAAATGTTACAATTCTGTTGCAAATTGCAACAATAACAAACCGTCACAAGTACGTCGCAAAATTGTTATGAGTAGAACTGTGTAATTAACAAATAAAGTAGTAAACAACGTACTGATTAGATTGTTTGAGTCCAGTGTTGGAAAACTATTTCCTTGAAACAATATTGCTCCTTCTACGGCGCTTAAGGATATCGAACAATTGTTTCCCAAGATAAAATGGACTTTCTCTGTAATGCTACGCAACAATCGCAGAGCAATGGCGAACTCAAGAGAGTATTTTTTAAGAATAGAGTGCTGTGTGGAGAAAGAAAATGTAGAAAAACTTAATTGTACGTCAACTGTTTTCTTTCTGCCTATATATAGGCGCGAGGAGGTGCACCTATTCGGTAATAGGTGCCTATTCAAACGAATGCGACTGTTGGAAAAGTTGCGACCATTTACCATGAGGGGAATGCAGAATATGGATCTTAAGGCTAGGAATAACACTAGAGGGGGGTGAATAGTGTTTTTAAGAAATTACTAAATCTTTTTAGTTATTGTTGATTTGAATACAAATGTATGCAGTATTCAGACACAGATATAATCACAGAAACAAACACAGATGCGGAAATAAAGTAAATGCAGTAAAGGAAAGAACACACCGGATTTTATACTGGTTCGGAGTTACCCTACATCCAGTCCCGCACAACTAAGTACAGATTTCCTTTCAAAAGCAATTCAACAATTACAACCCTCGGTTTCAAGGCTACGAGGTACACCCTCCAGAATCATAATCCTCAGGGTAGAGATACTTGATTTACGGGCGACAAGTTCACCCAATTGATTTCCAAGGCTACAATCACACCTTTTCTCGCTTGATTGATTTCCAAGGCTACAATCATACCTTTTCTCGCTAGATAGATTACAAAGAAGCCTAAAACTCTGAATAGCACTTAGATCTTGTTGAGATAGTGATAGAGAATCAAACCAGAGATGATCTAGTTAGATTCAATGTTGATTTCGGTAGAGTGATGATAGGATTTTGAATAAGAAAATGTGGAAGAAGAAGAGAAGTGAAAAACCAGAAAATCTGATTAAAAATTCGTTGAAACTAACCCCTATTTATAGAAGAACAACAGTCATGTCCATTCGTGAAGAGTTATGGTGAATAGACACTTCTTTTGAAATTCAAATTTTGAACTCAACCGTCACCATGTCGACATGGTCACCATAGGCATGTCGACATCCCAAAGCAATTTTTGATGTTTTGATTTTCTTTGAAAATAACCTTTATCTTATATTAAAATTATTTTAAACTTTATAAATATACTTGACTATAGATAAAATACATAGATAAATATAGAGAATAATATATATATAATTTTACTATAATTTTATATTTTTAAATATGAGTATAAATATATTATATTTAAAAGATAGTTTAAAATAAACGAAGTTTAAAAACAAGAATATTTAAGGCTAAAACATCTTTTTGAAAATCATTTGAAAAGATAATTTTTAAGGCTAAAACATTTTGAAAAGCAGTTTTGAAAATCATTCCGAAGTAGTTTTGAAAATCATTTTGAAGTAGTTTTGCAAGCTTCTTCCTGCACAATATCTCATCATGTCAGGACTCGAGAACTTGTACAAAACCAGGATGTTCGTGGGTTTGTAAGCCACTTGTCGTAGGTTTGTAAGCTACTTGTCGTGGGTTTGTAAGCCACTTAAAAGGTAGAAATGGGTTCCATCCCAAAAGAAAATTGGAGTGAAGATTTCAGTGCTATTATGAAGTTTTAACAAAATTCTAGACTCGATACTTATCTTGAAATCTTGAACTCTTGATAATCTTGATACTCATGAGTCTTCAATCTTGATATCTTGAATCTCTATACCGTACAGTCTTTATTCTTGGTACCTGCATGGTTAAATCCTGCATATACATATATATCTAAACTATATTGTTAGTATTTATATTTTATATTCTTATTCTAAGGTTGTTGTCATCAAAACCATCAACTCATGGACTAACAATCTCCCCCTTTTTGATGATGACAACCTTTGTTTATAAAATATTACTTCTATCCTAATAACTCCCCCTAAATCTAATAACTCCCCCTTAATCTATGCCTAACTATCCTATTTTATATTTCTCCCCCTTTGTCATCAACAAAAACAAACAAACTCTAAACTATACAACTCTTAGTCTAATACCCTACATGATGATAGTGTTATCATCAATTCAAACTTAGTCCTAAATTACAAACTCTCCTAACTAAGAATCTATATAATAATACTGTTAATAGAACATATATAAGAACACACATTTTTTATTAATTTTTTTTATATTTACATTTTTCGTAGAGATCGAAACAAAAACAAACAATAAATAGAAAAGGAAGAAAAGAAACTAATGTGTGTTTTTGAACATAGGAGATCTATGAACCGAACAATTTGGATAGTGGAAACAGAAATTTTCACGTTGTTCGACAAGATTTCCATCTTTGTCAAAGCATACTTCGCCAATGCAAACGACTTTGTCATTGTCTTCCACGTGCGCCTCTTCCATGGGGACTACTTCTTCTTCTTCTTCGCTGGCCTCTTGTACATGATCTTCTGATGAGTCCTCGTCAATCAAGATTGGGTTGGCATGATTATCCATTAGAAACTTTTGCAAATTCCTAAGGATTTTGCCTTGCCTCTCTTGTTCTTTGGCCATTCGAAGTTGCATCACTTGGATTTTAGTCATTAACTGAAGGGTATTTTTCAGAGAATCCTCTATTTTCATTACACGAGTGAGCGTTGATTGTTGACACGGACCAGAAGTAGGCAATGGAAACAAAAAGGATGATTTTAAGTTTGATTTGGAAGAGGAGGCCATTGATAAATTGAACTCAGAAGATAGGACAGAGAGAAAACAGAGAGAATGAAGAAAAATTTCGAAATAAGAGAAATTTATAACCACTTATTTAAATTTTGGTGGGAAAAAATAACACTGAGATAGCTTTTAAGTGAGTTTAACATATCTTATAATACGTTTTATAGCTTTTAAGTGAGTTTCTTTAGGTTGGGATTGATACCTTGCACAGAGACAGACACTATGCATGATATCAGGTCTACTCGCAGTGATATAGAGTAGTGATCCAATCATTCCTCTATATAATTTTTGATCTACATCTTTCGAGAGATCTTCTTTACTAATGTACTCATTGGTTGCCATGGGAGCGGGTTTTCCACTAGCAGTAGTTAAACCAAATTTACTAATTAAGTCTTTAGCATATTTTTCTTGACTAATAAAGATACCATTATCTAATTGTTTTATTTGTAATCCTAAAAAGAAGTTTAATTTACCCATATGACTCATCTCAAACTCTTTTGTCATTATTTCAGAAAATTCTTTATTCATTTCAAAATTAGTTGATCCAAAAATGATATCATCTACGTAGACTTGTCCTAGTTGAATTATCATAGTGTCCACATCTTAGTATATAAACACAAACAGTTTATTTTTTTTCTAAGATGTGCGACTATTCATCTTCCAAGGCAGTTAATGCCTTCAAATTCCCCAATACTACTCATTCATTTCTAACAGGACATACTTTTTTGTGTTTAGAAATTAAAATATTGATTCAATAGTAGAAGATGAAATTTGAGATGGAATATTGCTTTTTCTTAATTTAATAATTGATAAAATATGATAGATGATACCCCCAACACATACCAATCTATACTTTCAAAAAATAAGATGCAAGCAACTTTATTTCACAAATCATGATATTAACATATAAAAAGGAAAGATATAAATTACCTGATAGATGGATGGCATTAGCATCAAATTTCTTAGAGCATTATTTCGTTTAAAACAAAACTCCAATGCAATAATCAAATTATTCACAAGCCAGTAGCTACAATTATTATTACTAGATGAGCATACCATTTTTTTAAATGTAATAGAAAAATTACATCTATATTTCACCTTTAATTATCATAGGAAGTACATCTATCTGGGAGGTGGTACTTCTCATACTCAAATGGGAAAATAACAAGCCACCATATTTCATGTAACGACCCATAATTTTTGAGTCCTCGAATTTGAATATTTAATTTATTTGAATATTTGAATTGAATTTAAAATATAATAAAATATATGTTTCAAATAACTGTTTGATTTTTAATGACTATTTTTAATTTAATTTATTGGATTTTTCCATAATTTTTTATTTGGAAAATAATTAAGTTTTCATTTGATGCATTTTGCGGCAAACATTGATATTTTTGAAATTGCACAGAATAAAATAACATATTTATTTTATTGTTGTTTTATGATCGTATCGCATTGTTATGCATGACTATATTTTTATTTCTATCATTCACGGCTCGTATGCGAACGTGTTATTGTGTAGCGGTGTACCTCAAAACTAACTTTTTACAAAACAAAATTTACACAAAACTCATTCACAAAGGCAAAGTAAATCACACATGCAAGTATCTCTGTCCTTGCTATTGACTTTTCAGTACTTACCCTTGAAGTATTTTTCTTTAATATATATGTGTGAAAAATACACACGCAAGAGGGAGGAGGTTGGACACAATTTCATTAATAAAACTTGTATATATTTTCTTCTCTACAAATACAAATACACAGAACCCATTTTTCACCTTTCATTTTAATTATTCCAATAACTCCCTCCACACAAAGATTTAACTGAATTGATGAACATGAAAGCTGTAAAGGATGGAAAAAGCTACATGTTCCGTTCAAATTGCACTCGAGATGGTGGTGCCGTGGTGGAGATATCCCCTTATGAACTTTCTGTCCATGTGTGTGAGTGTGGTGTGCATGTGTGTGTATGACCGAGTTCACGTATGGGCATGTCCGTGAGTGAATGATGTGTGCAAGCATTGGAAGACAAAGGAGGATGATGGGCTGTGAGTCTTGGAGGCATGCATGTACTCTTTTGAGTCATAGTTGCATGCATGTGTGTTGTTCAGTGTGTGTATGCGTGGATGGGGGGTGTGTGTGTGTATGATAGAGAGGCAGGCGTGGGCAGATACAAGAAGGAAGTTTGTTGTGTTCATTTGGTAGCAGGTGCTCATGAATTAATTTGGGGTATGGAGTTTGGGCTTGGTGAATTGGAGTTTCCTTGAGAGTGAAGGAAGCAATGGGTGCGGTTTGATTTGCTGGGTTTGGGCCGTGAAGGTTTTTGTTGGGGTGAGAGTTACATTAGTTTAGTTATTCTAAATAGTTTAGTTTAAATGATTTAAACTTGAAAAGGGAATAACTCACCCATACAAAGTCCATTTAATCCGCATTCTTCGACATTAGATTCATATTAACGAATAAAACACATTAATATAATTGACACATTTCGTAAAGTATAAAATAATGATAAATTATTATTGGTTAAATTTAATTACAAATAACGTGGTTAAATAATTATACTTCATTTTAGACATTTGTTTAGCAGAATAAATTCCTGTTCTACTATTATATAAATTTGAACATTTATTTATACGTGCCAGTTAATTTTGATTGATGTGTTATTGTCCATTACAATTGTTGATAATAATGTGTTTGTTATTATTATTAGTTAGGTTGTTTGGATTGTGCTCGGCTAGTTTATGAGCAATTAATTTTCCATTTTTTATTTGGCATGGGTTGGGTATAAAATAGTTGTAGGCTAACACCTTGTGATTTATTTCACAATTTGAGTATAAGGTGTTTAATGATAATATAGGTTTATTAAATTATTATAATTAGTTATAATAATTTAATATTTAAACATTGAACTTTAATTTAAATAAGTTGCTTTGAAAAGCGATTTATATTTGTGAAAGACTGTGCTACAGGATCAAGTAATATGGAATATAATAAATAACTAGTGCGAAAAATAATAGCAGTAAAGTAAAATGACACTAGGAATTTTTATACTGGTTCGAACTCCCATTCTACGTCCAGTCCCAGAATCCTTCTGGAATTAAAGTTAGCAACCCTCACTTAACTCGGAGGAACAGGTATTACACCACCTGAGCAACCGAACAGGACTTGACCGCCTGAGCAACAGAACAGTACTTGACCGCTTGAGCAACCGAACATGACTTTCTTATAAACCGGATTCACTTGACTTTGTGTGTTCTGAATAACACGGATTTTTCACTTGTAGTACACCCTTCCTATAATCTTTTCCTTAAGAATGATGTGTATAATTGTGTCTATATGAAGAATAGGAAGATTAGTATTGCTTGAAGAATATGGAAATGGAATCGTAAGCAATGATTGTATAGAGATTTGTAAATAATAGAATCAAGAATCCAATGCTCGTTAGATCAAGAGAGAATAGAAAATTAGGTAATTTGAACATTGAAACTAGAGTGCTTTTATAGTATACGATGAGTTACAATCTCTGGAAATGGATGCAACACTTCATAAAGAAGACAACTTTTGGATCAATGGAAGTGTCCATTCAAAAATGTGACTGTTGCAGGATTCAGTCGACTAAACTTGCTTGGTCAGTCGACTGAATTCAAAAGATGCACAAAATCATGCACAGACTCAGTCGACTGACTAGGTGTGTTCAGTTGACTGGTCCGTGTAATATATAAATTTTTTTACACTGACTCAGTCAACTGGTACCACTTGGTTAGTCGATTGAGCACTGCATTTCAGTGCATTGATTAAAATGTGTGTGTACTTTGAATTTCATTAAAAATGAATGAAATTTTTAATTGAATTATGAGTGATGATTCTTGAGGGAAGATTTTAACAAATCACTAAACTAAACTCTATATATCCCTTATTGACTCTTGCTAAAATATATAACTATACAAACCATATTTTGAGTCGATGAGTCCGGATGTTGTCGCGGTCGTAGATTTGTGAATTGTTGTGTCTTGTCAGCAAACAAAAAAACTATGATCTAAAATTCTCCCCCTTTTTGACGATGACAACTCCATTTGATACGAACGAATCTTCGACAAGCTTTGTTGCTTTATCTCTCTCCCTGAATATATTCCTGCAACTGTGCTATAGTTTTCTCCCCCTGAATCTATACTATATATTCCCGAAAATAATTAATCTTTTCTCCCCCTTTGTCATCTATGTTAGCACCAAAATTGGTCACTAACCTCGTTGAGAAAGATTGTGTAGAGATACAAGTGATGAAGATAAATTAAACAAGGAAGAATATGCTAATTTAAATGCAGAAAGTAAGAACACCGGATTTATAGTGGTTCAGCGTAACTGCCTACGTCCACTTTGAGGTTAAACTTTATTGATCTTCTTAATGATTGATTACAGATACAACTCGTAGATCAAATGCTTGAATACAATTGCTAAGTAAAGAAGATGAGTCTTGAAAATGGTAGAGTCTCCCCAGTGTTCTCCAAAAAAGATCCCTTTTCACTGTGCCCCTGCCCCTCTATTTATAAACAAAGATGGGTTTGACTTCCCAAGTAGGCTTGGCAGCCGAACACCTTGGCCCAAATGGAGTGGTTGCTGTATGCCGAACAAAACAGGCCGAACGGTTGGATGCCGAACCACACTCTCCATGTCGAACGAGGCGCTTGTCGTGTGGGAAGGGTAGATCGAATATCAGTCGAAGTCGAACGTGCCTCTTAGCCGAACGAAGAATCTGGCCGATCGATGTCTCTGGCCGAACGATGGCTTTGGTCGAACGATGTCTTTAGCCAAACGATGCCTCTGGCCGAACGATGTCTCTGGCCGAACGATGGCTTTGGCCGAACGATGTCTTTAGCCGAACGATGCCTCTGGCTGAACGATGTCTCTGGCCGAACGATGGCTTTGGCCGAACGTTAGCTTATGACGAACAGTACAGCCATGCCGAGCAATTGTGCACGTCGAACGTCTTCTGATGCCGAACGCTCATGGATGCCGAGTACTCCTGGATGCCGAATACTCATGGATGCCAAGTACTCCTGGATGCCAAGTATTCCTGGATGCCGAGCATTACTAATGTCGAGTACCTAGTTGCCTGGTCAAATCTCCAGGAAACACTTGCCCCCCAAAGTGTATTACGTGACCGAATCGTGATGCACTTTGAATCACATATCCCCTATACATCGCTTCGAATCTAGGTTAACTCTTCTTTGGAGATGCCTTCTTGAGAATATCAGTGATGGAGGTGTGTGCCGAGCATGGTATAAATGCCGAACGAGGCAATCGAAACCGAACGCCCCTCATGTGCCAAACGACTTTGTATGCCGATGCCGAACGCTGTGGCTTTGACCGGTTTCACCGGATATAGCCTTTTTGACTTCTTCTTCTTCCCTATAAAAGCCGGCACCTTCTTCCTTCTTCTCTTTTCACACTTTTAACACCTCTGCCTTGCACCTGACGTTTCCAGTTAACATCCTTCAACGATTCATCGATCCTTTCCAAGTCTTCAACCTACCAACTAGGTATCCATTCTTCCGCATAAATCCTTCCCATAGCTTAAAATGGTCTTTACGCTCGAGTTCCCTAATTGATAGGGTGAGTCGAGCCTTGACTAAGGTATCCTAGAGTTACACGATGAGGGTGGAAGGAAGAGTGAGTAGAGATGAGCTCTCTAGGAAGCTGTTGGTAGACGTGTTGTGGTTCGGCATAAATCTTTTATGTCGGACGAGATTGGAGGAAGGAAGAACATGGAAGAAGTAGAAGATTGTTAGGGGCGTCGAACGGTAAGGTCTGGCACAACTTGCCGAACGATTCGACCTCGTGGTTCGGTGTGGATGAAGGAAGAAGAGGGGAATAAGGTCGCTGTTAAGGACAGTGTGTCGATCGTTGTCTCAGCCGAACAGTCACAAATGTCGTACCACACTTAGGCCGAACATACATAAATGCCGAACCACACTTAGGCCGAACAATACAAATGCCGAACAACACTTAGGCCGAACAGTCATAAATGCCAAACCATACTTAGGCCGGACAATACAAATGCCGAACAATCATAAGTGCCGAACAACACTTAGGCCGAACAATCATAAGTGCCGAAACACTTAGGCCGAACAATCTTTAGCCGAACAAGTCGAGAGATACTTTTTAGCCGAGCAGGAATTAAGCTGAACATCTATTAACCTTGCCTATTCACATAACAAAACAAGGACAAGGACCTAAGCATACTAGCATATGAAACTGAACCGGATCACTAACTCCCTAGCTTTAGTAGACACAAATCTGAACTTAGATTTACATATGTTTTCTGAATCCAAAACTGTAATCACCACAAGGCAGGCTTTTTGAGACGGTCAGCGATGACGGTCTTCGAAGGCGATGATTCGAAGCTCAGTTTTATATCTTTGTAACCTTCAGATTCTTAATGCTTATACATGATTGCTTGCACTAGTTTACACACCATGTGGGGGGAATACTCATGTTGTTAATTCTAACGTTGAACGTTTTTCAAGTATAGTTTTCACAGGCGCTTAACCAGCTTCACTATTTATTGGAGATGTTTAAAAAATCTAGCTCCGCCACTATATCTGATAGGCCTGGGCCATCATTAAGGCAAGAAATCGCGGACACTTCAAATCCGTCGACTTCCCCTGCTCATAACTTAGCTCCTGATGCCCTGGAGGCAACGATTCTCTTGGACAATCCGATCGACTCACAGGCTTCGAAGATTAACGAAGTCGCGCTTCGGCGAATATGTTCCATCCACGGAATCCCTTTTTCCGATGTGTTGGTCCCGTCGAGACATGATCGTCCTCATCTACCCCCCAGTCGGGTATACTGCTTGTAACAAGTTCATGTGTTGGATGGGCAGCGTGCCTCCATTCAATTTATTTCTTCGGGACGTGTTGCAGTATATAGACATCGCCCCGTCGCAGCTGCATCCAAACGGTCACGCGTTCATATACGGGACCTATCTTCTTTTCATGGCTGTCTTCTCTAGGCCTCCAACTTCTGGCGACATTAGATATATTTATATGATTAAGAAGCGAAAGGATAGCCCCTCCTTCATGTTCCTCGAGCCATACCATAAATGCCATATCTTAACCGGAGCATGTAGTAAATTCGCCCTGTACAAACAAGAATGGTTCTATGTGTGTTGCCCTCCTGGTTTCGCGAGGAGATGGGTCGAAGGCAGTAAGTCTCCTTCCTGAGTCATCCTTCGTGCTCAATTGGAGCTGTGCTTTTTCTAACTCCTCGTTTCATCTTTTCAGGTATTAACCCTCGTCCTGAAGGCCAAGGATATTCTGAGGCCATCGAAGCCATTAGAGCTCTTCCTACCGAGGATCGGGACATCCGAACCATCATTTCAAATGAATCATTGTCGAGGTTCGGTTTGTTAGCCCCAGGTCGTCGAATTAGTCTCCCAAAGGGTGTTTCCATTCCCAAGCCTGCATTCGGTAAAGGGAAAAAACAGGCTGGATCATCATCACGCCACACTCCCGATGTACACGAAGGGGGTGAACACAAGGAGGATGAAGCTCCTGAGACTCAAGGCGAGAATGCGGGTCCTGCTTGGAACCCAGCGGTCGATGTGCATGATATCGAAACGTCATCTTCCCCTTCGAAGGGAAAGAAGAAACCGACGTACAAGATACGGAAGGAGAAAGTTAGCGGAACTTCAAAAGTTACGCTTATCTCGTCAGAGAAAGAGGCTTCTTCTCAGCACATGGAAAGTTCCTTAAAGGGCCTATCGAACCTTACCATCCCCGACGATATACTCAATTATGGTTTCGACAATCCGGAAGCCCTTAAGTTTCATTCGCCCGCTAGAGGCAACGCGGGAGTTCAACCCCCAGTCCAGGGAGATAACACTCCCATCAGTAAAGATAAAGGAATCGGTCCGTCGGGGGGAACACTAGGACACACACGCACACATGCACTTCACCATACACTTCAAGTTTTTTCATTACCCCGATTTTTCCCAACTCGTAGTTATTTTTATTCTTTGCAGGTGACATGGGGCGCTCTCACGGACTCGATCGTCTCCACGGTTCTTCTATATTTCACCATCCCGGACGAGATTCAGGCTCGGGTAGACGTAGGGACAGAGACGATTACAAGGATCGAGACAACTGTCCTCGCGATTCGTCTTATCGAAAGAAGACATATTCCCAATCTTTATATTCTCGTGATCCTCTTCCTCAAACTAAGACAGATAAAGAGAAGCTTTCACAGAAAGGGTCCCAACTCGATGTCTCCCGAGAACAGCATTCCGGCTCGTCGAGCACAAGGCAAACTCGGGAGCATTGGAAAAGAGCATAACTTTCGAAGCCTCCTCCCCCTATTCCTACGGCTGACCCCACTATAGCGGAGAAGATGGTCGAACTTAAGGCCAAATTCCCAAAAATCTGTTTCGATGGCCTGAAATTTCTCCCAGCTATTCATCACATCCCCGGGCATGTCAAGCAGAGCGCTCTTGCCTGCAACAACGACGTCTATGTTCAACATGACGCGTTTGCACATTTGGTAGAGAAAGTCTCGGAGGTATCTGTTGAGAGACAACATGAGATTGATCATTTGAAGTTGGAAGCTAGCTTTGATAAGGACATTATCAAGAGTCAAGATGAAGAGCTTGCTTCATATAAGTTGAAACTCGAAGCTGTAGAGCGGAGTGCAAAAGACACTGCCGAGGCCGTCACACGTTTAGAAGCGACCCATAAAAAGGAACTCGATGAAGCAATCCAGCGCAGTGGAGCCCTTGCCTTAGAAAAAGATTCTGTCCAGAAAGAAAGGGACGCGCTTGCCCTGCAAGTCAAAGAGTTGAAAGAATTGCTCTCTAAAGAAAAAGAGGAGAAAACAGCTGCTCAAGAAGAGTCCCAACGACACTGTGACGAAATCGTTGCTACTCGGCTCTTAAAAACGAAGCTCGATGATGAACTTGCTAGGGTTGAGATAGTGAAAAACGAAGCCCGCGAGGAGGGCAAGAGAAAAGCTTCCGAAGAGATTAACTCTCGCCTCGAAGTAGCTGCAGAGGCCGATAGAGAAGAGGTTAAGTGCATGTTTGACCCACTAATTGCTGAATTCAACGCCCGCGTCCTCATGCACCGCGACTTGACATTCCTAGGCGAGGGCTATCTTGAATATCTTACTGAGGCTTGGGAAACTTTGGTGAAGATCAGGAAGATCGAGTCGGGCTTTGAGGAAGTTGATGAGGATGCCCTGGTGAAAGAATTTCTCAGGGGGAATGAGCCAACGGACTTATCTGCAGCTTTAGCTCTTTACAGTAAAGGCTCTCCCCTACCAAAAGAGAAAAACGACGAAGCTGGCACATCTGGGGCCAAAGCTGTAGCTCCTCATCCTACTGCTCCTCCTTCTGCTCAATCGGCCGGTCGGCCAACACTTGACCCATTCGAGCAGCACACTGGCTATGATCCAGAAGATCCCGGGCTTGGCGTTCACGTGCTATCCCCTATCTTGGAAGGTGAAACTCCACGCGCAACCGATAGCCAGTCGGAACCCGGTACAAAACTTTTCTTCTAGAAGTTAAAAGATATGCCACTTTCTGGTAGTGGTTATTTGTTCTAATGCTCATTCTTTATGTTTTTATGCAGGCTGCTCTGATCCCGAACCGACTCCGAGGAGTGATGACACCAAGGAGAAGGCAGAGAAAAGCAGTGATATCGCTCATGCGGGTGTAACTCCCGGCCCTGACGCTCAAGTGATCGGGGCGCTAGATGACGACAAGTCTGACACTTCATCTCCCGTCGAAGGGAGTGATGAAATCGATATCACTGGCGCCTTCGAACATACTTCGAAGATGAGCATGAAAGAGCGTCTCGCCGAAGAAGAGAAAAAGAAAGTCGAGATAAAAGTCGAGCTTGAAATACTGGAACTTACCGACCCGCGGAATAGGCCTTTGAAAATCATTCTCCCCGGCAAATCCAAACCGCTGGATGTTCCTTCTCCCGCTCCTGACTCTGCTTCCTTGGCAAGCAAAAAATCCAAGAAGAAGCGCGAGGGAGAGGAGTCATCGGAGAAGACAAAAGAAGACAAGAAGAAGAAACCGAAGAAATAGTCGCTATACTCGTTCAACGAGATTTTGCTTAAGTCTTGTAACTACTTTTATCTTTTGTTCCCGTAGTTTGTGTAGATAGGTTCTTGACTCCAAGTTTTGGAGGAATAACTGTGTAACCCCATTTTGGACTATTAAATAAAATTTAGTTCCTTAGTCATTTGAACGATTCTTTTGCTTTTTTAGCTTTCTGAATAATTGCGGTCAAAACTCAAGTACTCATGAGTTGCATAATTTTCTTATCCATTCTCGCGTTGTTCGAACATTCTTTGGAGTGGCATACTTCTTGTTCTACATTCTTGAGTACTTAAAACTCTTTCTAAATCCGCGTTCCAGGGATTTAGAGTGAGTTGGTCTGCACTCAGGGGATTCGGAGATTCGAATCGTTTATATTCTAGTCCACGCTCCGGGGACTTACAGTACTCCGGTCCGCACTCTGGGGACTCGGAGATTTGAATCGTTTATACTCTAGTCCGCGCTCCGGGGACTTAGAGTACTCCGGTCCGCGCTTCGGGGACTCGGAGATTCGAATCGTTTATACTCTAGTCCGCGCTCCGGGGACTTAGAGTACTCCGGTCCGCACTCCGGAGACTTGGAGATTTGAATCGTTTATACTCTAGTCTACACTCCGGGGACTTAGAGTACTCCGGTCCGCTCTCCGGGGACTCGGAGATTTGAATCGTTTATACTCTAGTCCGTGCTCTGGGGACTTAGAGTACTCTGGTCCGCACTCCGGGGACTCGGATATTTGAATCGTTTATACTCTAGTCAGCACTCCGGGGACTTAGAGTACTCCGGTCCACACTCGGGGGACTCGGAGATTTGAATCATTTATACTCTAGTCCGCACTCCGGGGACTCGGAGATTTGAATCGTTTATACTCTAGTCCGTGCTCCGGGGACTCGGAGATTTGAATCGTTTATACTCTAGCCCGCACTCCGGGGACTTAGAGTACTCCGGTCCGCACTCAGAGGACTCGGAGATTTGAGTCGTTTATATGAGTTTGTACATCATACAGAATAATGTAACTCCAAAAATACATCACCCGATTGTGAGATATTGACACATTAGTAATTTATGGGAAAAGCGGCTTCAAGCCTTTATTAATGAAAACTAACTAGAATGCCTGACTACATGGTCAAAAAGAAACTAAGTGACAACTGAACAAAAACATAAAGGAAATAACTGTGCCTAAAACAAGGAAAAAACACACTAAACGTAATAATGTCGCAAATGTTCACTGTTCCATGCTCGGGGGAGTGTCGCGCCATCAACGGTCGCTAGCTTGAATGTTCCCTCTCCAAGCTTCCGTTCTATGACGTATGGGCCTTCCCAATTGGGATGCATACGTGATGGTACCGGGAAAACTCATTTCAAAATGAGATCACCCACATCAAAAACCCTTGGGCGGACTCTACCGTCGTATTAACACTTGACTCGGTGCCTATGTGTTGCCGCCCTCAATTCAGCCTCTTCACGTTTTCATCGATGCAGTCCAGCGATTCCAACAAGAGGTCCTGATTCGTCTTGGGATCATAATATGTCACTCGATGCGATGGAACTTCAAGTTCCACGGGTATAACGGCTTCAGAGCCGTATGCCAAGGCGAATGGAGTGTGGCCGGTCGCGGACTTGTGGGTAGTTCTATAAGCCCATAATGCCGTCGAAAGTTCATCTACCCACTTGCCTCCGACTTTCTCCAAACGCTTCTTTAGTATAGACTTGATGATTTTATTTACAGCCTTGACTTGTCTGTTAGCCTTTGGATGCGCAACGGCGGCGAACTTCTTCTCAACGCCATATTTTAAACAGAACTCTTTGAACTCTCTGCTTTCAAACTGCGTTCCGTTGTCTGTAACGATGATTCGAGGGAGGCCAAAGCGGCATATAATGTTTCGTACAACGAAATTAATGACCTTCTTAAAGGTGATGGTGGCTAAAGGTTCTGCCTCGGCCCATTTTGTGAAATAATCGACTACAACTATCGCGTATTTCGCACTACCTTTAGATATGGGCAAAGAGCCGATTATGTCGATTCCCCAGATTGCAAATGGCCAGGGACTAACCATTTGTGTGAGTTCTATCGGTGGTGTCCTCGGGATTTTCGCATATCTTTGACACTTGTCACATTTCCTTGCGTAGTCTGCAGCGTCCCGATTACAGTTGGCCAGTAATATCCATAGCGGAGGATCTTTTCTGCTAGCGTTTTCCCTCTAGTATGGTCGCCACATTCCCCTTCGTGAACCTCCTTCAAAACCCGCTTTGTCTCATCATGAGCGATGCATCGTAATAAGGGGAACGAGAACCCCTTTCGATACATTAATCCATCCAGTATCACGTATCGGGCGGCCTTTCGAAGGACCTGTCGTCTTTCGCTCCTTTTTTCTGGTAAAGTCCCGGTTGTCAGGTATAGTTTGAATGGGGTTATCCACGACTCCCTCTCGACTCCTATTTCCAACACAAAATCAACTTTCATTGCGTCTATGCTTGGAGCATGCAAGGCCTCAACGGGAAACAATCCCATTTGCTGCGCATTGCTAGTGCTTGCAAATTTTGCCAGTGAGTCGGCTTCTTTATTCTGTTCGCGCGGGACATGCGAAATATCATAACGCTCAAGGTTCGACAGCAGTTCTTGAAGCAGAACGAGATACGGAGCCAGCTTCTGTTCCTTTGCTTGGTAATCTCCCCGCACTTGGTAGACCACCAATTGCGAGTCACAAAAAATTTCAACTAATTTGACTCCGAGTTCTCCAATGAGTTTTAAGCCAGCAATTAGTGCTTCATATTCTGCTTCGTTATTTGTAGCCGGGAAATCGAGCTTCAGAGCATAACAAATCGATCGATTTTCCGGAGTTACAAGAACTACGCCTGCGCCGGAGCACTGGTCGTTTGATGCCCCATCTGTGTATAATTTCCATCGAACGGGGGGAACGACATTGCGATTGTCTGATTCGTCAGATAAAGTAAACTCAGCGATGAAATCTGCTAGTGCTTGCCCTTGTATGGCTCTCCGTGGAAAGTAGGTGATATCGAACTGGCTCAACTCGATATTCCATTTTAACAACCTCCCAGAGGTTTCTGGTCGTTGGAGTACCTGCCGTAGGGGCTGATCGGTATAAACACTGATTGAGTGTGCTTGAAAGTATGGGCGCAGCTTACGTGATGCAATCACCAAGCAATAGGCCAATTTCTCGATTTTAGGGTAATTTCTTTCTGCCCCCGTTAAACGCTTGCTAACGTAATACACCGGCTTTTGGATTCGGTCCTCCTCGCGGACCAAAGCCGTACTTATAGCATGTGGGGATACGGCCAAGTACACGTACAGCATCTCATGGTCTACCGGTTTTGACAGCATTGGAGGACTCTCCAGATGCCTCACCAGATCCCGGAATGCTTCCTCATAATTGGATGTCCACTCGAAATTCCTCTTCCCTTTCTTTATTATATCAAAGAAAGGGATGCACTTGTCCGTGGCCCTGGATATGAATCGACTCAGCGCAGCTACTTTTCCATTCAAGCTCTGTACCTATTTTATAGTTCTAGGCACTTGCACATCTCGAATAGCTTGAATCTTTTCTGGGTTAGTTTCAATTCCCCTAGCATTGACGATGAATCCCAAAAACTTCCCCGATGCAACGCCGAAGGAACACATCAGAGGGTTGATCTTCATCCCATAATATCTGAGTATATCGAACATTTCAGCCAAGTGTCGAATGTGGTCGTTTGACTGTCGTGACTTCACGAGCATGTCATCCACATAGACTTCAATCGTTCTACCAAGCTGGTCTTTGAACATTCGATTCACCAAGCGCTGATAAGTCGCTCCTGCGTTTTTCAATCCGAAGGGCATTACTACATAGCAATATAGCCCGACATCTGTGACGAAACTGGTGTGTTCTTGATCCAGAATATGCATCGGGATTTGATTGTAGCCCGAGTATGCATCCATGAATGATAACAGCTCGTGTCCTGTAGTGGAGTCGACCAACTGATCAATCCTAGGCAATGGGAAACTGTCCTTGGGGCACGCTTTGTTCAAGTCGGAATAGTCTACGCAAGTTCTCCATTTCCCATTCGCCTTTTTCACCAACTTGGGGTTCGATACCCATTCAGGGTAGAGGGCATCGCGGACGAACCCATTGGCTTTGAGTTTGTCCACTTCCTCTATAAGAGCAGCGGACCTCTCTTGGTCCATTCCTCTCCTTTTTTGTTTAACTGGGACGTATTTTGGGTTTATGTTCAACATATGACTCGTAATGGCGGGAGAAATCCCGCACATATCAGAATGTGTCCAGGCAAAAACATCAAGATTTTCCCGGAGGAAATCACTAAGGTTTTCAGTCATTGTGGGGCCGAGTTGTGATCCGATCTTCAATACTCGCGATGGGTCGTCTCGGCTGACTGAAATGTCAACTGTTAACTCAGCCGGCGCTGCCTTTTCTTCCCTGGGTTTCTCATCATTGTCTCTCGGATCTATGTCTCTGAAGATCCGAGAATTATGCCCGAGCCAGGGCTCGGGCATTACTTGTCAACTATCAGTATTAAGGATGCGGACAGGATTGTCCGCAACCTTTCCTTTCTCCCTCCGATGGGCCTCTCGGAGTTCAGTCACATAACAAGCACGACTAGTCGCTTGGTCGCCATGAACGACACCTACTCCTTTGTCAGTTGGGAACTACAAAGTCAAGCACCATGAAGCTAAAGCTGCCCTAAACTCAGCCAGGGCCGGTCGGCCTAAGAATACATTGTACGGAGAATCCACATCCAAAACTACGAAGGGTAGGATTCGCACCCTCCGACGTTCGCCTTGTCCCAGTTCAACTGGTAACTCAACATACCCCACTGCATCGGTTGTTGCGCCATTAAAGCCGTGTATACGAGCTTTAGAAGGTTTCAAATCCTTCGTTTCCATCTTCATTTGGTCGTAAGCCTTCTTGAAGATGATGTTAACAGAACTTCCATAATCAATCAAAATTCTCTTCACATAAGCCGATCCGATCGTAGCAGATATGACCATCTGGTCGATGGTTGGAGCCTCCACTTGGTCAGCATCTCTGTTTCTGAACACTATATCGTCTGTCATTACGCGCTGCTGCTTAGCAGGGGTCCCATCCTCCGTGTTCGAACAACATTCGAAATCTGCATGCTTCAGGGCACTAGCATATCACTCCATCTCCTGCCAATTCTTATCCAAGGGGTGAGGCCCGCCGATGATCGTGTTTATGACTAGTCTACCCACAGTCCGGGCAGGTTCATCGGGATGACGCGGAGCTGGTGCACGTCCTGGGTTGGACGTTCCCTGTCCTCCTTCTTGAGGATCCTTCACAAATTCCTGCAACTTTTTCTACCTGATCAACTTCTCTATAGCGTCGTGTATGTGTCTGCACTCTTCCGTATTGTGCCCATAAGTCTCATGGAAGCGGCAATATTTCCCAGTCCGCTTCTGTTCCTCGGTTGACTCTTTTGGACGTGGCTTTCTATACTGAAAGGTATTGCAGGTTGATAGGTAAATGTTCTCAAGAGACGCGTTCAGCGAGGTATACTCGTTGTAGCTTGGAATTCTCGGTTTCCACTTCCCCGCTTCTCTCTTCTTCCCTTGATTTCTTCCTCCGGACTCCTTATGCTGCCCAGGCTTGTTTTGGACATTGACTTGGACTTTTTCCGAGTTGTCTCCGGACTGCTTCACAGCAATGTTGCTTTTTACGGACTCCTGGACTGGCCCTGGTGACTTATCTCACCTCACCCACCTGGCTTCCTCTCTTCTTATGAACTGGTGTGCCTTTGAGTAAAAACGCTCTAGCGTAGTTGGAGGTTTTCCTGCCAGCCAGTCTCCAAACTCAAAATCCGGATCCACACCTCGCATCACAGCCATTAGAATTGCATGATCATTGGGATTACTGACTTCAGTTGCCGCAACATGGAATCTTTGTAAATACTCCTTCAATGACTCCCCAGGATTTTGGATTACACTTGATAGAGACATCACGTCCTTTGGACGAGCAGTGTGTATTCTGAACTATTCAATAAACTTCTTCGCCAACTCCTCGAAACTGGATACAAACCGCGGAAGAAGTCGGGTGAACCACATAGTATCGATCCCAGATAGAGTAATTGGAAAGCATCTACACTTGGTCGCATCATTTGATCTAGCTGGATCCATCATCCACTCGTACCTCATGACATGCTGTCTGGGATCAGTCTTTCCCTCATAAGCATGGATAGTTGGCATACTAAACTTTCGGGGGTAGGCCGCCTGTAGAACAATGTCTGTGAATGGAGTATGACTTCTTGACACTCCCCAATCGTCATTCGATAAGCCTTGATTCTCTTTCATTAATTGTCTGATCATGGCTGTCAGATCTGGTGTTTGTATGGAAGGCAGAAGGTTAGAGTCTGTTCTTCGTGACTGTCCATGCTGATGCCTCCTCTGCTGGTGATCTGCCAAATGTGCATCTTGAGGTTCATTATCGTTAGCGTTTTGATGGTCTGGGCCTGCAGCCTCCACCTGCACTTCGGCTCCTAAATTTCCAGCTCCGACTTGGTCACGGTCTCCAGTTATTCGGACAGCAGCACCTGCCTGCGTAGTTTCAGTCTTACGGCGTCTACGCCTAGGAGGTTCATCGGATGAAGTTGAGCTGTCAAATGAGGAATAAGGAGCGGGATTGCCCCCAACATTCTGTTGTTGTTGTTGAGTGAGTTGTGCCATCAGGTTGGCGTTAGCTTGCATCTTCTCTCCTAGTTGTCTCCTTCTTTCCCTGAGTTCTCTCATCAAGTCGTTGAACTCTATTCTGGTGACAACCGGAGTCTGGTCCTGGGCGGTAGTCCCTACACCAGGAATCGCTGGCTGATTGCTAGGTCCTGCTTGCTGCACGCTAGCAGTCTCGTGGGCGTTCGCATTATGAGAAGCTGACCTGGTACATGGTCTTGCCATTGTAGAGTTATTGGTATGAACTCTGAGTAGAATCAAAGGACGTCCTATCAATGAGTCGGATCTTCTTTGGGGGATTTATTCAATCTAGTAGCTTCAAAGCAGATCCTTGAGGTCTGAGAATTCAATTCTCAGTGAAAGCACCAAAGTGTTAGCACCAAAATTGGTTACTAACCTCGTTGAGAAAGATTGTGTAGAGATACAAGTGATGAAGATAAATTAAACAAGGAAGAATATGCTAATTTAAATGCAGAAAGTAAGAACACCGGATTTATAGTGGTTCAGCGTAACTGCCTACGTCCACTTTGAGGTTAAACTTTATTGATCTTCTTAATGATTGATTACAGATACAACTCGTAGATCAAATGCTTGAATACAATTGCTAAGTAAAGAAGATGAGTCTTGAAAATGGCAGAGTCTCCCCAGTGTTCTCCAAAAAAGATCCCTTTTCACTGTGCCCCTGCCCCTCTATTTATAGACAAAGATGGGTTGGACTTCCCAAGTAGGCTTGGCAGTCGAACACCTTGGCCCAAATGGAGTGGTTGCTGTATGCCGAACAAAATAGGCCGAACGGTTGGATGCCGAACCACACTCTCCATGTCGAATGAGGCCCTTGTCGTGTGGGAAGAGTAGATCGAATATCAGTCGAAGTCGAACGTGCCTCTTAGCCGAACGAAGCATCTGGCTGATCGATGTCTGTGGCCGAACGATGGCTTTGGCCGAACGATGTCTTTAGCCGAACGATGCCTCTGGCCGAACGATGTCTCTGGCCAAACGATGGCTCTGGCCGAACGATGGCTTTGGCCGAACGATGTCTTTAGCCGAACGATGCCTCTGGCTGAACGATGTCTTTGGCCGAATGATGGCTTTGGCCAAACGATGTCTCTGGCCGAACGATGGCTTTGGCCGAACGTTAGCTTATAACGAACAGTACAGCCATGCCGAGCAATAGACAAAGATGGGTTGGACTTCCCAGGTGGGCTTGGCAGCCGAACACCTTGGCCCAAATGGAGTGGTTGCTGTATGCCAAACAAAATAGGCCGAACGGTTGGATGCCGAACCACACTCTCCATGCCGAACGAGGCGCTTGTCGTGTGGGAAGAGTAGATCGAATATCAGTCGAAGTCGAACGTGCCTCTTAGCCGAACGAAGCATCTAGCCGATCGATGTCTCTGGCCGAACGATGGCTTTGGCCGAACGATGTCTTTAGCCGAACGATGCCTCTGGCCGAACGATGTCTCTGGCCGAACGATGGCTTTGGCCGAACGATGTCTTTAGCCGAACGATGCCTCTGGCTGAACGATGTCTTTGGCCGAACGATGGCTTTGGCCGAACGATGTCTCTGGCCGAACGATGGCTTTGGCCGAACGTTAGCTTATGACGAACAGTACAGCCATGCCGAGCAATTGTGCACGCCGAACGTCTTCTGATGCCAAACGCTCATGGATGCCGGGTACTCCTGGATGCCGAGCGCTACCGGGATGCCGAATACTCATGGATGCCAAGTACTCTTGGATGCCGAGTATTCCTGGATGCCGAGCATTACTAATGCCAAGTACGTAGTTACTTGGTCAAATCTCCAGGAAACAATCTACAAAAAGGAGAGTTCTCAAAGTAGAGAATATTATAATATGAATAATGATAGTAACACATAACATAGAACAAAGATATATATGAAACACATAACTCAAAAACAAGAATACATAACTAAAGAGAAAACACATAACCATAGAAACACAGAGTGTAAATATTACATAATTAGTCTAGACAAGAAAACTATCACATACATAACCATATAGAGTTTGTTTGAAATGAATAACATAGAAGTTCATCAAAATAACAAGAACATAAGAAAATAACCTTACTTGTGACCATCGCTTCCTTCATTGGAGCTTTCTCCTTCTTCGTCACATTCGGTTTCTTCATCACCAGATTCACCACCAACTTCTTCTCCTTCTTCTTCTTCTTGTTCCTCATTTGAAGTTGACTATGTGAAGTGCTCAACAGGTCGTTTCCCATTTGAAGTAGGCACGTGAATGGAAGTTGAAGAAGGTTGAGAACACGTGATTTCTTCCCAAATATTGTTGAGAAAACCCTTTATATGATTGAGTTTCTTATTGACCTTGGTGATGGATTTTTCAACTCAAGATACATTTGATTCCACTCGAGAAAGTCGTGATCAAGAAGTTGTTGGTTTCAGTAAATGATAGTAATGGCTTCTTGAGGCTGAGCTTGAGGATTAACTTCTTGAATCTCGGTGACTTCTCTTTTAGGTGGAGGAAGTTGAGATGAAGTGGAAGCTTGAATGTGAGGTGTTTATTGGCGAGAGGAAGGTTGTTCTTGACTGGAGGATTGGTTTTCAAGCCAATGATCATAGGTAATAATGGTGTGGTCGAAATATTATTTCAGAAGGTTCATTAAGCTAAGTTTCTTGGTGTTTAAGGAACCAATGGAAGAGCATTCTAATTCGGTAAAAGGAACATCAAAGTGCTTTGGAATACGCATAATATATGCGCCATGGTGAATCTTTCTCATGCGACTTTGGTTGAATGTTTTAAATTCATCCAAGATGACTTTAGCCCAATTCACTCGACGACCTCCCCAAATAGCATACAAAGGTTGAAAGTCCCTGTAAACATTTTCGTAACTTCCGGTCCTAGGGTTGATGGTATGGGTTAGCGCACGATGCATGATGCGTGCCTTGGGTCATAGCAAAACCGCCTTTAGTTATGTTAAGTCGTCGGAGAGGAACATATGACTTACACGACCTTGAGTTTCAATATTAATGGATATTTCGCCCAACTTTTCTCCTTCATCCGAGCATATTAGAATTTTAGCAAGACGTTGAAGAGGAAGGAAAATTTTCACACCGCATACCACAGTCCAAATGGCATCGTTCGGGTTTGAAATGGTATGGTCATCGAGATTTAGGTTGGCGTAGAAGAGCTTCATGAGTAGATGGTTGATTTTTTTGTTATTTGCAGCGAAATCGATTAGAAATTCTAGTCCGTGGCGATGAGCTAACTCTTGGATTACATAAGGATCAAAATCGGGAAATTTGACAAATGATCCTTTGAAAAAGTGAGAACTTTTCATCTTATCGAATCGTTGTGCAACTTTTTCATTGTGCAACCATCCTCGAATCTGAGAGTCGGAAGGACCCGGTGTAGATTGGGATTGTCGAGCTCTTTTGGGTGCCATAGTGAAGACTAGGGTTTGGAATGTGAAGAGTAGGGTTTAAATTTTGAAAAAGTTGAGTTTTTTGAACAAATTTGAAGTGAGGATGAGGAGTTATGGCAGAAATTTGAAAGTAATGAAGGAAAAAAGTGAAAAGGTAAGAGTTTGAATAGTTGTTTTTAAGTGACTTTTGGCCAGAAAACCTCGGTTACTAGTTGCAGTCGACCGAGTATTCAAAACCAATCGACTGATTGGGTAGATTAAAAAAGAATTTATAGGGGTCAGTCGACTGTCTTCAGGGGTTCAGTCGACTGAATTCATCCCGAGACTTTTTAGTTTAAAATGGCCAAATTCAATCGACTGAATTGGTGGGTCAATCGACTGACTGTAGGGTAAAAACTTTGTTTAGAAGTTGGTTCAGTCAACTGTTTACCTTATGTCAATTGATTGAAAGTGTTAAAATATGCAGTTTGAAAAATGCAAGATTTTGTAATAATTTTTGAAACAAAACATATTAATATAAAAATCAATAAAAGAATGATATACAATTATTCAAAGAAATCAAACAGGAGATATGATATATATATATAATTTACGGAGACTTGGATGAAGAGGACAGAGTGTGGTATTCGTTTGGTTCAACTTTGGTATTCTCCTGAAGTGGTCGCAGTGGTGACCATCCATTTCCACATTCCCATGAATTTGGAGAGACAAGGGGACGTTAAGGTGATGGTTCCCATGGGTTACGACGTGAAGGTGAACTTGGTTGGTGAACCATATTGTGAGATGACGATCCACATAATTTTAGAGCCACTTGTTCGAGGAAGCTTAATCGCTTTGCATTTACCTTCTGCTCGTAATACAGCTCTCGCTATAATTCCAGCGTCTCTTGTTGATAATGATGAATGTCGTCTATCTTTTCTTTGGTAGACGGCAATCCGAAAAATAAAGAGTGTTTAGCTCTTTTACCGGGAGGAGTATATCCGGTGTGAGTGGATGGTGGAACTATCAGAACGGGCTCGTAAATAGGGGCTGGAGTAGGTAGGTTGATAGAATTTGAGCTAATAGAGGTATAAAAGAGGGAAGAAGATTCTGAGTTGTGTAGTGAAGACATGATAATAAATTTGAAGAGGTTGAAGCTTTGTTCTTTGAAAACAAGGAGTTTGTGTGAAAGAAGAAAAAATAAAATAAGCTTAAATTTATAATGAACAGGAGCCTTAAAATAGAGGAGAATGGGTGATAACAATAATTAGAAAATGAAAACCAATAAATTAAAAGACCAAAAAAAGGAATGGTTGTAAAATATAAAGTTAAAATGAGTGGTTTAAAAAAATCAGAAATAATATGAACTTAGATAAGAAACAAAATATTGTAGAGTGTAAGACTACTATAATTTTAGGTTAAAGGTCTGATATTCAAGTATGGCAATCATCAAAAATTTGAAGAGAATTAAAAAAAACTTTTTAAAGATAACTATAGATCTTTTGAAGACATAATTCCCAATTCTCTTCGAAGTTTTATAAAAATATTTTCATTTAAAGGTTTTGTAAATATATCAGCCAATTGATTTTCAAAGGATACAAATTCCAATCTAACAAATCCTTTTCAATATTATCACGTAGAAAATGATGATGTATGTCAATATGTTTAGTTCGTGAGTGATTGACGGGATTATTAGATAAGTTTATAGCACTTGTGTTATCACAGAAAATAGTAGATTTAGATAAATTATTTATAGCTTTGAAATTAATATGAAAAAATCTTTTGTGCCATAACCAAGGATCACTTTCTGATGCAGCGCATACCAATATCGTGAATTCTTCTTTAAGTCGCGGCGAGCTTGGGTCGCGCCTCCTCCTAAAGTCGAACGAAGCCCTAGATCGCGAAGACGGAGCCGGTCCAGAACCCTATGTCGCAAACTTCGAGACTATGCCGCTCGAGCTTCCTTAGGTCGCGCGCGTGATACTCCTCCTTAGGTCGCGTGAAGCCGTGCTCCTCCTTAAGTCGCGAATGACTTTCTTTAAGTCGCGAATCTTCCTACGTCGCGAAATTCAGTAGGTCATTGCCAATTTCTTAGGTCGTTCCTGATGTTGAATCGTTTCAGTTTCTTATGTCGCGAGCATTTTTTTTAAGTCGCGAACTTCTTAGGTTGCAAGCCTTCCTATGCCGCTGATGCCGATGTTCTTAGGTCGTTCCTGATGTTGAGTCACAAGCATGTCTTATGTCGCTCCTGGATACCGCTTTTCTTATGTCGCTAATTGCTAAATCGTTGTTTTTTTAAGTCGTTTGTATTTTCTTTTGTTATGTCGTGTAATTGTTAAGTTGTATAGTGTTTTGGAATGTAAGTCGTTTGTGTGAGTTGTAAATCTCTATAAATAGGGGTGTTGAGTCACTTGTAAAGGTGGTTGAATTTTAAATAAAATTTGGTTTTGTGCTTCTTGCCTCCATTAAATTTGGTAGTTGAGTGTTATCTCCTATCTCCACCTTCGGCATTCGAGTGCGCTCGAATCAACGATTGTTAAAGCCAATTCACGGAATCAAGTGCGCTTGATCAACGTTCGAAGAATTGTAGATCTTCTCTCACGGCATCATGCGCGATCAACGTGTCAAAGATTTCTAGAATCCGGTATCTTCGTGATCAACGGATTTGGGCATTTGGGTATTCTTAAATTCACCGATTTATCATCGATTCACCGATTATTTCCGCTAATCGTGTGAGATCCTGGACGGATTCGATTTACATCGTCGAATTCGCTTCCTTTGCTGCGTCATTTGGTATCAAAGCTAGATAGCAAGAAGTTTGCATTGTTGAGAAGTTTGGTGTTCATCGTGAAGTTGCAACAAGTTGGAAGTTTCGATCCATATCATTTTGGATCAAAGTTCGGAAAGTGTTTGAATTTTTGAAGATTTGTTAGAAGTTCAATCATGCCACCGAGACGAGTTCAACGTCATCGCAATGTTGATGCTTTGTATGGAAGAGAAGATGCTGAACAAATGGAGCAACGAATTAGTGATAAATTCAATGAAAAGTTTGATGAGGGAATTGGTCGATTAGAGAGAATGATGCTTGAAATGAATCAAAGTAGAAGAAGGGTTTTACCTGAATCGAGCCATGGGGAAATAGAGTTTCACCACATTCAGATCGGGAGAGAAGAGAAGATCATGATCGTAGAAATGTTGACGATCGTGATAGGAATGTTGATGATCGAAATCAGAGAGATGTGGATGATTGTGATTGGAGGAATGTAGATCGAAGGGATGTTGGTGGTAGAAATGGTGGTGGTAGAGATGTTGGTGGTCATGATCAACATCGATATGCATTAGATTTTGATGAGGAGTTTGATGGTGGTAGTGTTCAAGGTAGAAATCGAAGCCAAGAAAGAAATCATTCTGAGTATGATCACAAATGGGAGTCCGGAATGAAAATTGAAATTCCAGAGTTTAAGGGTGGTATGCAGGCTGAAGAATTTCTAGATTGGTTATCTAATGTTGAAGAGATCTTTGATTTCAAGGAGGTTCCGAAAGATCATCGAGTGAAGTTGGTTGCTACTAGGTTGAGAGGGAGAGCTATGGCGTGGTGGCAGCAAACCAAACTTACACGAGAACGGATGGGGAAGTCGAAGATTGTTGCTTGGGAGAAAATGAAGAAGATGATGAAGGCTACATTCTTGCCTTACAATTATCAATCACTCATGTATCATAGGTTGCAGAATCTGAGGCAAGGGACGAAGACTATTAATGATTATGCTGATGAGTTTTATCAACTGATTGCTCGAAATGACATTATTGAGACGGAGGAACAATTGACTGCTAGGTTTGTTGGGGGGTTGAGGATCCAGATCCAGGATATGGTAAATATGTTTGACCCTAGATCTATGGCTGAAGCGCACTAGAAGGCGTTGGCTTGGGAGAAGCAGAGAAGACGAGGAGGTGGTGTGTTTTCAAGTTCCAATACTCAGAGCAAGGGTGCTAGTGGGAGTTCCAATGTTTCTAAAGCTGTAAGTAAACTAGTTGTGAATGAAGTTGTGAAGGCGAAGGTCAAAAACAGTTTCAAGTGTTATAATTGCCAGGAAGTGGGTCACAAGAGTAATAAATGCCCGAAACCGAAGAGGCGAGCTATGATTGCTGAAGTGGAAGGTGAGGATGTTGATGAAGGGTATTCTAGTCCAGTTGAGGAGGATGAACAGGATATCGCGTCGGGAGATGAAGGATGTAATCTAATGTTGAGGAGATCATGTTTGACACCGAAGCAGGAAGAGGAGGCTAGTTGGTTGAGGAGTAATATCTTTCAGTCGACATTCACTATACTGGGGAAGGTGTGTAAATTTGTGATTGACGAGGGAAGTTGTGACAATATCATTTCTACCGAAGCTGTGAGATAGTTGAAGATGGAGAAGCATCCAAATCCTTACAAGTTAGCGTGGTTAAGGAAAGGAGGAGAGGTGAAGGTGGACAGGCGAGTTCATGTTCCATTTTCTACTGGGAAGAAGTATAAAGATGAGATCTGGTGTGATGTGGTGGAGATGGATGTTTGTCACTTGCTTTTGGGAAGACCATGGCAGTATGACCGAGCAGTGCAGCATGATGGTCGAACCAATAGCTACAGCTTTATGTTTGAGGGTACTAAGATCATTTTAGTTCCGAAGAAGAGACAGCAAGGAGAGAGCAAGTCAGAAGAGATTGAGGAGCTGAAGACTTTGTTGACTTTGAAGGAGTTTGTTGAAGAAGTAGAGGAGAGTCCAGAGGTGTTCTTGCTGATTGGACATGAAGCTACTGAATCTGTTGAAGTTCCAGAGGAAGTAAAGCTAGTGTTGGAAGAATTCAGAGATGTGTTTCCTGAAGAGTTGCCAAAGGAGTTACCACCGTTGAGAGATATTCAGCATCAGATTGATCTTATGCCAGGGGCGACATTACCTCACAGGCCACATTACAGGATGAGTCCTAAGGAGCATGAGGAACTGAGAAGGCAGGTGGAGGAGTTGTTAGAACAAGGGCGTGTTCAGGAGAGCTTGTGTCCTTGTGCAGTGCCAGCCTTATTGGTACCGAAGAAGGATGGGACTTGGCGGATGTGTACGGACAATCGGGCTTTAAACAAGATCACTGTGAGATACAGGTTTCCTATGCCGAGGTTCGATGATTTGATTGATCAGTTGAGTGGGGCTGTTGTGTTCTCAAAGATTGATTTGAAGAGTGGATACCATCAGATTCGTATTAGACCGGGTGATGAGTGGAAGACTTCTTTTAAAACTAGGGAAGGTCTATACGAATGGCTGGTTATGCCATTTGGCTTGTCAAATGCTCCTAGTACTTTTATGAGAGTGATGAACCAGATTTTCAGACCATTTATTGGGAAGTTCGTAGTAGTTTACTTTGACGATATTTTGATCTATAGTGGGAGTATGGAAGAGCATATCCAGCATTTGCAAGAAGTGCTGTTGATTCTACGACAGGAGAAATTCTATGCAGCAACGAAGAAGTGCGTGTTCATGACGCACAGTGTTTTGTTTCTGGGATATGTTCTGTCGAAGGAGGGTATTCAAGTGGATGAAAGCAAAGTGGAAGCTGTCAGGAGTTGGCCACAACCCAAGACAATTACTAAAGTGAGGAGTTTTCATGGGTTGGTATCTTTTTATCAAAGATTCATTCCACATTTTAGCAGTGTGATGGCACCTGTAACCGATTGCATGAAAGGAAAGAAGTTCGTGTGGATAGAGGAAGCAGAGTTAGCTTTTGAGAAGATCAAGACACTTTTGACGATAGCACCCATTCTGGTACTGCCGGATTTTCAGATATTGTTTGAGTTACACATTGATGCTTCGAAGGTTGGGATTGGTGGAGTATTGAGTCAGAATGGAAGACCAGTTGTTTATTTCAGTGAGAAGTTGTCTGGAGCCAAGTTGAGATATAACACTTATGACGTGGAGTTTTACGCAATTGTTCAAGCTGTGAAGCACTGAAGACATTATCTATTTCAGAAGGAGTTTGTTCTTTATACGGATCATGAAGCTTTGAAACATTTGCAAGGGCAGGACAAAATTTAAGCTAGACACGCTTCATGGGTCGCGTATCTGCAGCAGTTTACTTTTGTTGTAAAGCACAAATCAGGGGTGACGAATCGTGTAGCTGATGCCTTGAGCAGGAGGAATCATTTGTTGACAACGATGAAGGTTGAAGCGATAGGATTTGAACTATTGCCAGAGTTGTTTGAGGAAGATCCTTACTTTGCGAAGATTGTTGAGAAAGTCAAGGATGGGAGTACTGATGAGTTTGTGTTGGTAGATGAATTCTTATTCAAGGGGAATCGATTGTGCGTACCAGATTGCAGCTTGAGAATGAAAATTGTAAAAGAGTTGCATGAAGAAGGACACATGGGCCGTGATCGTACTTTACAGTTGATTGCAGAATCTTATTTTTGGCTGTCAATGAGAAAAGAAGTTGAAAAGTTTGTTCAGAGGTGTCATATTTGTCAAGTTTCGAAAGGGACAGCTACAAATGCGGGTTTGTATATGTCTTTACCTGTTCCTACAAAACCGTGGGTTGATGTAAGCATGGATTTTGTGTTGGGCTTGCCGAGGACTCAACGGGGAAATGACTCTATATATGTTGTGGTAGACCGTTTCTCGAAGATGGTACATTTTGTTGCTTGTATGAAGACGGCAGATGCAGTCCATGTGGCACAGTTGTTCTTTTGAGAGATCTATCGCTTGCAAGGGTTGCATGAATCTATTGTTTCGGATAGAGATACTCGCTTTCTAAGTCATTTTTGGATGAGCCTATGGAGAATGGTTGGGACGAAGCTGAAATTCAGTAGCGCTTATCACCCCCAGACGGATGGACAGACTGAAGTTGTGAACAGATCCCTGGGTAATCTATTGCGATGCCTTGTGAATGATAATATGAAGAGTTGGGATTCGAAACTATGTCAAGCTGAGTTTGCACACAACCATGCAGTTAATCATAGCACTGGGTTCAGTCCATTCCAGGTTGTGTACTCAACAATTCCTAAAGGACCGTTGGATTTATTTGTAGTTCCACAACAGAAAGGAGTGATCAAACGAGCTAGTGATTTTGTGAATGAATTGCAAGAGTTTCACAAGGTTGTGCAGGAACGATTCCTTAAGGGGAATGAGAAATATAAGCAATCCGCAGATATTAAATGACGACATGTTGACTTCAAAGAAGGAGATTTTGTATATGCAGTATTGACCAAGGATCGATTTCCTGTTGGCACTTACAACAAACTAGCTGCTAGAAAGATTGGTCCTTTAGAAATCATAAAGAAGGTCAATGATAATGCGTATCAGTTAAGGTTGCCGGAAAATATTCATACTTCTGATGTTTTCAATGTCAAACAGTTAAGTCCGTATTATGGGGAGAAGCTTGTCGAAGAAGAGGAGAGTGCGAATTCAAGGACGAATTCTTTTCAACCACGGGAGGATGATGCAGCGCATACCAATATCACGAATTCTTCTTTAAGTCACGGCGAGCTTGGCTCGTGCCTCCTCCTAAAGTCGAACGAAGCCCTAGATCGCGAAGACAGAGCCGGTCCAGAACCCTATGTCGCAAACTCCGAGACTATGCCGCTCGAACTTCCTTAGGTCGCGCGCGTGATACTCCGCCTTAGGTCGCGTGAAGCCGTGCTCCTCCTTAAGTCGCGAACGACTTTCTTTAAGTCGCGAATCTTCCTACGTCGCGAAATTCAGTAGGTCATTGCCAATTTCTTAGGTCGTTCTTGATGTTGAATCGTTTCAGTTTCTTATGTCGCGAGCATTTTTTTTAAGTCGTGAACTTCTTAGGTCGCAAGCCTTCCTATGTCGCTGATGCCGATGTTCTTAGGTCGTTCCTGATGTTGAGTCGCAAGCATGTCTTATGTCGCTCCTGGATACCGCTTTTCTTATGTCGCTAATTGCTAAATCGTTGTTTTTTAAGTCGTTTGTATTTTCTTTTGTTATGTCGTGTAATTGTTAAGTTGTATAGTGTTTTGGAATGTAAGTCGTTTGTGTGAGTTGTAAATCTCTATAAATAGGGGTGTTGAGTCACTTGTAAAGGTGGTTGAATTTTAAATAAAATTTGGTTTTGTGCTTCTTGCCTCCATTAAAATTGGTAGTTGAGTGTTATCTCCTATCTCCACCTTTAGCATTCGAGTGCGCTCGAATCAACGATTGTTGAAGCCAATTCACGGAATCAAGTGCGATTGATCAACGTTCGAAGAATTATAGATCTTCTCTCACGGCATTGTGCGCGATCAACGTGTCGAAGTTTGCTAGAATCCGGTATCTTCGTGATCAACAGATTTGGGCATTTGGGTATTCTTAAATTCACCGATTTATCATCGATTCACCGATTATTTCCGCTAATCGTGTGAGATCCTGGACGGATTCGATTTACATCGTCGAATTCGCTTCCTTGGCTGCGTCACTTTCTTTGGCTATTAAACACATATTCGTATTGTCATTTACATTCATATTTAAAACATAAATATTTTTATCTCTAAGACCTTCAAAAATAAGATTTTTATTTTGATAAAAAATGCTACACTTATTTTTAGAAAAAGAAATATTGAATCCTTTGTCACACAATTGGCTGATACTAAGTAAATTATGCTTCAAATTTTTAACTAATAAAACATCCGTAATAAGAGGTAAATTAGATATACCGTTATTGCTCACATCGCCTTTTCCGATGACATATCCTTTGGAATTATCTCCAAATGTGACAGAACCTCCATCTGAGTAGTTAATATTTATTAACATCCCTTTGTTTCCTGTCATGTGTTTTGAGCAACCACTGTCTAGTATCCATTTTCCTCTCTTTTTAGGTGGTACCTGAGAAATACAGAATTGACATTAGTACCCACCATTTTATTTGGGTCCTAAGAGTTAGGTCTTAGGAAGCCAAACCCAAGAGGGTTCAGAATTCCTTTTGAAAATAAAATCTTTGTTTTTATGAACAGTTTTTATAAAAGATTTTTATACTTATTTCTAACCAAAGAATTATTTGTTTTAGGAACCTAAATTTTAATTGATTTAGTAAAATTTGAAACTTTAGAACTAGGTTTTTCAACTTTATTATTCCTTTTATATGAAGAATTATTTTTCTTTGGAATAGTTTTAGAAGATTGCTTATATCCTAGTCCTATTTTATTTGAAGCAGTTTGAGAATTTTCTATAATTTTGGAAAGATTTTCTCTGCCTTTATTAAAATTAGAGACATTTTTAGAAATATCATCTAACTTTGTTTTAAGTCTAGAGTTATCTAATTCTAAAATCTGGACATTTGCTTTAAGATCATGATTTTCAATTAATAGAGCATCATTCTTTTCTTTTTGTGTTTATATCTCTTGACTTAGCATAGAGAGTTGAGATGTCATATTAGAGTAACCTCAAGTTCTTCTTCTAAGATTTTGTTTCTCATCTTTTAGCATATCTACTTCAATTTCAGTTCTATTCAGTTTTTCAAGAGATTCTTTATGTTTTCTTTTGATGTCTTTTATCTTATCAAGTAACTCTGAGTTTATTTCTAATAGATCATCAAAATTTAGATCACTCACCTCGTCCTTTATGCGCATAAAACATACGTTGGCTTGTTCTGTATCACTATCCGAGTCACTATCTGATGATGAAGATGATTCTGAATCGTCCCAAGTGACAGAGAAAGCTTTCTTCTTGAATCTGTCTTTCTTGTGCTTAGTTTGTCTTTCTTTTTCTCAGGACAGTCTTTCTTGATGTGACCTTTCTTGTGACATTCATAACATTCTAGAGCAGATTATGATGGTTTGTTAGTGTTATTATTGTTGCTGGAGCTATTCTTGTTATTTCTGAGTTTGTTGCTCTTTCTAAATTTCAAAAACTTTTTGAAATTCTTAGCAAGGAACGCCATATTTTCTTCATCTGAATCTGATTCATCTTTTTCTGCCTGGAATGCTATATTCTTCTTATCTTGAGCCTGTACTCATTTTGCTTGGAGATTAACTTCATAAGACATTAGATTTCCTATCAACTCCTCTGGTTTTATGGTCGAAATGTCGTTAGCTTCTTCGATTGCTAAGACTTTTCGTTCCCACTCATCCATTAGTGAGTTGAGAATCTTTGAAACAATATCAAAATTTGTATAAGTTTCTCCTAATGCTATCAAAGAATGATATATATCTTGAAATCTAGAGTACATTTCATTTATAGTCTCATCTTGCTTCATTTTAAAATTCTGGAACTAATTTTTGAGCATATAAATTTTACTTTATTTGACTTTGTTAGTACCTTCATGTGTAACCTTAAGTGTGCACCAAATTTCATGAGCAGTTCTACACATGCTTATTCTATTAAACTCATTTTTGTCTAATGCACAATATAACATATTCATAGCTTTAGCATTTGCAGTAGCATCCAATTTTTGTGTGTTAGATCATTGTGAATATTCAGTAGTAGACATAGTATATTCAGATTGCATAATGTTCCAGGTTTCATAACTACTTGCTTGTATATAGATTCTCATTCTAGTAGCCCAACAGTTATAGTTCATTCCATTAAATAGAGGTGATCGTGCAGTAGTTGACCTTCTAGAAAGGTAGTGTTAGTTACAGTGTTGGTGTTGTTTTCCATATTAAAAATATATCAGATAACTATGTTACGATTATATGATGACCTTGCTCTGATACCAAATGAAAGTGACTGTGCTATAGGATCAAGTAATACGGAATATAATAAATAACTAGTGCGGAAAATAATAGCAGTACAGTAAAATGATACCATGAAATTTTATACTGGTTAGAACTCTCACTCTACGTCCAGTCCCAGACTCCTTCTGGAATTAAACCTAGCAACCCTCACTTAACCCGGAGGAACATGTATTACACCACCTGAGCAACCGAACAGGACTTGACCGCCTGAGCAACATAACATGACTTGACCGCTTGAGCAACCGAACATGACTTTCTTACAAACTGGATTAACTTGACTTTGTGTGTTCTGAATAACATGGATTTGTCACTTGTAGTACACCCTTTCTATAATTTTTTCCTCAAGAATGATGTGTATAATTATGTGTGTATGAAGAATAGGAAGATTAGTATTGCTTGAAGAATATGGAAATGGAATCGTAAGCAATGATTGTATAGAGATTTGTAAATAATAGAATCAAGAATGTAATGCTCGTTAGATCAAGGGAGAATAGAAAATTAGGTAATTTGAACATTGAAACTAGAGTGCATTTATAGTATACGATGAGTTACAATCTCTGGAAATGGATGCAACACTTCAGAAAGAAGACAACTTTTGGATCAATGGAACTGTCCATTCAAAAATGTGACTGTTGCAGGATTCAGTCGACTAAACTTGCTTGGTCAGTCGACTGAATTCGAAAGATGCACAAAATTCATGCACAGGCTCAGTCGGCTGACCAGGTGTGTTCAGTCGACTGGTCCGTGTAATATATAATTTTTTTACACTGACTCGGTCGACTGGTACCACTTGGCTAGTCGACTGAGTACTGCATTTCAGTGCATTGATGAAAATGTGTGTGTACTTTGAATTTGATTAAAAATAAATGCAAGTTTTAATTGAATTATGAGTGATGATTCTTGAGGGAAGATTTTAATAAATCACTAAAGTAGACTCTATATATACACTTATTGACTCTTGCTAAAATATATAACTATACGAACCATATTTTGAGTCGATGAGTCCGGATGTTGTCGTAGTCGTAGATTCGTGAATTGTTGTGTCTTATCAGCAATCAAAAAAACTGTGATCCAACAAAAGTGTCTTCCCTAATAAGAATATTTTTAAAAGTAAATATTTTTGAGAATAAATATTTACCGAAATGTTTTGTTAAAAAGATATTTATAAAATATCTTTTACTTGAACTTAAAACCCGATGGTTTCGAAATCATTTTGAAAAGAGTTTTTGAAATGATTTTGGAAAGAAATAATAATAGTATAATTTGAAGTATTTGAAAATTATTAATATTTTGGTAAGAGTTTGGAATTTGTTCCAATAAATATTTGCGAAGTGTTTTACAAATATTTTTATTAATTGCAGTGAATGACTAAAACCAGAGGTGATCAAGAGTTTCTCCATTTTGAGACTCACCAGGTATATTTGTTTACTTTATTGTGTTTAGGAGGTATCAGAATACCATTAAAGGCTCCATTTTTTATTTAGAGTTATACCATGCTCGAAAAGGGAGGCACACTCTTCTACTCATTGTTGGCAATAGTTTTGATATATTTCCTTTATGGAAAGAATTTAGAAAAATATTTTTTGAACAGAAAAACCCGGGTATCTAGTTCTAAATTGTCTTTTGAAAAGATTTGAACAATTAAACCTAAGTGGGTAGCTTTGAATACTATATTTGCATGTATTATGCTATATAGTTTGGGAATTGCATCTTTGTTTGTGCATCATAGGCTCATTGAGTCCTATTTATGGTGGAAGAGCTACGTTGGCTTAATCCTGTATCTAATTGGGTATCCAACCAGATAGGGGTACGCAGACAGTCACAAGTGGTAGTGATGTAGCCCCAATAATAATATAACATTTTCCTTGTTCAATGTTTGCTATTTATAGCGTGTTGATGTTTCTTTTCTGCTTACCATTTTATTATGCATTGACATATTGATTGAGTTTGCAGGAATGACTATTACTGTTTCTCACATCAGAGTTGTGCAGTGGTAGATTTGTAGTAATTGAGTTTTGGTATGTATTAAAGTACACATTCTAGAATAAATGATTACTCTGATAAGCTGTATTATTGAAATTGTGTCATATACATTTGTTAGTGTTGTATATTTGTCAAATGAAAATGTGTATTAAATTGGTAGTTGTCATTTGTTTGTTTTTAACGGATGGGTTTTCGGCGATTTTGATTGGTTCGAAAATCCAGATCAGTCACATTTCAAGAACACATGGATATTTTGCATCAAACGCCGTAGTCTAAAATAAAATTTACTAAATAATTAGAAGTAAAGGAAAATATGTACTTGCATAAGTAACCAATAGTAAAACGATTTCTTTAAAGTAGATAAATAGAACCCAAGCATATACAAATAGATTGGACTCATCTTGATTTATCTAAGTCATGGTTCCAATCCAATCAGTGCAGAGGTTAATTCGAAGATTCTTATTTTAAATTAACAAGCATTTTAAAGCTTAGTGAAGGAAGCATCAAGTACAAACCACTATCGAATAACATCATACTATGAGACTTACCATAGAGCTGAATTTGTAGGTAGTCAAGATAACAAAACCATACGGATTCGAGTCTACCAAACAATATACATGCAATTGCAGCTGTTCAGCAAGATGGTGCATAATTCTGGTATAACATATACGATATTTAAAACCACCACCAGTGACTAGCAAAATTAAATTTGTTTAAAAAGAATATGTGAAACAATGTTAAATAATGAGCTTAACTTCCCTGAAATAAAGACAGAACCGATTAGTGTTAGTAACATAGCTAGACTTAAAATGTGTAAAAGGATAAAGCAAGAGTTCTTATAGTAAAGACAGTGCACCGGTTATTCTTGCAGTAATGATTATTTGCTAATCGCCGGAACGCTGAAGGGTAAAAATATCAATTAAGAAAATATAGTTTAACAAGAGCTATAAAAGAATAGCATTTATTTAACCTATCTCCTTCTCTACAATAGGTATGTATTTGGCCACACCAACTATACCTAAAAGAAAGAAAAAGAAAAAAAAATACATTAGTGATGGTCAACAAAATGTTCTGGTCTTGAACTCTGTTATTTACAAGCACCCAGTGGGATTGTTGACATTATAATAATATCTACTAAAAATTAACCCCAAGTGAATGTAGAATTACAATTATCTTAAACTCTCATGATGACTTAATGGAGACATACATTCAACATCCTCTAAGCACATAGGAACTGGGTATGCCTGCGATTTAAATTACCCAAAATTAGTGTGTTTAATTGAATAAAATCAATATAAATCCATTAATTGTATATTAAATTGGAATAAAGCTTACAATATTAAGATTTTTTATGCAGCATGCAAACAACCCTGCCAGATTCTGTAAACTTTAACCAACCCATCAATATCCTAAAGTAATAAAAATATTTACAGTTATGCAATAAGTTATTAATCTAAAGAATGTCTTCGTGTGTATGCACGCCCACATTTTCCCACACGTTTGCGTAGCACAGTTTAATTATAGCAAGAAACATAAGTACAAGTGCAACTACAGATGCAAGTAAAAGTGCAAACTGCAGTAATATGTTCGACTGTAGAAATAATGGTGATATTCACTTCATAAGTTTACTTTATTAGGCAGAAATTCAAAATATAATTTACATGTGCATCGATTTTATGAGAAAATATAAGATGGGTTGAATTCTAGTTAATAAGCATAATATTATGTAAATACAACCACTGTAGATGTAACATCAAACTGACTTTATTAGACAATCAAAAATTTCCACGAGGATGGTATAATCTTTTACAAAGATAGATGATTAAAAGGGAATCTGAAGATATAATGATTAGGTAGACTCTCCTTTTCATTTTCCACTCAACAATCAATTTTCTAACATTGTTATAGTTTTAACCATGGTTTAATCTAATTACTTCAAACTTTCATGCTTTATAATGTAAGCAATTAGGATGGTTCCATGACTATAGCCCTGGTCTGACTTGTGTATAACTATGAAATATTATTAAATCCATCAAAATGGAGTTCAACTCTGTTCATACTCACTCATTCATTATTTAAAACACGCTAACTAAAAAAAATAAAAATAAGGCATGACACGGTGAATAGAAAGTTAATATTGAAAACTAAAAATAAGGTATATTGATCCACTTATTAGTAGACATGGCATGCATCAAAACTTAGTTTAGCAATTATAATAACTTGATGATAATGATTAAACATCAAACATTTAAGAAGTGATTAATATAATAAAGGTGAATTGTAACAACCATAGTCTACTCGCCATGATTGATGCGCACAAAAGCTGCTGTGAGAGAACTGAAGGAGAAGAAGGTGTGTCGACTGAATGCACTCCACTGGAGGTAATTGAAGATCATCAGAAGTAGTAGACTTGTATGGGAAAATGGAAGCATGAGGAACTGGCAGAAGAGAAAACTGTTCGGGTGTATCAGTGTGCATGTTGTTGGGTTGTTATTGGGCTGAGTGTAAATGTGTTGTACTGGTCTATAAATACTAGTGTGTCTTGTAATTGGGTGTGGAAGAATTCTGAGATTTAATATCATATTGATTCAAGTTTCATTAGCAATCTAGTAATTGTTCTCTTTTACTTCTTACTGCCTGTTCTTGTATTAGTTGCAATTTTATATCAGTTTAAATTCCATTTTTTTGATAATTCTTTGTTAGTTTGTTCTTGATCTTTGTATCAGTTCTTCTTGAATTATCTTCTTGTTATTCTTCAGTTTTAGTTGCAGTATTGATTCAATTCTATTATTCCGGTTTCTTATATTTTCCAGTTCTTGATTTTGTTACCAATTTTCTTGCATTACAACTCATTTTGTACTTATAAACTGTTGCTCTAAATTTGGATAAATTCTTCCAAGAAACTTCATTTTCTTCTTCGAGTAAAACCCCTAATTTCCCTATACTTCCTTCGAGTCACCGAAAAACTGCTTCCGTTTCTTGATTTTCTTGAAAAGTGCCAACCTCTATTCTTTTCTATTGATCAAATTGTGTACAAGAGCAATCTGTGCACGTGCACACCACAAACTCTATCTTCCTCTGTTAAACTTATCTCCACTGCTCAAGATTTCTTCCTTCAGCTGCCATGGCCAAGAACTCAGAACAACCGGGAGCTTCCATGAATAAAACAAGGCCCATATAATATATTCTAGTTATTACTAGTAAGATTAAACTTTTACTATATCTACCGACTTCACCTCTTCCTACGGCCCTTCCATCAAATCCACCTTTAAAACATGTTCGACTTCACCTTTGTTTCCTGAGGCGTGTAACGGTCAACTGGAAACTGATAGGTGGTAGTGATGCATCAAAGCATTACAAACAAATTTCGATAGTTTATGGCATGCTTGTTCTGATGAAGAGGAGAGATAAATATATATTTTAGAGGAGAGGTAAAGAAGGAAGTTTTGATTTCATTACATAATTCTTTTTATTTCATTGCATTCAATAACCAAGAAAGCAGGCATTATATAACAGCCTTACATGTCAATTCATAATGAATAGGTGCTGTTTAGGAAACTGTAGCCACCTTTCACCAATAGATATTACATTTGGATATGAAAAGATATTTCAAACAATTACAAATTAATAATTTTAACACCCCCTCTTAATTTGTAATTCGTACATGAATCTTCAACTGCTGAAGTTTTTCTGAAGTGACAGCCTTAGTGAACCCATCTGCAAGTTGCTCCTTTGTGTTAATGAATTCCAGTTTAATTTCTTGATCATTCAGCAAACTTCTAATGTAGTGATGCCGAAGTTCTATGTGCTTTGATCTAGCATGGAAGACAGGATTCTTTGTCATGGCAATGGCAGACATATTGTCACAAAAGATTATTGTTGGAGCCTCCTGCTTTTGTCCAATATCACTCAATACTCTTCTGAGCCAAATTGCTTCACAAGCAGCATCGTTAGAGGCCATGTACTCTGCTTCTGCCGAAGAAAGTGCGATTGTTTTTTGCTTTTTTGATGCCCAAGAAACGATCTTGGAGCCCAAGCAAAAAATGTAACCTGAAGTACTTTTTCGATCATCCAACGATCCAGCCCAATCACTGTCAGTATATCCAACGAGCTTATTTTCTTTCTCTTTGACATATTTAATGCCAAGCTTCCTCGTACCTTGAAGGTATCGCAATATTCTTTTGGCAGCTACAAAATGTAATTTGCTTGGATCATGCATGAACCTTGATATTAGACTAACTGGATAAACAATATCTGCTCTTGTGTTTGTCAAGTAGATCAAAGAGCCTACAAGACTTTGATAAGTCTTTGCATCAACTTTAGCAGCTCCATCATTCAACTGTAATTTATCATTGACTGCAAGTGGAGTCGTGATTGGTTTGCAATTATGCATCTGAAACTTTTTCAACACTCCTTCAAGATATTTTTCTTGAGAGATAAAAATTTCTCCTTTTGATTGACGAACTTGTATCCCAAGGAAATATTTCATCAATCCCAAATCCGTCATCTCAAATTCAACCATCATTGCTTTCTTGAATTCTTGCACCATAACTGGATTCGTCCCTGTATAAATCAAGTCATCGACATAAAGACAAACAATAAGGAGATCTTGTGTACCTTTCTTTAAGTACAATGATGGTTCATTCTCACTTCGCTCGAATCCATTTGAGCGAAAATAGCCTTCAATTTTACTATTCCAGGCTCGAGGTGCCTATTTGAGCCCATATAAGGCTTTTCTAAGACGATAGACTTTTTCTTCTTTTCCTTGAACAATATAGCCTGTTGGTTGCTCGACGTACACTTCTTCTTCTATTTTGCTATTAAGAAAAGCAGATTTAACATCTAACTGATAGACAGGCAATTCCAACTGTACAGCAATAGCAAGAACAATGCGAATTGTTTCCATTCGTGCCACCGGTGCAAACGTCTCAGTGAAGTCAACTTCGGGATGTTGAGAGTACCCTTTTGCGACTAAACGGGCTTTATGCTTGTGAATTGATCCATCTTCTTTATATTTTGTCTTGTAGATCCATTTTACTCCAATCACATTTTTTCCTTCTGGTATGTCTACAAGATCCTATGTGTTATTCTTCTCAATACTTGCAATCTCCTCATATATTGCATTTTGCCAAACTTCTTCCTTTGCAGCTTCTTCATAAAATTGTGGTTCACTTGTGAAAAAAGCCACATCACAAGAATTATAAATATCAGCCAGACTTTGCATTCTTCGAACTGGACTTTCCGGCTCATGAAGGGATTGATCAGCATCTGGAGCACCTTCACTTGAATTCGGCTGCTCTTTAGTAATTGATGATGATGGTGAATGAGTGATAGGTGCAGGTTGATCACTCTCCCAACTCCAGGCTTCCTTTTCATCAAAAACAACATCTCGAGAAATTGTGAGTTTATTTGTCTTTGGATCTAGTAGACGATATCCTTTCGACTCGTCACTATACCCGATAAAAATAAGCTTTTCTCCTTTCTTGTCAAATTTTTCCCTCAGCTGAGATGGGATATGAGAGTAAGCAATGGAACCAAAAACTTTAAAATGATTTACCTGAGGCTTACGTCGATGCCACGCCTCATATGGAGTCTTATTTGGAACCGCCTTTGTTGGTGACCGGTTCAAAATGTACACTGCTGCATTCACCGCTTCTGCCCAAAAAGTTTTTGGGAGTCCTTTGCCAGTCATCATGCTTCGAGCCATTTCCACAATGGTGCGATTTTTCCGCTCGGCAACACCATTTTGTTGTGGGCTGTACCGTACTGTCAATTGTCTCTAGATCCCCCTCTTTTTGCAATAATCCATGAAAGCATTTCCAATGAATTCTCCTCCACGATCGGTGTGGAGAATTTTTATTTTGCTGCCTGATTGATTCTCAACAAGTCTCTTGAATTCCAAAAATTTGGGAAATGCTTCCGACTTCTGCTTGAGAATGTAAACCCACATCATCCTTGTGTAATCATCCACGAACAAGAAAAAATACGTTTAACCATTGAGAGATGGAGTTTGTGTCGGTCCGCAAATATCAGCGTGCACCAACTCAAGAGGGACTTTGGCTCTATAAGATATCTTTGGAAATGTTAGCCGATGCATTTTTCCGAAAATGCATCCTTCACATGGCCGATCATGATCTGGGAAATTTGGAGGCCCAAATACCATGTTCTTTTTCTTTAGTAAATTTAAGCCTTTATAGCTCAAGTGACCATACCTCAAATGCCAAAGATTATGGTCTTCAGCTGTAGTGTTCTGCAAGGCAACTTCCTGAGTAAGTGGCAGATTGAGAGGGAACACTTTGTTCTGAATCATCTTAATTTTTGCAACTATCGATTTCTTTTGCTTGTTAATAATGATGCAAAGATCATTATCGAACTCCACCTTGTAATTTTTCTTTAACAGCTGGCCGACGCTCAACAAATTTTGAGTCAATTCTGGCACATAGAAGACATCTTTCATGATATTGGACTCGCCTTCTCTTGTCTGGACTGCAATTGCTCCTCTTCCACTAATTTTGAGAGTTTTGTTGTTCCCAAGTTTCACTTCAGATGAGAAAGACTCATCGAGATCCACGAACATATTTTTATCTCCGGACATGTGATTGCTGCACCCACTATCCACATACCAAGTATTGTCATGTTGCTGCTGAGAATTTAGACAAGAGTAAAATACTTGATCTCCTTCATTTTTTCTATGAAGTTGGCATCCTTGGTCTCACCATTATCTTTATACCAACAATCTCTTTGAGAATGAGTTTCATTTCTGCACCTTTGGCATTTGTACCAGCAATTGTTGGTGTCATGGGTATTTTTTCAGCAAATTCGACAGTAAGATTCTGAGTTTTGATTGTTAGATCTCGAGCTAGAGTTGTCTCTTCCTCCTCGACCTCGACTCCGACCGCGAGAATTTTGAAGTCTACCACGTCCTTTTCCTCGTGGTTGTGCCGACATATTCTTCTTATCTTGCTGATCGTCTTTTTGCTGTTGTGAAATATTCACTTTTCCTTGAAAAGCTTGCTCGAAGGATTGAGTCGTAAATCTACTCATCCTCTTTTCATGAGCTTCAAGAGAACCCATGAGTTCATCCAAAGTTAATTTCGATAAATCTTTGGATTCTTCGATTGCCGCAACAATATGCTCGAATTTCATCGGTAAGCATCGTAAGGCTTTCTCAATAAAATTTTTCTTCTTCTAGAGTATTTCCATATCCTCTTATTTGATTTACAATGGATGAAACTCGAGAGAGAAATTCACGTACATTCTCCGAGTCTTTCATAAAAAGATTATCGAAGTCTCTCCATAAGTTTTGTAGCTTGATTGTGATCACTTTCTCATGTCCTCCAAACTAATTTTTTAGAATTTGCCATGCTTCTTTTGCAGTCTTGGCATTCGTAATGGGCGGAAGAATTGATCGACTCACCCCTTGGTGCATAAAGGACAAGGCTTTTGCATCCTTTGTCTTGTTCTCTTTATGCTCTTTCTTTTGTGCATTTGAAAATGCAGCTACTTCCTCCGGTGTATGAGGAGTATATCCTTCTTCGACAATATCCCAAAGTTCATGAGATACGAATAGGGTCTTCATGAGAACACTCCATAATTCATAATCTTGTCCAACAAAGATGGGAACACCTTGTTGAGAATATGTGAATGCAATCTCTTGGTGGCTTGTAGATGTCATTAGTAAAGATTGGAGGAATATAGAGCCAAAGGGGCTGCTCTGATACCAATTTGATGAAGAGGAGAGATAAATATATATTTTAGAGGAGAGGTAAAGAAGGAAGTTTTGATTTCATTACATAATTCTTTTTATTTCATTGCATTCAATAACCAAGAAAGCAGGCATTATATAACAGCCTTACATGTCAATTCATAATGAATAGGTGGTGTTTAGGAAACTGTAGCCACCTTTCACCAATAGATATTACATTTGGATATGAAAAGATATTTCAAACAATTACAAATTAATAATTTTAACATGTTCTCTTTGTTGTTAATCCCATTGGTGATCTCCTTTGGTAGTGACTTGAACCCTAATTGGACCCCGTTGGTGACTATTACTAAGTTAATGTCCAATTAAGCACTTAAAACTCTAACCCTAATTAAAGCAGAAAATTAAAATCATCGTGGAAAATCTAAGGTGGAGCTTGTGAAAAGAAGAGGAACAAATTTGTGTTATGTAATTTTACAAGATTTCTGAAAAGCGAAGAAAGTTGGGAAGGAAGGAGAAAAATAAAGAGAAAACAAAAGGTTAGTTAACGTGACTGACTAATTTTTCATATCCCACCGAAGATTTTTTGTTGAAGTAGCATTTTAGTTTATGTTTCTATTTATGATAATGAACCAAAGGAAATTTTTTATTAAGCCGTGGATTTCTTACAAGGCGGGATAGATGTGCACTACACCAAAAAGACCTTATTACAACTGTAATTTTACAACTGTCACAAAATGCTAGTTGTAATAAAGATTTTTTACAACTCTTTTATTTTGCCAGTTGTAATAAACTTATTTTCAACAACTTTTTTATTTTGCCAGTTGTAATAGATACCTATTACAACCTTTCTTTTTTGTCAGTTGTAACAGATGCCTATTTTCAATAACTATTTTATTTTGGCAGCTGTAATAGAAGCATATTACAACCTTTCTTTTTTGCTAGTTGTAATAGGTACCTATTTTCAACAACTCTTAATTTTTGCCAGTTGTAGTAGACGCCTACCCTTTTTTATTTGCCCCTTGTAATAATAAAGAAAATTGGCTCCAATCCAAAATTTTGGCTCCACCGCAAAATTTTGTTTCCCTCCAATCAAAATTTTTTCCCTCTAATCTCCACAGCAAGATAATTCGGCCTCCTCCCATCTAACAATACCAATTTATCAATCATCCATCTCCCCATTTTTAGCTAATTTCGCTTCGCCTTCCACCAAATCCATACCATCTCTCATCAGATTTAACCCACCCTACACAAATCCTCCTCGTCAACCATCCCAAAACATGCCGACAACATCATTCTTGTTTGATCTATCCTCGTCTACCACTGCCCCACAACTAGCTTCACCAAATTACTTCCTACCTTCAGATCTGCTATAGTCAACTAGTTGCCAGATGATGAAAGATACACGTGAAATGATGAACAGCAGTGGCGGTGTAGGCATCGTCGAGCTACCAGCGAATCTGTGTGCCATTACCACGTGCAGTACCAACTAAATAAAAACAAATTTTGGAAGGAGCTCTATAAATGGGATTCGAAGGTCAGTTTTTCTTCTAAAGCATTCGATTAAATTTTTACTGCTTTCCATGGTGTAAGGCTGGACTTTTTTGTGCTTCAGAGCAATTTCAGTACGAAAGATGAAGTGAAAAGTGGAATGAAGAGTACTAGACCTATCAAATTGAAATCAATGGCGGTGAGTACTTGATTTTGGTGTATTTCTAATTCTTGAAGTGTTTATTTGAATTCGTTTTGGCTATTTGCAAAACACTTGCTTACACTCTTATTTGAATTTTCACAAAATCAAAATCATTGTATTTGTAGCTTTATATGTGGATATCGTTGTATTGTCAATATGTTCATTTTAGAAGTTTGTTTTTCTTTTTGAATAAATTACCAGGAAAGGTTAGTTTATTGTTATCAGTTACAATGCTATAATGGCGTACTTCTATCGACACCATAAATCATTCTTTAATAAAACTGTTTTATAGAATTAGAACTATAAAAATTTGCACTTTTATTGCCGCATCTGTTGGGCAATACTATGCTGAAATTATTATACTAATTAAAGACGACTGTGGAACAATAAACAATGATGGAGGAAAAGGTCAGCCACTACTAATTGGAACCTTGTTGACAAATTAAAACAGCTGAATTTACCTTATTGCTACAATGCCATAGTATCCAAGGTCTAATATTTTGGCACTTTCAATTTTTTTGTTTTTTGTTTTTTTTTGTTAGAAATCAGATTTCAAGAGCTTCGTATATTAAATTTTATTTCATAGTATTGTATTGTAGTATTTAGATTATTCATTTCACTTTCACAAAAGCTTTTATAGTAACTACATCATATTTAAATCATTTTTGCAACAACAATTATTTTACATAATGTGGTTTTACAAAGCTACACGTTTGTATGTATGTAAAAGATTTTAAAAATATATTTCAATTATAAGTTCAATATCAAACTTAGTTTTGTGGTTAAAAGCACAACTTTTTTCTAAACAGTTTCTACTTGCACAAGTAAATTTTTTTGACCAATATATGTATTTTTGTAATAAGTTTGATAGAAAAAATTAAGGTGAAATAGAATTTTGGATGAATTTATCATGTATACGCATAATATCTCATATAATATCATGTCTACATATAATATCGTTGACGAAAAAGACAAAATTAGAGTCAGTTGGAAGAAGGCAATTAAGCAGCGAAAATAATACAAGCAACCATATATATTATAACAAAGCAGAATTAAAATAAAGAGTCAACTCCTGTATTATATACGCAGCAGAATACATGTGATTAAATTCATTATTTGATGCTGAACAAAACACGTATGTTTCCATTATTTCTGTTTAAACATCAGCTAGATGGTTCCCTTTTCACTGTATAGGAATACGACTAGTCTGTACATGTACAAGTTGCAAAGTCTTCATATTTTGTTAGCATTCTATTTATTTTCGTTTCTGTTGAAGATGGTTGAATTATTCTGCACACAACTTCTGTTTGGCCTGCTTTGAATGTGGAACCACTTTCCAAAAGGACAACAATATGATTATTCTGTTGAACTCATATTCAGTTTCATCCTCAAATCAAGTGAATAGATCAAATCTTTTATGTGCATCATACATTTCTACAAGATAATGATAGTAGTCACATATCCTTAGCTGTATATACGCATTAGTGATACTGGAGTTTTTTTATTAAGCTATGATATACTTCTGCTGAATTATGAGCTTTTGCATTAAACTTGTAATATTTTAAGCACATTATGCATGCAGTTGCAGTTTTGGAGATTGCTGCTATTGGCTGCTGGCTATAGCAGGAGAGATTGCTACTATTGGCTAACGGCATGTAGAATTATTGAGCGTTGGACTTGAATGATGAGCTTTTGTGTGCAAGGTTGCAGGCATAGAAACTCGTGTTTTGACATGTTGTTCGTACCATTTCTGTTTATCAAACCATGATCATTTGAGATGACATTGGATTCTTTTGTTCATTTACTAGGGTACAAAAAATAAAATGCATTACAATTTGATTGAATATTATAATAATCACAATTGCTTTGATTTGGTTATTTGGCTTGTTTGATATATTAGTTCTGTAGATAATAATAATGTAATATGTGAATTGCTTATAGTGTATTGTTATTTTATTCTATTATTTATACTTATTATGTTTCTTGCTATACTTGCAAAATGTATGTAGAAATTAATTTTTTTTTTATTTTGCATTTTTCACCACAACTGCCAATCGCAGTTGTAAAAAAGTCTTTTACAACTACTAATAGCAAATGTAAAAAATCTTCTGTAACTACCAAAAGCAGTTGTAAAAAAGTCTTTTACAACCGCTTTAGGTAGTTGTAAAAAATTGCAAAAAAGTATTTTACAACTGCCGAAGATAGTTATAAAAAATAGGGCTCTATTACAACTCCGGATATAACGACGGGCAACCGCCCGTTGTAATAGACCTATTACAACTGTTTTTGGCGGTTGTAATAGGGTATTTTTGTTGTAGTGGTGTAAAATTATGTTACGCTTACAATATAGGGTAAAATATTATTAGTTGCACTTACTGATCAAATGCTACCAATTAATGCAACCAAAAACATATTTTCTTGTAGTGTTTGCTTTTAATAATAGAACTTTTGGAAAATAAAAATAAAAATAAAAATTAAGATGTAAATTTCAACTTTTGAACTCCGTTTATAAGTAAGAAATGGTTAGTACTTGAAAATGTCTTTTATTGATATTTTTGTCAAACTCTAAAATAATAATAATAATAAGTTAAAAATACCACATTTTCTTTAAAGATATGTTTTTGTAAAAATTCCGTATTTATAAAAGATTTTTTTTGGAAAGGTGTGTTTTATGTACGTTTTGCTAAGTCAAGCTTAATCGTTTTTGATAATTTAATTAAAGTAAAATGTCCTTATCTTAGTGAAAAAGAAATGCTTGTTAAAAAGAAAAGAAAATGAATGGGAGTTTTATAGTTTTAAAACTTACCAGTTTTGTGGAAATGATGTTAAAATCAGAGGTTTTGATTTAAAAAGATAAAGTGTAAATATTATGACTATCACTTAAACTTGAAAGGAAAAATAGATTAGGGTTAGATGAATAGGATTAAACAGCCCACTAGGACAAAAATTAACTTTCGGATTTAAAAGCATTGAAATGGATGGGACAGAGATAAGAAGTAACATGGGAATTTCGTGACCTTTTCAATCAACAGTAAATTTGAAGGATATAGTATTAGGTATAAATTCCCGTAATGGTGAAGAGTGAATGCTACCTTGTGTCTTTCTACCCAAGTATGGTTTGAACAGTAGAATCTTTGTGTGAGGAAGTTTGGAAAGTATAATTGGGGTAAACATATTTTCGAATATGGAAAGAGTAAGTCAAGATGCTTTATTATATCAAAGAATGTTGCGGATGCAAGAAGTTTTTCAGTTTGAAGTGTAAAAGGGCGAAGTAGGGTCTACTTCAATCCTTATATATAGTATGTTGAGTGACAAAAGGGCAATTCTTTGATTTTATTAGGCAATCTAAGTGGAAAGCTGAGTGTAGGCTTGGTGCTATGTCAGCAAGATTGGTACCATATATGTGAGGATAGGATGCATGTAGGCTACGGACGATCCTGGTGTTGTGTTGTTCCCCTAAAGGCTACAGACGAACCAGGTGGACGTAAGTAGGAAAGTTATATGTTATTGGATTTATAGCATAGTAGACGTGTTCCATGTATGCCTATGTAAATCTTGGAATTATAGGGTCATATATTGCATGTATATGAATCTAGAAAATAATGAGTGGTAGTAGTCCCTGAATTTAGTATTGGGTAATAGTAGTTCCTGAACCTTATAAATCATGTGATAGTTTCAGATTTGTAGATTGAAATGACGTGTGCAAGTAAAATGTAAATTAAGTTATCACAGTAAATTGTAGGGTTAAATATTGCACAAACTTGAATATGGAAAATAAGGGGGAAGTAATCCCTAAATTAATGACGCAATTCATTAAGGAAATTGCATGGTAATTTCAGGTTTTGTTGGGTAATCGATATAGGTTAGTAAACATAATTGAAAGTTGTTATAAATTGGAGTGGGTTTTAAGTAGTATTTTAATTCATTGGAATAAAGTGCGTGACAAAGTAAATTTCCATGGACTATCCAGTTTTAGTAAAAAAGTGTATTGTTTGAAATAGCAAGGAATATACCCAAAAGAAAGACATGTATAAAATATGGATGATTACCATATTTTGTACTATCTCTTTCAATAATAACAGAAAAGAATTCTTTATAATTCCAAACATAACAAAAATCCTCTATTAGGTAATTTATAGAAAGTTATAGTGTTCATGATTCCTTTTGGAAAAAGATGTAATTCTAATGCATTAAAATGTAGAAATCCCTAAGTATAAACCAAAGTATTGGTCATCATGTCTATTGGATTAAAATAGCAAGACATCCTTCCATATTGAGTTGTCCCAACCATGAAATAATTGAAATAAAATAATAAGAGGTTATGTTTGGTAAAAAAGCCACATTTATGAGAGGACATTAAGAAATGGTAAAAGTTTTGGAAGTTCAAACCACAAAAAGTATCCTTGATAAAATTTGTGGTAAAAATTATGCAAAGGATGGTTAATTCAAGGATTTGGGTCTCCATTAAGAAAATAGTACTGTTATTTACACGCACTGGGAAAGTGTACGCGATTTCCATAGAAAATAAGATTGGGAAATGTTTGGTAAGATTTGTAGGAGAGGATAATAGATTTCTTTTCAGTCAACCCTCAAATTGGTAGAAGGCTACTTATGTAAGGAAATTCATGTAAGACTGACTTAGGATGCATAGTTTGTGATGCATAACAGTTGCACGTAACTAAGTATCAGTTAGAGAAATACTATTAAGTAATTCTTAGTTACAATTTCATTTAAATTTAAGATTTCACATGGATTTAGGATTTTTATTGTTAGGTTTGAGTAAGGTTAACTTGATGGAATATTTGAGTACTTACACACATGTAGAACTTGGGATAGATTCCTACATACTACAAACATAATTCTTAGGTACCACGATTATTGAAGGGTTGAGGAAATTAACCATAAGTGAAATGAGATAGCTTAAGTCAAGATGAAGGGGAAATAAATTTTGCAATTTTCACTAATTTAAGAAATCACCAAGTTTGGATACCCTTAGGTAAAATGGAGAATAACAAAGAGCTAAGTAGGAAGTACCATGGGAGGAGACAGGTTCCACTTTTGGGTTGTCCCACATGGTATCAAGGAGACGAAGTGATTAGGTATACTACTGGATGATTTAAGGCAGTTTGGTTATGCATTGAGAATTGCATGGGGCTACAATATTGTAGGAGCATATTTATGCTCAAGTTATTTAGCATGGTGCAAGTTGACATCATTTGAGTTGATAGCAAGTAATGCAGAGGGTTATCGATGTACATACATTTGGATTTGAGATACATGCCAGTGGTAAAGGTTGATAAGGGCATTCAGAAGAACGGTCCAGTTAGAAGTACTTAAAGAGAGGATTCGATTCATAGAAGGATGAGGACTGCATAAAATAGGCAGAAAGCCTATACTTACAGGAAACGCATGAAATTGAAGTTCGTGATAGTGACGTGGTCCGGATGAACATCCGACCACTTAAATATGTATTGGGATAGTAGTCAGAAAAAGTTAGCATCTAGAGGGTAGGGCCTTTTTCGATGTTAGATAGAGTAGGGAAGTGACCCTATAAGGCGGAGCTTCCTGGAGGGTGGGTGGGAGTTCACAATGTCTAATTAGGGCCACACTTGCGGAAGTGCTTGCTTGATTCAGTTACCATAGTTGTAACAACCCCCATCTTTAGGCCCAAAGCTAAGCGCTACAGATACTGTAGTCATTTATAGTATTAACTTTCGGCGACAAAATACGATAATGTTAATGGTATCCATAATATCAGAAGCACATGAATATGAAACAAATTCACAGATTTCAAAAACAACTTTTCAAATTACATTTCACAAAACATGTTTCATATTCCATTACATAATCCCAACCATTTTCCAGGTTTAGATCAAATATAATTATTACAAAATATGCCAAGAGCAACGTATGAAGATGCCCCCATGGATGACCAGAGTACTAAACAGACACAAAAGTCTTAATACATCACAGCAGAAATAAAATTAACAACTCCTAAATAGCTAACTTTGCCTCTTGCATGCCTTTGGAAGCTTTATTCGTCCACCTACTAAACCTGTAAAACCTTCAACTCTTAATCTACTAAAATTATTTTTGAGCACCCGAGAGTTTAAGGGGAAAAACATAAACTTCGAGTCAGACATAAAGTCTGGTGTGAATAATACTTATACATCTGGGTTTACTGATATTAGGTGAGACCAGGCCACTTAGCGGAATGGGTTTCCCCTCACTAATATCCCCTTTAAACCATATCTTTTTGCAAATCAAAATCCTACAACCAAACTGGTTAATCAAACTGATTATATCAATAATAGCAATATCATATATGCTCAAAAACAGGTAATAAATGGACCATCTGTCTGAATAAATGTAATTTTGTTTGGCTAACTACTAAACTTTGGCTGACTCGGGACTACCAGACAAACTAAACAAATTATCTAACACCTATTAAACATACTTCTGGACGGTCTTTCATTAACTTTCTTCTCCAAGGGTCAGCTGATCCTAATGGTTTTTCGGGCTCACCAATAACCTATCCTCCTTCTCTGTACATATATTCCTTTCTGTGTGTAACCATCATTAAAGTCTTACCTGTGACTAAGCCTTACACACTTTTGGACTAAATTAACTTGGGGCTAAAGCTAATGTATATGACGTGACCTTATACCAGTTCCATCTGGTATACAAATATCTGAGTCATTTTACTTAGGGTTAACTACCCTTTGAATTTTCCTTAAAAACTTTCAAATTGATTTAATCCTTTTAAATCATACTTAAATAAAAAAACATACTATTTGTTTTACTCAAATCTCTTTGCCAAGATATATGCTTTACTCAAAACATTGTTGATGAAAACATTCGAAACCTTTGTTTAAACCTTTAAACAATCTCTTTCGAAACCATTGAAAGTGCCCCTTTAGAAACATTTGAAAGTACCCCTTTCGAAACCATTGGAAGTACCCCTTTCGATACAAGTAAACTACTTTACTTTATAACCTTAGGCTGAAAGGCCAAAACATACCTTTCAAAACCTTTTACCACAGTCCTTTCAAAAACATTGAAAACATCTCTTTCGAAAGCTTTACAAACCTTAGACATCCTCTTTTAAAACACTTTAAACATGCCTGTCGAAAACATTGGAAACCTACCATTTGAACACTAAGGTAAACCTTTCGAAAACATTGGGGAATCACCCATTCGAAACCTATATCATATACCTTTTAAAAATACTGGGGAACCTCCCCTTCGAAACCTTTATTAGTTACCTTTCGAAAGCGTTAAAGTACACTAGTTAAAACAAAACTTTCGAAAGCATTGGGTTCAAGTTAAAATATGTGGAACAACCTTTCGAAACCATCTGAAATCATTCCTTTCGAAACCTTTGGGTTTACCTTTCAAAACATCAAAAGGTTCTTAAAGCAACTAAGTCCAAAGCAACTTTTTCGAAAGCAATTTCCTAAGTAAAAGAAGTGGAAGGTATCGAAACCAATCCCTTCGAAAGCATTGGAGAAGCGGTTCTAATTTTAAAACAAAGGAACCCTTTCGAAGGAACTGCTTCGAAAGGTAAAAGGCAGCAGGTTGGGGTTTCAACCCCTTCGAAAGCAATTTCCTAAAACAAAGGCGCAACCTCTTTCAAAAGCTCTTTCCTTTAAAACCATTTGACCAAGTCGAAAGCTATCTTATTCGAAAGCATTCTTTTCGAAAGCAAAGCAAGCGCATTTCCTTTTGAAAGCAAAATAGGGACTTGACCCCTTCGAAAGCCCTGTTTCGACTCTATACCTTTCGCCTATGTCCAATCCACTACGTACCATGTCTTTGATACCATGTGTATTAGTTTCGACCTAGATGGAGGCGAAAGAATGTAGCGAAAGGTGCTGCCGAAAGTGGAGAAACAGCAAAAGCTTCTAAAAACTGATTTTTAACTTAAAAAGGTAATTTCTTTTCAACTAACTTGCTTTGTTTGTCAATGTATAATTGGTTGCTAATTTCTTTTCCAATTTCTTTTCTAAAAGTGCTATCGGATTTTAGAAATAAATATTTAAAACATTTGCAAATTGCCCCTTCTCCTTTTATAAACATATAAAATATTTAATTCTCATACCTTAAATAATTTTATATACTTATTATATCACATAGGAAAATTCCCATAAATCACTTTTAATATGTTTTCCAACATATATAAATATCTGAACCAAAGCTAATATAAAATAGCCGTAACTAATATTTAACCCAATTAACCATTTTCTCCACTAGAAAATTAATAGTAAATCAACATTAATTCAGAAAATTATGAAACTTGAAACCCATCTCTAAAATATCATTTCTGACCATTATTAAAATCGCAAGGCATTTGGATGTCATTTGATGGGTTTTTCAAATCCAAGCTTGTCATAAAAATCAATATGAATAAGCATAATTCACCAACAAGCATATATATATATATATATATAACATTCAAAACATGGCAATATACATGCAAAAACATTTGGATCTGATTCAAGAAACCGAAAACATTAAAAACATGAGATGTAACCTATTATTCACCTTAGCTTTGTTGTTAAGGAGTTGAGATTTGATCTTGGATTAAGTTGATTAGGCTTCTTCCTCCTGATTTAGCTTATCTTCCCCTTACTTCTTCTTAATGGTAGCTGGCCTCTCTAATATTTGGTTTTGATTGTGGACGTGTAATATGATGGTTTAGGGTATTAGAATATATCTTATTCCTATCTTGCCCTTATCCATTTCCCTTATCTAATTCATTTTATTTTCCCTGAGTTCATTAGTTCAACTAGGCTCGACTACCCCTTTTTTTATACAAATCTCAATTCCTTCACTATTTACATTATTTCATTTAATTTAACTAATTAAATGTCCTAAATAATGTTAATCAAAATTAGGGTCGTTACAGACTCCCCTCCTTAAAGAATTTCGTCCTCGAACTTACGATAAGGCACTCATCAAAATCAATCATAAAGGTAAAACATACCATGAAACAAGTCAGGATAAGTATCTCGAATCCTGCTCTCAGTTTCCCAAGTACAGTCTCTCTCGTCATCATTCCACTGGACTCTGACTAATCTGACTGTCTTGTTCCTTAGCCACTTCTCATCTCTCGCGACTATACGAACTGGCTTTCTAACTATAATCAAATTCGGTTCCACTACTAAGTCATCTAACACAGTCGGTTCTATAGTAGTCTCTGGATCTGGAATACACTTCCTTAGATGAAAAACATGAAAAACATCGTGGAATTTTGCCAAACTGCTCGATAACTCTACTCTATATGCGAGTTTCCCGATCCTTTCTACAATGGGAAATGGTCCAATGAATCTCGATGCCAGTTTCCCTGATCTCTCGAACCGAATTACACCTTTAATCAGTGATACCTTGACAAAAAACATAATCTCCAACTGAGAATTCTAAGTCTTTCCGTCTTCTATCGGCATAGCTCTTCTACCTAGACCGAGCTTCCTTCATCCTAGCCCGAATAAACTCAATCTTTTCTGCAGCTTCTCTAACCAAATCCGGACCAAGAACTAACCTATCCCCGGTCTCTAACTAACAAACTGGAGATTTTCATGGCCTTCTATACAAAGCTTCAAACAATGTCATCCCTATACTAGCATGATAACTGTTGTTATACGAAAACTCGACTAAGTGTAGATGGTCTTCCCATAATCCTCCAAAATCTAGCACACAAGCTCGTAACAAATCTTCTAAGACTTTATTAACTCTTTTTGTTTGCCCATCTGTCTGCGGATGGTAAGCGGTACTAATCTTGATCTTGATACCTAAAGCATCCTGTAGACTCTTCTAGAACTCACTAGTGAATAATGAATCTCTACACTTACTATACTACTAGGAATTCCATGCAGTCTAACTACATTTTTCATAAACAACTTAGCTAAAATAGGTGCCGTCTTGGTTGACTTAACTGGAATGAAATGGGCACTCTTGGTCAACCTATCCACTATGACCCGTATACTTTCATTTCCTCTGTTTGATGTTGGCAACCTGTCTATAAAATCCATCGAAATATAATCCCACTTCCATACTAGAATATCTAAAGGCTGAAGTAACCCACTTGGTTTCTGATGTTCGGCTTTTACTTGTTGACAGTTCAAACACTGCTTTACCCATAAGCCTACATCTCTCTTCATACCTTCCCAGAAGAAACTCTCTTCATATCCTGATACATCTTAGTTTCTCCCGGATGAATAGTGAACTTCGAATAATGGCCTTCCTCAAGAACTTTCTTCCCACTGACTCCCACATTCGGAACACATAATCTTCCTTTCTTTCTCAACCACTCGTTCTGGTCAAGACTGAAATCCTTCAAGTCATCGCTCTCTGTTCCATCCCTTAACTTCCTGATCCGCTCAGCTAATACTAGATCCTCTCCTTGCTTAGAAGCAATACTTTCGATCATCACCAGACAAACTTCTAAACATGACAACATAACAGTTTATGTACTAGAACTACTCTTAGACCTCCACTGCACTCTGCATGTAGTCAATGCTTCCAAATCTTTCCACTCAGCTACCATCGCCAACACTACATTATGATGATTTTTGCTAAGTACATCTACAACTTTGTTTCCTTTTCCTAGTGTGTACTCAATACCAAAGTCATAAGCGGCTAAAAATTCTAACCACCTCTGTTGTCTCATATTCAACTTCTTCTGAGAGAATAAATACTTTAGCGACTTATGATCCGTATACAACTCAAATCTTTCTCCCAAAAGGTAATGTCTCCATACCTTCAACACAAAAATTACCACAGTTAATTCCAAATCATGCATTGGATATCTAACCTCATGCGGTCTAAGCTATCGAGATGCAAAGGCAACCACTTTACCTCTTTGCATTAACATGGCTCCTAATCCTGTTCGACATGCATCCGTGTACACTACTAAGTCCCGATTCCCCTCTGGAACAACCAACATAGGTGCATTAGTCAATAAGTGTTTCAGCTTCTGGAATGCCACCTCACACTTATCGGTCCAAACGAACTTCGCATCCTTTCACGTTAGCTTGGTCATCGGTGCCGCTATCCACGAAAAATCCTTTATGAATCTTCGATAATACCTAGCTAATCCAAGAAAACTCTTTATCTCGGTCACTGTCTGGGGTCTCTTCCAATTATTTACTGCTTCGATCTTAGCTGGATCTACAGACAACCCTTTCTCTAAGACTACATGACCAAGAAACTTCACTTCTTTCTTCCAGAAATGACACTTCGAAAATTTCGCTTTTAGTTGATGGTGCCTTAGTGTCTCAAGCACCACTCTAAGATGAACTTCATGCTCTCTTTCATTCTTAGAGTATATCAAAATATCATCTATGAAAACCAACACGAACCTATCCAAATGCTCTCAGAATATTCGATTCATCAAATCTACAAAAAATGCTGGCGCATTAGTTAGTCCGAACGGCATTACTAACCATTCGTACGATCCATATCTGGTTCTAAATGTCGTCAATGGAATACTATCCTCTGCCACTCTAAGCTGATGGAACCATGTTGCTAAATCCAAATGGGAAAATATTTTGTCCCCACTCAACCGATCATACAAATCGTCAATTCTAGGCAACGGATATTAATTCTTTATCATCTTCTCATTCAACTTACGATAATCGATACACAATCTTAACGATCTGTTTGGCTTCTTAGCAAATACTGCGGCTACTCCCTAAGGCGAACTGCTTGGCCTGATAAAATTCTTGCCTTCCAAATCCACCAACTGCACCTTAGCTCCCTCATCTCGGTAGGTGTCATTCTGCTTGGCGGTCTACTCGCTGGTTCTGCTTTAGGTACTAAATTTTTCTGAAACTCAATGGCTCGTTTCGGTGGCAATCCTACTACAAGTTCAAAGACATCTGCGAATTCTCTAACAAACAAAACACGATTTAACTCATCTTCTACCTCCACAACAACCAACAAAGCATTAACCTCAAAACTAGGGTTTTCTACGAAGTATATAATCCGATCACTACAGTCAGGCTGTATATGCAATATTTTCCTATCATGGCAAAATATCCTAACATCGTATTTACTTAACCAATCCATGTCCAAAATAATTTCGAACCCTACGAAGTTAAGCACATGCAAACTGCAAACAAAGGTATGACCTAACAATTCAAACTCTAAGTGGTCACTTCTCATCCCAAGAGTCGAATAACCTCCTATCGGATTTGCAACCCTTAAGGAAGTAACTAGGTATGAGGGTTCTAGGTTAAGCTTATCTACCAAACAATGAGATATAAAAGAATGTGATGCACTGGTATCAAATAAAACTCTAACTGACATACCATGAATCATAAGCGTACCTCCCAACACAGCTTTTCCTTTCTCCTGTGCTGCCGGTCTCTAGGTAGCTGGTTCTAATGCAAACACTTTGCGTTTCCCATCCTTGGTTGGCTCCTTGCACTAGTTCTTATAGTGCCTAATCTGATCACAGTTGAAACACTTTATTCCTTTCTTCTAAGCAGCTTTCTTTCCCTTGCCTGTCCGGCACTCATGGGCATAGTGTCCTTTCTTGCACACTTATAACAGAACACTTCTACCTTTCCCTTCTTAGCAGCTCCACCCTTCTCAGCTCCTTTCTTGTGGAAAAACTTCCTCTTCTGACTCTGCCCTCCTTGAGCTTCCCTAGCCTTATTTCTTTCAAGAAAAGCTTGCATTTCTTCATGCCTCAAATCCATTTCCACAACAACATCACATGGATCTCTAATATGAGACAACATGGCCTTAGCAAGCTCAGGCTTCAACCCCATGATGAACTTCACATTCCTCTTAATCACAGTATCAACTGTAGCATAGTAATATCTCGCTAGCTCCTCAAACCTCGTCGCATACTCGAGCATAGTCATATCTTCCTGCTCCAACTCAGCAAACTTTTCGAGCAGAGTGGACTTAGCAATCTCAGACATAAACCTTTCCTCGAATCTCCTCCTGAACTCGGCCCAAGTCATATTCTCCATGTTGACTCCAATTGTCACACTATTCCACCAATATAGTACTGCCCCTTGTAGCTGTCTAGAGGCGAGTCTCCTTTTATGCTCATCGTTGAGCCCTAAGTCAGCGAAAATCCCCTCGCAATGAAGTAGCCAATTCTCTACTTCGATTGCGTCTTCAGTACCAATAAACGGCTTTCCTCCCAACCGAGCATAATTTCTACTCAGAATAGCATAGTTATACACCACTGGAGCTTCTTGGTTCCCTCCTCTGGCATTTCCTCCAACTACTCCAGCATCAATTCCCGCCTGCATCATGTTGACAAAGAACTGATACATTTCTCCCATGTCTACCTGCGGGACTCCAGCACCCACATTTGCAGCTTGTGCCTGATCTTGGTTCCTTCTCGTATTTGGTCTGGAATTTCCATTAGTTGTGGTGCTTCCCCCATGAAGGTTAACTCTTCCACTTCTAGCATCCATATCTGCATTCGATCCTTTGTATGATACAGAAGAATAGCCTAAGAGAGATGAGAGATAGAGATAATGTGTATACTAATATATAGCAAATACAAGTACGTTCCTATAGCGTTATCTTATACCCCGATCTTTTCTCTAATTCCTTAGGATTATGTTTTTCAAAAATCATTTTAAGTTTGAAGTTTTTCATAAACCTATGGTCTGATACCATGTTTTAACAACCCCTATCTTGAGGCCCAAAGCTAAGCGCTATAGATGCTGCAATCATTTATAGTATTAACTTCCGGTGACAAAATATGGTAGTGTTAATGGTATCCATAGTATCAGAAGCACATGAATATGAAACAAAATCACAGATTTCAAAATTAGTTTTTTTGATTACATTTCACAAAACATGTTTCATATTCCATTACGTAATCCCAAACATTTTACAGGATCAGATCAAATATAATTATTACAAAATACGCCAAGAGCGACATATGAAGATGCCCCCTTGGATGACCAGATTACTAAATAGACACAAAAGTCTTAATACATCACAACGGAAATAAACTTAACAACTCCTAAATTGCTAACTTTGCCTCCTACACGCCTTCGGAAGCTTTATTCGTCCACCTACTAAACCTGTAAAACCTTCAACTCTCAATCTACTCAAATTAATTTTGAGCACCCGAAAGTTTAAGGGGAAAAACATAAACTTCGAGTCAGACATAAAGCCTGGTGTGAATAGTACTATTACATCTCGGTTTACTGATATTAGGTGAGACCATGCCGCTTAGCGAAACAGGTTTCCCCTCACTAATATCCCCTTTAAAACATATCTTTTTGCAAATCAAAATCCTACAACCAAACTGGTTAATCAAACTAATTATATCAATAATAGCAATATCATAAATGCTCAAAAACAGGTAATAAATGGGCCATCTGTCCAAAAAAATATAGTTTTGTTTGGCTAACTACTAACCTTTGGCTGACTCGGGCCTACTAGACAAACCAAACAAATTATCTAACACTTGTTAGACATACTTCTGGCCGGTCTGTTCTTAACTTACTTCTCCAAGGGTCACCTGATCCTAATGGTTTTTCGGGCTCACCAATAACCTATTCTCCTTCTCTATACATATATTCCTTTCTGTATGTAACCATCATTTAAGTTTTACCTATGACTAAGCCTTACAAACTGGAATTTTGGACTAAATTAACTTGGGGCTAAAGCTAATGTATAGGGCGCGACCATATACCAGTCCCATCTGGTATACAAATATCTGAGTCATTTTACTTAGGGTTAACGGCCCTTTGAATTTTCCTTAAATACCTTTCAAATTGATTTAATCCCTTTAAATCAAACTTAAACAAGGAAAACATACTATTTTCTTAACTCAAATCTCTTTTCCATAGTATATGCTTTACTTAAAACATTATTGATGAAAACATTCAAAACCTTTGTTTAAACCTCTAAACAATCTCTATTGAAACCATTGAAAGTACCCCTTTTGAAACCTTTGAAAGTACCCCTTTTCGAAACCATTGAAAGTACCCCTTTCGATACAAGTAAACTACTTTACTTTATAACCTTTGGCCGAAAGGCGAAATCATACCTTTCGAAACCTTTTACCATAGTCCTTTCGAAAACATTGAAAACATCTCTTTCGAAAGCTTTATAAACCTTAGACATCCTCTTTTAAAACACTTTAAACATGCCTTTCGAAAACATTAGAAACCTTCCATTTAAACATTAAGGTAAACCTTTTGAAAACATTGGGGAATCACCCCATCGAAATCTTTATCATATACCTTTTGAAAATACTGGGGAACCTCCCCTTCAAAACCTTTATTAGTTACCTTTCAAAAGCATTAAAGTACACTACTTAAAACAAACCTTTCGAAAGCAATGGTTTCAAGTTAAAATATGTGGAACAACCTTTCGAAACCTTCTGAATTCATTCCTTTCCAAACCTTTGGGTTTAACTTTCAAAACATCAAAAGGGTCTTAAAACAACTAAGTTGAAAACAATACTTTCAAAAGCAATTTCCTAAGTAAAAGAAACGGAAGGTGTCGAAACCAATCTCTTCAAAAGCATTGGAGAAGCGACTCTAATTTTAAAACAAAGGAACCCTTTCGAAGGCACTGCTTCGAAAGGTAAAAGGCGGCAAGTTTGGGTTTCGACCCCTTCAAAAGCAATTTCCTAAAACAAAGGCGCAATCTCTTTTGAAAGCTCTTTCCTTTAAAACCATTTGACCTAGTCGAAAGCTATCTTATTCGAAAGCATTCTTTTCGAAAGCAAAGCAAGGGCATTTCCTTTTGAAAGCAAAATAAGGACTCGACCCCTTCGAAATCCCTGTTTCGACTCTATACCTTTCGCCTATGTCCAATCCACTACGACCAAGTCTTTGATACCATGTGTATTGGTTTTGACCTAGATGGAGGCGGAAGTATGTAGTCGAAAGGTGCTGCTGAAAGTGGCGAAACAACAAAACCTTCTAAAAACTGATTTTTAACTTAAAAAGGTAATTTCGTTTCAAATAACTTGCTTTGTTTGTCAATATATTATTGGTTGCTAATTTCTTTTCCAAATTCTTTTCTAAAAGTGTTGCCGTATTTTTGAAATAACAATTTAAAACATTTGCAAATTGCCTCTTCTCCTTTTATAAACATATAAAACATTTAAGTCCTATACCTTAAATAATTTTATATACTTATTAAAACACTTAGGAAAATTCACCAAAAATTCTCATAAATCACTTTTAATATGTTTCCCAACATATATAAATATCTTACCTAAAGCTAATATAAAATAGCTATAAATAATTTTAAACCCATTTAACCATTTTCTCCACTAGAAAATTAATAGTAAATCCACATTAATTCAAAAAAATATGAAACTTGAAAACCATCTCTAAAATATCATTTCTGACCGTATATTAAAATCGCAAGGCATTTGGATGCCATTTGATAGGTTTTTCAAATCAAAAATTGTAATAAAAATCAACATGAGTAAGCATAATTCATCAACAAGCATATATATCTATCTAACATTCAAAACATGGCAATATACATGCAAAAACATTCGGATCTGATTCTAAAAACCGAAAACATCAAAAACATGAGATGTAACCTATTATTCACCTTTGCTTTGTTGTTAAGGAGTTGAGATTTGATCTTGGATTAAGTTGATTAGGCTTCTTCCTCTTGATTTAGCTTATCTTCCCCTTACTTCTTCTTAATGGTGGTCGGCCTCTCTACTATTTGGTTTTGATTGTGAACGTGTAAAATGAATATGGTATGAAGGTTTAGGATATTGAAATATATCTTATTCCTATCTTGCCCTTATCCATTTCCCTTATCTAATTCATTTTATTTTCCCTTAGTTCATTAGTTCAACTAGGCACGGCTACCCCTTTTTTATACAAATCTCAATCCCTTAACCATTTACATTATTTCATTTAATTTAACTAATTAAATATCATAAATAATGTTAATCAAAATTAAGGTCGTTAAAGTAGTCGAGGCGGGTCAACTAGAGGAGGTGGAGGTAAAAAGTGAGTCACTTGTTCGCCATGCACCCACTTGTATTCTTGAGCATGGTATAAACAGACTCCGTAATAAAGAAATCAAACTCGTTAAGGTCCAATGAGGAGACGATCCAATGGAGAGTACATGAGATCCCGAGGAGAAGATCCGAACTATCCAACCAGAACTCTTTTCTAGTACATTTCCATTTTAGATAGAAAAGTATAGATTATTTTTGTATTTAGGTTCTAGCTTAGGTAGAGATCATTGGATAGTAGGAATGGTTATGAACATGTCAATAGGACATGTTATGGATGACAAATTCTAGTGGATGTATTGTTTGGATTGTTTCTTTTACATATTTAGGACAATATATCCTCTAGGTAGCACACACTCACATTATCTCTTGTTTATTGTTTGTCTTGTTGTGCATTATGCATATGGATATTGCATATGGATTGAATGGTTACGCATACATGTAGAATTGCAAGTATACTTACTTAGGATGTTGCATATATTTTGGATTCATGGCATGAGAATTTGCATGACAGGAGGTCGACTAGATGTGGAGACTACATACTCTTTGCATTAGAATAGATTCACGTGCATTTCAATGTTGCATATATATACATACTACATAGGAAAATTTACTAAGGATAATGATTGCCCATGGATGATCGATGAGTAGATGGTTGTAACCATTGTTTCTTAGGTGTTCGAATTACATTTTTCCATTCTTGAAGATTTCAAGAACGAAATCCTTTTAAGGAAAGATAATGTAACACCCTGAAAGTTTAGTGGAAAATTTAATTAGAAAATTAAGTTTAAATAAAACAAGGACTAGAAATTTTCAAAAACGTCCAAATTTGGCTACGAAACTTGCACTATTGCGTTTGTAGTGATTTTCTGGACAAGTTTCGTATATAACACTTCAAAATTGGAGCTAGTAAGGAAAAGTTACAAACGTTTGAAATTTGGATATATAATACAATTAAAAATTAAAAACTTACCAAATTTACACTATGAAGGGTCGACCCCAATGGTTTGATGGTCAATCGGTAGCGCTCGACCAATGGCCATTGAAGGTTGACAACTTACGTATAAAATCGCAAACTAGATCGTGCGTTCACGGCTATGATCAAACCAAATAAATTACTTCGTTGCCAAGTTTCTACTATGCATATGAGATTAAAACGAAGATTCTCTCGAGCAAATCCAACGCTCCAAATTGGTCACTAACCCCTATAAATTAACACCTAGGCTAAACCTAATTTCATTAGAAATCAATAGCGCACCAAAACTTCATCAAATTTTCTTCTCTCCACTTATAAACTTTCTCCAAAATTAAATTAAAACCAAAGCAAGAGAATGCCAGTAATTGGATGTAGGAGGGGGCAAGCTTATGGGTGGCGATCTTACGATGGAGCATAGGTTATTAGAGCTTGGGTTTAAGATTAGTGGGCATAAATTTAATAGGTTGATTATCTATAGTTAATTTTAACTTATTCCATTTGATTTAGGGTGTTAGAAATTAAACTGTAAATTGTAAACCCTAACTGTTAAACCTAGAATTTAAATTAGAAATTGAAATTGGTGAAAATTGAAAAATCTATTTTCTAACCCCAAAGTGAAAACCCTAAAAATCCGTTAACCTAAATTAAACCAGTATAATTAATTTGCTAAATCTATGAATTTGAATCCAATAAAAAGTAGGATAAAATCACATAGACTAGTCACTATAATTGCTTAAGGTTCCCTGTGTAAATCAAATTCACAAATAAGTAAAATTGAATCGCTAGAAAATCAGAAAATCCTAATTTTACGCTATGACTGGTCGACTGTTCACCCTGAGCGGTCAACCGTTAGGGAGTAACGGTCGACCGGTAGAGGCTTGAATTGAAGAATCTGAACCTCGAACTAAGGTCCAGGTTAGGAATAAAATTAACATTAAATATTAATTGTTTGCATACCCTATTGTGTGCATATGTTTGTATGTTAGAGGCGATAAGGAAGCTAGTTCTCTATGAGATGATGATAGAAAGTTGTGGAATTGGGTAAAGGCACTTTACCCAATGGGGTCAATTACTCGACCGAGGGCGATTTTATTGCAAATGACACTCACAGAAGGTTCTACGATGGACGTGCAGCACTGAATGAGGCCTGTTAAAGTGCATGTCCCAGCACAACAGGACTCCTTGTATGCATGATTCTGTCATGGCATGATAATGTGCGGTAGATGGGGCCCGGCGCATGTAATAAGAGGCATATACTATAGTTGAGAGGTGGGCGCGGATGTAGACCATGAGACACCCTGGTGAGTCAACACTACGTGATCCTCCTCAATGTGTTGTTGGATTACGTGTAGTCGTAGTTATGGGAAATTTGTTCCCATATATCCTGGTGGTGGTGTTTCCATGTCTAGTAGCCTAGTGGCGGTATTTCTATATTGAGTTGCTTTAGGAGCACTGGACGATTGTTAGTCATTGAGGTTCGATCCGTAGTTCGATCCTTGTAGTAGCCTTCACAAGTTGAAATGTAGGTGTCTGTTATATAAAAACCCTTAAGTAATGGAACCTAGGATTGCACGGGCACTTGTAGGACACCCTAGGTCACTTTGAGTAGAATTAAAGTCAACTGCACATGATCACTATATATTAATCTTGTACTCATTCACCAGAATTTGTCCGGCCCACCCTTTTTTTCTCACTTTCCAGCACCACAGGATGACAGGTTTGCAGTTGATTGGGCATAGTACGAGGAGAAAGGAGCAAAAAGTTGGAGTTCTCATATTCTTCATTATTCCTCATGTAGCCTTTTATTGTACAAAATGTTTATTAAAGTTTATACTATACTTTGGAAAAGTGTATATGAAAATTAAGTATTCTGAAGACTGTTTTTCAAAAATGTCTATTTTCAGTACTTATATTTTAGTTTCTTCCGCTGTGAGATATGAAAGTGTAGAATGTCTTAAAACTTACCCTTATAATTATGCTCCGTGATGTTTTAAAAATCTAATAACTCGTATTTCTCAGCATGACTCGAGCTGGAAAGTCTCCCTATTTGGATCGATGTGTCAGGAAGTGCGGGTTGTTACAGTGTGTGTAGCATCTAACTCCACAAAACCTAGCCCACATCTAAGGTCACTGAGTCCATGTACCTATCAAGTCTTATCCAACCCGAGTATTATGAAAATAATAAAGGGTCAGACTATCTCTATAACATAATAAGGTGAGATCACAAGAATAAGCATGCAAGAATCTCAAAAGCATAATAATACTATAGGATATGCCAACATCTCAAAATAAACAAGTATATATCAGTCTTACAGAAATAGCCATAATCAATAAAAGGCATATCGAAATAATCATAACTATATACTATGCCAACAACACTTAGTAAAAATGCCATAACCATAAATAAGTAACCATATCGTAAAGTCATATCATGCCCAAATCGGCAATCATCTCAAAATATGGTGAGCAATTACTTCAAAATCAGAAATCATAAGACTAGCGTAAAGGCTAGCAAATCTCAGTAAATGGAAGACCGCACAAAAGCAAGTCAGGAACTCAAAGAAATATGAAATTGCTAAAAAGCGAGCTAGGAAAAGCACCGAGCAGGTCAACATGAAGAAGATGAGCATTAAGCAAGTCAGGAAATAGTAACTGATCCCATAGATATCTTCTTTTAGGGATATGGATGGGTAGTCGCTATTCCAAGAGGAGAGTGACAACACCGATTAATGCTCCAGGAGTTTCTCAAAATAATATAGATCGCAACACTCCTATAGTCAAATGGTTACTTGATCAACTTAACATTGTCTTTCCTACTAGAAATGCACTAAAGTGCCATGTCAAATAACAAATGATGCAATCGTATGATATCAATATTGCCTAAAGTAACTAACTATTGGCTTTATTCTATCGGCCAAATAACAAACTAATTGTCGAGCATAGAGCAAGACATAAGGATACCATGACTCCGGGATCGACCACCGCAGTCAAGTCACTGGGACAAACAATTAGCCTACAAGGTCAAGCCATAAAATACAGTTTCCTATATCACAAGCTATAGAAATAGCAAGTTACCTCGAAGATACTACTAATCAAAAGTGATAAGTACTTCCCAATAGTAATCACTCGAGTGCCGCCCGAGTGTCACATGCCACTCAGTGTTACTTGAATATTATCATAAGTTAGTAAATTCTGCTCACTCAAAAATATTCTACAAAACAAGTTGTACAATTAGCAGATGAAGTGCTACCGAATGTCCCATACCTCTAACAAACTGCTTTTTTGACTATCGAAAGTCGGCACTCAATACATCCACGGTGTTTAAATGCTTAATATCCAATCATCGAAAAGGTAGTTTGTTAGGGTAAAATAAAAAGTACAAAAGGGGAAATAGAATCTCACAACGGAACGATCACATATAATATAATAAAGACAGTAAAACCGTCACTTTAAAATGCATGGTATATCAGAGTTAAAAATAAACCTCATCAGCCTGGACAGTTATAACTCCATGATCTTACAATTGCCGATGGGTATAAACATAATAATACAGTGGAAAAAAATAGTATGGAAGGTGAACATCCAGCTCTACTCCATAAGCTCCATGTCCCACCAATGACAACTTAAGAAGCGGTCTAACTCGAGTATTATAATAAAATAACATCCAGATTAGTCTGGAAAACCAGCGTGAGAAAAATCAAGTAATATGATGAACATAAAATAATTCTGTGAGACCACACCGCTAAACACGGACAGGTTTTTCCTTACAAGAACAACATCCATACATGAAGAAATCGAAAACTAATTAGAACATCAATCCAAACAAGAAAGGATGGACACAGACAAGATCAAAATCCAAACTAAAGAATGGACAAAAATAATTAAACATAGAGAAGAACTCAAGGCACTTTTCGATGCAATTAAGAAAATGTCAACTCCAAGGTTCAAATTAAACAAGGAGAATGAATTCATCCAACATGACTAGGAGGGTGCGCCCCGCCTACACCAAAATTATACCTCTAGATAAAATATACTTGAGAGGCCACACCAAATACGCATCACTCTTGGGAACTTTTAAGCTGGACCTCGCCTCACACGAGCATCCGAATAATTCACATCACCGCATGCACGCTACCAACAAATCTCTAAATAAATGTGAATGTACCCTAATGGGTACGACCAAACTGGCTTGGCTCCCACTCACTCTTTGGTTTTAGTTATCCATGGTGTTGGACATCAATGCTCAAAATGGGCAACAAATTCATCTTGAATCGACAAAACTAAAAAAGGATAGCATAATCGATAGTCGACTTTCGTGAATAACAAAATGATATTACTTATAGAAATTAACGAATCAAACATTTTAAACATTTGACTCACACTTGTGCTCGATTTTCACATCATAAAAATTTGTAGAATATTTTAAAACACTCTTTAAAATATTCACTTAAAGAGCAAATTATATTTCCAAGTGTATTAAAAAGAAGGGCCAAAAACAATTTTCATTAAAACACTGTTTACTATAAACCCAAAACAGTTTACACTTGCTTTATTTTTAAACATTCCTTTTTAAAGGATTCTCTCATTTATAAACGATCTTTCATAAATCTTAAACAATGTTAATTATCTCGAATGAAAATAAATCAAATTTATAATCTTTTATAAATTTAAACAATTTTAATCATCCCAAAAGATAATTAATCAAACTTATAGCTTCTTTTATAATTTTTTATCAATATTTATCCTTTATTTTGTATTTTGAAAATATAGCTTAAACAACTTTCAAAGTGCAAAAACACAACCAAACATTTGGTAAAAACACAAGGACAAGGTTAACACGAGGGGTTTAAGGAGGTGATATTTCATAAGTGATGGTACAGCGAAAATCGTTATAATGACACTTACACAATTCAAATAGTATGTCACAAATATTTCAACCAAACATCAATATAAGCAATAATATAATATCAATAAATCAATATTGATGAGAAACCCATTAGGATCTCTCTACAAAAGTCCCATGTAAATCACACAAATACACACGCACACACTTCAAAGTATCCCGTAGCGACCAATTTGCTACGAAAACACTCCGACTTCTTTTTTTTGTCCCCGCAATAAAATGGTTATTTATGCCATCTGCTACCAAGCGAAATTCAAATCCAAACAGACGATCAAACAATAATAACGAAGATATTATTATCAACAATAGTAATCAATAGCTATCATATCATTTATTAATTAATCTGTATATTAATTAAATTAAAAAATAATCTTTTTACTTTGTAAGCACAGAACGATGACTTATTTTCTCGATAGATGTTCAAAATAATCTATTCAATTTCATTATGGCAAAACGGTGTTTTATTCTACTAAATAAATATCACAAATGATATATCACTAATATAACTATGTTAAATGTAATTAAATCAAATTACTGTAATTTCATCATTAATTTATACTTCATTAAAACTATCAATAATCATCCAAGCATTCAACAATAATCTATAACAACAAAGATATCATTTAGTTTATTTAGAGGTGGGTAAACTTATCAAAATTCCGGTTGACCCTTTCGCATTCTGGCTTGACCTAAAATCGAATGGTGTTCGATTTTAGTTCAAAATTCAATTAGATTCAAATCCAATGAAATCAATTCTGGTGTGTAGATAACGTCAATTCTAGTCCAAAACAAAAGATCGCGTCCAAATCCGACCTCGTACGGAAGAGTTATTGATTTTAGAAGAATTTGGATTAATTAATTAATTAACAAATTAAACTATAATTACCCTTCAATAAACAAAATCCATTTCTTCCCCAACCCACTTAATTTCCATTGTTGTATAAGAACAAGTTGTGCACGCCGTGCATCTCAACCACGGTACGGAGCATCGGTCCACTATTCGATAAACGGACTTCGTTGTTGTCCCTTTCTACCCGAACTCGACGCGCCAACCCCAACCATGCCAAGCTCAGCCTCGCCATCACCAAAGCGACCTGCTACCTCACATCCACTATCCAAACATTGCCTATCACCACAGCCAATCGGAGGCACTCCAACTACCATCAATCTTCATCTCTTCGTGCCCCGAGTCCAACCTCATCATCGAATTGACCTCCAACCCTTCCTTGTTCTTCGTGGCCTAAACCATCGAACACAACAAAAAGATGTCGCCTTTCACCCAAGTTGATCGGACCTCACCACAAAGCTACCACAAACACTCCAACACCCGAGCAACTCAAATTCAAACTCAATTCGTACAAATTCCACCTATATCGTTGCCAAACCCAAACCCTAGCTGCCTAAAGCCTCACGCCTAAACGTTGATCTCCCTTTATCATCACCGCACCCCCAAAACTTACATTAATCGAAGTTTTCTCCTATGCGAGTTGTGACGCCCCACCTCTATGCTCATAATGACAAAGAGTATTAAAAGAAATACTGTCTATTATTACGAAGGATAAGGCTGGATAGGAGTGACCATCCGTAATTGGCCTTACACTAATATTGGTTATCTCGACAGGAGTGATATATACTTTTTATTTTTCATCTATTATTTATTTACTCCCATCGACACTCACAATACTAGTATAAAACGAACTACGATGGTTCCTAATAGTTTAGGACATTAGATATAACAATAACACAGATAATATAAATGCAGAACACAGATAAAAACAAATGTCTCATATATATATAACTGATGTCAGTTAATACATAGTTGACACAATACATATGATACAACTACAACTGTCGACTCTAGAAGTTATATATACAAGTACATTATCGACTAATATACATGAATACATATCGTTCTATACGATGACACGACTACTACAAAATGACACTGACAACTTCAGAAGATATGAAAAGTCTTCAAATCCCGAACAGCAACTCAAAGAAGGAAATCTACTACCTGAAATAACTCGGGTCTGACCCGAGTATTACATTCAAAAGAAAATAATACCCAGGTCAGTCTAATTCAAACCAGTTTATTAGTGCATATAGGCAGTAATAATTTTTAATAGACGACAGTCACAATAATTCCCGTCTATCCGATTCTTTAAACAAAGAAATCGGATAACGGTCAATATAACACTTAACAGTGTTTAATAAAAATCAGCAGATTTAAATCATCAACAGAGATAAATAAACAATTTATCAAATCGACTAAATCAAATTAAAACTGTCAAATCTGATAGGGCTGCAGTACACGCACGCGTGTACTGCCTCGCCACTATCGTAGGAGATACACAAAAGCTCAGTGAAAGTCACAACTGATCACAAGGTCAAACCCCGAATCGGGTTCAACTCAAGTGTGATAACAACACGAATGACTACATTGCACTGCGTGCAAACAGCCTCAAAACCCGAATGAACAAATTGCAACCATAAATATAGTACTGTACTGGACAGTATTAACATCATAATCATACCGCAGTAATAACCAAAAGTCAAATCAGGTAACAACAGGGATGGTCAGAGACTAGACAGAGAACTTATGAAGAGGCTGGATGGCCATGCTATAGTGAATACAACTTATTCAACTCAAGGACCAGGACACAAGTGACCCAAGTGCAGCTAAAGTGAACACGCACAAGGCTCTGTTCAAGTGCAGACAACATAAAATGATGACCAAGTTATAACGAACTTAAGTGAATACGACTGCGAGATATATCAAACGCACCTATACAAAGAACACTGTATATACTTTGGAATGCACGGGTGTGCGACAGGAAGTGTAAACACGATAGGGATAACACAAATCGATGCCAACATTATGAACTGGGCAGCATACCAAAGACAAGGCGGCATAGCAAGGTCCAGCAAACAACCGAACACAGGCCAGTAACAATGAAACATCGGCAACATTGAAAGGATAATATCAGTTTCAACTAAAAATGCATATGAACATGAAGTATGCAACTCGAATGACATAAAGGCAGTGAAGTGATGACTGGAACAAACTACAAAGGCATCAACAAAAATGACAGAAAACAATGCAACAAAGAAATAGGGTCGATATAAGCAACTGAGCAGTGTCAGTCTCCAATGTAATCAACTGAGGTGAACCAGGCAACAGAGCTTCAACCAATCAAAGTTCAAGCATAGGGACTAACATGAAAACAGGGGTGGCTGCAAGGAGTTGCAGAACAACCAAGCAACATATATGAGTACAACTCGATATTCAAACTAAGATTGCAGCTAAAACTACAACAGCAAGTGTTGACCAACCAATAGCAGAATGAAAGGGTCAAGCAAGTGATGTCAACAACCCAATGGATGCAACTGATGTATGGTGCTGCACAAGCAAGGCTAAGGAATATTACAGTGAAGCCAACTGCATAACATTCTCAAGTGATATAAATGTGACAACCAATAATCTAGTGCAGATTTAGGTTAATCAATCAAAAACTCAAACTACAAAATCCACTGCAAATGTCACAAAGTCCAACAAAGGCAGATATAACAAGCTAATGATACATGAATAATACTTAAGGGTAATGCACTTATCAACGAGACGTTCGAGTCATCATAAATGGTGTAGTGCAAAAACAACACAGAGGAGATTCCAAACTGTAGCTTAAAGTAAAATCACGAGTATGAAAATTGTATCAAAAATACACCCTGAGGCAATCAAACACATATGCAGCGAAAACAAATTCGACACTTAAGCAATCGAAATAAAATTGTCAGAGAAACAAAATACCCAAGATTCACATCCAAACGTAGTTGTGAGTTCGAACAAATACATCAGCATTTTAAGAATCAGTACTAAGGCCGAAGCCATCAAATAATGGAAATCAAATCAAATCGAAGTTAAACAGGTCATAAGTCTACATCGTGATGACCAAGGTAGCAAGGAAAGTGATCGAATAGCTCAATGTCGAAGCCGTCAACCACGAAATTCAACAGATCAAAATCCATACAAAACAACTTAAAAAATCAAACTGCAAGCAAACTGAACTGACGAATTCAACCAAATATCAGAGAGTTCAAAGCCGAGAATTTGAGGTAGATGTGAGCGAATGAATCATTCAAAACTCATCAATCAACAAAACAATCGAACTATCTAAACGTGGCGTTTGAATCAGATGTGAGTGGATAACACTCACCTTATCCTAAAGCTGCCACGAGCGAAGTGAAGGAGACGTCGATCGACAAGGCAAGCGCGAACCTTCGATCGAGCTTCAGCAGTTGTCTTCTTCGATTCGTCTAAAGCCCTAGCTATTGAATTGAAGGACGAGTGAAGGACGAGCAGCCCTTATTTTTGAAACCCTAGTTTTCCAGAGGGACGAAGAAGAGAACAAGCACCACCATTTTTCTTTTTCTCTCGTTCGATTTATTTTGAGTAAGGGTTTCGAAAAAAATGAGAAAATGAACGAAAGGGGGGAAACGATCGAATAATATCATCTCGGCCTAAGAACAACGAATGAAGGCGTGGGCTACCCATTTAACTTTACAGCCCACCTACATATTTAACAATTTTCAAGAGAATTTCACTTGATTTAAATTCCAATAACAATTTGCAACCGGTTTGATCGTCATTTTGACGATGATTAAAGATTTTAAAATCCCCGGTTGTTACAGACTCCCCTCCTTATAAAAATTGCGTCCTCGCAATCATAAGGAATAATTGGACAAAAGGTAACAACCCAAAGAGCATGGCAATATCGAATACATACGCATAGCAAATGTCAGCAGGGAAGTATAAGATACAAGATCAAAAGGTTCGACTGCTTCAAATCGAAAGAATCGACATCGTGGGAATCAGGGATCAAAATCAGACGACTAACAAAAGCAAGAACAATCGAGTTCCAGCAACTAAAGGAGAAGGAAAAACAGAGCAGAAATCCCATACAGAGCACGAATTGAATGTGAGTAAATCAAATTACTCACCTGAATCGCCAGAGAAAAAGACGAAGCTCAGATCTCAAAAATCGCAATTATTCAATCATCAAAAACGATAATCAAATTTCTCAAATCAACAAATATTCGATTATCACAAGCGATAATCAAATTTCAAATTCAACGATTATTCGATTATCAAAAACGATAATCAAAGTTCAAATTCAACAATTAATTGATTATCTCAAGCGATAATCAAATTCCAAATTCAATAATTATTTGATTATCTCAAGCGATAATCAAACTTCAAATTCAACAATTATTTAATTACTTCAGGCGATAATTAAATCTCAAATCAACAAATATTTAATTATCTCAAGCGATAATTAAATCTAAAATCAACAAATATTTAATTATCTCAGGCGATAATTAAATTCCAAATCAACAAATATTTAATTATCTGAAGCGATAATTAAATCTAAAATCAACAAATATTTAATTATCTCAGGCGATAATTAAATCTCAAATCAACAAATATTTAATTATCTGAAGCGATAATTAAATCTCAAATCAACAAATATTTAATTATCTGAAGCGATAATTAAATCTCAAATCAACAAATATTTAATTATCTAAAGCGATAATTAAATCTCAAATCAGCAATTATTTAATTATCAAAAGCGATAATTAGAAACAACAAATATCTGATTATCAAAAACGATAATCAGAACTCATATCAATAAATATCTAATTATCACAAGCGATAATTAGAAACAACAAATATCTGATTATCAAAAACGATAATCAGAACTCATATCAACAAATATCTAATTATCACAAGCGATAATTAGAAACAACAAATATCTGATTATCAAAAACGATAATCAGAACTCATATCAACAAATATCTAATTATCACAAGCGATAATTAGAAACAACAAATATCTGATTATCAAAAATGATAATCAGAACTCATATCAACAAATATCTAATTATCAAAAGCGATAATTAGAAACAACAAATATCTGATTATCAAAAACGATAATCAGAACTCATATCAACAAATATCCAATTACCTGCAGATAATTGGAAGCAACAAATATCTAGAAATCAATTAAGAAGACTAGAAAATCAACATAAAAGCTTGGATCGATCCCATCAGATGGCGAGTTTTTAATTCGCCGCACGTGCATCTCAGAGTGGCCGAAGCCTACCAAGTACTCAACATAATTTTGGCGCCCATCAGATTGACCCGAAGGTCCGCAGAGTGACCCGAAGGTCTAGTACTGGTATTTGACCCGAAGGTCCGTAGAGTGGCCCGAAAGCCCAACAAATGACCCGAAGGTCCAACAAATGACCCGAAGGTCCTCATAGTGGCTCGAAAGCACACGAAATCATCAAATATTTCAATTAACGAGTCCGGAATTAACCGAAATAGCAAACGCACCTGTCCCATACCACGTGTTTTACTAAATCGTTTAATTCTCTTCATCGTTTCCTTGAAAGTGCAAAATTGTGTATTTTGTAAAAATACATTTTACATTCTCAAACGGACAAGTCCGGAATTAAGCGAATCAGTAAAAGAAAGGGGTCATAGTCCTCGATTTTGCTGAAACGTTTAAATCGCTTTCTCATTCTTTTGAAAACGCAAACTGTAAAATTTTCTGAAAACAATTTTTTTATTTATTTTGTAAAAATAACAATTCACATTCTCAACTGAACAAGTCCGGAGTTAAGCGAAACAGTAAAAGAAAGGGGTCATAATCCTCGATTTTGCTGAATCGTTTAAGTCGCTTTCTCATTCTTTTGAAAACGCAAACTGCTAAAATTTTATAAAACAATTTTCATTTTAAAACGATTTTCCAATCACGTGATTAAAACAGCAAATCGGTAACAATTTCGATAAGGAAATTGTACTTCTCAAAATACCGTAAAAACGGTTACACATCAGTATTGCGGAATAACCGCTTGAAAATCCACTTTTTAAAAATTTGGCTGTTACTGAAGTCAAAGCGACAGAAATTTTAAAACATCAAATATCTCATCAAAAGAATTCACATCAAAATGTGACATCAGTGAATTTTCATTCATTAAAATTGTCAACAAAACACCGTGCCTCAAAAATTCAGCATTGGTGTAAAAAGTCCGTTATAAAAATAACGGCAACAAAATACGTATCATAACTAAGCATCGGTTCAACGTAAAATAAATGCAATGACGTGCAACTCAAATTTTGCACGTTCATTTCAATATAAATAAAGAAATCATTCAAATATCTCTTTAACGAGAATAATTCAAAACAGCCAAAAATCTAATCAATATATGATTAGCTCAAAAGAAACCAGCCAAAAATCTCAACAAAAATCACATATCTGCAATTTCTTCGAATCCTCAATTTGGATTCGAAAATCTCAAAGAAACAAATAATTACAGCTATGTAAACAACAATTGGAATTCATATCAATTTCGTATTTTGATTCTTAAATCAAAAAGATTATCAGTTGTACTCAGCGAAGACAGTTTCTCTGTTTTCGCTGCGCACTCTGATAAATAGAACACAAATCAATCGAATCATCAGAACACAATTTCATCCAAACAACAAAACACAATTCCACTTTTATTTTTAAATAACGATATTTAAAAATTTCATCAAAATTTCAAAACTTTAGTTTTGACTCAAATCACAAATAAAACGTCGACTAATAGTTGTAACATATGTTCCATCCAAGTTATGTTTTATATTATGTCCATAAACCCCAAGCTCTGATACCAACTGTGACGCCCCACCTCTATGCTCATAATGACAAAGAGTATTAAAAGAAATACTGTCTATTATTACGAAGGATAAGGCTGGATAGGAGCGACCATCCGTAATTGGCCTTACACTAATATTGGTTATCTCGACAGGAGTGATATATACTTTTTATTTTTCATCTATTATTTATTTACTCCCATCGACACTCACAATACTAGTATAAAACGAACTACGATGGTTCCTAATAGTTTAGGACATTAGATATAACAATAACACAGATAATATAAATGCAGAACACAGATAAAAACAAATGTCTCATATATATATAACTGATGTCAGTTAATACATAGTTGACACAATACATATGATACAACTACAACTGTCGACTCTAGAAGTTATATATACAAGTACATTATCGACTAATATACATGAATACATATCGTTCTATACGATGACACGACTACTACAAAATGACACTGACAACTTCAGAAGATATGAAAAGTCTTCAAATCCCGAACAGCAACTCAAAGAAGGAAATCTACTACCTGAAATAACTCGGGTCTGACCCGAGTATTACATTCAAAAGAAAATAATACCCAGGTCAGTCTAATTCAAACCAGTTTATTAGTGCATATAGGCAGTAATAATTTTTAATAGACGACAGTCACAATAATTCCCGTCTATCCGATTCTTTAAACAAAGAAATCGGATAACGGTCAATATAACACTTAACAGTGTTTAATAAAAATCAGCAGATTTAAATCATCAACAGAGATAAATACACAATTTATCAAATCGACTAAATCAAATTAAAACTGTCAAATCTGATAGGGCTGCAGTACACGCACGCGTGTACTGCCTCGCCACTATCGTAGGAGATACACAAAAGCTCAGTGAAAGTCACAACTGATCACAAGGTCAAACCCCGAATCGGGTTCAACTCAAGTGTGATAACAACACGAATGACTACATTGCACTGCGTGCAAACAGCCTCAAAACCCGAATGAACAAATTGCAACCATAAATATAGTACTGTACTGGACAGTATTAACATCATAATCATACCGCAGTAATAACCAAAAGTCAAATCAGGTAACAACAGGGATGGTCAGAGACTAGACAGAGAACTTATGAAGAGGCTGGATGGCCATGCTATAGTGAATACAACTTATTCAACTCAAGGACCAGGACACAAGTGACCCAAGTGCAGCTAAAGTGAACACGCACAAGGCTCTGTTCAAGTGCAGACAACATAAAATGATGACCAAGTTATAACGAACTTAAGTGAATACGACTGCGAGATATATCAAACGCACCTATACAAAGAACACTGTATATACTTTGGAATGCACGGGTGTGCGACAGGAAGTGTAAACACGATAGGGATAACACAAATCGATGCCAACATTATGAACTGGGCAGCATACCAAAGACAAGGCGGCATAGCAAGGCCCAGCAAACAACCGAACACAGGCCAGTAACAATGAAACATCGGCAACATTGAAAGGATAATATCAGTTTCAACTAAAAATGCATATGAACATGAAGTATGCAACTCGAATGACATAAAGGCAGTGAAGTGATGACTGGAACAAACTACAAAGGCATCAACAAAAATGACAGAAAACAATGCAACAAAGAAATAGGGTCGATATAAGCAACTGAGCAGTGTCAGTCTCCAATGTAATCAACTGAGGTGAACCAGGAAACAGAGCTTCAACCAATCAAAGTTCAAGCATAGGGACTAACATGAAAACAGGGGTGGCTGCAAGGAGTTGCAGAACAACCAAGCAACATATATGAGTACAACTCGATATTCAAACTAAGATTGCAGCTAAAACTACAACAGCAAGTGTTGACCAACCAATAGCAGAATGAAAGGGTCAAGCAAGTGATGTCAACAACCCAATGGATGCAACTGATGTATGGTGCTGCACAAGCAAGGCTAAGGCATATTACAGTGAAGCCAACTGCATAACATTCTCAAGTGATATAAATGTGACAACCAATAATCTAGTGCAGATTTAGGTTAATCAATCAAAAACTCAAACTACAAAATCCACTGCAAATGTCACAAAGTCCAACAAAGGCAGATATAACAAGCTAATGATACATGAATAATACTTAAGGGTAATGCACTTATCAACGAGACGTTCGAGTCATCATAAATGGTGTAGTGCAAAAACAACACAGAGGAGATTCCAAACTGTAGCTTAAAGTAAAATCACGAGTATGAAAATTGTATCAAAAATACACCCTGAGGCAATCAAACACATATGCAGCGAAAACAAACTCGACACTTAAGCAATCGAAATAAAATTGTCAGAGAAACAAAATACCCAAGATTCACATCCAAACGTAGTTGTGAGTTCGAACAAATACATCAGCATTTTAAGAATCAGTACTAAGGCCGAAGCCATCAAATAATGGAAATCAAATCAAATCGAAGTTAAACAGGTCATAAGTCTACATCGTGATGACCAAGGTAGCAAGGAAAGTGATCGAATAGCTCAATGTCGAAGCCGTCAACCACGAAATTCAACAGATCAAAATCCATACAAAACAACTTAAAAAATCAAACTGCAAGCAAACTGAACTGACGAATTCAACCAAATATCAGAGAGTTCAAAGCCGAGAATTTGAGGTAGATGTGAGCGAATGAATCATTCAAAACTCATCAATCAACAAAACAATCGAACTATCTAAACATGGCGTTTGAATCAGATGTGAGTGGATAACACTCACCTTATCCTAAAGCTGCCGCGAGCGAAGTGAAGGAGACGTCGATCGACAAGGCAAGCGCGAACCTTCGATCGAGCTTCAGCAGTTGTCTTCTTCGATTTGTCTAAAGCCCTAGCTATTGAATTGAAGGACGAGCGAAGGACGAGCAGCCCTTATTTTTGAAACCCTAGTTTTCCAGAGGGACGAAGAAGAGAACGAGCGCCACCATTTTTCTTTTTCTCTCGTTCGATTTATTTTGAGTAAGGGTTTCGAAAAAAATGAGAAAATGAACGAAAAGGGGGAAACGATCGAATAATATCATCTCGGCCTAAGAACAACGAATGAAGGCGTGGGCTACCCATTTAACTTTACAGCCCACCTACATATTTAACAATTTTCAAGAGAATTTCACTTGATTTAAATTCCAATAACAATTTGCAACCGGTTTGATCGTCATTTTGACGATGATTAAAGATTTTAAAATCCCCGGTTGTTACACGAGTTCAAAGAAACTAGCTTTATATTTTTTTGTTGAGCAGTTTAATTGATTTGGATTTTAAAAGTGGGGAAGCCATTTTCGTGTTTATTGAAACAGAGAGGAAGGACGAAAATGAAATCAAAAAGAAGACGGAAAAGGTAATTAATTTTGGTAAGTGGTGAAGTTATTTAAATTTTAAAAACAAAACAATTACTTTACTAAAAAAAAGTAAACCAATATTTTCAAGTAAACCAAAATTTTCAAGAAACACATCAAATCACCATTAATGCAAGTTCAAAATTTTGAATTTGATTTGATTAAAGGTTATGAAAAAAAAGAATTTGCAGTATTCTGCAACACAATATTCCATTCGCGTACGAACTGCGAATGATAGAAATAACAATACGATCGTGCACCATGCGTCACGATCACAAATCAACAGTAAAATACACAAATTATTTTATTCTGTGAAATTTCAAAAATACCATCATATGCCATAAAATACATCAAATAATAATTTAAATATTTTTCAAATTAAAAATTATGGAAAAATCCTATAAACTCATTTAAAAAATACATCATTAAAAATCAAGTTGTTAATTCAGAACTGATAATCTTGTTATTTAATTGAACTATTTATTATTGAAAAAAAATTTACAAAATGATTTCACCACCATTGTTTATTAATTAAAAGGAGTTAAATAAGGCAATTAAGTCCATTTAACTAATATTTAATTCATACTTCAAATATTTATTTAATCCCTATATTTGAGTATAAATTATTAAACTTTAAAAAACAATTATCTAGATAGATAAAATTAATTAAATATTCAAAATCAAAACGATAAAATTTTGGGATGTTTATCCTTCCCCTTAAAAGAATTTCATCCCTGAAATTCCCAAAGGAAGAAAATGTCTCCAAGCCCTTAATGTTTAAAAATATTAATTAAAATGAGTTATTAAACTCTTAAAGTTTCTTATGTTACGGAAAATTTCGACAGCATCTCTTTTGCACGGCTGATTCGGGAAAACTACAACTCACCACATCTGGCCCAAATCATCCAAAGAAAACAAAAGCCAAGTGGTCTCCCATATCCGGGGAATCAAAACATCAATCAATCACCGATATCTAAATCTACTACGTACCTCTTTGCAAGCAACTTACTATCTCGATGCAAATGCAGGTGCACAAGAAATCAAATAGTAATCTCTTGCATCCCTGTATCTACCTTGTACTTACATAGTTCAAAAAAGAACCATGTTGACAAAAGATAAATACACAAGCAATATCTATCATAAGCAATAACAACATAAACAGTATAACAACCATATGCAATCAAAAGTACATACAATATTCTGTAATAAAATATTAAGCATCCAATCACTTCAAAATCTAGATTTAGAACTAAATTCCTAGGTTTATATATTCAAAATATATTTTTCAAATTCCTCCCAAGAGAAATATATCAAAATCAATTATGACAAGGATATGAAGCATCTAGTGGTATTCCGATTCTTCTTAAAACGATAACTAAAGTAAACAATTATACCTGGCGAGTCTTCTAAATTGGAAACTCATAATTGCCCAACTTTAGTCATAACAAAATATTTAAAAACCACTTCGCAAAAACTCTTTTCAAATATCCTGAAATTATAATACTTCACCAAAATTTTAAAATAATAATATTAGTATTTCTTTCGCAAATTCTTTCGAAATCACCTTTTCAAAAGCACTGGGATCTAAGTCCTAATAGATAACAACTTTAAAACCCTTTACTTATAATATCGCACAATCAATCAAAACAAATTCTATAAAGGAATAAACTATCTCTTAACATTATTTAAAATGTTAAATGACAAACAAATAAGATTCAGAATTTTTCTTAGATTCACAACTATCTCGATCTTCCAAGGATATAGATAATTTCTTAAGCGTACCATCACGCTCATCATGGTTATTGCTTAGAAGATTACATAAGTTCCTCAAAAAAAATTGAAAGTAACTCCCTCAAATTTTCCTAAGCCATACAAAAAAGCATACAAACATACTTAAGCCCGTATGATGTACATAAATCATATGTACGTAATATTTGATCCGACCACTTGCTCGAATATATAGACTTTACTTTCGAACTAGTATCGCTCACTTGACCACACTATGCGGACTCTGATCAGGTTCCTTGATTTGAAACCTCTATCCTCCTTACAAAGCCATATGCTATGATAGAAAACCTCAGTATCATATCGAAAACCCGAATCAAGTGTTCGCTGATAAGAATAAAGTGACAAATCCTTTTTTGGACAGCTTTGAATCACCCTAAACTTATGTACCTGAATCCTAGATCGAAAACAGTGCGAATAAAGTAATCTACGAATAACTTACATACTTAATTCTATTGGTTTCTTGACTACACCAATCTTTTTTTAGCATTTCATTAAATATTAAAATTATTTTATGAATTATTTCACAAATTTCCACTTAAGTTTATAAACATTGCATAAAGATATTTCTCTATGAACCATCAAATAAAAACTTACTCCACATTATTTACTTGTATAGTACTCTTATATATCCTAAGAGTATATATATATATATAAAATGTCAATTTTATTCTACTTATTTATTTTTATTTTTATTTTTCAAAATTCAAATGGAGACCCAAACAAAATATAGGTCTTAAAAATGAGTCGACTACTTCGACCTTTTTACCTTAGAGATTTTAAGGAAAGATGTTTATGTGTTGGTGCAATAACATCAAATAGTTTACACAACTTAGATGTTTTAAACAAAAGCTACGGTTTTAATAAAATAATTCTTATTAAAACCTTCCTATCTAATTTAACCCATTTAAAAACTTTGAGTTAAATTATCTCTTTTCTATCCAAGAGTTTCAAAATCTTCATTTGTCAAATTATTTATCAAAATACCTTTTTTTTAAATCAGTTTCCTTTAAGGAAACTCAAGAACTAAATACCCAGTTTTTATTTCAAATCCCTTTTTTTGAAATCATACTACATATTTTATATATAAAATAACATTAACCATTATTCACTAACACTTGCTTGGGTTCGTTCGGATTTGAACTCATTTCGATCGCATAATAATAAAGAGAATAATTTACTAAGTGCACTATAATGGTCGCCTAAGAAAACATAACATTCAATCGTCACTTAGAAGATTATTTAGATTACCACAAAACTAATTAAGATGTTTTCTCCGAACTATCCAAAGAAAATGCATCTTTCTTAATAGTTCTCTTTGAAATATTTATACTTACAAATATTTCCAAGTAATACTACCATTAATTTTATCAAAAGTTTTTTGAAATCATTTCAAGCAATACTAGGATTTAAATTCTCAAAAACTCTTTTTACTTATAAAACACCTTTATAAATCATATAAATCATTTCATATACCACGCTCATATAAAATGTACCTTTAAAATCATCTTCTATTATAATAACTTTCTTTTATTATAATAAATTTTCACGAATATTTATCCTCTAAATGCCTTATCTTCTCATTTAGATTATATTAAATTACTATATTAAAAGAAGACTTTTAACTTAACATGATTACTGAAACCTTATAGTCAAATTATGAAACTTAATTCACAAGCGGTTCCTTTTAATGTACTTACAATTATCAAAACAATAATTGCCCCTAAACTGGTCGAGCATAAATTAACAATAAATAAATAATAGTCAATGCTCCTAAACTATCCGAACATGAAAAATCAAATAATGATAATAAATAAATATTATCATTAACAAACAAACACACCATAAATAACTATATAAATTTGAAAATTATTCCTTTATATATAAAATATGTAATCCTAAGTAAAATATTTCATTTACCCATTTTCAAAATTCAATATTGCGTCCTTTGCCTTATTCAAGAGTTTAGAAATCCCTATCAACAATGTGACGTCCCATATCTCACCAGAATTCATAAACAACTCTATAGAACAATTAACACAATACGTTTTTATAGCAATAACAAATATGATCTCGTATATATATAATACTCTCAACTCATTCGAGGGTGTGACTTACCTATCTCTAATGGTTTAGTCCTCCAAAGCCAAGGTTCATACTTAACCTTCAGCTCTAATACTATTCTATAACGACCTGCCTTTTCGACCATCGAAAGTCGGCACTCAATACATTCACGGTATTCAAATACCGAACATCTAATCACCGTAAAGGCGGATTGTTAGGATAAAATAAAAGGAACAACAGGGGAAATAGAACCTCACAGTGGAACGATCACATATAATATAAAAAAGATAGTAAAAGCTGTCACTCTGAAATACATGGTATATCAGAGTTAAAAACAAACCTCATCAGCCTGGACAGTTAAAACTTCCCGACCTTACAATTGCTGATGGGTATACATAATAATACAGAGGAAAATAAAAATACTACGGAAGGTGAACATCCAGCTCTACTCCATAAGCCCATGTCCTACCAACGACAACTTGAAAAAATACTTGGTCTTACCCGAGCATCATAACAATATAACACCCGGATCAATCCAGAAAACTAGCGTGACAAAACTCAAGTAATATGACGAACAAATAACAATTCCATGAGACCATGCCGCTAAACACAGAACGTGTTTTTCTTCACAAGAACAACATCCATACATAAAGAAATGGAAAACCAATCAGAACAGCAATCCAAACAAGAAAGGATGGACATAAACTAGATTAAAATCCAAACTTAAAGAATGGGCAAAAATAAATAAACATAGAGAAAATCTCAAGGCACTTCTCGATGCAATTAAGAAAATATTAACTCCAAGGTTCAAATCAAACAAGGAGCATGAATTCATCTAACATGACTAGGAGGGTGCACCTCCTATACTGAAAGTAGAACTCTAGATAAAATATACTTGAGAGCCCATGCCAAACATGCATCGCTCGCGGGAACTCCCAAGCTGGATCCCACCTCACACGAGTATCTGAATATTTCACATCATTATATGTATGCTACCAACAAATCTCTAGATAAATGTGAATATACCCTAATGGGCATGACCCAACTGGCTAGGCTCCCACTTGCTCTTTGGTTTTAGTTATCCACATTGTTGGACGTCAATGCCCAAAATGAATAACAAATCGTCTTAGATTGATGAAGCACAAAGAAGGATATCAAAATCGATAGCCGATAAATCAACTATTGGAAACAGACTAGTACTACCCTAGGGGAAACAATGAAGCCGGACAAGTTAGGGCAATGTTGCTTCCTATCTTAACTCGACACAAAAATAGAAAGAGATTAAATGCCCAAAGCAAGCAACAAATTCATATGAATCAACTAAACACAAAAAGGATAGCAGAATCGATGTCAACGAGTCAACTATCGCGAATAACAAAATGATATTACTTGTAGAAATTAACGAATCAAAAATTTTAAACATTTGACTCACACTTGTGCTTGATTTTCACAGCATAAATATTTGTAAAATATTTTGAAACATGCTTTAGAATATTCTTTTAAAGAGTAAATTATATTTCCAAGTGTATTAAAAAGAAGGGCTAAAAACAATTGTTATTAAAAACACTACTTATTATAAACCCAAAAGAGCTTACACTTAATTTTATTTTTAAACATTCCTTTTTAAAGGATTTTCTCATTTATAAATAATCTTTTATAAATTTTAAACATTGTTAATTATCCTGAAGGAAATTAAATCAAATTTCAAACCTTTTATAAATTTAAACAATTTTAATAATCCCAAAAGATATTTAATCAAACTTATAACTTCTTTTACAAATTTTTATCAATACTTATCCTTTATTTTCAAATTTCTCAAAATAATTGAGAAAATAGTTTAAACAATTTTCAAAGTGCGAAAACGCGACTAAACATTTATTTTGTAAAAACACAAGCACAAGTTCAACACACACAAGGGTTTAAGGAGATGATATTCATAAATGACGGTGGAGTAAATATCGCTATAATGACACTTACATAATTCAAACAGTATGTCACAAATATGTCAACTAAACATCAATATAAGCAATATAAGAATATAAATAAATCAATATTATGAGAAACCCTTTAGTGTCTCTCTACACAAATCTTCTGTAAATCTAATATATATGTATGTATGTGTATGTATGTATGTATGTATGTACGTACGTACGTACGTATGTATTTCGAAATGTCCCATAGTGACCTATTCGCTATGAAAACACTCCGACTTCTTCTTTTTGTCCCCGGCAACAAAATGGTTATTTATGCCATGTGCTATTAAGCGGGAATTCAAATCCAAACAATGATCAAACAATAATAACAAATATATTATTATCAACAATTAGTAATCTATAGCTAGTATATCATTTATTAATTAATCCATATATTAATTAACTTAAAAAATAATCGTTTTACTTTGTAAGCACATAACAGTGACTTATTCTCCTTGGTAGATGTTCAAAATAATCTATTCAATTTCATTATAGCAAAACAGTGTTTTATTCTGCTAAATAGATATCACAAACGAAGTATAACTAATTTAAGTACGTTAAACGTAATTAAACTAAATCACTGTAATTTAATCATTAATTTATACGACATTAAAACTATCAACTATCATCCAAGCATTCAATAATAATCTATTAAGGCATAGATATCATATAGTTTATTAAGAGATGAGTAAACTCACCAAAATTCCAGCTGATGCTTTTGCATTTCGGTTTGATCTAAAATCAAACGACGTTCGATTTTAGCTCAAAATTCAACTAGCTCAAAATTCAACTAGCTCCAAATCCAACGAAATCAATTCCAGCGCATAGATAACGTTGATACGAGTTCAACGCAATAGATCACGTCCAAATCCAACCTCGTATGGAAGTGTTATTGAAATTATAATAATTTGATTAATAATTAATTAATTAACAAATTAAACTATAATTACCCTTCACTGAACAAAATGTATTTCTTCCCCAATCCACTCAATTTCCATTCCTATACAAGGACGAGTTGTGCATGCCGTGCATCTCAACCACGATACGGAGCAACTTTTCGTCATTCGATGAACGAACTTCGCCATTGTTCCCTTCTTCCCAAACTCGATGCGCCAACCCCAACCACGCCAAGCTCGGTCTCTCCATCACCAAAGCGACCTGCCGCATTGCGTCCACTGTCCAAGCATCGCATATCACCACAGCTAATCGAAGGCACTCCGACTACCATCAGTCTTCATCTCTTCGCACCCCAAGTCCAACCCTATCATCGAATTAACCTTCGACCCTTTCTCGTTCATCGTGACCTGAACCATCGAACACGACAAAAAGATGTCGCCTTTCATCCTAGTTGATTGGATCTCACCACAATGCCACCACCGATGCTTCAACACACGAGCAACTCAAATCCACACTTGATTTGTGCAAATTCCACCTACATCGTTGCCAAACCCAAACCCTAGCTGCCTAAAGCCTCATGCCCAAATATTGGTCTCCCCTAATCATCACTGCAACCCCCGAAACTTACACAGTTCGAAGATCTCTCCTGTACGAGTTGAAGGAATCTTGCTTTATATTTTTTCGTTAAGCGATTTAATTGATTTGGACTTTGGAAGTGGGGAGGCATTTTCGTGTTTACTGAAACAAAAAGGAAGGAGGGAAATGAAATAAAAGAAGAGGGAAAAGGTAATGAATTTTGGTAAGTGTTGAAGTTATTTAAATTTTAAAACAAAACAATTACTTTACTAAAAAAACAAGTAAACCAAAATTTTGACGCAACACATTAAATCACCACCAATGCATGTTTAAAATTTTGAATTTGATTTGATTTAAAAAGGTTATGAAAAAAAAGAATTTGTGGTATTTCGCAACACTATATTCCATTAGCGTACGAGCCGCAAACAACAGAAATAAAAATACCATCGTTTGCCATAAAATGCGTTAAACCATAACTTAAATGTTTCTCAAATTAAATGGAGAAATCCGATAAATTCATTTAAAAAAGTATGTCATTAAAAATCGAGTTGTTTTATTAACAATTAATTTTCTTGTTATCTATTTGAACTATTTATTATTGTAAATAAATTTACAAAATTAGTTTACCATCATTATTTATTAATTAAAAGGAGTTAATAAGACTATTAAATCAATTTAATAAATATTTAATTCATAATTAAAATATTTAATTAATCCTTATATTTGAATATAAGTTATTAAATTTTAAAAACCAATTATTTAAATGTTTAAAATTAATTAAATATTCAAAATCAAAACGATATAATTCCAGGATGTTACAATACCACTTGGCACTACTAAATCGTATAATTATATTTCTCGTTCCATAATAGGAAGAATTTGCTTAAAAGCAATATTTTCAAAAGTAATTTGAAAATAAAATTACTTAATTATGAAACACACATTTTATTTTTAAATAAAGGTACAAAATTTTCAAATGCTAAATCAGTATATTTTTCCAATATACTTCTTTGTACAATGCTTGAAAACATCTACATATATATAGTTTTAAATAATATTCCTTAGAAATATTAATAAATTTACACAAATCCTATGCTATTCAAGTATATATATATATATGTGTGTGTGTAGCCTTACGCATGATATTATAATCTGAATATAAATCCAAAACATATATTTATATATTGTTGTATGAAATTCCATAAAAGTGTCTTTAAACTACTTTTAATGAAATTAGATAAAACTGGTTTATAATTATAAATTAGTTAGATTTAAATAAACTTCTAAAGTTATTTTTAAATATGGAAACATCAGATTTAAAATGAAATTCAAACCACGGAAAACATAAATCAAAAGAAAGAATCAAGGAATTAAATAAAATAATAATTATGGTCGTCCTGGACCTAAATTGCTCCTGGATGTATACGCCGGTCCATTGCTAGGCACCACCAGTGGATCGATGCGAACGATTTCTAAAGCTTTTTAGCACCAGGAAATTGACTTTGATGGTTGATTTCCAACCACCGGTACTTGAATTCTGCTTTAGGGGACCTAAAGCCACATATAGATCATATATTCATCCATAACGAGCACATAACATATTAAACAATCAAAGAATGGAATACATACTTGTAAATTTCGATAAATTTTAAGTTTCAGCAAGAACTGCTTAGTAAAAGCACCCAATTCATACTCAAATTTCATGTGATATCAAAAACATGTGTTATAACAGCTGCATGTAAACATTCTAGGGATAGTTGTAAGGAATTCTCACCTATATTTCTTATGAAAGCTAGCCAAACACTTTGAATTTGACTTTTCCATCTAATTTCAACCCAACCTTAGACATACATATAAAAAGAAGGAACAAAGAAATTCAAAACATTGAAAATATGAAAATATAGCTTCCTAGAGAGGTATTTAAGGATTGAGAACATCACCTAATTTTTATTCGAATTTTGTGGAACTTATTTTTTATTTTTTTAAAAGATATAATAAGCTAGAGGTTTTTTAAAGGAGACAGACTTCTTTTTTCCTTCTGTTTCCAGTACGTACCGGAGATGGAAGAAGAAATTTCTTCCTCGGGCAAGTTATTAGGCTTGAGTAAGTTAGTGAACCCATACCGAATTTTAAAATGATATTATTCTTTTCCTTTTCTTATATAACTTCCATATTTTTCTTTTCTTTCTTCAATTCATACTTTTCAAAATAAATTGCAAATTAAATTTCCTAATCAATTTTACTACTATTTTATAAAATCATCCATTTATATCTTTCCCTGCTACATAAATTAAATTTTAATACCGCTTTTAAATCAAAATACCAATATATCTTAAATAAAATGATCACTTAAAAAACAAAACATTTCTAATTATCATATAAGATAAATTTATTTATAAATTCCAAAATATTGATTTCGTACTTTGAATTTTCAATGTTAATTAAATTTAAATTTACATTCTTTTAGAATTTTGAATGATCCTTATTCTTTGACAACCCTTTTTAATTCTTTAACAAACGTTAAAATTTCCAATTATAGAAAAATTTTAAATAACATTAAAAAAATCCATATAATAACATTATATTTTCCACATAGAAAATTTTCCTCATTAATTTTGATAATTTCTTTTTTCAGAAAATTACAAATTACAAATTTCTTTAAAATCCCAGTACTTGAAATTTTTTAAACCCACATTTAAATCTCAATCTAAATTATTTTACATTTTATTTCAAGTAATTCTCAAACCAGGGTCGTTATAGATTCTCCTTTAATAAAATTGCGTCCATGTAATTCCCCTTTAGAGAAAGACTATAATATGATTTCAGCTTCTAGCAATTACATCTATCAAAAATTGAACATCAAGGTAAACGGGAAATTCATGACTCTATGGGAAAAATTAAGGAAACTCACCAATCCTGTATGCATCAAAAAATAGCTCTAGATACGTCCGCTCAATAGACTCTCTAGTCTCCTAAGAGCAGTCTTTGGGATTCTCTGACCACTGAACCTTAATAAGCTGAACGTCCTTTCTTCAAATCCTTTTAATTTCGGAGGCAACAATGCAAATCGGCTTATGCACGTAGGTTAAATCAAGAAATCTCTTAAGTCCTTTTATTTGCTTCAGATCAAGCACTGACTTGGGAGCTCAAAGTCACTTCCAAAGCTGAGAAATATGGAACACATCATTTATTCTAGAAAGATGAGATGGCAATGCAACATGATATGCTACCTTATCGATACGTTCAATGATTGGGTATGGCTCGATATAACAAGGAGCCAACTTCCCCGATCGACTAAAATACATCACTCCCTTCAAAGAAGAAACACGAATGAAGACCAAATCTCCAATAAAGAATTCCAAATCCTTCCTTCAGGTCTGCATAGGAAATCTGCCTATCCTTTGCTTTTTTCATCCTCCGTCTAATAACTCTGTAGCTTCATGAACTGAATAGGACCCTAAAACAAACTTATCACCAGCACCTAGCCAACATGAAGGTGATCGACATGGCCTCCCATATAAAGCTTCAAAAGGAGCCATACCGATACTCGACTAGAAGTTATTGTTATAAGAAAATTTCATAAGATAAATGTGGTCCTCCCAACTGCCACCAAAATCTAGAACACAAGAACGAAGCAAATCTTCTAGAATCATGCTCACTTGCTTCGTCCGCTCGTCCGACTACGGGTGATATGTGGTACTGTGATTAAGCTTCGAACCCATTTCTACTTGAACGCTCTTCCAGAATCCATTGGTGAATAATGTGTCCTGATAACAAACAATGGCACTGGGAACACCATGCAATCTAATAATCTATTTGATATACATCTTTGCTAGCCGAGGAGCAGTCTAGTTAGTCTTTACAAGGATAAAGTGAGCTGATTTAGTCAATTGATCTACAATCACCTACAAACTAGCATGCCCATTTTTAGAACGAGACAAACCATCAACGAAATCCGTAAATACCAACAAAAGACATATTGACTCGATCATTACTAGATCAATTTAGTATGAATTATAAATTGAACATATAAACTTCTAAGTCCACATTTACATGACCCACTTCCAGAACGAAACATCCAAAGCCTGAAGAAGTCGGGTCTCTGCTATTATGCCTTAACAAGCTGACAGGTCATACAACTCCTCACATATTGAGCAATATCTTGCTCCATACCTTCCCAATATCTTGCTCCATACCTTCCTAATAGGATAATCGATTCATATCAACGTATATCTTGATACTATTAGGATGAATGGTATATCTCGTGCGATGGCACTCATCCATGATGCCACTTTGGAGATTATCAATATCGTGTACAACAAGTCTACCTCATCTCTGAATCCAGTCACGATCATCAACTTCAAATTCCTTCTTCTCATCTGAACCACTACTACTAGAATAATCTGAATGAGCTTTGCAAGCTCGAGATCTTGCTTCTAAGCTTCTATAATGCGATCAAAAATAGAAGGTTGAGCTTCCAAACTGGCCAAAATAACACCTGAACTCGAATCAGATTCTCGATCTCTAATTTCACATAAAGAAAGAATCTCAAGATCCTTATATTCTACCAATATCGTAGATTCGACAGCTTGGTATCTATGGCTAAAGGCATCAGCTACTTGATTACTCTTTCCTGGAATATACCGAATCTAAAAATTATATGTTGCAAAAAACTTCAGCTACTACTATTGTCGGATGTTGTGCTCATTCTACGAAAATAAATACTTCAAGGATCTATGAACGGTATATAAAATAAAATTCTCTCCTAGAAGATAATGATGCCAAACCTTTAGAGAAAAAACAATGGTAGCAAGCTCAAGCTCGTAAGCAGCATACCTGACCTCGTTCGGTCTTAGCTACCTTGAAGCTTAAGAAACCACTCTGACTTTCTTCTTAAGTACAACTCAAAGACCAGAACTACAAGCATCTATATAAATAAGAAGGTCCTGGTTCTCTTCTGGAGCAATAAGAATAGGAGTGTGAGTCAGAAGTTCCTTCCACATCTAGAAAGTTGTTCCCACTTCTCGAAGTACAGATACTTCACTCCTTTCTGGTCAAATTAGTGAGAGGAAGAAAAACTCGAGAGAAATCCTTGATGAAACGTCGGTAATAACTAGCTAACCCTATAAAACTATGTTTTTCCATCATATTCTTCAGCCTCTTCCAATTTTGAATCGGTTCTATCTTAGTGGGATCGATCGAGACTCCAACCTTTGAAACTACATGCCCTAAAAACTTTACTTGCCTTCGCCAGAACTGACTTTCAGAAAATTTGGCCTTGATCTGATAATCTCAAAGCATCTTTAATACAATATAGAGATGCTCTTTATGTTCTTCTTCAGATTTGGAATAGATTAAAATGTCATCGATGAAGTTGAGCACAAATTTATCCAAATATTCTCAGAATACCTGATTCATTGAGTCGACACAATACACGGGAGCATTTGTCAACCCGTAGGGCATCATGAGCCATTCATATGACCCGCATCTGGTCCAAAAAGTTGTCAGAGGAATAATATCCTCTGCCACCTAAAGTTGATGGAAATTGGTTGTTAAATCTAATCGAGAAAATACTTTCACACCGTTGAGTTGATTGACCATATCATCAATTCTAGGCAGAGGATATCTATTCTTGATAGCGAGCTTATTCAGTTTTCTATAATTAAAACACAATCTGCGAGTACCGTCTGCCTTCTTCACAAATATTGCTACGACATGCTAGGGTGAACTGCTAGACTGAATAAGATGCTTCACTTCAAGCTCAACTAATTTCTTTTTCATCTCTTCATTCTCCTTTGACAACATCCTCATGGGTGGGCGACTAATCAACTGAGCTAGGAAAATCAAATCAATTTTGAATTTAATTTCCCTTTAGGAGGTAAGCAGGAAATAGGCTTGAATATATCTAAAAAATCACACACGACAGGAATTCTGGCTATCTCCTCTTCTTTAGAAAACTTAATAGCAAATAAAGAAATATTCTGGCTTGAACCAACCTATTGAAGGGCTAAAGAGAGTCAATCATCTTAGTAAGGATGCTTAAGGTAGATTATATGCTTGGGACATAAAGTATAAGCCTCGTACTTCAAGCCAATCCATGCCCAATATCATACCGAAACCCAAAAATTGAATCACATGCAGATCAACGAAGAAAGAAAACCCACAGAGAATAATCTCGATGTCTCTATATAACCAACTAAGGGTCATGGGTCGTCTAATAGGATTCGCAATCCTCACAAAATAAATCAAACACACAATAATAAGCATCAATAAGCTCCATTAATATGAAAGAATGTGATTCACTCGTGTTGAAGAGAACCAAATATAATTATCACGAAACAATATAGAACCCTCCAAAATAGGTGATGATATACCTCTCCGCTGGCTCGCACCTCCGGAAGACTCAATCACATTCAACTTCCCGCCTTTCAGCTTTTGAGCTAAGACGGGATAAGAAGAAATAAGGTGTCCTTCTTTCTTACAATAGTGACAAAAAGGAGCCTTCGAGAAGCCCTTAGCAATATGACCTCTTCCTCTACAATTATAACACACCACCTACCCAAGAGTAGGGGTGGACACTTAACCGACTTAACCGACATAACCGACTTAACCAATCAAAACCGAACCGACTTAACAGTCCGATTTGGTTAACCGCATATTCGGTTAACCGACCGACCTTAACCGATTAATATCGGGCCGGTTAACGGTTAATGGTTTTGGATCGGTCGGTTAACCATTAACCGATTTAACCATATTTTTTTTTCTTTTTACTTTTCTCGATTTCCATTTTATCCCAACCCGCTACCAAACCCAAACTAAAATAACTAATACAATAAAATCTAAAACAGCTGCCTCATGCTAATCATTTCTCTCAAACTCGAGATTTCCTTAAAAAACCCTAGTCGTCTCCTCAGCCGTTATTTCCAATTCTCTGCTCTGATCTCTCTATACCTCTTCTTGGACTCGCATATTAATCAAGCCTTTGATATAATATCTACTTCAAGTATCAGCTCGATCGACGTTCGCAAACCCTAGTTCTGAATTCTAAAATCGAATCACGGTCGACGCTGGTGGTAGGAAAAGTAAGCATGTTAGTATAAATTTCAATAATTAATTCTTCTGTTACATGTAAAAAGTATTACTAATTAGTATGATTTACTGCTAACTATTGTATGTACTATGTTGTAATTAGTTAACCCAATTGCTAATTAATCTATTGGTCTAATTGATCTGCTGAATGGTATTATTAAGTTTATATAGCTTTTAGATTATATAGCAAGCTGAAAATAGAGTTGTTATGGTAATGGTTACCGTTACCATTTTGCAAATACCGTTACCGTATCGTTTTTACTGGTAAACTAAAATTGTTTACCTTTACCATTACCGATTGACCGGTATACCGATGACTGGTATACCGATAAACTGGTAACCGTTACACTGGTAATGGTAAATTACCATTTGTCTAGAAGAATAACAAGTTGATATATTTTTACACCGAACGATGCTTCATTATATATCTCACTGGGTCACTTAATAAAGGAAATAGAAAAGAAGTGTATTTATCATCATTTGAGTTGAATTACTGAAATAAATTGACATATTTTCTTGCTTCTAAATGCCCGTAATACAACATCATATATGAATATTAATGTATTATAAATGGACTGGTAAATTATCGTTACCGTTGGTTTTGAAAAAATATTACCGATGTTTTACCGTAAAAAATGGTAAATTTACCATTACCATACCGATTATACTGGTATACTGACTTTACTTTAAAATGCTAACCGATTGACTGGTAATGGTATGGTAATGGTAAATTTACCGTTACCATAACAGCCCTAGCTGAAAATGAACAAGGGGAAATAAGGAAATCCCTGACATTTAATTCATGGTATACGTACATTAGAAGTTCATACTTTTTTTTCTTGATTGTGTTGTCATGTGTTTATTTTCTGTAGCATCATGAGCAATGTGTACTCATTATGATTAAGAAATGGCACCTCTAATCTGTAATGAATTCAATTATACATATGTGCATTTCAATATGCATTTAATTAAGAAGTAAGACATAAAGAAAAGACATCCCTATACTCTTTAGATTTGAGAATCAAGGTAACATTATATTGGTTTTGTATTGTTCCTTTGCATTTGATTTCATGTTTATGGACTGCCATCAAGTTGTAGCCTGTTTGGATTAACACGAAAGCCAACCAATATTAACTAGCCTAAAATACAAATGAGCTCAATGTGTACTGCTGGTTCAGATTCCTTCATTAGGATAACCATTATGTTGCTTAACCTAAATGTATATTGATATGTTACACGTGGTTAAAAATAGAGCATTAAACCTAGTAATAAAAAGCATTAATTGTCAGTGTGTTGGAAAATAGTATTGACTTATAAATGTTTTTGAATCCGATCGTTGCAATTTCCCAACCGAGCTATAATGTTAGTGATCCTTGTAATATGTCTGATACATCCATCTTGAGATGACTTTTTGCCAACAGCAGGTTTTGTTAGCTTCAAATCATAGTGTTATTTTATGGCTATAAATCTTTAGTTTGAATCATTTATATATTTATCAAGTGGAAAACCTATGTGTGTGAATTATTGGAGTTATTTGCATGATAATAGGGCAATTTATTTGTTGTCTTTATGTAAATGCATTGATGCACTAATATTATCTTTAGTTAAATTAGTATTAAGTATCTTGGACTAAAAAGTTTGCATATTAATAACAATAGAGCACTGATGCACTGATATTGCATACTAAGACAAGTGAAAAGGGAACAATTATATTAAGTATCTTGGACTAATAAGTGTGCATATTAATAATAATGCTTATGACATGCTTTAAACAATAATTAAAGTTGATGCTAATTTTTCTTTTAGCTATGCAGAGAAGTGTGCGTATAGAAGCTTAAGGATATCAAGAATAGGAAAATCCATTCTCCTACCCCTGGAACTCCTCTCCACGAGTAGGCTCCTTTTCTCTAGGTACCGTGGCATTAAAGAAAACATTTTAACTAACTTGCTAAAAGTTTTGTCCAGCTTTTTACTACAGTAACATGGAGAATTGGAAACTAGTAGCAGTTTGCTGAATTCTCGATAGCTCAGTTTATCATGTTTGGATTTGGAGATGCACATGTATCTGATGAGTGATGATGTGTATTGTATGTTTATATTATTGTATTCTTCTTACTACATTCTGTATGTTTATGTATGTATTTTGGACTTTGAATCACTATCTTTCGAACTAATTAACTGCTGCATTTGCTGGGCAAATGCTCTTTGTAATTTATATATTTGATAATATGTGGTGTATTTGGACCGTTGTAGTTGTAATTTGTAATAGTCTATGTATGTTGAATCATTGATATTTTGATAAATCCATACAATTTCAAAATTAAGTTTCGGTTAACCATTTATACATTAACACCTAACCAATAAAAAAATTCGGTTAACCATTTGTTCAGTTAACCGTTCAAACATAACGGTTAACCGATTCAATATGACGGTTAACCGCGGTTAACATTAACCAGTTCGGTCGGTATTGACAAACCCATATTAACCGACCAATGGTTAACCGAACCGCTCAAGAATTTCGATTATTCAAAAATATTAACCGATATGATCTGTAAACCGACCGTGCCCACCCCGACCCAAGAGTATGATCTATGGTATCCGAACCAAGTTTCTTCGGCTTCTTACTTGGAAATCTAGGCAAGAATCTGTTGAATGACTTCTTCTTCTTCTTCCATTAAACTCCTTTTTGGTTGGGGAGTCTCATCACTAATATTCTTCTCAGCTCCCTCTAAATCTAAGATTAGTGTCAACCAACTTCTCAAATATAACTTCAAGTTGAGGCAAGAGCACCTTTCCCAAAGACTTCCTCGAACCGTACACAAATTTTTGATTCTCCTTTAGAGGTGTATCAATAATATTCACCCTATACTTTAGCAATGACTTAAATGTTGCCACATACTTAGAGACCAAGGAACTCTCTTTCTTATGGTCTATAAACTTAAGGGTTAATGCTGCTTTCTCTACTTCTGGCAGAAATTTCATCTTAAAAGGGGTTCTGAATTGCTCCCATGACAAAAATACTTCATCAATCTCCGCAACTAACAGATCATACAAATTTAAGGCCCTTCCCTGAAGTTGATTCAATGCCACTTGCACCTTATAATCATTTGATAGTCCAATGCAAGTAAAGATATGCTCGCACGTCTTCAACCAAGCTTGGACCTCGATAACTCCTTTCGAACCCTTAAAGTGCTTTCCTCATAAATGGATATAATTTTTGAACATGCTAGCAAAGTCGTTCGGTTAGCGGGAGGATCTGTTGGGGCTGAATCAGATGATTGAACATTCTGGACTAACTCCATGATCTTCAGGGTAGTGATAAAATACTCCATCCTGACTGGGACAATTGGACGACCCAATATCAAAACGAGTAGCTCTACCTTCAACCATATCTCACTCCTGCCATATGTGAGATTCAAATTAAGAGATTCATTCATAATAACGGCTCATATAGCAAGGAAAAATCATATAAATACATCCCAATGATTATCCATAAATAATCACATATACTTCTAAGTCTACCCTACACCTAAGGGATGGGATTCTATGTTCATCTAGGCCACGGTTCGTATCTCTTATATTTTATATTGTCCTGAGTTGCTCTAATACCAATTTGTAACACCCTACCACTATACTCATACTACCATGGAACATTACAGAGTAAAATGATCTAGTAATATGGAGAATAAGGCTTGTTAGGAGCAACTATCTATGTATATTCCTTTATAATAACACAGGCACATTTAACTTATAACTCACATATGAATATTTGATGTGTCCGGTATCGGCAAAAAGTAATAACACGTTGGCTACTATAGAATGGAACAATACATATAATATAGTAGAGAACACAGAGTCACAGTGATAAAATATAATGCAGGCCATATTATAATACATAAAACGAGTCTACAAAAAGGGCGGACTCACATATGTATACTAATACATTAACTCTAACAAGTAACAAAAGAATATATACAACATGATGTGTAACTATCTCATACAAAAATATACATGCAGCATATATAAACTTAACACAAAATGATGCAACTAGAGGTATGTATATATGTATGTATATATCATCTAACTCCATAAAAGCTAGCCCACATCTAAGGTAACTAAGTCCTTGTACTTATCAAGTCTTGGCCTGCCCAAAAGCGTGCATGAATAAGGCTCAGACTATCTCTATAACATAACAAGGGTGAGATCACAAAAATAAGCATGCATGAACCCCAAAAGCATAATAATACTAAAGGATATGCCAACATCTCAAAATAAAGAGGCATATATTAGTCTCATTGAAATACCCATAATCAACAAAAAGGCATATCAAAATAATCATAATTACATGCTATGCAACAACACTTAGTAGAAATGGCACAACCATAAATAAGTCACCATGTTGTGAAGTCATAGAATACCCAACATTGGCAATCATCTCACAATATGGTGAGAAATTACTTTAAAATCAAAAATTATAGGACTAGCATAAAGGCTAGCAAATCACAAGAAATGGAAGACCACACGAAAGCAAGTAAGAAACTCAAAGAAATATGAGACTGCTTGAAAGTGAGTCCAAGACGTGTATTGAGAAAGTCAACATCAAGAAGGCGAGCACTAAGCTAGTTGGGAAATAGTAGCTGATCCTATAGATATCTTCTTTTGAAGATATGGATATCTAATCGCTATTCCAAGGGAGATCGACAACATCGAGTAATGCTCTAGGAGTTTCTCAAAATAATATTGATCACAATTCTCCTATAGTCAAATGGTTACCTAACTCGAGGCAAATAAAAACTAAAAGTCGAGCATAGAGCAAGACATAAGGATACCATGACTCAAGGAGCGACCGCCGCAGTTAAGCCGCTAGGACGAACAACTAGCCTGCAAGATTAAGCCATAAATGTCACTATCTGATATCACAAGCTATCGAAATAGTGACTTGCCCAAAAGATACTATTAATCAGATAATGTTAAGTACTTTCTAATAGTAATCACTCGAGTATCGCCCGAGTGTCCCATATCACTCGGTGTTACTTAAATATGTACTATAAGTTAGTAAATTCCACTCCCTCAATGATATTCTACACAAATAATTAACCGATGAAGTGATACCAAATGTCCCATATCACTTGGCGCTACTAAATCGTTTAATTATATTTCTCGTTCCATAGAAGGAAAAATTTGCATAAAAGTAATATTTTAAGAAGTAACTTGAAAATAAGAATGTTTATTTATAAAACATACATTTTATTGTTAAGATGTAAGCATGAAATTTTCAAAGGCTAAATGAATATTTTTTTTAATATACTTCTTTGTACAAGGCTTGAAAACATCTACATATCTATAGTTTTAGATAATATTCCTTAGGAATAATAATAAACTTCCACAATTCCTATACAATTCATACACACACACACACACACACATATAGCCATATGATGAGATTATACTCAGAATTAATATCTAAAATGTATACTTATATATTGTTGTATAAAATTACATAAAAAGTGTCTTCAAACTATTTTCAATGAAATTAAATAAAACTAGTTTATAAATAAAAATTTATTGTATTTAAATAAAACTTTTAAAATTATTTTTAGTTATGGAAACATTAGATGAAAAATGAGATCCAAATCATGGAAACCATAATCAAAGAAAGAATCAAGGAATTAAATAAAAGAACAATCAAAATCGTCTCAGTCCTAAAGCTGAATTGCTCTTGGACGTGTACACCGGTCCATCGATGGGCACCATCGGTGCACCGGTGCCAACGATTTCTAGAGCTTCTCAGCTCCAGGAAATCAACTTTGATGGTCGATTTCCACACACCGGCACTTGAATTCCATTCTAGGGGACTTGAAACCTCATATAGATCATATATTCATCCATATCAAGCATATAGCATATCAAACAATCAAAGAATGGAATAAATACTTGTAAATTTCAACAAATTATATCTTTCAGCAAGAAGTGCTTAGTAATTGCACTCGTTCATACTCGAATTGCATCTGAAATGATAAACACGTGCTATATCAGTTACATGCAAATAATCTAGGGATAATTAAAGGAATTCTCACCTTATTTCCTTATAAAAGCTTGCCAAACACCTTGAATTTAACCTTGCCTTCTAATTTTAGCCCAACCCAAGACATTCATATAAAAAAGAAGGTATAAAGAAATTCAAAACATAGCAAAATTTGAAACAATAACTTCCTAGAGATGTATTTAAGGATTGAGAACAATGCCTATTTTTTATTTGAATTTTGTGGAATTTAATCTGATTTTTAAAGGTAGAATAGCTAGGGGTTTTTTTTTAATAGAGATGAACATTTTTTCTTTTTTTTCCTTTACATACTGATGAAAGAAGAAATTTCTTCCTTATGCAAGTTATTGGGCTTGGGTAAGTTACTAAACCCATACCCAATTTTAAATGCCATTGTTCTTTTCTTTTTCTTATTTAACTTCTATATTTTTCTTTTCTTTCTTCAATTCATGCTTTTCAAAATAAATTGCAATTTAATTTTATAATCAACATTATTACAATTTTATAAATTCATCTATTTATATCTTTCCTTATCACTCAAATTAGATTTTTATACAAGATTTTTAAATTAAAATACGAATATATCTTAAATAACATGATCAATTACAAAAGAAACATTTCCAATTTAATAAGGTTATATTTTCCATATATTACATTTTCCATATTAATTTAGTAATTTTTTAAGAAAATCACAATTTCAAATTTTCTTAAAATCCTAAAACTGGAAAATTTTAAAATCTCAATTTAAATTATTTTATATTTTTCCAAATAATTCTCATTCCATGGTCGTTACCCTAATGCTTATCACACGCCATCATTACATCCGCTTTGGGATCAAATCCAAAACAAACGAATCATGTTATCGGTCCCGTTGACTTCGAGATATTTTGGTTGTTATGTCTACACAGTCTCTTCTAAATCATTAGTTAGAAGTTTCGATTCAACATCAAAGTGCCAAAACCTATATCAAATTGTGCGATAATTGCGTGTAGAATCCGAATGCTTTTGAGCATGTTGACTAGCAAAACAAAATCACTACAACATTTGAAATTGATGAAGTGATTTTCTATTAACACCGCTTTATATAGTTTCAATTACATTAATCTCCTTGAAGATACACTTGTAGTTGATGGATCGCAACCCTTCAGGCATAACTACCAAAATCGTATTTTAATAATGTACTTGGAATCTATTTTGAATTTAAAGTGTCATTGTCAGATGCCAAAGTCTATAATCTTTATGGCTTGTTGACAATTGAGGAAATTGTTACTGCTAAAAATTCTTTTTCTCGACATTGATGAGAAACTAATATTTTCTCTTTAATGTATGAGAATTATTATTAGACATTCTAATGTGTTGTGTGTCTGTTTTAGGCTCGGTTGATTTTATTTTATCTTATGTAATCAGTTTCTATGTTTGAGTCTCTGGATCATATCCAAGTTTACTATACCTTCACTAATTACTAAAAGAAATTCCTTTAATAATGAAGGTGGTGTTTCATTAAACAACAATTGTTTCTCAGTACGATGAAATAGGCAATCAAAAATATTTTATGAACTGCCTTTTATATGTATATAAAATTGATTTAAATTTAAATTTACAAAACTTATGTTCATCACTAAAATTAGACAACCACACATCCTAAACTATTTAAGATCGGAATTTCTTGTCAGTTTATATATTATATGTAAAATCCTCTTCAGACTAAATGAAAATTAACCTATGTACTTACTTTTAAGTACCCGTCCTTTCACTCATCATCAATTGTACTTTATCCAATAAAGTCTCATTACTCCTTATTAGTACGTCACTATCTATCACATGGAGGAATGAATTTTGAGACCGAATATTATTGGTTTTAGATACATTTGGAATTCTCTTCCAATACAATCACATATTCAATCTCTTTCATAGAAAACAATTTTCTAGATGAAAATACATTTGCAATAGTAATCACATTTATCATTACATATTAAGTATCTTCTAGAATTTTTATACAAATCTCATTCCCATCGTCTTTTCAAGAACCAGAGGTGACCATTCACTCTCTTCATCCCAGCTATTCCTAAGTTACGTCCACTCTTATACATTCGCTTTACTTTCCAAAAAGTCATACCATTCAAAAGGAAACCCTTAACATATGGCAATAAAAAACTCTTTATAAAAATGCATTCGGTCATCCTTAACATGTAAGGATATCGCTTCATGTAAACTAAAATTTTAGTGATTGAATTGCTAGGTACATCTTATAGCACTTGGTTTAGTGCTACATCTAACACAACAAGATCTGCATTGTATGCAACCGTGTTGAATACACTCTCGCACCATGGTTTACTTGCTTATTTCAAATGAACTAATTTCATCGAAGTTTAGTACATTATGAATAGTGGTTCACCATATAACATTTATATGTGATCAAATATGGATGAATATCCATGTTCTTGTATTGCATTTAGAGTCCAAAACTAAAGAAGACAACACACAGTCTTGAGCAAATAAATACCTATGTAACGAAGGCATGAATGTTTTAGTAGTTATATCATTTGGCTCTTGGATGGGTATTGAAGTGACAACATGCCAAATGATTTACTAGTAAGTATATTTTATATCTCTATATCAATCTTAATTCAGTTCATTTGTATACATTAACTGATAAACATTTTTTCAATTATATCAGCTGTACAAATTTATTGAAATAGATTATTTTAACTTTATAATGTATATTCTTACAGTGTTCGAATGGTTAAATATATTTATTTCATCCTTCTAATAACGCTCCCACTAGATTTTTTTGTTTCTCAAAACCCTAAGAAAAGCATATAAATCTTTCAATTTCTCAACTAGGCATTTGGACTTGCTTGCCTTAGGATTCTAACTTTATGGATTATCAATAAATCATAGGCCCACATGCGATGGATAACATCTTATCGGTTGTATCATATACAACTCCTAGCTCATAGTATTTGTCCTAATATCATCTTGACTTTGACGAATATCAACAAATCAAAACAAATTATTCACTTGTACCCATCATTTTGCAATGGCCTGAGTATAATGCACGTAGGTTGAGGAATATCAATGAATACTTGCATGTATCATACCATATCTAGTTAATATATTAATAGTACTACATATAATATCTCTATCTTGGGCAATGCAATAACTAAAGAGTATACCAATAATATTTTAGTATATGTATCTTATTAATTAATATAAATTATAGAGGACAACTTATATATTAAGGATTAATCATTAACATACACACACACATTGGGTGATATCAATTTAAGGAATAATGTATTTCTTTTAAAATATCCTCGTGATTCAAGTGTCAAACACATCAGAAATCATGGTATACACACAATATGCATGTACTTGTTCCTTAAATTTATATTGAGTTTATTTCACTTTCAATTACATTATTTTATACACATATAGTTATATAAGTTAAATTTGTTTATAATCATTATTCTTTTAATTAACTTATATAATGTATATATGTATCTTATTAATTAAATCATATTTAGTTCATTTTAATTTATTAATTTAATTAATTTATTTTAAAATTCAAAGTTTTATTTTATTCATCCTAAATAATTTTAAGATGAATATCAACTATAAAATTTATATTAATTAAAATTTAATTTATTTATTTATCAAATGAATCATTTTTAATTAAAATAATTTAATTAAATATTATAATAAATTCATAATGTCTTTAATTTACCTTAAATAGTTTAAGGTAAATATGTGTGTGTGTGTATCATACTATAACATTTACAGTTTTATATATATATATATATATACATATATCAATATATATATATATTATTTTAACTTTTAGTTAATTGTTTATACAATTGACCTAATTAATTTAATTTCAAATAATTTTCGAAAATATTAACTTATTTTCAAAATGATTTTAAAAGTATATTTTATAAGTTTCATAAATCTTATTTTATATTTTAAACTTAATCTTAAAATTTAAAACATATTTTAAATTTTCGAACTTGATTTTGAAAATTAGACCAAGGCCTAAATCGATTTAGGCCTTTATAATTAGGCCAACCTTTTGGACTTACTTAACCTATTAGGCCAGGGCAGTAGCCAAGGAGGGGAGAGTACTTAATCATTCAACCCCATGCCTAAGCATTGCTTTTCTAGACACTTATCAGATATTTAGGTTTAAATAATTGGCTATAAAGATGTTAGTTAGACCGCATAGACCATTTGGACATTGATACCATTTAAGGAACATGGTCGATCTATAACGGATGAAATGAGTAGATTTCTAAAAATTCCTTATTTGAATCATAGTGGGCCTATGAAGTCTAATGGATTACACTAGATCCAGTATATTTATCAAAAATCATATTTTATTTAACTCACTTTTATATTTATGATTAGCCATATGAATAAATTCAACTAAATGTTAAATTTTGAATGTATCATATATACATTCAATGATACAAAACATAACATAACATAATATAAATATATGTATAACTATACATATGCATATATATATTGGGATTTATATTTATTGTGTGTACATATATATCATACTTACATATACATGTAACAAATTCATATGCATACTAGGAATATAAATGCCTAACTATACACATATATTTGAATATACTATAACATATGTATGTGTTTTTTATACACATATTGATAGTACCATGTGTGTGCATAATTTAGACATATATACATATATGTGATATTTTGTTGCCACACACACACATACACACACACACACACACACACATATATATATGAAATTATGAGAACAAATCAATATAATAAAATTAGTTATTTGTAAATACGAGAAAGTTTGATTGAAAGTGAAGACGAAAATAATTTTTTATATTAGATCTGGATCTAATCAAATCAAAACTAAAAATGAAATCAAATAAAGTAATCTCTTAGATTTCCTCCTTTATAAACACTAATTAGTAATAGATTCAATTCCAAATAAAATTGCAGATTTAACCACAACAAAATATCCAAACTTTAAAATCATAGATCTGAAAATATACATTCAGCATGTGAACAAAACGGTTAAAATAAATCATCACAACTAATATTTTACTTTAATAACGTGATTTTTTTTAAACAACACACACGCACATAAATATATATATATATATATATATATATATATATATCATGACAACCATGGGGTTCGAACCCAAAAAGCAACACCATGCACTAACTATTAAACTAAAAGATATTTGTGTTAACTTTTTGAGAGGGATGTTACATACTACCCCCTTAGAGAGCCCAATGTTCTCATTAGTTCATCACTATACACCACCCACGCGTTGTGCTTGTAAGCCACATCAACACCACATTAGCCGACATCCATAGAATTACAACGCACTATTCCGACTAGGTATAGGCTCTGACACCAAATATGACGATCATGGGATTCAAACATCTATCACTCCATAAAGCAACATCATGAACTAACAACTATGCTAAAAGACCCTTGTGTTAATTTTTCAAAAAGGGTGTTACATACACACATGTGAAAATTGTAATATAAAATTTAAACTTCAAATAATTAATTGGCAAAACAATAAGACATTGAATATATTAATTAAAAAACCAAATTAACTTTAACTAAAAGATTTAACATGATATCGATTTACAATTTCAGACAACAAAAAATAAAACATATGAATATATACATACATAGTTTAGTTAATTTAAATATTAATTCCATAGCTCAAAGTGAATTAAAATGTGAAAAAAATATATAAATTTTACAGAAAAACAAAACTACATAATTGATATTTTTAGATCCAATAAACAATATCAAAACACAAAATAATCAAATACTAATTGATTTTACAATTGAATGACAATATACAAGAGAATTAAAAAAAATCATTAAGTTGAAATTCAATATATACACATATATAAATTTAGTCAGGGTTAACATCATGAATAAATAAATTAAAATACAAGTACTAAACTTGAAAAGTCTTTCCCTTTATAACACATTGATTTGAGATTTCTCCTCAGATTTCAGGTAGATCCACATCTAGCTTTGCAAAAAAAGATTGAACCACTTAGTTTCATCTTTATTCGATGTTTTCATTTAGTTTAGAGTTGACTTTTTTTTGGAATGGATGATTTCTTTCCATCCACGGCTATGGAGAGGAGGAGAGAAAAATTAAAGAATGGAAACAATAATGAAAATGAATAATGGATTTGGTATAATTGGAAGAATGAAACCTTTCTCTTTTTTTAATTAAAACTTCTCTGATCAATTCCCTTAATTTTCTCTCCTTTCTCTCCTATATCTTCACAAGATATGGCCACCAAAAGATGCCATCATATGACATAAAATTTTCACAAATCCCTTCATGCAATTATCTTTTATTTAACCCTATTTAAAGTTACATTGGCATCATATATCGATGTGTGCAAATATAATTTATATATACCTTCAAATAATTACAAAACAACTCCTAAACATTAAATAAACTAAATGATAATTAATATTTCTCAAATATTAATCAATTTTTACCATATTTTATAAATTAACTAAATCAAATGGTTTTTTGGAGTATTCACAAATATGGTTCCGTGACTCAGAGGTGTGAATTTTGTCAGCAATTAATATTGAAAAATTAAAATATATATGTCCATGCACCACCTTAGCTAGTGGTGAGACAATTCAGCTAAATTTACTGCTTATAGACCTTTTCTATAAAATCATATTTTATAATTTCCTAAGTGGTACCATTTAGTAATGATTATTTACACATATTCTCTTCATGAACACTACATCATTTAGGATTTATGGAATTTGGTTTTGATTAAAATTCCAACATCATCCTTAGTCAACTCAGTTAGTCCATAAACAGAGTCTTTGGTTCAGTAATAACATTTATTATTAATCATACTACTCTGGTTAGAGATTTTTGCTTTGAGTTGACTATAACTAACCATGATACTAACCTCATAAAACCGAGGAGATGAATTCGTTGCTGAATAGTGTTTCACGTCCAGTGCTTCAACTGAGGCCCAACTATAGTTTCTCAATGGATGGCAATGCCATGATTTAACTATAATCAAAGTGGAGTATTCATATTGAAATTTTGTAGCATTCTCAAGTTGAGGGAACCATGTAACATCGTCACCTTGAGATTTCCTATTTAACCTAGTTACTATTAACCAACATAAACTCTTAGATAAGTCATTCTGTAGTTATCAAATAACTACAAGTACATAACCCCTCGGTGCCTCTAGCAGCCATGAGTAATACACTGCTTAAAAAAGTGAGAGCGTTATGCACTCTGGTACCAATGGATATATATATATATCCTTTCTCAAAACATCTTGACTAGGAATTTTTAAAATAAAATGTCATTTTATTTTGTGATTAATTATTGACAATTGCAATTATTTGCAACTATAATTACATAACATTTTATTTAAGGGTTTTCTTATTATACACTTTAAATTAATTTTTAGTTAATTATATCACAATATATTAAAGTATAAAAAAGAAAAACAAGCATCATTAGTATGATCAAGATTGAATATAGGGTAAGGTATAAATAACAAATTACATAATTGCACCTAGGGTATACCATTAATCCTTTCACAAACTTTCGTTAATGAGAACATGGATCCCATCGTGCACACTTGTCGTCTTTTGAGGCAAGTTGACTCTGTAAGCTAGGTTTCTAATCCTCCAAAGTATCGGAAAAGGACCTACAAATCCCATGCCAACTTATCCTTAGTACCGAATCAAACTCAATTCTTTAATGGAGAGATCTTGACAAACACCATATCATCGACAGAGAACTAAAGATCACGTCTTCTCTTATTAGTGTAGCTCTTTTCTCTATCTTGAGCAGCTTTCATTCATTTTCGAATGATTTCGATCTTCTCTGAAGTTTCACTGATCATATCTGACCCTAATATTAGTTTCTCGCTCGCTTCCCACCAACATGAAGGAGTGTTGCATGGTCATCCGTATAATGTCTACCGATGCTCGATTGGTAGCTAATATTGTATGTAAACTCAAATAGATGCAAATGATCATCCTATGAGCCTCCAAAGTCAAGAATGCAAGTTTGTAAGAGATCCTTTAAGAAATGGTTCACCCTCTCAGTCTACCCATCGGTTTGTGGGCGATAAGATGTACTCAAATGCATCTCTGCTCCCTACGCCTCTTGTAAACTCTTCCAAAATCTTCTACTGAATAACTGGTCTTGATTGCTTATAATATTCTTTAGCATACCTTGGTATCATACTATCCATTTCACCTATAACTCCACCAATTTGGATGATGTCCTGTTAGACTTTACGGGTATGAATCGAGCACTCTTTATCAACTTATCAACTATGACCTAGATGCTATCGTACCCTCCTCTAGTCCTCAGCAATCCATCGATGAAATTTATTGATATCTGCTCCACTTCCATTGGGGAACGTCAAGCAGTTGTAGCAAACCACTTGGCTTATTCCACTTAGCCTTCACCAACTGTCAATTCATACACTTCGATATGAATGTTCCGACACCCTTCTTCATCCCTTCCCGATAAAATTTCCGCTTCATATCACTAAACATTTTATTGCCTTTGAGATGTACAGTCAATCATGAATAGTAGCACCTATATAGCACCTTATCCATTAACCTATCAACATCAGGTATGAACAATCTATCATCCTTATGGAGCCAACCATCTCAGTCGAGTTTGTATTGCTTCATTTCTTACGACCTTACTTCAAATTAAATCTTAATGCTGATCTCCACTAGTTTTGGCATCACATCCAGAACTAGTACTAATCCACCCAGCAGAGTAGGTCTAATAGTCAAGCTCACCAACACCTCTAGCTATAGCTTGCATCATGGTTGAAAATCATAACAAATAATATACTCAAGCTGCTTCCACTCTAGGAGCATCATTCCTAAGCTGGAATATGTCCTACTCAAAGCATCGATGACTGCGTTTCCCTTTTAAGACATATAAGAAATGCTAAAGTCATAGTAAGCCAAAAAATCTAACTAGCGCTGTTGGCAAAGGTTAAGATCCTTCTATGAGAAATAGTTCTTCAATGATTTATGGTCGATGTATAACTCGAACCTCTCTCCCAATAAATAATCCCACCAAATCTTTAGCATAACCATGATCGCTATAACCTACAAATCGTGGGTCGGGTATTTTCTCCCATGCGGTTTCAGCTATCGACTATCATATGTGACAACTTTACTCATCTACATCAATACCACACCTAATTCAGTACTACAGGTATCTATGTATACCCTCAACTCCTCATTCCCACTCGGAATGGTCAACACTAGTGCACTTACCTCTCCTTCATACTCATGAACACATGCTTACATCATACATCGTAAGGGGCTGGTTCTTCTTCATCAAGTCGGTTAATGGTGCTGCTACATTTGAGAGGTCCATTATGAATCATCTATAATATCCCGCTAACCAACGAAGCTTCTCACACCTGCAGCATTCTTAAGTGGATCCCAATTCTGGACTATTGCTGCCATGGCAAGATCTATAATGATGCCTTGCTCAGTAATAATCTGACCTAAGAGTCACACTTCTCTTCTCCAGAACTGACACTTCAAAAAATTCACTTTCAGCTGGTGCTTCCTTAACACCTCCAGCACAATCCTTAAGAGTGTCTTGTGATCCTCTTTCATTAGAGTAAAGATGAGAACAACATCAACAAACACAAGAATAAAATTATTTAGTTGATCTTTGAAAACACAATTCATGAGATCAAAGAAGTATCACCGTGCTTTGGTTAGCCAAAATGACATGACCAACCAATCATAGAATCTTAATAGCAAATAGAATAAAGTAATTAGCACACTCTCACCACACTAAGTTTGTGGTACCCCATTGCTAAGTCCAACCGAGAATACATTTTAACATCATGGAGCTGATCAAAAAAGACATCAATATGTAAAAATTCCAACTTGTTCTTCCTTGTTTTGTTATTAAGCTCATAGTATTTAACACAACCTTAGGGAGCCATACGCCTTCATGGCGAACACTACGGGCGATCATCACTTAAATATACTCCTATGAATGAACCCTTTATTCAATAGTTCATTTATTACACCACATTGCTCCCTAGGTGCCATATGCCTCAATGGCATAACAACTGGTCTCACACCTTCACTAAGCTAATGTCGAACTTAATCTTTAGTTGTGGTAATAGTACGGTCACCTCCTCCAATATGGTTGTATATTCCCTTAGTATGGGTACTAAAGACAATTCCTCATAAGGGACTTCGAGAAAATATAAGAAGCTAACCATGACTACATCCTCATGCATACAACTCAACTCCAGCCTATGCTCATTATCTATCTCGATTGTCACCAACAATCTTTTACAGTCCATTATGACTCCGTATTTATTCAGCTAGTCCATTCCCAATATGATACCGAACCTAATAAACCCAGCAAAACAGTCATAAGAGAACACATATTCATGTCTCGACAACACTATGTTGCGACAAACCTTACACAGACCAGTCAAACCACCCATAAGGTTTGTCACTGCCAGAGGTCTATCTACTAAGTCAGGCCTCAATTCTAGTTTATCCACCAAGTCACTGTACGTAAAAAAAATGTGATGTGTCGGTATCAAATAAAACATGAATAAGAGTACCTTAAAAAGATAGCATACCTTGGATAATGACACCCTTTTCTTTCTCATTTGCGGGTGGAGCACTCGATGAGGCATGAATAGTATTAAGTGCACAAGTAAACACTATTGGCTTATTCTTCAATGGCTTGAGACAATCCTTCTTCAAATTCCCAGCCTTATCACATTTAAAGCACTTTCTCTCCCATATCCTTATAGTTCTTGTAGTTTTTACTAAGATACCTCCTCTCAGTGCAGTTAAAGCAGACGGGCTCCTATTTGCCTTTCTTTCCTAGGAATTGCTTCTTTCCCTTGTTGTTGTTCCATTTTCTCTTGCCACCCTCACTCACTTGCAGCTTAGGCCGGAAATAACAACAGCTTTGGACATAGGATAAAGAATCTCATGTTAAAGAGCCTTCCCACCAAGCTTCTTGAAGGATTCATGAATATGGCCTGCTAGCCATTCCCCAAGGTAACCATACAAGCCCATAATAAATTCTCGTTTTTCTTTAGTGGAGTATTAATAAAAGATAGACCATACTTTTACATCATGTCGAACTCGGCCACATATTCTGAAATAGTCATGTTTCATTGTTTCTAGTTAGTAAATTTTCTGAACAACACTGACTTCTAAGCAGCTAAACTTCTCCTTAAATTGTGCTTTTAAATGCTTCCTAGTGAATTGATCCTCAAGAGTAGCAACCTTAACAGCATTCAACCATCCCATAGCCTGACCTTAAATTTTCCTAGAGGCCAATTTCCTCTTCAGCACATCTTCTAATTCTAAGTCTTCAAAGCTGCTTTCGCAAGTGTCCAACCAATTCTATAGTTTTACAACCGATTCCGTTTAAAGAAATGGCTTGCCGCCTAGACTAGAGTAGTCTTTATTTAACTTAGCAAGTTGGCCCTGGTCGCCTACACTTAAGCACCACCACCAATAGCAAATGAAGCAACCATTTAGGAATTTTGTAGCATGTTCATCATCATGTCAGTGAACATGGTGTTTATATCGAGGTTAGCCGCCAACAAGCTCGCTCCATCTTCTAGCCTATGCATAGATATCCTTGCAACATTTCTTTTTTTCTTGCTCATTCCTACGATCGGTAATAAGAATGATTAGTCTCTCAAAAAGAAAGCTACATAAATGGTACTCTAGTGTGCAATGCGACTTATAATATATATTGCAACGACCCATATTTTACGTATCAAAGGATCATAAATATTATTTTTAAATCCATATAAGGTCATATGACTCTATAACTTTAGGAAATGCTTGTTAGGGACATTTCCTATTTGTAGAATTTTTCTGGATGATTTTACCCTCGGAAACTTTTATTGGCTATAACTTTTGGTAGAAGTTGTATTAGCATCCGAGACTACGTCCATAGGAAAGATATGATGGTTTCTCTTTTCATAGAGTAGTTATAATAGCGATTTGAACTTTCTGGCTAGAAGATATGGCTGTTTGAAGATTGGCAGTTTTTGGTGTAGCATAATAGGTAATTAGTGTGTTTAGGGGCAAGCCTCCTAACCCATTTCGGGTTTGAAGACCTTATTAGGTTGAACCAACACCCCTAAATCACTTTAATAGCTTCTTCCATAGATCTAAGCCTCTATTAACCCATTCTCCACCCTTTTCTCCTCCAAATCAAATCTAAATCATATACTAGTGATAGATTAGCAAGGAGATTCATTAGAGATCTTCCAAACAACATATTTAGGGAAGAAAAATTGCACCTTTGCTATTCATTTATGAATCTACCTCGATTTCTATGCAAAACTTAGATTTTAAGGGTTTTGGTGAGTGATTTATCATCTCTGACCTTACTACATACGTATCCATCAATTTTGATACATTTTAAACTCATTTATAAAGTCAAATTAATATTTTAAAACTATTTTCTATGAAGTAAAATAGATTTTGGAATGTTTATAGCACTTTAATTATGTTGTTTTGGAGTATTGTTGCCTTTGTACGTGATATGCTATATTATGGATGCATCTACATGATTAATTACTATTATTTGATGTGTTTTTGGATGTTTGGATGTAGATTTGCATTTGTGTATGTCTGTTGTGTTTGTGTGAATGCTTGTATGTTTGAAACGCTCATCGAAGTGACTTAGAATTAGGAACCATGAAACTAGGCTTCGACGGATCAACTCGAGATTGTTGAGAGTTGTATCGTTGCATATGGGATGCATAAGGGTCAGAGAATGGAGCGTAGCGGTGAAATTTGGACTCGACGAATCCACAGGAAATTGGTTCAGTGTTGGTCGGTTTGGGTCAGAGAATAGAGTTGGTTTGGTGGGGGAATGGGTGTGGCGGCCGAACGTGAAACTTGGTTTAATGACCAGTCGTGATGGTGGGTTTGAAGGTATGATGGTTCGGTAATCAGTAGAGATGGCCTGTTTGGCGGTGTGGTGGACGGTGACCGAACAGGGATGGCCGTTTGGTGGGTGTGAGCTCGATAGCCAGGAGGCCGAGTCTGTTAGGTGGTAGTAGGTGGTCGGTGGTCGGACATGTGGGCATATTCGATGGAAGGTGGGTCGGGGTGTTCGATGGAAGGCAGACATGGGTTGCATGGTTGGCTCGTAGATCTTGTCTACATGGCTTGGTCATAGGATGGATCTACAGGGATGGAGCCTGAAGTTTGGTTATAGGTTTCGGGGCAAGGGTTGGGGTTGCTTGGTAGTCTTAGGTGTTGGTTCGGGGTAGGGATGGATGACCTCAGGATGGCTCTATATGACTTTGGGATGGCAACTAATGAAGTATGATGACTTCAACAACTCGATGTGGCAAGTGACTATAGCATTTGGTGTTGGATCAAAAGGACGAGTTCTGTGTGATAGCTCATAGAGTAGAATGTGAGGTTGTGATGCTCATAAATGGGACATGATAGTCTGCATGTGTCTACGGTAGTCTGTGTGTACCCATGTGTTTGGACGTCTGTGTATGTCAAGTCTTTAGCCATCTGTGTGGGCAACGATTGAGTATCTATGGGGTAGTTCCACTATTGGCACGTGTGCTTTGGGATTGATATATTTCTCTATGGTTGTGATGCTTAGTAGTGGGATAGGTTAGTCTGCTTGTACCCAAGGTAGTCTATGTGTACCCATATTTTTGACATCTGTGTGTATCCAGTCCCTAGCCATCCGTGTGGGAAATCATTTGAGCATCCGAGAGACTAATCATATATCTGATGCACTTGAGTGAGAGATGCGAGGCTGTGTGATGGATGTTAAGTTTACCGTGTGATAACCCAATACCCTATATGTTCAACTTGTGATAGTAATTTGGCATATATCGCATTTATGTACTAACTCATTGGATGTAGGGATAGGTCAGGTATGGTTCTACATACCCTATGTCCATATTTACTATATACGATTTTTATAGTATTTTTGAGATGATGTATCACTTACACCAAATGTTGTCTAACTTGTGGTTTTATACTTTAATTCTTATTACCTTGGGTACTCTTAAATGAGTAGATTAGGGATAACAGGTCTGGATAGCGCATGGAGCTGTACAGTGTATGAGCAAGAGGCTACGCTTTCATATATCCATATTCGGAGCTTACTATCGCTTATATTCCACTGTGCAGTACCGTGGAGCTATGTCAATACTTGTATTATTAGAGATAATTATAGAGTTTATTTTGGAGATTTAGGATGTATAAACTCTTTATTTTAGTTTTTTATAGTCTGTGAACCTAATGCACTCTAATGTTCTCATTTGCGGTTCATTTGATTATATCATTGTCTCGCCTGTCTTACCTCTATGTTGTTTTATTATATTTTATCTATGCGCTATGAGATGTTCTACAGGTTTTGTGTTTAGATTTCCATTTCTTTTCACTCTTGGCTACCGTCCTGCATTGGTCAGGCACCTTCACAGTGCATTATACAGGTATACTGGGTACCAAAGACATAGGGGAAGCACCATTGAAGGCGAAGTTTTCAAAGTTTCACTTCTAGAGGAGGAAAGTGTGATTCTTGGGTCATGTTGTTTCTAAGTAGGGTATTGTGTAGATCCTTTGAAGGTGGTGGTGGTACAGGATTAGGATCGACCTAAGACCGAGAGGGTGAATCGTATCTTAGAGGATCTCTTATGGGCTTACATTCTTGATTTTTTTGGCTCGTGGGATGATCATTCACATTTAGTAGAGTTCGCATACAACACCAGTAATCATTCCAGCATCGGTATGGCACCATTTGAGGCGTTATATGGCAGATCATTCAATGCTCCTTCATATTAGATAGAAGTGCACGAGAAACTGATAATTGGGCTAGATATGATTCGAGAGACTTAAAAGTAGATTGAGATCATTCGGCAATGAATGAAAGCTGCTCAGGATAGACAAAAGAGCTACACTGATAGGAGGAGATGTGATTTAGAGTTCTCCATCGGCGATATGGTATTCGTCAAGATCTCTCCTTTAAAAGAATGTTGTTCGATTCGGTACTAAAGAGAAGTTGGCACCGAGATTCATTAGTCCTTTTTTAATACTTAAGAGGATTGGGAATCTAGCATATAGAGTCGACTTACCTCAGAAGATGGTGAGCATGCACAATACATCCCACGTATCTCACTTGCAAAAGTCTGTGCATGACTCAGGCATAATAATTCAACCGGATTAGCTTGATGATATTGAGATTGAACCTAAAGCATTGAGACCTTGTAGGCCAATTTGTATCATCAGACAGGATAGAAAGCAATTTAGAAGGAAGACGGTAGAGCTGGTGACAGTTCAATGGAGTAAGAGCAAAGGCAACTATACTTGGCAGACCGAGGAGATCACGAGGACCGCTTACCCTGAGCTCTTTACTCGGTGAGACTTTTGTTTATTGCATTTACTTTCACTTTCGAGATTATATATGGTAGTTTAGTATTCTGCATGCTAGGGTAGGCATAAATATCATTTCTTGCTTTTGTGTACATGTTAGATGTTTGATATGTTTGCTCGTCGATGTTAGGCATGAGGCGGTAGCTATGGCTGATTTAACCTTGTTTGTATTGGGAATTTCGAGGGTGAAATTCCTAAAGGGGAGGAGAGGTGTAACGATCCATATTTTACGTATCGGAGGATCGTAAAATATTATTTCTAAATCCATATGAGAACGTATGACTCTTTAACTTTGGAAAATGCCTACTAGGGAAATTTCCTGTTTTTAGAATTTTTTCAAACGATTTTACCCCTAGAAACTTGTATCGGCTATAACTTTTGGCAAGAGACAAATTAGCTTCCGAGACCATTTCCATTGGAAAGATATGATAGCTTACTTTTTCGTAGAGTGATCATGGTCACAATTTGGACTTTTTGGCTAGGAGAAATGGCTGTTTGAAGATTGGTAGTTTTTGAAGCAGCTTAGTGGGTAATTAATGAGTTAAGGGGCAAATGCACTAACCCATTTCGGGTTTAGAGACCTTATTAGGCTGAACCATTGTCCCCAAATCACTTTTACACCTTCTCTCATAGATCTAAGCCTCCATTAACCCATTCTCCATCGAAAGCTATCTCTTTTCTCCTCCAAATCATAGTGTAAAACTTGAATTTTGGGATCTACCTCGATTTGTATGCAAAACTTGAATTTTAGGGGTCTTGGTGATTGATTTATCATCTCTCACATTAATATATATATTTATCTATAGGTTTTGATATGTTTTAAACTCATTTGTAAAGTCATATTAATGTTTTAAAACTGTTTTGTATGTTAAACCTGAAGTAAAATGAATTTTGGAATGTTTGTAGCACTTTAATCATGTTGTTTTGGAGTATGGTTGACTTTTTACATGATAGAATATATTATGGATGCATTTACATGATTAATTGCTATGGTTTGATGTGTGTTTGGATGTTGATTTGCGTTTGTGTGCATGTTGTGTTTGTGTGAATGGTTGTATGGTTGAAATGCTAAATGGAGCGACTTAGAGTTAGCAACCGTGAAACCGGGCTTCAACGGATTAACTCGAGATTGTTGGGAGTTATATTGTTGCATCTAATTTTGAGCTATGGGAAGAAGATTAAAAAAAGGCGACTAGGGCAGGCAGCTATCTTGTGCCCCCTACGATGGGATACACAAAAGTCGGAGAACAGAGCGTAGCAGCGAAATTGACGTGAAATTTCGACTCGGTGAAGCTATAAGAAATTAGTTCGGTGTTGGTTGGTTCAGGTCTTAATAGTAAAGCTGGTTCGATGGAGGAATGGGTGCAGCGACTGAACATGAAACTTAGTTCAATAGTTGATCATGATGGTCAGTTTCGGTGTATGATGGTTCGGTGGTCGGTCGAGGTGGCTTGTTCGGTGTGTGGCGAAGTGGTGACCGGATGGGGTGGCCGTTCGGTGGGTGTCCGCTCGGTGCCCAAGCGGAGGAGTCAGTCCGGTGGTAGTGGGTGGTCGGTGGACAGACACGTGACCATGTTTGGTGGAAGGCGGGTCAGTGTGCTCGGTGGAAGTTGGAAGGCGGACACGGGTTTCATAGTTAGCTCGACAATCTTGTCTAGCTTGGCTTGGTCATGGGATGGATCGACGGGGATGGAGCCCGGAGTTTGGCTATAGACTTCGGGGCAAGGCTTGGGGTTGCTTGGTAGTTTTAGGAGTTGGTTTGGGGTAGGGATGGCTCAACCCAGGATGGCTCTAGATTACTTTGGGATGGTAACCAATGAAGTACGCTGACTTCAACAACTCGATGTGGCTGGTGACTATAACATATGATGTTAGACAGAAAGGACGAGTTATACGTAATGGGTCTTAGAGTAGAACGTGAGGTCATGATGCATGTAAGTGGGACAGAGTAGTCTGCATGTACATAGGGTAGTCTGTATGGACCCACGTGTTTGGACACCTATGTGTGTCCGGTCCTTAGCCATCTGCATGGGTACCAGTGGTGTATCTATGGGGCAACTCTATTATTAGCACATGTGCTAAGGGATTGGAAGATAATTCAGTGGTCGTGATGCTCATTAGCGGGATAAGTTAGTCTGTGCGTACCCAAGGTAGTTTGTATGTACCCATATTATAATCGTATTGGTGTGTCCAGTCCCTAGCCATATGTGTGTGCAATGAGTTGAGCATTTTAGAGAGTTATCGTATACCTAAAGCACCTGAGTGAGAGATGCGAGGCTGTGTGATGGATGTAAAGTTTACCATGTGCTTGGTATGCTATGTGATACCCCTATACCCTGTATGTTCCAATTGTGATAGTAGTTTAGTATATATTACATTTATGTGCTAACTCTTTGGATGCAGGGACATGTCTGGTATGGTTCTACATACCCTATGTCCATATTTACTATATACAATTTTTATAGTATTTTTGAGATGATCTATCGCTCACACTAGACTATTGTCTGACTCGATTTTTTGTGCTTTGCTTCCTATTACCTTGGGTACTCTTATATGAGTAGATTAGGGATAACAGGTCTGGATAACGCATGGAGCTATACGGAGTACAAGCAGGAGGCTACGCTTTCATATATCTATATTAGAGATTACTATCGCTTATATTCCGCTGCGCAGTACTGAGGAGCTATGTCAGTACTTATATTATTAGAGATAGTTATAGAGTTTATTTCGAAGATTTAGGATGTATAAACTCTTTATTTTAGTTTTTGTATAGTTTGTGAACCTAATGCACTCTGATGTTCTTATTTATGGTTTATTTGATTATATCACTATCTCGCCTGTTTCACCCCTATGTTGTTATATTATATTTTAGCTGTGCGCTATGAGATATTCTATAGTTTCTGTGTTTGGATTTCCATTTCTTTTCACTCTTAGCTACTGTCCTGCATCGGTTGGACACCTCTACAGTGCATCATACAGGTATAATAAGTTCCGATGTTGTAGGGAGGTTGTCACATAGATACTACCGTATAGTTTTGAAAACCAAAATATATAACAAGTATGCTCTCCTACATAAAACACGATCCGTTCTAAGGTGATAACTCCTGCTTATCTCTAATGAATCCTATATCAACTTAGGTCGCATCTTAATCTTAGCTCTAATCCTAAATGTGATGACCACCCTACACCTCCATACATAATATACATGTACAATGTGTTGTAATGGTACTCATCTGATGGGAGCAGTATTAAAGAGTATAGTAGCTAATAAAAATCAGAACCTGTCGTATATCTTACAGTGCATAGGATAACAAACAATAACATATATATAGAACATGCGAGATAAATTGCATAACTAAAACGAACCATGGGAAACATCAGATTAATAGGTTCATAGTAGTTATACAACATAAATAGAGTTTATCATCATCAAAATAATCTCCAATCCTATCGTGAATAATAGTCAAGCACCGATAAAAGCTCCACTGTGTTGCACATTAGAATGGCGATAAGCTTTATAGTGAAAAAACTGATAAACGCCATCCTCTTGGTCATCCTCCAAATAACTCCATGTGTTAATCCCATATCTGTTATCTAGTCTACTCATTTAAGAGTACCCAAAATAATAAGAAACAAAACATAAAACCTTGAGTCATACAATAGTTTAATGTGAGTAATCAATAATCTCAAGATACTATAAAAGCCAATATAGTAAAAGAGGAACACTAAGTATGAGGAGTCATACCAGCCCTATTCATGCATCCAACAAGTTAGCTAGCATATAACACAATATATGCAACACCATCATCATATGGGTGTACAACGTTAAGGGTGTCGGTGTATCTACACAGTAATACCTACATTCTATGACATCCATCTCAATTATACAACAATTAAATCAACATAATAATCACACAAACGTAGCAATCAAAGCACGCACAATGACCATCACCAAGGTCTCACATCACCATTAAGATGCCTTCTAATATATGATTCCTGCACAACAACCACGAAGATCGATGACACACTACATCACAATCGGATTCAGTGTCCGATCATGTATCTTCACCAAGGCAAACCAGACTGCCACCAAGGTCTAGGGTATTCAGGTGAGCGTCCTCACATACCCTTGTGCGATGAAACACACATCACATCTAGGTTATCGACGATCCCTTTAGCACATGACTCAATAGTAGAATACACTATGTTCCACTCCATCACTTCACATCGTCGAACGTGCCTCCTCGGACCATCACTAAATCATACACACTTCCCACTTGAAGTACTCCATTCAAATAACTCCAGTTGTCAATATGTCAAAGCATGGAACATTACATAACTCCCTTGATCTTTCCATATCAAGCTTGAAGCAAGTTACCACATTTCCCATGCATAACTCAAAGTAAACCCAAAGAATTCCCCATGCTCTTCACACAATGACATATTGGTCTCCCCATTACCATAACTCGACATATGCTAGCTCAATAACAAGCGATCGATTACATAGCCCACGTACACTACCAGGAAACCCACAAATCGATTATAGTACCATTGGTTCAAATCTTTAACAGTTTGGTTGTTGCACCCCAGACCATACAATGGTCCACCTTCCTCGAGTTTTCCATGTTTAAGCCTGAAGCATCATGACACCAAGGTTGAATTTCCCATGCATGGCCACTAGGATGCATATTTATGCACTTTCATGCAACCAAAACTATTCAGTGGTGGCCGAGACCACTTGGTATCACAAAAAACCATCGAGGGTCTCACATCGTGCCTCACCCTTGAATCCTTGGACTAAATTACACACCTCCTTTCCCCGGAGTCTGTGCACCAAGTCCCCATCCATGCACCTATATACACCTGTGCACTTAAACCTCATCCAAACTGTTTAGGTCCGAATGATGCCAGACCATGCGGCATCAAACGTTGCACTTAGCTTAAAATTATCCAGTTGCTACACCAAATTCCAGCATCTATTTTTCCATCCCTCACTTGCCTTATTTTGCTTACAAACACTCAAATCTGGAAACAATTCGTCATTTTGCAATCTCTGGTACTTCGATCACTCAATGCACTCAAATGAATCAAATATACATCCAAACAACTATTTGCATGAATAACACAACATACAAACATCATATAAACTAATGAAATCACAAATCGAGCATTTATATCATCCAAAACAACCCATATTAAAAAATGATGAACTATATGGTCAAATAGACAAAAATGAATCAAAATGAAAATTTAATCTACTATAGTCTTTTTAAAATCAATATTAGGTTTAGACCTATCAAAAAACAAATTTTAACATTTACCATATTAGCGACCATAGTATAGTGAGAGTCACAAATCACTCACTTAAGATCCAATGAGTATAAAATCAAAGTGGAAAGGTTCCAAACAACACTTGCACAAATCCCAAAGCAGTAATCCCGAGACCTAATGGTCCTCTTCACTAACTACTCGCTTAATCACTAATTTTGGCTATTTAAAGTAAGGATTTATGATAATTTTTGGCTAAGGAAATGGTTAGTAGGGGTTTAGAATAGTTTTTGGAAAATGGAATAATGATTAAGGGCTTTCCCATCAGGTTGGTTAGGCACAAATCCCGAAATGGTAAGCGGGCCAAAGTTAGGCTTAGTCTAATCACTCTCTAATCTATCCAACAACCATCTAATTTCAAATGGTCATATCTTCTAATCCTAAGAATACCGAAGAAAAAGAAGTTTGAAAATAATGAGTGTCGGATCCGTTTAAGAAAATATAAAAGATGTCATTACCATAGATCCTTTTGCCCCGATTTCTCTTTTCTTTTCATTTTTGTGACCTTATCTGATTTTAATAATATTTATGCGTATTTTATATATAATTGATAATATGAACTTAACAGAATATGTTTTAAGTCCTAATTCATTCATCTTTAAAAAATCTTCTTTTTAAGTCATTAGTTCGCTCAATATTCAATTAAACGATTAATTACAACTTATTACTAAATGAAAATCAAAAGTTTTTACAAGGCCTACCGATAGACAAGTGGGAAGCCTAGAACTACATTTTAGACTTCTCACTAAGTTGGTCACTAATTTTCTCTCCCTCCTTGTTTTATTTTGGTGCGATTCCATCTAGTTTTAAAGCAACCATGTAACAACCCTCCTTTCTACACCGTAAATTTGATAAAATTTAAATAAAATTATTTGAGTTTAATATTTGATAACTAATATTTTGTACTTTAATTGTTAGTTAATTAAATTCTATTCAATAAAAGATTTTGTTTTAATAAATTAAATCAAATCAATGAATTTATTTCAGAGAATATATTAAATTAAATGTTTTAATAAATATGAAATATTTTTATATAGCAAATAATTTTCATATTAAAATGTTTATAGTATTCAAATTTAAATATGAGGCAAACTCAGTTTAACGTAACTAAATTAAAAAGAGCCCAGAGCAAGCCCATATTAAATTCTAGAAAATCCTACCTCTCCATTTGCAAACCCGAACCCTGTCTCTCTTTAGTTTTGGACCAAACCTTAAATCATAAATCGTGACCATGCATAAAAAAAATAGCACGCGATCTGGTATGCAAAGGGAGGTGAAAGAAGGCAGCTCAGAGGCGCACGTGACCTGGTCGCGAGGGTGGATGACGATGAGGCAGAGTGCTGGCGACTTCAAGACAAGGTCGAAACCTAAAATGCGCCTGTGCGTGCGTGAAAGCTGGCATCGATTCAAACTTGGTTGTGATGACGTGAGGGGAGTTGCAATGTTGTGCTAGTGTTTCGAAGGAGGGGCAGAAGTGGAGTAGTTCAAGCGAGGGATTGACAACAATTTCAAGCAGTGATGAATTGGTGATTCAAGGTGGAGCTTGGTTGATAGTGATGCTCGATGATGGAGGTGTAGCTTTGACAATTATAGCATTATTTTGGTGAATTTTATAACTCACAATCTATACCTAATATTCATTATTCACTAAATATATATATTCATATAATCCCAATTATTGTCGAATTGCTCAATTGAATGAATCAGATGATAAATTGGTTGAATTTATTGTTTCGATTATTATTGTTGTTTGGATTGTTGGTTATATTGGTATTGATTGAGTTGGTTAATTGTATGGGATAGAAGTGTCAATTTACAAAAGAAACTCTGTCCGTTTGCGAATTTAACTTCGGTCAATCGGAGAACCCTAAGGGTCGACCGATGTAAGTGTACTTTAAAAAAGTATAATAATAAAAAACAAGAATAAAATAAAAATAAAAATTAGAATAAAATAAAATAAAATAAAATAAAATAAAATAAAATAAATACAATGTAACAAAAGTAAAATAAATAATAACATGAAAATGGAATTATGGACGTCTATATAAAAGTTTATAAATATAATATTTATTAGTTTAAAGAAACAAATCAATAAAAGAATAAATTAGATATTTGCTAAAGAAAAATAAAATTTGTATAAATATTATGAAAAATAAGAAATATAAAAAAATTAATATTTTAAGTGGCTTTGAAGTAAATTGAGAGGTTAATAAATTAAATTAGGGTTCTATTATATAATTATTATTGCTTTTATGTATTAAAAATCTTGCAAATATTCAATTAAATTCTAAAAGTTGAATTTTATTCATTTTGATATTTTCTCAGTAATATTTCGATTGACTAGATGTATAAGTATATGAATTAATATTTTATTCAAAATTTGGAAATATAATTTTCTCTCATTTAAAAGTTATTAATTAATTAAGGAAATATATTTTGGTTTGGGCTGTCTAATTTAAAAGATGAGTGTCTATATTGTTTGGAAATGAATAATTATTATTAATTAAGATTTCCAAAGTATAGTTATGAAATTTTAATATATATATATATATATATATAATTCAAGTTTAGAAAGGTATTTATTAGAGTATGAATGTATTAAATTGATTTTAAGGTTTTAAAGTTATTTAAAAATAATGTTTGATTCTAGAAAACTATGAGAACTTCTCATATTAGCCTTTTGGGTATTTTAAAGTGTATTTCCTAATAGTATAATTATTTATGCATTATTAATATGTGTCATAAAAATATTTATATATGATTTCTGCATTCTTATCTTCTCAATGCTGATTTCGATGTTACGAGTGATTCATCATTGATATTGATTTGATTCATTTTGATATGATACGATGATGACATCCTTTTGAGTGATTCATGATGTTTCTTTTCTACAGAACGAGAAATCTGAATAAACGGAGTTATAACAATGTTTGGGATAGGGCATTCGTGAAATTTTTTCCTGTTATTCCTAGGACTTGTTATATGGAATATTAAGTGGATTGAGCGTAGTTTATAAACGGTGAATAAACGTTTAAGTATCACGCAGTGGTATGGGATGCTATTGTGAAATTTATTTGGTTATTCATTATAAGTAAATGACAATCACATGATGGGAATAGAGTGGATAGTGTTAGGTGATACACATAGTGATATATGGCTTCGTGCCTATATTTAGCGAGTATGGCTCCGTAGCTAACGATGACCATGACTTCATGTCTATATGTATTAATTATATATGCCAGTATTATGATGTACTCCTATTATGAGTGTTGGAGAGGACCAGATGGCCAGAATCCACCTTGGCAGCCTGATCATGGGGTCGCAGCCTAGGTTTGTGACATCCTAGATTTATGGAGCTCCATATATGTATATGTATATGTATATATATGTATGTATGTATGTATGTATGTATGTATGATATATAGCTTAGTGCTTTAGCTTTGTGCTTGGCTTTATGCCATTGCCTCTGTGTCAACTAGGCCAGTAGTTAATTACCTATAAGGGCATTTGTATTGTCCTGACTTAAGGTCTTCGCATTGATGAGACACCGGTCGGTACGTGTCATGATAACTGTGAGGCAACTGAAGACTGTAGAGACATAGGTCTTTGGAGCTTGCTTATTCTATCAGTCTCCCTTCTGGTTCTGACTGAGTAGTAGATTGGCATATACGATTGATACACCTTATTGTAGTATTGATGTGTGACAGGTGCCATATTTGCTGTTATATATGCCTCTACTTGGGACTTTATGTCTGTCGTACAGTCATTTCCGGTCATGATACTTTAAGATGATTTATATCTGAGGAGATGAGATTATACCTAATATATATATATATATATATATATATCCTAAGTACGACGGATTCTCAGTATATTGATAGGGAACCTATCCTATTCAGTATTCATATATTTATGGTGATGTTTTATTTACTGAGATTGAGAGATATATTTGGGCAGTGCTCCTTGTTAGCCTAATTATATTTGATGATAGATCATATATTGATATTTCTGGTACTTGATGTTGATTTTGAGATATGTATGATTCACCCATTTGAGTATATTCATTTAATTTCCGATTTAATGTGTTTCTAAATGGGTGATGACATCTTTTGATATCAGAAATGCTATTTTATATTGACTTGGGTTGTTTATGAGGTTTGATGCTTTGAGGATTGATTATGGAATTATTTATATATTAGGCTTGCATTTCTATATTTATATGTTTATATATATTAACTTATGGCCTGATGATTGTGTATTTCTGGTAGTATCAGTATATTATTATTCTTGTTAGTACTGTTACCCTTAATATTATACTTGATTAGACATAGTTTGACCCTTGCGTTATTTTATAATACTTGGATCAGTCCAAGACATTTCAGGTACAGGGATATCATGACCAACATTTTTATTGGGCTTAGAGGAAACATATATTAGGATTATTGTATAATATTTGTGTGACATTGATTCACTGTATAAACTTGATACATTGTTGTACAGTGATTGTTATTACATTTTAATGAGAGAGTTGACATTTGAGATATTTGTATCTAAATTGTATCATATATTATATACTACATCATATATCATATATTATCGCTGCGATGACTTCTTGTTCTCTGTTGTTTATTGTATATTGTGTATTGTTCTGTCCTGGAGATACATGTGTCTATTGCTTTGTACGATTTACGTCTGTACTATGAGACATTTATTTGATATTTTAATATGCACCAGTGTTAGTATAGGGAATATTCATGTGTGTACCCCATATGTAACGACTCGTATTTTTTAACCATTTAATAATATTAAACTGAATATTTTTTTTCAATAGAATTGTTTAGAGATTAAAATTTTATGATTTTATTGATGTTAACTTATGTCAAAATATAAGTTTACGATCTTAATTTGAATTGACACAGATTGCAATAAGAAAAAAGGTAACATATATTTGAATATAATTTAACGATATTGGTTTGAATGTAATTAATAACATGGATTGAAAAAATAAATGTTAATTTTAATAAAGAATAGAATGAATGATTAAAGGAGAAAGCTGTGCAGTTAAAGCGCTCGGTAGATTCAATGCGGCGGAGGTGCAAAAAGTCATAATGGAGATACCGTGGGATATAGCAAGATATAGCGGATGACTCTAAAATAGCATATAAAACTCGTACTTAATATTTTTACAAATATATAAATGGTAATTAAATTAAAAATCAACATTCAATTGAATTATAATTAATACATAATAATTTTAAATAAAAACATATGCGAATATACTGTAAATAAACGTAAAACTGTTATATAATATAATTGAATTTAGTAGAATATTAGAGTATTCTCATTTTTTAAAATATATTAAACATTCAATTAAATAAATTAATTTCATAATTTTTATAATGTATAAATGTCATTTTTCAATTCATTTCTTTTAAAGAAGATATAGCGGAAATAACGGAATATAGCGGGAATAACGGGATATAGCGGAAATTGCGGGGCATAAAGCGGAAAGGTTATATTTGGGGCAACATGGAAAAATCATAGCGGTAGAAATCCTCTATGAGATATAGTAGGGTTATAGCGGGGTAATAGCGGGGCATTAACTGCATAGGGAGAAAGCATAGGTTTATTTATTTGAAATGTGTTTTACCTTAAAAATTGATTGCTGGAATAAGAAAACGTTTATTTAGTAAGTAATGTATAACTCTTATTGTATACAATAATTTAATAAACATGTTTGAATTACTATAAAAAGAATACAATTGTTTTATTTCTCGACCTGTAATTTATGGTCCGTTTAAAATTTAGTATTGAATTTAATTGCAATAATTTGACGAGGAATCTTTCAATTAAAAAGAAAGAGAAACATACATTGTAATTAATGGCATTAAATAAAAGAAACATACATTTGTTTAAAATAAAAAGAACATTTTTAATGAAATTAGAAGAATGTTTTGAGAAAAATAAAATGAATGTTTTCATTTTGAAGGTAAGTATAATTTTATAAAAAGAAAAAAAATTGAATTTTGAAACAATATTTTACGATCGTTAATAGCAGTAGTAGGTGGTACAGAGTGATTTTAACGCTAACCTTAAAATTTAAAATAAATGTGTATATTTTTACATAAAAATATTCTAGAGATATTTCCGAGTAAAACATCGATGTTCGTTTTGTCAAATTCTATTTTTCTAGCTCCATTTATTGCCATTTGAAGTTTGTTTTTATGTTTTCGGTAGCGTATTTGGCAGCAACGGTAAATTTTTGACGCGTTCGTTGTAGCACACATTTAAGCTTGTAAAATTGTTCGTATTCCCTTACTGATCGGAATGATATTTTTATTTATGTGCTTAGATGTTCGATTGAGAGTGTAGGGGTTTGGAACTATAGGTAATATGGCACCCTTATAATTTTGAATTTGAAATGGGGAGCATAGATATTTGTGTATGGTTATGTTGGGTCTAAGAATTGTTCGCGTGGGTGATCCATTTTTGGGGGCGCGAACCTTTCTCTCTCTCGTTTCTTTTCTTTTAATAGCCGAGCCTCACTTGCATTTCTTTTCATGAACAACTTTTCATATTTATTACCTTTAAATCAAAATTTCATTTTTTATACTCCTAGTTCTCTATATTTATACCATACTCATCTCCCTCCGCCTCCACTAAAACCTGCCTCCAATCCCCTCTCCCCTCTCCTCCCCTCCATGCAACTACCAGATCCACCAACCTGCACCACCTTATACCCAAGGTCGACCACCCTACTCCGCCTAGATCCACCTTTTCCCCTCCCCACTCTACTTACAGCCACCGCCTCTGGCTCCTCTTCCCGCTACTTACCCAACAAGACATAAACCGCCTCTCTCCCCTCCTCTACAACCTCTCCTTCTTCTCCCCTTCACTTGCAAGTCCGCCCAGGCCACCCCTTCACTTACACCTCTCCTCCGTATCGCTACCTCCCTCGTTTAGTCAACAGCCGACCAACTCTCCTTTCTGACGTCGCTGCAAAACCCGATCCGTCTCCATTGTCCATCGTGTAGTATTCGTCTCCGTTGTGCATGCCTATGGTGTTCGTGTTGGATATGGGTTGAAGTGTTCGCGCGTAGTAAGATCCGTATTCTTATCGCTATTTTCATGTCATGCAGCTCGGATTTGCGTATTATTGTGTGTGTTTTATGACTCTCACCAACTAAATATTTAAATGCAAGTTCAACTCGATTATATGTTGATAATTATTATATATATTTGTTGTGATATGTGTAGAAAATTAGTAAATTTTAAATTGCAGGTTTACGCATTAATGTTGATAATTACAATATATGTATAATTTAATAAAATTTGATTTCATGTCTAATCCATAAATATGTTGATGACTGATGTTGTATGTGTAGTTGGTTTAATCGATAAATTTATGCATGCTCATTTTATTGTTGATTATGATATATGCCATGTTTACCCCTACCTTGAATTGTTTGGAATTTATATAAATTGACTTGTTGATATTGTGGACATCGAATGGTGTGACAAAACCTTTGGACATCTGTTATTGATATATGAAGTTTAGGGTATATAAATTTATCGCTTCGGCCAAAAATGCGATTTTTGACAAAATTGTCATTTTGTCTTTATTTTAAAAAAAATTCAAAAATGAATGTGTTTAAATCTTAATTTTTGATATGTAGTAATAAATGATATTTTTAATAGCATAGTCTAGAATTGGGTATGAGGTTTATGTGTAAATTTTTCAGAATAAAATATTTAATTAAATATGAATAAATAAGTGATCTGTAAAAACTATCATTTTAATTTGAAATTTTTTTGTAACCCCATTACATAAAATGAAAAATATTCTACAAAGAAACTTATATTAAATTCGGCCATCAAGATATTTATATCATTTATTTTGAGAAAATAGCTTTTATTGGAAAATGTATTTTTATAAACAAGTTGTTTTGACTTGAGAATTTTTTTGTAGCTTAATGAAATTATAAGAAAAATATTTAATGAAGGAACATATATTTAATTCAGTAATTAAAGTATTTTAATGATTTACTTTCTAAAACTAGGTTTTATGTAAAATCCGAAAATTAGAAGAAAATTTATAATAATATGTAAAATTTGGTTACCATTCTAGAAAATGCAAGAAATTATTTTTAATGTTTTTATTCAGAAAACAAAATTTTCCTTATTTTGTTAATTTAAATAAATTTATTTATAAGGAATAATGATGTATTTTTAATTCTAAAAATAATATTTAGCCATAAAAAATCCAAAATTTTTGCTGGAAGTTCCAGATATATAATCAAGTAGCTGGGTTTTAAAAACATAATTTTATTTCATATTTTACTATATTAAATAAATTTATTTTGCGAAATACCGTCTATTTTTAATTTTATAAATAATAATTTTTTTTGAAAAATCTAAAACTTTTTATGTAGATTGTTGAAGTAAAATAAAGAACTTTTTTGTTGAACACTTTTTGAAATTATGTACGAATTTTTCTATAAAAATTAAAATGGACAAACGACGTACTTTTATAAAATGAACGTTTGGTTATTAATGAAACTGGGGCCCGATAATGGCATACTCTTTGTCAAATATAGAGGTTGAATTGTCGACCGTTTACTAGAATGAAGTAAGAAAATGATGATGGATGACCCCGACTTATGTCAATTTGAAATGACTAAGACAAGAGCTTATGTCTGGCTAATAGGTTAGCTACCTTTAGTGGACACTTTCCCTCATATTGCTATCTTGATTTTGAACTTGATTGGTGCACCTTGATCTTAGATTGATGGATGCGGTCGACCGTTAGGGGTTACGACCAGCTAGAAAGGGTAAACCGGTAGAATCCTACCTTGGACATTGCTTCACATGCCTTGTCATACAATTATCTCTATCCAAGACCACTACCACTTTGTTTTAATTGTACCTATAGGGGTCTCACTAGCTATCGACATTACTAGTTGTGTTACGGGACCTGCATAAACTACTTGCTTAAATATGTGTTAAGGAGGATTAATGTAAAGCCTTAACGCTATTTTAATATTTACATTACTAATAGACATTACATATGTATCGTATCTACTACATATAAATAGTTTAATAGATCATTAGGAGATGGAAAATCGTGTAACATCTCTTAAGTTATTATGCACATTATACACATGATTTTGAGTTAACTTGCATGAGAAATTTTAGTTCTAACTCGAATATCCGTTCTTCATTATGCTCGGGTCAGCCTGAGTGTTTTAGTGTTTCGAAGACTATTATTTTATGGAGCTAAAGACGGCTTTAAAGACTTTAGTATTTATTAGTCATCGTTTCCTTTTGAACTATGTATTAGTGAACATCTATTATTTCCACTATGCTATTTTATCTTATTTTTTTAAAACTTTGATGTAATAATTTAATTTGCAACTTCATGAACTGCTATCTTATTATATCTTTATATTTTGTTGCGAGATTTTGTATTATTTACTTCTGTATCTTATTTCTTAAATAAAACCCCACCGATAATCTATCTTTTGAATAACTGGAATTGTTCAAAATAGCGGGTCGCCGCACCATATAGCCTCATTCTCTATATTATATAACAGTATTACTTTGTAATACTCTTGGATAGTATGGGTATAGAGGTGTGGTGTTTACAAACCATAACTTATCAAACTAACATGCATCAACTAAATAGGAATCAACTACAATTCGAAAAACATTAGTTTGAAACTGAGATGGTTTAAACAAAATTAACTGAAAATTTTGATGTAACACAAAAATGAGCAATTATAGTTCAATGCATTCAGCAATCCAATCGAAATCAAAACATAAAAGGAGTAAATCATCACTAAATTGCAAAATTCATAGCAAACATACACAAAGTTGTTACACTTGCCAAAATACTAATTTACAGCTTGTTCTTATCTAAAACCTTGCTTCCAAGCTCCAAAGTTTGTCTATGATTTCAGACATGAAAATAACTAAATTACACAATATATACAATAATAAAAAATGATAATGGTTAATAATTTGTTAGAAGCCTTTACCCCCTTTTTTTAAATCTCTTTTCCACTCGAATTACCTTTTGAAATTGAGTTTTTTCCTTGGTTTTATAAAGAGGCTGCAATTGTTTTCTTTTTCCTGAGTTTACTTGGGTTTGAGAGTTAGAAATGAGATGATAGCTGCTATTTTGTTGTGCTAAAAATGATAAAAAGGTTATGTGTGAGTTTAATGCCCATTAAGTGTAACAAACCGCCCTTCTTACTACCAAAGACGACACTTAGTACATCCTCGGTATTCGTGTGCCAGTCATTTAGTCGTCCGAAAGACGGGTCATTGGGGGTGAAAGAAAGATAAGATAAAAGAGAAGAAACTAACAACACAGAATCTAATACAAATTCTAGCCTAGGATAGTTATAATAGTTTGTCCCTACCTAACAGATACAATATACATATAATACAACGGAAAACAAGGTAATAACTAACTGTCGGTGAAGCCACCTGCTCCAAGCTCCTCCAAGATAATTATAAAGAGTTTTTCAAAATCGATGATTTTCGAATATTTTCCAAAATCGATTTTAAACCCGATTTTTCTAAAGCATATTTTCCTATATATATTGTGGTTGTATCACCACCCATGTACGACACTACGTATTGTACTTGATGTATAGAATGGTCTGAAAGTTGAATCCGGAGAAGATTTGAGACCTGGACAGAATCCAACATAGCCTGAGTCCATGTTTGAGACTTCATATCTTTTGCATTTCATGTCGAAATTTTGTGAATCGTTTTCCAGTTGATAGATAATTGTTCTACTTTGTGTGTGTCAATTTTCAGACCAAAATAATATTTAAAGTTGTTAAAAAAGAGAGCACATTATCGACATACTTAATGCTTATTTAATACAAGACTACAGATGGTCGCTCCTAAACAGCCCTATTCTCAGCACTAGCAGACAGTATTACCTAGTAATACTCTTTGTCAGTGTGGTTCTCGGGGTGGGGCATCACAGCTTGTTTCCTTCCTTAAGCATAGTGAACTAGCAGCAACCCAGCTCCAGCCCTTGATCTTTGGAATCAATCAGTGCCTAATATGAAAGAATGGATCGGCCTCCCTATTAACAGCTACCAATTTCAAACTATGGATTGGTGATAATCTAGGCTTCCCTCTGGTAGAAGTAAGCCAAAACAAAACTCAAGAATCATGGCTTAATATTTGATCAAAATTGGCACGAAAAACTTAAGAAAAATACTTCAATTTATCATCCAAAACCATGAAAAACTACCCAAACTGCAACAATACAACAGCAAGGTCTGAAATCTTCTCCGGGTTTAACTTTCAGACATAATTTGAATGGCTTATTGACCTCCGAATGGTCTGAAAATTAACACACACAAAGTAGAACAATTTATCTATCAACAGGAAAAAGATTCACTGAATTCCGACATGAAATGCAAAAGATATGAAGTCTCAAACATGGATTCAGGCTATGTTTGCAGAACTCAGAAAAACAACTACTCTGCGGAAAAACGTGAACTACTTGGCTGCCCATTCAAAGTTAAGCACCCAAGAGTTTAGGAACAGGAAAATTAAACTCCGGGTCAGACATGGATCTAGCATGAGCAAAGCATAAGTCTTTAACTTTTATAAAAACCTATAAATCAAAGGCATCTCGTATGACCACGTCACACATAAACACGGACAGGTTTTTACCTTACAATAACCAAAACATTTGTATATAAAATCCAACGATATTATAATAATGACTAGGGTTTTCAAGTAAATAATTAACATAGCCGAAATTGTTACATTAATTAAATTCCAGCATAATAGGTATACAACTAGGACCGAAGGCACTTATTGGAAAATGGATTCCATACAATGACTGGGCTACTGGGGTACCGCCCATCATGGTGCATCTCTAGATAAAATAAGATCAAGGACCTCGTCAGGATCCCCTGCCAACACAGAATCGACCTACCACTTTACTAGTAGTATCGAATATGATCACTGCTTAGTTAATGGGCCCCAACGCAAACAAATGAGAGATAATATTGACTCTAGATAATGTTTGCACAAAAAATGGACAAACACCTCAAAGTTGTATGATTTAGTAGATCTTATGTTGTTCTTAGTGATTTTGGAGATTTAGGCAAATATATGAAAAACAGGGGCTAAACTGTAAAAAGACACGTAGAATTTATAGTGGTTCAGCCAGAATATGCCTACGTCCACTTTATATGTTATTTCTCTTCTCTTGTTGTGATTACAAGTACAAAGCTTTGATACAAGTAAAAGAAAGTTGTTTGAAAGTTCTCTCCGTTCTTGAGCTCTCAAACTTGTCCCCCATTGTTGTACCCCTGCCCCTCTATTTATAGAGTGAGGCTGGGGGTAGGGGTCTTGGAGGTATATAGCAGCTGGCGGGCCTGGGCTGACGCAATCTGGCCTGGTGGAGCTGGTCCGGTTTGCTCTGGTTCGATGGGAGTAAGTTGGTCCGGTGGGAGGAGGCGAGTAGGTTGGTCCGGTGGTTCGGTGGAAGTAGGTTGGTCCGGTGGTTTGGTGGAAGTAGGTTGGTCCGGTGGTTCGGTGGAAGTAGGTTGGTCCGGTGGTTCGGTGAAATTCTGGTTCGGCTATGGGGATGGTTCGGTGATGCTTGAATAGGTATGGTCCGGTAGAGGCTGGTTCGCTCCTTACTTTCTCCCGGTGGCCCCCTTTCTCATCTGGACTTGGTAGTAATAGAAACGTACCCAACATTTGCCCCCCAAAGTAGGGCATATGCTGATATATGCCGTGCTTTGTTTCAAGTTACCCAATTTCGACGTTCCCCATTGACTTCTAGTACCGAACCGGTTGGTCCGGAGGTCCACCTTCGTCTATAAGTACGGAACTAGGGCCTTTGTTATCTCCTACCGAACGAAGCAGTCGAGCCAAACCAGTTGCATAGCCGAATCAAATTTTATCCTTCTGCCGAACCGCTTTAGCCTGCCGAATCAGGTGCTTAACTTCCCTTCGCCGAATGAAACTTGTGTGTACCGAATGGGCTCGTAGCATGGGTGCCGAATGAACTCTAGTTGTAAATGTCGAATGGCTTATAGCATGGGTGCCGAATGAACTCTAGTTGTAAATGCCGAATGGCTTGTAGCATGGGTGCCGAATGAACTCTAGTTGTGAATGCCGAATGAACCTTGAGACTTTGAATACCGAATGACTTTTAACCTTCACCTTACCGAATGACAATAGGAATTTGAGCATTTTGATTTTATGAGTGAAATTCCAGACTGCACACCCTCGTTCCTTTACTTCCTCTATTCTAACGACTTTCTTCTTTGTGTTTGCAGATAAATGTCTCGAAAAGCAGAAACTCGATCAGATAAAAAGAAGTCCCAGTGCAAAGGAGGATCTTCTGCAGTGCCCCCTGCTCAGCCAGGACCGGAACGTCATGGATCTACCCCGAGATCACTAGTGGACGGGTACGGTCCTCAGGAGCTTCTGAACTCTCCGCCCGATTGCTTTCCCAGCTCCCTTAAGGAAGAGCAGCTTGATGTCATCTCCCGTTCTTTTGGAATCGATAGAGCGCGCATGCTGTTGCCAGGGAGAGGAGTTATGCCATATGACCCTCCCGAAGGGTACTTTGCTTACAGTAGATACCACTGCATGTGTGGTGCCATTCCGCCCCTTAATGCTTGGGTAGCCAGTTTTCTCACATATCTAAAGGTGGCCCCATTCCAGCTTCAACCTAACTCCTATGCTATACTGGTGAGCCTCTTCGTCATCTTCCAGAGGAAGTATGGGCATGCTCCTTCCAACCAGGAGATCCGGTACTTATATAATCTGAGGGGCTATAAGAAGGGGTCCCCATATATCAGCTTGGAGTCAGCTGTAACCTTCAAGCCGGTCTTGGATCTGTATTCTAAGTTCAGCATGTTCAAGAAGGAGTGGTTCTTTGTCAGGGACGACTCTGTTTCTATTCGGCGTTTCACCTCTAGATGTAAGTCAACGCTTTATTCATAATTTTCATTCTGGTTGCGATGCTTCTTCTCATACGTTTCCATTTTTGCTAGCGACAGGTGGCTTTGCGGTTGTGGAGACTGATTGCCTGGTCCAGACGGCGGCTGAGATAGAAGCTATCCCCGGGAGAGATAGATCGGCTGCCTACCTGATCAGAAATGCGACCCTTCTGGAGTATAACTTGATTCTTCCACAGCAGTCAGTAGTCAAGCTGAGGGAAACGGCGGAGGAGAGGGCGGTTGCTCAGGCTAAGGGTGGCGTCACGGTAGAGAGTGACAAGAGGAAACCTTTCACGAAACCTCCAACTGTCGGAGGTAAGAAGCTTAAGAAGTCGGACGGTCCTTCCCCCAGCAATTGTCCACTTACCCAGGGGGAGGAAGACGTGGAGGAGGAACGAGGTATGGGTGGAGATGGTCGGGAAGGTGATGATGGTGGCGATGGCATCGGGGCCTTGCTTCCTGGGCAGGCAGGCGAGATTCAGGAGTGGACGGATGAGGCATTCCACCAAGCTTTTGAGGGGCTGGACGGGGAACCGGCTTCGATAGAGAAATCCGGGAAAGCTGACAAGGCTGGGACTGGTGCAGGCGAGCCTCCTCGGACTATTCCAGCCAAGGTGGCTCCGACGACTCAAGGTGAACTTTTGACTCCTGCGGACTCCATTTATGATAGGGACTTAGGAATATTTTATGACCCGCTCCCTACCTGGAATGAAATCCAGGACTTATTGCAGCATCCTACTCCTCCCTCGGTTTTGTATAACAGATGTGTTTCCTTTTTAACTTTTAATTTACCATGTTTCTTGAATCATGGATCAGTGTAAGCTTGTGACACTTGTTCTTCATATTAGGAGCAGGTAAAACGGCCAAGGCCTCGGATCTTCGGCACAGGCTGGAACAATACAAGCTCTCTAAAGCTTCTGCCAAGCCGAAGCCTTCAACCCACCGTCCCGGGGATGTAGTCGGCTACCGTCCTCTTCTTGAGGTTATCGAAGAGGGAATTCAAAAGAGAAAGAGAAGCCATCCTTTAAGCGAATTTTCACTTGGTCCTCAGCCCCCGGTTCAGCCTCTTCATGATATCACGGAGGAGGATACTGAATTCGTACTCTCTCCGCACCCGTCTGAAAATCCTTCCGTCACTCAGATTGATCGTCCTGACTTGGCTCGGAATCCATTTGCGGGTCATCCTGACCTGGATCCAAGTTCCCATGATATTACCTTTGACGAGGTCACCGGTGAGCACCTTCTTCCCCGCAATCCCATGGTATGGGTGCTCGATGAGGCTAATTCCTTAGATCTCGACTTACTCACTACTCGGATAATTACTATGGGAGACGAGGCCAAGGCTAATATTGATCGGGTGGCGGAGGAGACTAAGAAGCTGATGGGGCATCATGCCCGGCTGGTTAAGGCCGGAGAGGAGATTGGGAGTGCCAACATCCGACTACGACTGGTGGTTTCGGATCAGGCCAAACAGCTTGCGGACCAGGCTATTCAGATTTCTCAGCATGAGGCTGCTTCTGGACGACTAAAGAAAACCATGGAGGAGGCCAGCCGGGCCGAACTACGAAAAATGGAAGCTACTTGCAGGGAACGGATCGACATGGCCATTGCCATGGTGGACGAGGTTCGGAAAGCGGATCTTGAGCAGGTGGAGGAGCTATCCGGGAAACTTGAGGTTGCAGAGCTCGCTCAAGCCAAGTTGAGGGAGGAGATGGAGGCGATGCGGAAATCCCTTCTGGCTGATTGCTTGAGATACCGATCGGAGAGAGATGCCACTGTTGAAAGGTTGTCGGCTTCCGAGGTCCGGATGAGGGAGTTTGAGGAGAATGAGGGGATGATGGACGACATACTGCAAAATATGTACTTTCGCACTTGGAAGCAGGGTAGCTTATCTTGGATGGACGACTACCCCCGGGTTATGGCTAGGATTTACCTCAAGGCTCTAGAGGAGGCCAAGGCTGAGGCGGATAAAGAGGGCGGAGCGGCTTTTAGGATGGATGTGGTCACCGCTCAGTTTACCAAGGAAGAGAAGACAGCGGTGAAAGAGGGGATGCGGCTGTTCGCGGTTGAAGAGGCAGGTGTGGAAGTAGGGGATGACGACCAAGACGATCAAGGGGAAGTTGTTGGTAATCTCTACTCCACTAATTTCCTCTTTTGTTAACTCTGTTGCTCATCACTAATGATTTCTTTTTATGATCGGACAGGTGGGCAACAGGTCAAGGACAAGACTCCAACACAACCGGCTCCCTGATTAGACCTGGAAAATTCTTTTTGTAGATTTGACATGGCTGTATATGTTAGTCTTAAAACAGTAGAGTAGCTTTTTGGTTGTAATTCTTGCTACTTGTAATAAATAGCTCTATTCTTGATGTGTAATTTTTTAACTTAAGCTGATTTTGTCATCTTTTGAATGCTTTTTGTTATTTTGACATGTCGTATAAGAAATATAGCTATGCGTATTCTTGTAATTAAGTTGTGTTTGATGTCATAATTTCACTACTTGTAATGTTAGCGTGAGGTGTGAATAAATTATAGTCATATATGAAAGAAGGAAATACCGCCTTTCATGTTCTAATTGTAGATGGCAGTTTTGAATATATTGTATGGCCGAGCATGGAACGCAGTTGAACGCCCTGTCATCCAATTGTGAGTCCCTACACCCATTGGCGAGTATTTCCTGCTCTGCATCCTGTACTTTAGGATTTGTTATAGTGGATAGGAGGAAAGCTTTTTAAGTAAAATTGGAATATGTAAAAAAGTAAAACTTCCAATCACGGAAGGCCTTCGACGTGCTTAAGTTCGTGGCAAACGGGTTTTGTAGTCACTTTCCCTAGGTGTGGGTCTTGGAGACATTTGTCACCCATCTTACGCCTCCGCGGGGAGTTAATTCTTTTTTACCACAGCCGCACCTAAGACACATCGGAGCCGAGATCGCGCACAGTAACTACCCGGGCCATTATGGCCCGTAATCGTGGGTATTATTCGATTTACTGTGGCCGGCTAGCGTGGGTGCCGATCGTCAACTGTGAACTGCCCCTGGCTGGCCACACCTTATGTTGGGGCTTATAGTCGGTTCACAGCTGCCGGCGAGCCTAATGCCGTAATGAGCTGCCTCGGCTATAGTCGGCCTTCTCGGTGGCTTATAATCGGCTCATTACAGTTGGCTTTAAGGGCCGTCGCGAGCAATGAGTTAACCCGCAGCAGAGGGATGCTGGAGCAAAAGTGTCTCATTGGCGAGGGCATAGATTCGTATAGTACCTGTTAGGTTTTGCCCAGGTGAAGTTGCGCCGTGGAGTGCTTTGAGTGGAAATGCTATACGTATAGGATTTTGTTCAACAGAAAAGGATAAAGTTAACAAGTAGCCAGGATATAAAGGAACAGGTTAAAAAAGAGACAATGTTTTTTAAAGTGGTTCGGCATGAAAAGGCCTACGTCCACTGATTCTCTTTGTTAATTCACTTCATATGGGCAGTACAAGTTAAGAAAAGTATCGACGGAGGTGCTGGATGTTCCATGCCCTCTGGAACACCTCTCCGTCCACTGTTGACAAAATATAAGCTCCATTGTGGAGATCTTTATGAATTACATATGGTCCATCCCAGATTGGGTCTAGTGCTCCAGGGCGAGGGAAGATTCGCTTGAGGACAAGATCCCCTTCTTGTAAGGTACGATGCTTGACTTTGGAGTTGTATTGTGCTGCCACATTCTGCTTGTGGGCTGCTGCTTTAAGGACTGCATCATTTCTTCTCTCCTCAACTATATCCAAAGACATGTGGAGGAGTTCTTCATTCTCTTCTGGGTTATAGTGGATCCTACGGTGGGAAGGCACAATGGTTTCAACTGGGAGCATAGCCTTCGATCCGTATGCCAAAGAGAAAGGAGTGTGCCCCGTTGATGTTCTGAAAGATGTGCGGTAGGCCCACAGTGCCGTAGGGAGTTCATCCACCCAAGCGCCCTTTGACTTTTCGAGCATCTTTTTTATCAGAGTTTTCAGAATTTTGTTGACTGCTTCGACTTGTCCGTTTGCCTGGGGATATGCTACGGATGAGAAGCTTTTATGAATTCCGTGCTCTCGGCACCAGTCGGCGAATTCCTCGCTGTCAAACTGAAGTCCATTGTCTGATATGATTTTGAGTGGGACTCCGTACCTGCACAGAACATTTTTTGATCAGGAAGTTAATAACTTTGGCTGAAGATACTTTATTCAGAGGTTCCGCTTCCACCCATTTGGTGAAATAGTCGACTGCCACTATAGCATATTTGGCCCCGCCTCGGCCCATTGGTAGCTCGCCGATTAAGTCAATTCCCCATATCGCGAAGGGCCAAGGGCTGGTCATTTGAGTAATCTCAGTTGTTGGTAGCCGTGGAATTTTAGCAAATTTTTGGCATCTGTCACACTTTTTGACAAAATCTAAGGCATCCTTGCTTAAGGTGGGCCAGAAATATCCGTATCGGAGTATCTTTTTTGCTAATGTTTGTCCTCCGGTGTGATCTCCGCAGCTTCCCTGATGGATGTTGGACAAGATTTCCTTGGCTTCCCTTCCAGCGACACATCTTAACAACGGGTTAGAGAATCCGCGCCGATAGAGGATGTCTTCTTGTATTGTGTAGCGGGATGCTTTCCTCAAGATTTTCTTGACTTCGTTACGCCTGTTGGGTAGTGTGCCACTTTGTAGGTAGTCTCGGATGGGAGTCATCCAAGTTGCTTCTTCGGTTGCAGCTATCAGGTTCACTTGTTCAAAATTTGGGGTTAGTTGCTTTGAGATGGTCACTGCCCCGAAGATGGTGATGTCTTTCACACTTGCTTGCTTTGCCAATTCGTCGGCCTCTTGGTTCTCTTCCCGAGGGATGTGTTTGACTAAGTAGTGGTCCAATCGGTTGAGAAGTAACTTGGTCTTCTTTAAATATGCTATGAGTCGTTCTTCTCGAGCTTGGAATTCTCCTAGTATTTGATTATAAATAAGTTGAGAATCGCTGTGAAGACACAAAGAATTGGCTCCGATTTCTATGGCAATTTCTAGTCCGGCTATCACTGCTTCATATTCTGGATCGTTGTTGGTGGCAGCGAACTCCAACCTTATAGCATAGTGCAGTTTGTTTCCCCTGGGAGTGATTATCACCACACCTGCCCCCGAACCTTGTTCGTTTGATGCACCATCCACAAAGAGATTCCACTTGATATCTTCTGTTATTTCCAATTGCTCCTTATCTTCGTTGGTAGTGAATTCCACAATGAAATCAGCCATGGCTTGTCCCTTGATGGCGGTGCGAGGGTGATAGGTGATATCATACTGACTTAGTTCAATGCATCATTTGAGTAGTCTCCCAGAAGTGTCGGGACGATGGAGTACCTGTCTTAGCGGCTGATCGGTCAGAACTTTGATGGAATGGGACTGGAAGTAGTGACGCAGTTTCCGGGATGTGATTAGTAAACAGTATGCTAGCTTCTCCAGTTTAGGATATCTGACTTCTGCCCCAGTAAACCTCTTGCTGACGAAGTAAACTGGCCGCTGCGTGCGGTTGTCTTCCCTTACCAAGGCAGCGCTTAGGGCGTGAGACGACACAACAAGGTATAGGTATAATTCTTCGCCTTCACTTGGGGTTGAGAGTACCGGTGGTTTCTGGAGATGTTCGATTAAGTTAAGGAAAGCGGTTAAGCATTCGTCAGTCCATTCGAACTTTCCTTTGTCTCTCTTTAGAGCTTCGAAAAAGGGGACGCACTTGTCTGTTGCCTTGGAGATGAATCAGCTTAGGGCGGCCACTTTTCCATTCAGGCTTTGCATTTCCTTCCGAGTGGAAGGTATTTTAATATCCCTTAGCGCTCGGACTTGTTCAGGGTTTGCTTCAATCCCTCTGGCATGGACGATGAATCCTAAGAACTTTCCTGATGACACTCCGAAGGAGCACTTTAGTGGATTCAACTTCATTCCATACTATCGAAGTACTTGGAACATCTCGCCTAGGTGGCTTACATGATCTTTGTCTTTCCTTGACTTTACCAGCATATCATCCACGTATACTTCCATAGTTTGTCCTATTAGCCCTGCAAATATCTTGTTGACGAGGCGCTGGTAGGTGGCTCCTGCATTTTTAAGTCCGAAAGGCATTACCTTATAGCAGTATAAACCCCGGTCGGTGATGAAACTAGTGTGGTCTTGGTCGGGAGCATGCATAGGAATTTGGTTATATCCTGAGTATGCGTCCATAAAAGATAGGAGCTCGTGCCCGGCTGTGCTGTCTACAAGTTGGTCGATTCTGGGAAGTGGGAAGCAATCCTTTGGGCAGGCGTCGTTTAGGTTGGAAAAGTCAATGCAGGTTCGCCACTTCCCATTAGCCTTCTTTACCAGCACCGGGTTGGCGATCCATTCCGGGTAGATAGCTTCTCGTATGAAGTCATTGGCGAGTAGATTCTTTACTTCTTCATCGAGGGCTGCTGATCGCTCTGCCCCCATACTTCTCTTTCTTTGTTTTACAGGTGCCTTGGTAGGATCAATTTTTAATACGTGGCAGGCTATGTCGGGGGAGATTCCGGTCATGTCAGCGTGTGACCATGCGAATACATCCAAGTTATGGCGGAGAAAATTGATGAGTTGTTCCTTCAATTCGGCTTTTAGTTGGGACCCAATTTTCAATAGTCTACTTGAGTCGTGCTTGTCTATAGATATAAACTCCATAGCCTCTGCAGGCTCGGTGGTGGCCTCCTCCTCTTTGTCCCTAGGGTCTAATTCATTGAAAGGGTCGCTGGTATATCGAAGAGGAGGGGCTTTCTTTAGTTGCTATGCTTCTAGGCTTTTTGTGCAGAGAGCAATCTCTACACCCTTCCCTTTATTCTTCCTGTGGTTGTTGCGAAGTTCAGTCACATAGCAGTCTCGAGCAACGTCCTGGTCTCCTTCCACTTCCCCTACTCCATTGTCTGTTGGAAATTTCATCTTTAAGCACCATGGGGCTAGGACAATTTGGAAGTCAGACAAGGCTGGCCTTCCTAAGAAGGCGTTGTAGGCCGAATGGTTTTCTATTAGCACAAACGTCTATTTCCGTACAACGGAGCGGGGATGGCTTCCAATTTCAACAAAGAGGTCCAGTTGCCCGAGGGGCATCTTCGCATCTCCAGTGAAACCGTGTAATGGTTTATCGCAGGGAGATACATCCTTCATTGATAGCTTCATTTTGTCGAATGCGCGTTTGAACAGGATGTTTACTGAGCTTCCAGTGTCTACCAGGATTCGGTAAACTTCTGCGGGACCGAGTCGGCCAGAGATAACCATGGGATCCATGTGAGGGTACTGTCTTCCTTCTAGGTCACGCTTACCGAATGTGATGTCATCACTTTCTTTCCGCTTCGGGTGGCGCTCTTCTATAACCGAATTGACACAGTCTTTATTGTCTCTAAGCGACTTTCCATATCTTTCCATCTCTTTCCAGCTTCTGTCTGCGATGTGCGGCCCTCCTGAGATGGTATGGACTACTATCTTCTCTTGACTAGAGCTGCTAGCGTTGCGGTTTCCTCTGTCGGTCCTTGGTGAGGGTAGCCTAGGATTTTCATGGGTAGGAGCTGGAGTTCGGTCCTGACCTTTTACATAACGTTCCAGTTTCTTCCTTCTGATGTGTTCCTCAATCAAATCCCGGAGATGATGGCATTCATTGGTATCATGCCCGTGAGATTCGTGGAAGCGGCAGAACTTTCCAGACTTCTGCGCGTTATCTGATTCCTTCTTGTATGGTGGGCGTTTGTATCTAACTTCGCCTTGGGTGGCAAGGAAGATATTTTCGACGGTCTCGTTCAAAGGAGTGTAAGTGTCAAATCTCGGTCCAGGCCGATATAGGCGCTTTTCTCCCTTCTTGCCCCCAGCATTGTCTCTGGAATCATTTCTCCGAACGTCCCTTGCCACAGCGGGGGCGTTGCTATGAGTTGCCTTATTTTGCTGTCCTGACTACCCCTCGACGGCAGCATCCTCGAGCCTCATATATTTCCCGGCTTCATGGAAGAAATCGGGTAAAGTAGCTGGTTTTTCTTTTGTCAACCGTCTAGCAAATTTAGTGTCCGGATGCACACCGCTACAGAGGGCCATTAGGATAAGCTTTTCGTCGGCATCTTGGACTGCGGCCGCTGTGGCATTGAATCGGGTCAGGTATTGCTACAGTTTCTCTCCAGGTTTCTGTTTGACGCTGGACAAGGAATAAGCGTCCTTAGGTTGTTCCACATGAATGCGGAACTGACTGATAAACTTTTCTTTCAACATTTCCCACGAGCTGATGGATCCCTGAGGTAGATGACAGAACCAGGAGGTAGCGAGATCTGCTTAGAAGAGCGGAAAGCATTTGCACAGTACTCCCTCTGTCGCTCCACTCATGAGCATATGTTGTGTGTATCTCTGCAAGTGTACGACGGGGTCGGAGGTCCCTTTGTAAGGTTCCATTGTTGGCATCTTCCATTCTCGAGGGGTGATAGCAATTTCGATGTTGCGGGCGAAAGGGCTGGTCACCCTAGCGCCTATCCCTCGATCTCTTTGCTCCCGTTGGACGCACTCTCTGAATAAGCGTGCCATCCTTTCATCAGAATTTGGAGCAGATAGAAACGAGTTTGGTTCTGTTCTGTGGGATTGATTTCGTCCAGATGACCTGTAGGGATGGTATCGTCTGTCATTCCTCATATTTTCCAGCGGCTGCCTTTGATCTTCTGGGAGCATGCTAGGGTTAGCTACAGTTGCCCTTGCCTTGATCTTCCCCTGCTGGGTTCTGATCTAAGCACTTCCTCGGGTCCAACTTCGGGCTGGACTCTAGCTCGGCCCCGTTCACTGGCGTTTCCGTGGTTAGGCAGTATGACAGGCTCAGCTATAGTTGACCTTTGCCCGGTACCTCCCCCGTTGGGTTCGGTACCAAATGTTTCCACGGGCCTAACTTCGGGCTGTGCTCGGTCTCGGGTCCTACCATGGCTACTTCTGCCGTTAGCTCCTTCGAAGAAGGAAGATCTTTGTTGTCTCTGAGATCCTCCAGACTGGGACTCGCCCCATGATTCAGTGTTGCGGTTGGAATCTTCAGCATCCCTTAAGCATGACATGAGATGGTCCACCAAAGCTTCTTGCTGGGACGTGAAGCGGTTAGTTACTTCAGCCACAACCCTGTCTAGATCTGCCCTAGTAATTGCTGCGGGCTGTTCTGTGGTAGGAATGGTCGGATTAGCCTGTCCTTCATTTGTTACTGCTGCTGGAGGAGGACGATTTACTTGATTCGTGACAGCTGGATCTGGAAGACTGGTGGATGCGATGTTTTTTCCTTTGTTAACAACTTTTCTCTGTTTGGGAGGCATGTTTTCCAAGTGGCGGACGATGCTGTTAGGAAAACTTGTTAAGTGGGAGAAGCTGAAGCTTCGAGCTTCTACCTCTCAATGAAAGCACCAAAAATGTTTGCACAAAAAATGTACAAACACCTCAAAGTTGTATGATTTAGTAGATCTTATGTTGTTCTCAGTGATTTTGGAGATTTAGGCAAATATATGAAAAACAGGGGCTAAACTGTAAAAAGACATGCAGAATTTATAGTGGTTCAGCCAGAATATGCCTACGTCCACTTTATATGTTATTTCTCTTCTCTTGTTGTGATTACAAGTACAAAGCTTTGATACAAGTAAAAGAAAGTTGTTTGAAAGTTCTCTCCGTGCTTGAGCTCTCAAACTTGTCCCCCATTGTTGTACCCCTGCCCCTCTATTTATAGAGTGAGGCTGGGGGTAGGGGTCTTGGAGGTATATAGCAGCTGGCGGGCCTGGGCTGACGCAATCTAGCCTGGTGGAGCTGGTCCGGTTTGCTCTGGTTCGATGGGAGTAAGTTGGTCCGGTGGGAGGAGGCGAGTAGGTTGGTCCGGTGGTTCGGTGGAAGTAGGTTGGTCCGGTGGTTCGGTGGAAGTAGGTTGGTCCGGTGGTTCGGTGAAATTCTGGTTCGGCTATGGGGATGGTTCAGTGATGCTTGAATAGGTATGGTCCGGTAGAGGCTGGTTCGCTCCTTACTTTCTCCCGGTGGCCCCCTTTCTCATCTGGACTTGGTAGTAATAGAAACGTACCCAACAGATAGGAATGATCATACCATAGTTGGGAGTGACCCACGTAGCCCTACTGCATCTTGCCTATTTTAGGCATTTCCGGTTGATAAGGCTTGAGGCTACATTTTACCTTTATATAGCACTTTCCACTTGGAATGCTAACACAGCCCTCCAGGTAGCAAGCCAATGTCCGCATTCATCCATACAAGTTGTTCAGGATATGAAAAAACCGAAGACACTACTTCTACTACATCCATTTTGGAATCACCCTCAAGATTAGTAGCAAGCAGCCCTTGCACTTCAAAGAGCTCCATCTCAATTCCATCATCTTTATGTCTTTACTTCGAAATGCTTAAGTTGGATCGAAGTGGTTTTCGGATAACATATCCAATCCCAGTCTCTTCAAAATAACATTCGATAGTTTCCAGTAAACTCAACCCCGGTTCTTTAGGAAATAAACAGTCAAAGATAAGAGCGGAGATCGCATCCTAACCGTTAGTGGATGGATTTACTTATCATTTGTCCTAGGAGAACAATACGAGATTTATACGCATAGTACAACATCATTGGAGATGACTGTGCCATATAACTCACATGTTTCTCCTAGATATTTCCAAAGTTACGTTTTTGGGTCCATATTTGATAGTCGGTTATTTAACTATCAAATAAACAAACAACAACCAATTCCATTTGAGATTAATTTATCCATAGCAACCATTAAGCCTCAAAAGAAATCTTTATTTAACAAATCTCTTTTCAAAACGTTTGTCTAAAACATTCACATACTTATCTCTCATATATAAGTATATACACAAACATTTGTGAACAACTGCTTACTTCCAAATCATGTTAAGAAGGGTTAAACCAATGTTGTTTAAATTGGAGGTAAGGACAACCCTAAACACTATCACCCTCGGTGTTAAGTGTGGACGGATGTTCCATACTACCATTTTTAAAAGATCAGTTTAGAGAAATCTGGATCTTAAGTTCTTTTTATACTTCTTTCAATAAACCCTTTTTAATCAAATCTATTTCATTTATAAAATCATTTTTACTTGAATCCAAATCCATTTCAAAGCACTTTCCAACTTCCTAAATTCATTTATAAAACCCTTTTATAATATTCAAAATCATTTATAATAAATGCTTTAATAAATGTCCAACCCTTTTTATAAACTCTCTTTATGAATATCCAAGTCATTTTCTAAAACTTCTTCATAAAATTTTCATGTTCAACCACTTCTTAATAAACCTTAAATCAATTTATCTTCCTTTAATAAGAAAATCCATTTTATAAATCTTCCTTCTTCATGAAATCTACTTTTCTTAAAAACTCAAATCCATTTACCCAAAGCACTTTATAAATTCCCTAATTCCTTTATAAAACTCTTTACAAAAACTTTTTTTAATAACATGGAAAACCATTCCCATTAGTTAAAACATCTTTTGTAAAACCATTTGTCAAATCATTCTTTAATTATCTTGTTCAAATTGAAATAACTTTGAAACCATTTCAAAAAGAAAAATGAAATATTTATCTGTACAAAATCAAACAGAGGCTTAGCGACCACAATTGTGCTTTTAATTTGGTTTTACTTATCTAGTTTAACAAGGCATCCCATAACAACAAGTATATAAGGGATCAACACATAACCATCAATCAATTTAAGTAAATGTCCAAATTAATTGTAATAGCAGAATGATGTTTGTTCTGCTAATAGATGTCATTTATTTTTTCTAATCATATGGGGTAACTTAAGGGTAAGTGGCACAGAAGTCCTTTGATTTAAAACAAATTTGAAAAGAAAACAGTTAAAAACAAACTAATAACTTGAACTTAAAGCGATTTCAAAATAAACTAAAATCTTATTAATTTGAATCAAATCCTTGTTAAGTAGTAATTTAACTCTAATTAAAAGTAATTAAACCTTAATCAAACCTTATTAAAACATAATTGAACTTAGTAAAAGATTAATTAAACAAATCCCCTTTTTAAAATAATAATTAATTAATAGTTATCTTAAATAATTAATTAAATAATAATTAATAATTCTTAATTAATAATTAAATAATAATTAACTTTATTTAAGTAGAAAATCATGATTAACTTAATTGATTAACATTTAAGTATAAATACCATTATTAACAAATGATTAAGTACAAATTACCTTTATTAATTAATTAACCAATTAAATCATCATTGAATAATTAAATAATTGTTCTCTAATACTAAATTAAAGTTAGAAAACATTTTCTAAAAATATTTTAAGTTAAACCATGTTTAGATTAGAAAAATAGTTAGATTTTTCGAACTGCGCTTATAGCGACTACCGCTATACGGATCCGTAATTTTAAAACTTGAAATTTTGATTTTCTAACTTTTAAAGCTTCAACTTTTGAAACTCTTATCAGTTCTAAAACATAAGAAATGTTTTTTAAACTCAAAACAAAGATTTTAACTTTAAAATAATTACAAGTTCAAAAATCAATTTCACCCTTTTGTAAAAGGAATTTCCATTTCGCTTAAAGTTAGTAGGTGCTAACTTTTCTAACATTAATTAACTTTACTAAATTCCATATCCATCATACATTCACATCATAGCCATAATCCTAAACAATATACTAACTTTCCATTCACTAACTAACTTCAAATTTCAAGTTGAACTACAACATACATAACATGCATATGCACAACCAAATCGTCAACCCTTCCAACAAACTCAAGCATAACCAATTCACATCATAACTACACAACCAAGCATCATTATCTAATATCATTTATACATCAAATTCAAGGTTAGTAACTTGATTCAAAAAGAGAACCTTTACTCACCAAACTAAGTACAACTTTAAACCAAAGCTATGAAAATCTCCTATCGACTAATGGACTTAGCTTCTCCTTGTAAAAACTCAACTTTTGAACATCGGGAAAGTAAATATGGTTTGGCCTAGGGTGTACATAGCTTAGCCTTGGTGGTTCGGGGGTGTAGGAGCTTGTATTTTTGGAAGTGAAGTGTAGAAAGGCTTGTAGAAATGTTTTAGCAAGTTATGGAAGAGATTTAAGGTAGATATATATAATTTTTAGGACTTAAAAAATGTATTAGGAAGCCATGGAATGTGTGTATGTATATAAGTGGAGAGTGTTAGGAAATGAAGAAGGAGAACGTAAATTAAGAATTATGAAGTGGTTCAGGGGTATTTATAGGCCAAGGAAGTGTAAAATTACAAAACTACCCCAAGGACAAAACTGTAACATCCCCCTACTTAGAGGCCCAAAACTAACGGCTACGGATGCTGCAGTCATCCATAGTTATTAATCCTCGATGACCAAATACGGTGGTGTTAGATTCATTGATACACAGAAACACTTGAATATGCAAAAAATTTAAAACATCAAACAAAATCACATTCCATGTCAAATCATTTCCAATTCATTACATAATCCCACAATCGTAAATCACATCCAGAGAAAATATATTTATTACAACATACGCCAAGAGCGACATATGAAGATGCCCCTTTGGATGATCAGAGTGTATACAGGCAATATAACAACTTTTCCATTACAAACAACACAGTGGAAACTTTATATAGCTATCATGCCTCTTGCACGTCTCCGGAAGCTTTATTCATCTAATGAGGTACCTATAAACCTCAACTCTAAAACTACTCAAAATCAATTGAGTATCCGAGAGTTTAAGGGAAAAACATAACCTTCGAGTCAGACATAAAGCCTGGTATGAATAATAATCTACCATCTCAAATCATTTAGATATCTAGTGAGACCACGCCGCTTACCGGAACGAGTTTTCTCCTCACTAGTATCTTAAAACCTTTATAAAATCATATACTGTGCTCCTGCATCCACAATGGTTAAAAACATACTCATTTCAAAAATATTATGATGATATGCAAGCATGTTAAAACATTCTGGATTTCCCATCCTCTGTTTAATTAACTCCCTGTCATATTTATAGTTTCTAGGGTCACTATTAACCCATTAGCTTTCATGGGCTTACTAATAACCTTTATATAATATATGGACTTCCTGCCCTATTTCATAGTTTTCATGGGTGCAATATGAACCTATTGGCCCCTACCAATTAACTTAACTCTAGCACTCCTTTGGGTTTAATTGATTTATGGGTTCCCCTGAACCTATTGGTTACTCCAATAACTTCTCCCTTATCCTAGTTTTCATGGGTCTACTAAGAACCTATTGGCCCCTGCCAATATCTTTTCTTCTTATCCTAGTTTTCATGGGTTGACTAGGAACATATTGACATCTGTTAATAACTTAATCCGGACGTAGTTTTCAAGGGATCACTATGAACCAATTGGCCCCTGCCAACCACTCTTTATAACATAGTTTTCATGGGATCACTATGAACCTATTGGTAACTCCAATAGGTTCCTAATCATAGTTTTCATGGGATCACTATGAACCTATTGGTAACTCCAATAGGTTCCTAATCATAGTTTTCATGGGATCACTATGAACCTGTCTCCCTGACAACTTCCATATTTAGGCATCCTATATTCTGGTCTCCCTGACCTCTTGGATGTAATTATACTCATCCATGAGTTTAATCAGTTTATATTCACTACTGGGTTAACCTAGCTGGTTCTTCTACCCTTTGTCCACAAAATATAGTTATGGGTCCATTATAATGTGAATATATTCATATTTGAAGAAGAAAACATAATTATAAAACAATACCACTCATGCGGGTTTAATGTCCTTGAAACACTTTTCATATAAAACATGGTTAATCCCTTTAACCTATAATTTTATCAAGGAAAGCTTCTTCTTAAAATCATTTCTAACTCCTTTAATTTAGCCATGGGTTTTTCCTTCTAAAAATAGAGTTTGGGTTGCAAAACCTTTCGAAACCTTCAAATCCTTGATTTCGACTTCATAGGATGACCTCCTTCGAAAGCATTAAAATCTATCTTCAACGCATTAGGTTCCTGCCTTTCTAATACTTTAAAACCTTCCTTTCAAAATCTTTCGATTGTATTAAAGTATTAACATATAACTTTAGAAGCATAGCTTCGAAACCAATTGAAAGTATCCCTTCCGTAACCATTGGAAAAACCGTTCTGAAACCATTGAAAGTCTCTCTTTCGAAACCATTGGGTTTATATTTAAAATATTATTTGGGTCAAAGTGAATATAGGCGAAAGCATCTCTTTAGAAACCATCCTTTATCATATAAAAATATTGGGGAAAACATGATGGCGTCGGCACCATCCTTTCAAAAGCATAAAACATCCGGGTAAAATATTGGAAGGTTGGCTTCGAAACCCCTTTCGAAACCATTTCCTTTGAAACCCTTAACCCCTTTCGAAAGCTATTAGAAGTGGCTTATATTTATAAAAACACAAAGCATCTTTCGACCGCATTGACATCTTCAATACCATCGAAAGGCTTAAAGTTACAGAAGGGTTTCGACTTGGTCGAAACTACCCCTTTCGAAAGCTTCAATTTCAAAAACTATGTAACTCGTTCGAAAGCTACTTCTTTAAAAAGGCGGTAGCTCTACTTTGAAAACTTGTTTTAAAATACCCTTTCGCAAGCACTGGTTATAAGTCCTTCGAAACCTCTTTATAAACAGGCCGGCGCTTTTCTTTAGAAAATAAACCAAAGAGCTCGACCCCATCAGAAGCTTTGTTTCGACACCCTACCTTCCGCCTTTCTCCAATCAACTGCGTACCACCTTTGTGATACCTTGTGTATTGGTTTCGCCTTAGTAGGTTTCGACTAGGTTGAAGGCGGAAGCTCTGCGTCGAAAGGTACTTCCAAAGTAGGCAAAACCATCTTTTATGAGTAAACCTGGTTTTATATTAATTAAAGTAAACCTTTTTCTAACTAACTTGCCACATGTAAACACCAGATTGGCTGCCTTAACTTTTCAAATTCTTTACTAAGATTACTGCCGCTAGTTCAGATCTAAAGCATGGTTAAGTTAATCAAATAAGCCCTTCCATTAAGCAAAACCAATTTTGTGAAGAAGTCCCTCTTCTAAAATAATTTAATTTGCATAGCAAATCACTTTGTAAAAATACCCAAAAATTCCAGAAATTCATTTTAATCATGTTATCTAACATATCAAAATTCTAAACCCAAATTTTTAATATAATTTCCGAAATAAATTTATAAACCCAAATAAGCATATTTTCCTTTGAAAATTCATAACAATCTTTTCATAGCCTGGAAAATTACAAAATTGAAACCCAACTCCAAAATCATATTTTATACAACATTAAAAATTTCCATGGCATTTAAGCATTAATATTAACCAGTTTTACCCTAAAACCATGTATAATCCCATTTAAACAATCTTGTTTAAATTCAACAAATTAATATTCATGCATATCATCAACCAATTCATCATAAAAACGAATTTACCCTTAAATTCAAAAACATACGATTCAAAACAAAATAGAGATGGAATTATTATTCACCTTGATTAAGATAAGGAGATTGGATTGAGATTCATTTCCCAAAGCCTAAATTTCTAGCTTTTAATTGGATTCCTTTTCTCTTAATAGTCGGTCCTTCCTTTAGCTTTTGTTTTCAAAATGACGTGAATGGGAATGCAATGGTAGGAACGAAAATATATAAGGGTAAGGGTTATGGGCGGAAAATTCCTAATATACCCTTATGTAATTTGATTAACCCAAAAACCCATTCTTGAGCCTATTAATTATTTTATTAGGCACGGCCTTAATTAAATTTATTCAAATCTCAACCCCCTTATCACTTTAACATTTATATTATTCTATTTAATTTATCTAATTATATCTCTTGAATAATGTTATCAAAAATTAAGGGTGTCACAATAACTTCCACTCAAATTATGCCATGTGTCTCTCCTCCCCATGCCTTGCACACGTTGGTTAAGGGCATGTCCCCCCTTTCAAGCGTTAAATCAAAAGGCTCCATGATATGTTGCATAAAAGGTGGGATATGCATATATATATATATATATATATGTATATACTTATTTAAACTAAGCATAAAAGGTCACATCACTTCTTATGTGTGTATATATATAAGAAAAAAAATATAAGTGTGTTAACTAATACTAATCCTAACATATATAAATGTTTGCATGTTGCACCAAGTGTGCACAACGTTCTCGACCGCATTTGGGTGTCGAAAAGTTAAAATTTTGGAAAACGTTCTTCAGTCATATTTTCTATTTTTCTATGAACTATCTATATTGGTAAACAAATTTTGAAAACTATTTTATCATCATTATTAAATAATTAAAATAGGTTTATTTGCTAAAAATCCATTAATTGATTATATAAAATATATTTAAATAGCCTATTTCAAAGTGGCAAAATCCCGGATCATTACAAATATATTTTACCATCATTTGTTATTATTTAAAAGTTATATTTCTTTTATAAAACCAATTATTTGAATATTTAAAATTCATTAAATATTCGCAAATCAAGGCGGTAAAATTCCGGGTCATTAAACTCTTCCCTCATTAAAAGAATTTCATTTCCGAAATTGTACCACAACCCTAATTCCTAGAAACACTTAAACTATTCATCAGTCTGTATGATGTACATTGGTCATTCCTATGTAAAATCTGATTTTGATCACTCACTCGAACACATAACTTCACTTCCGAACTAGTATCGCTAACCCGACTTCCTAGTGCGGAATTTGATCAGGCCTCTTAATTAAAAACCACTATTCTACTTGTATAGCCATAAACTATGATAGACAACTTTTGGTTCCACGTAAGAACCCTCACCAACGCTCATCGTTAAAAATCGAGTGATAAATCCTTATTCAGAATGGTGTAAACACCTCCAGTCATATACTCGAATCTAGGATCAAGAACTATGTGAAAAGGAGAAATGATCCTCATACAACCTACATACTGATCTAACAATTCTTACTGTCTAACTACTTTCTACCCTCCCACCATGCTTCATAAGAATCAATTTTTAAACTTATTAACTTATATAATACTCTTCTACATCCTAAGAGTATATACAAAAATCTAATTTTTATTCTATTTAACTTTAACAATTAGATGTAGGCCAAAAATAATTTCGGTCTTGAAACTAAGTCGACCAAAACCTCTTTACCCTAATTGGTCTGGTAAGTAGCTAAGAAGAGTAGGATGCTGGTATCCAAACTCTATCCTAAAATCTACCCTTTCTTAGACACTACTAAGGTATAAATGTCTATTAGCCGACCTAATAACACCAAATAATTCTTCACATTCTAGATGTTAAAATCAAAAGACACGGTTTAAATAAACAAAGTTTATTAAACCTCCTTATTAAATTTAACCTAATTAAAACTTCATTTATTAATCCACGTTTTTAATCAAAATATCTTTCAATTTTGAAAACTCTTCCTTATATGGGATCCAAGAACACAATGCTCGATTTTATTTCAAAAACGTTTTGAAAACATACATATAGCCCGAGTAACTCCAAACCGATGCCAAGGAACTGGGTGCTACCAAATAGTATCATATAATCCTTTACTGAGAAGGGCAATACTCAAGAGAAGTGTTTGTCATCTGAATACATCTCTTACCCATTTTTATTCATTTCCAACACACTCAAACTAGTTAATAAAAATATTTCTTCTTTTTCCAAATTTCTTCTTGAAACAATAATATTCATAGACAAATATTTTTTAACAAAATCGTCCACTTGCTTTGGATTCATTCGAATTTGAACTCGTCCCGATTGTACAATGACAAAGAGGATAATTTATAAGTGCACTATCCTATCTGCCTAAGCAAACATTCGATTGTCACTTAGAAGATTATGCTGACCATCACAAACAGATCAAGACTTATTCCCAAACTGTCCAAAGGGAACCTTACTCTCAAACTTTATTTCAAAATACCTATATCTTGAAAAATCTTTAAGAAAGATTGCTACTATTTTCCAAAACCATTTGGAATTTATCAAAGCTGTTGGGATTTAACATTCTCAAAATCCTTTTCATTTTTTAAAACACATTTAATAGTTTTGATTTGTAAAACCATCTCTCCTAATTCATCTTATAAAACTATCTGAATATTTTCTTTTAATAAACACCTTTATTAAAATTAAATTTTTAACCCAATAAATATCGTGGAACGCCTTATAGTCAAATTGTGAAACTTAATTCATAAGGTGTTCGATTCAATGTTCCTACAAATTCTATCTACCCAACCCATGATGGAAAAACAAAATCTACTATTAAATCTGACAATAGTCAATGCTCAAAATTGGACGAGCATGACTAGTTAAACCCTAAATGATAATAATTTAAATATTATTAACTCCTAACCCACTCTCCACATAGATAACTATATAGATTTTTAAAATCATCCTTTTTATGTATAGAAAATATATTCCTAGGTGAAATTATTTCATTTATCAATTTAAAACAATATTATGTTTATTTAACTTGTTCAAGTGTTTAGGAAATCTCTATCGATAACGTTGATCGGGCGCATAGACCAGAATTCTTAAGCCACTCAACTGGTCAAACAACACAATATAAAATATTTTTATGCACTAACAATTATGCACTCATATACATATTACACTCATACTCATTCTAGGGCACTACCGACCCTATCTATACCGAATTTACCCACCCAAAGCCTAGGTGTTCGCTCAACCTAAGCTCTGATACCAAATGTAAAGAACCGCCCTTCTTACTACCAAAGACGACACTTAATACATCCTTGGTATTCGTGTGTTGATCATTTAGTCATTTGAAAGACGAGTCATTAGGGGTGAAGAAAGATAAGATAGAAGAGAAGAAACAAACAACATAGAATCTCACAACGCAACGGAACAATATATATTACTCAACATAATATATTACAAAGTCATTTCAAAAATGTTACATCAGAGTCATTCTAATACAAATTCTAGCCTAGAACAGTTATAATAGCCTGTCCCTTACTAACAGATAAAATATACATATAATACAGCGGAAAACAAGGTAATAACTAGCTATCGATGAAGCCACTTGCTCCAAGCTCCTCCAAGATGGATATGTGGAAAAACCTGAATTACTTGCCTGCCTATTCAAATTTTGGCACCTAAGAGTTTAGGACAATGGAAAATATACTCCGGGTCAGACATGGGTCTGATATTAGTAAAGCATAAGTCATTAGCTTTACAAAAATCTTTAAATCAAAGGCATCTCGAAAGACCACGCCGCACATAAACACAGATAGGTTTTTACCATATGATAACCAAAACATTTGTATATAAAATCCAGTGATATAATAATAATGTCTAGGGTTTTCAAGTAAATAATTAATGTAGCCGAAATTATTACATTAATTAAATTCCAGCATATTAGGTATACAACTAAGACCGAAGGCACTTATTGAGAAATGGATTCCATACAATGACTAGGCTACTGGGGTACTGCTCATCACGGTGCATCTCTAGATAAAATAACACAAAGGACCTCGTCGAGATTCCCTGCCAACACAAAACCGGCCTACCACTTGACTAGTAAGATCGAATATGATCACCGCTTAGTTAATGGGCCCCGAAGCATACAAATGAGAGGTAATATCGACTCTAGATAGGGATGATCATACCCTAATTAGGAGCGACCCACTTAGCCCTACTGCATCTCCCCTGTTTTAGCCATTCCTAGTTGATGAGGCTTGAGGCTACTTTTTACCTTTATATAGCACTTCCCACTTGAAATGCTAACACTACCCTCCAGGTAGCAATGCAATGCCAACATTCATCCATACAAGTTGTTCAGGATATGAACAAACCGAAGGCACTACTTCTACTACATCCATTTTGAAATCACCCTCGGGATAAGTAGCAAGCAGCCCTTGCACTACAAAGAGCTCCATCTTCAATTCCATCATTTTCAATATGTCTTCACGTCGAAACGCTTGAGTTGGATCGAAGTGGTTTTCGGATAACATATCCGATCCCGGTCTCTTCAAAACAACATTCGATAGTTTTCGGTAAACCAAACGCCGGTTCTTTAGGAAATAAATAGTCAAAGATAAGAGTGAAGATCACCTCCTAGCCGTTAGTGGATGGATTTCCTTATCATTTGTCCTAGGAGAATGAAACAAGATTTATACGCACAGTACAACATCAACAGATATGACTGTGCCATATAACTCACATGTTTCTCCTAGATATTTCCAAAGTTACGTGTTTGGGTTCATATTTGATAATCGGTTATTTAACTATCAAATAAACAAACAACAACCAATTCCATTTGAGATTTATTTATCCATAGCAACCATTAAGCCTCAAAAGAAATCTTTATTTAATAAATCTCTTTTCAAAACGTTTGTCTAAAACATTTACATACTTATCTCTCAGATATAAGTATATACACAAACATTTGTGAACAACTGCTTACTTCCAAATCATGTTAAGAAGGGTTAAACCAATGTTGTTTAAATTGGAGGCAAGGATAACCCTAACACCATCAAACCTTATTAAAACATAATTGAACTTGAATCAAAGATTAATTAAACAAATCCCCTTTTTAAAATAATAATTATCTTAAATAAGTATTAAATAATAATTAATTAATCCTTAATTAATAATAAAATAATAATTAACTTTAATTAAGTAGCAAATCATGATTAACTTAATTGATTAACATTTAAGTATAAATACCATTATTAACAAATGATTAAGTGCTAAAATTAAATCATCATTAAATAATTAAATAATCAAATAATTGTTCTCTAATTACTAAATTAAAGTTAGAAAATATTTTCTAAAAAGATTTTAAGTTAAACCAAGTTTAGATTAGAAAAATAGTTAAATTTTTCAAACTGCGTTTATAGCGACTACCGCTATACAGACCCGTAATTTTAAAACTTGAAATTTCGATTTTCTAACTTTTAAAACTTCAACTTTTGAAACTCTCATCACTTCTAAAACATAGGATATGTTTTTGAAACTCAAAACAAAGATTTTAACTTTAAAATAATTACAATTTCAAAAATCAAATTTCACCCTTTTATAAAAGGAATTTCCATATCGCTTATAGTTATTAAGTGCTAACTTTTCTAACGTTAACTAGCTTTACTAAATTCCATATCCATCGTACATTCACATCATAGCCATAATCCTAAACAATATACTAACTTTTCATTCACTAACTAACTTCAAATTTCAAGTTGAACTACAACATACATAACATGCATATGCACAACCAAATCGTCAACCCTTCCAACAAACTCAAGCATAACCAATTCACATTGTAACTACACAACCAAGCATCATTATTTACTATCGTTTATACATCAAATTCAAGGTTAGTAACTTGATTCGAAAAGAAAACATTTACTCACCAAACTAAGTACAACTTTAAACCAAAGCTATCAAAATCTCCTATCGACTAATGGACCTAGCTTCTCCTTGGAAAAACTCAACATTTGAACATCAGGAAAGTAAATATGGTTCGACCTAGGGTGTACATAGGGTTCAGCCTTGGTCGTTCGAGAGTGTAGGAGCTTGTATTTTTGGAAGTGAAGTGTAGAAAGGTTTTAGCAAGTTATGGAAGAGATTTAAGGTAGATATATATAATTTTAAGGACTTCAAAAACATATTAGGAAGTCATGGAATGTGTGTATGTATATAAGTGGAGAGTGTTAGGAAATGAAGAAGGAGGATGTAAAGTAAGAATTATGAAGAGGTTGGGGTATTTATAGGCTAAGGAAGTGTAAAATTACAAAACTACCCCCTAGGACTTAACCTCCACTCAAATTATGCCATGTGTCTCTCCTCCACATGCCTTACACACGTTGGTTAAGGGCATGTCCCCCCTTTCAATCCATAAATCATGGGGCTCCATGACATGTTGCATAAAAGGTGGGATATGCTTACACACACACATATATATGTATGTATATGTATATACTTATTTAAACTAAGCATAAAAGGTCACATCACTTCTTGTGTATATATATATATATAAGAATATATATATATATAAGTGTGTTGACTAATACTAATCCAAACATATATAAATGTGTGCATGTTGCACCAAGTGTGCATAACCTTTTCGACGGCTTTTGGGTGTCGAAAAGTTGAAATTTCAGAAAACATTCCTCGATCACATTTTCTATTTTTCCATAAACTATCTAGTAAACAAATTTTGAATACTATTTTATCATCAGTATTAAATAATTAAAATAGGTTTATTTGCTAAAACTAAATTGATTAATTATATAAAATATATTTAAATAGCCTATTTTAAAGTGGCAAAATCCTGGGTCGTTACAAATCTATTTTACCATCATTTGTTATTATTTAAAAGAATTATATATATTTTTTTATAAAAATTATTATTTGAATATTTAAAATTTATTAAATATTCGCAAATCAATGTAGTAAAATTCCGAGTCTTTACATTTAGCCTACTGGCACGTGAAAATAAGGTGTTAAACACGCACATATGCTACTTGTATTTGTTTAATCAAAATTAATATTTATTTTACCCATTTTATCTCATAAAATTCATCCTTCACAGTATATGCTCCAAACAAAATTTTAAAACCAATTTTTGGCAATTTTGAACAAGGATAACATTTCTATTCGCTGATTGTCATTTTAAAAATTAAATTACATACATTTTAATATTTTTAAATTTTTGTATTCTAGTTAAGTCCTTTTAAAATTTATTTTAATCATTAAACCACATTTTAGTCCACATTAGTAATTTTTAAAACAACAAACAAATTAAATCCACTTTTATTTATTTTTTGAATAAAATACATATATCATTATATTTTTAGTTCCTTTTAACTCATCTTAACTGTTTTAAAATTCATTCTAAGGTTCAAACACTATTTTAACTGATTATTAAAAATTATTAAAATAAAATTTTACTTTTAGTAGGAGATCATTATTAAGAAAATATTCACCAGACTTTAAGGGCCCATTTGGATGGACTTAAATTAGCTAATTTTATGCTTTTTAAAAGCTAGAAACGATTCATTTTGGTTTTTAAAAATGCCAAAAAGTAGCTTATTTAAGTCGTTCTAAAAGAGCCATAAAAGGCAAAAACAAAATGTTCAGTAAAAATGGCAGCAACATTGATCTCGTCTCTTTCCTTCTTCTGTCCGCGATTCCTCCTCACGCCCCACTCTTGATCCCCTCCCTCTTCGTGCGCTCATCATTGATTTCCTCACCTTTTTTTGCCTTGTAAGACAAAGAAGCATAGTTTGGGCTTAGACATAGCATATCTTCTTCGAGAACCTGTTCGAGCATTATGTTCAACCGTTCAGTCCAAGTTGCGCAAGCCCCTCCACGTCCAATCAATTTTCCTCCGCTGCTTTCTGGTTTTGGTCATTGTGTTTCATCTCTATTTAAAGATTCTAATGGCTAATCCGAATGTTTATGGTGGTGGAAGATTTTGGTCAATCAGTTGACCTTGGTTCACATGAAAGTCCTATCCACATTGGTAATCCTATCGTTGCTTGTTAGTGTTTAGTTCACCAATGTTTTGCTGTTGGTGGTAGTGCTGACGTCATTGGTAATGGCGTCAATGTCGTTGGTGATGTTTATGTTGCTGACATTGTTGGTAATGTGTCTGGTGCCAACATTGTTGGTAATGGTTTGGATGGGTTGTGTTATGCGTGTGATAGAAATAGAGTAGGTTTAAAATAGAAAATGTAGACAGTGATTCACAAGCGCAAGTTACTTGTAATAACGCTTCTTTAATTAAGGAAAGAGCGGTTGGCTCTTTGCAACCCGAACTCACTTTGATCCTTCTTTACCCTTACCAAGCCACTGAATTGGACTTCCTTGTTCTCCAAACTAACACGAAATGCGAGCGAATATACTTAGAGAAAGTTTAAAATTGATGTAGAAAAGAAACTTGATGAAGATAAGAAGAAACCGGACAACAGATTCCAATGGGGTGATGATTCCTTTATAAGAAGTTACAGATGATGGATTTAATTTTTGGGAAGATGATTTAGTTGGATTCTTTTTAGCTCCAAACCCCTTATGATCTCATGCATAATCGTTGTAGGTGGGTGTGGAAGATTAATAGTGGGCTCAAAGTACATTTTGACAACTAAATGTCCTTTTCTAACTTTTCTTCTCAGAAAGAGCGATTGCATATACTAGAATCTAAGCCTATATTTATCGGAGGCAAGCCTTTTATTATTACTTCATAAAGTCCATTTGTCAGTTTAGCTAAGGAGCTTATTCTCTTAATTCAAGTTTAGATGCAATTCTCAAATATTCTATCTATTCTTCAGTTTATGGCAGATCAAAATTGGTTAGCAAAAACTAGCTGGTGGTTTGAGATGTTTTGATGCTAACACTACAACTAGGCATAAGCTTGTTTATACTAGGGATTTGCTTGGGATCATGCCAGATCAATCGCTTCCTTCCAAGCTGTGTTAGAGTGGCTCCAAATCAAGTAGCAATTATGAATGTAATTATAGTTAGAAACATGATATTTGCACTACTTTTTGCTCCTTATTGCTTCTTCTTGCAAGCATGGTCCTCCATTCACCCCATCATTATCTAAGCAATCCCCGTTACCTATCCTGGCCAAAATCCCCTATCCTCGCCACCTATAAGGTAATGGGTTTCCAAGCCTTGCCTTGCCACATATGATACTCTTCCATTAGATGATCGTTTGGACAGTTCTGTAACCATCCCCTCTGATATAGCTCCTCATGCGCATGATGTTCCAGTCCCATTGGAATCAATCGTTCCTTTTAAGATAGCTTTTCCTATTTGCCCAAGGCCTTCTATTTCATGTATACAAGCTGAGAAGTCTTCGGAACACAGAGCTTCTTACATGTATACAGCCCTTAAAGGCGTACATACTTTAGATTCCTCTCGAATTAGATTGACGAGGATCATTGCTAAATTACTACGTATCGGGAGATGCCCCTTATCTTGGCGACCGAAGGAGAACTTGGTGAGAGAAACAAGCTTTTATTTGACGATAGTTCCTAGGATAGATGTTATATTCACTCATCCAAGTCTGAAGACTTTGTTCTTGTAACGACCTGCAATTCCGCACATTTCAAGCTGATAATAAACCACACATATCCAACTAGAATTGAATGAAAAGGCGAATAGTTAGGGGAAAGAAAGAAGAAAGAAGAAATGAGTGAAGAGAAAATGAAAACCAAACAACACAAAATCTCAAAACGCAGCGGAACAACATATAATATAATATCAATGATCTTTACAAAAGAGAAACTGTAATATACATACATCAATCAGAGTATAACATAAAATCACTAATCATCTGTCTGGGCAGTTATAACAACCTGTCCTCACAAATGCAGATAATTTAAATAAACCATGTAGCAAAAAATAAACATATATGTGGATATGACTTGAAGACCTCCAGCTCGTCTTCATAGGCTCCAAAGCATCTAAACTGAATCTGTAAATATACCCAGTTTGACCTGAGCATTGAAAGGGAATAACGCCCGGATCAGTTTGGTAAACCAGCGTGAGAAAACACATCTCAATTGAATTTTTTAAGTTATAAAAACTTATCAAAAACAAAGGTATCTCGTAAGACCACGCCGCACATAAACACGGACGAGTTTTTACCTTACGATTACTAAAACACTTCATATCAAATCCTCTGATATTATATTAGTGTCTATGATACAAATACATATTAATCATAGCTGAAATCGTTACATTGATTAAATTCAAGAAACGTTTACAACAAAAACCATAAAGGATTGTATTGGAGAATGGATTCCATACAATGACAAGTAAGGGACTACCTTCTGTATAGTACATTTCTATAGGAATGTACCGAGGATCAACACTATGATCCTCTACATCTGGCAAGACCGGCCTACCCGAAGACCCATATAGTTTCAGAAATAGAACTGAATATGACATCACCCCGGTCGTTCCCGACCTAATCGTGGCCACAACATACACAATAAAACCCGAAATATAGAGGGTAATCTAGAAAGGTGATGACCATACCCTAATGGTTGTGAACCACATAGCCTTATGACATACCCTGTTTAAGCCATTTCCGGGTGATGAGGCCCAAGGTAACGATTACCTTTCACATAGCACCTTCCACTTTGAATGCCACATTGCCATTTCCATCACACGCTATTGATTTCCATAAATGTACAACCTCTGAGCTCATATGTCTCAGAGAAGGGTGCTAAGTGCAGGAGAGTTACCTCCTACACCACCAAACAGATGTATGTTTGTAAAAATCAATGTATGTTCATTTTAGAAATGCAATGTCAGACATTCATCTATGCAAGTTATCCAAGAACAAGACAAACTGTAGAAACTCTCCTACTACATCCTGTCGGGAATCAACCCTAGGATTAGTAACGAGCGGTCCTTGCATCGAAGATTTTCAGAATGAAGCACTTCTACCACTATATATATAATATGGAATCGCAAGGCTAGTGGCAAGCAGTCCTACATCATGAAGATCTCCATCTTCAAAAATCATGATCTTCAAAAAATCTGCACTTCCGAATGTATACATTGGTCCGAAGTAGTTTTTGGATAAATCTGATCCCAGTTTCTTCGGAACAACAACCGATAAGAGGCCCTAAACCTTATAAGGAAATCAAGTCTCGTAGACTTATCATGTTTCCAACTATACTCTTGCTATCCTTTGGCCAAGAAGGAAGCTTAGTAAATTGGAGTACCATAGTCACTACACCCTACTCAAATCATTATTCTTAACAACAAACGATAATCAAGCCTACTCAGTTGGCCTCGTACTAAGTGCACGACTAATCAGTTCCACATCAAGTCAAGGAACCAAAAATGGTCAAAAATACAATCTAGCACACGAGCAGTCACTCGGCCTGTTTAATTAGTCTTTTATTAATTTAATCACTTTCTAAATATTTATCTCAAAATATCTTTAAAAGGATATATTCTCAAAACCATTTTAATCTTTCGATATTTGGAAAAACATTTTCATATACTTATCTCAACAAAAATCATTTCCATATTTATAAAACTATGTTTATTAATCTCCATTTTATTTTATAAAACTTCTCTTTATAAAATTTCTTTATTTATAAATTTCTATTTATAAATCCATTTCTTTATGAATCTCATTTATATATATAATCCCATTTATAAATCTATTTACCAAATATCGATTACAAATCCATTTTTAATATCTATAAAACTCCGTTTATAAATCTATTACTTTATTTATAAAATATTTCTTTAATAAATCTTTTATATAAACCATTTCAGAAATATTTGTTTCAAACTATTTATGTCTTCTTTAAAACTATATTTCCTTTATAGTAAAAGATGGACTTATTTATTAAGTTTTTAAAACCTTTATAATACAGTTCAAAAATCTCTATATAACATATTTCACAAACTACTGGTTTATAATACAAAAAATCATACTTTTTATTCTATTTAAAATAAAATCCTTCTTTCAATAACTCAAGAATAATTATTAAAAACATATGTTATTTTAAAATCACTTTAAAATATTTTTAAATCAAAATCTTCACTTTGTAGTATTTTAAAATACTAAAAATAAGGCCTAGTGCTACTATAGCACTAAATAAGCAGAATCATGTCCACAAATACGGCATCCAACAAATCATACATCAAAATATATATGAAAAATAAAATCAACAGTGGTGAGGAATCCTATTGGATCCCTCCAACTGGTCCCCATGCATCACATACAGTAAATAATCATATAACATGGGTCAATCGCAATTAGGCGGGTATATATAAAAAGGTCATCCGCTCCAAGGGTGGGAATAAATCCAAAACAACTGATAAAACAGTAAATCATCTGTAACGACCTAGAATTTCACCGCTTTAACTTGGGAATATTTCATTAATTTTAAATATTAAAATAATAGGTTTTGTAATTAAATTAAAACTCTATTAAGAATAAATAATGATGGTGAAATAGTTTTCTAAATTAGTTTACAAAAATATTTAGTTCGAAGAAAAATCGAAAATGTGACCGGAATTCGTTTTCCGAATTTTCGACCTTTCGTCGGCTAAATGTCATCGGAAACGTTGTGAACTCTTTAGCATAAGTGTACACATTTGTAAATAAGTTTGTATATGTATATATGTGTGTATTATTGAATGTATATATGTATTCATACCTAAGTATATAAAGTTTAAAATAAAAATATAAACGTCACATCATTAGAAACATTAAGTACAAAGAGTACTTAAACATGTTTTCATAGAAATGAGAAGAGGGAAAAAGGGTGTGGGAATGAGTACATGAGGTGGAGGAGGCTAGGTGTGGTGGAAAGAGGGTAGAGGAGGGTAAAGGACAAGGGCATTTAGGTAATTCACTTTTCTCTTGCTTATAAATAGCCCTTCACTTCTTTAAATTCTTCCTCCTCTTTATTTTATCATATCTTCCTCATCTCTTATCCTAATGGAGAAATTAGTTTTTTGAAACGGTAGCAAATTCCAGTGGTATAACTTTCATTTGTACCACTTCTTCAAATTTTGAGCTTAGCCATGTCAGAATATCATTTCTTTGCAGAGTGTTTTCAGACCCATATTTTGAAGTCTGAAAATACTTCTTCTTCTTTTCACCATCTCCCTAAAAAATAATCCAAATTAAGTAAATATTTTTTTAAATGGTAGAGAAGAGAATTTATAAGAACTTTCTCTTTGACAACTTCTCCAAATCCGAGAGTAATATAGCCAAAAATCCAAGAGAAGATGACTAAATTTTAGGTCCATTTTTGTGAATTCAACATTATCCGAAGTCCCTCCACCTCTCCAAAACCAGTTCTCACCTTACCTATATATGTCATGGCCGAGCCTGTTTCCTTGTTTAAATTCCAAAGATCAAGTTTTGCATAGTTCTAAAGTTATTTCAGTTTTCAAAAGGGTTTTGTAAATTTTCGATGAGTGTACTTCTAACATTTGAAAAGATGTTGCCTTTGCATATATGATGGTTATCTGTTATTTATATATAATGTTGATGTTTGGATTATAATATGGTTTGGATGTATATGTATATGGTAGCTTGTGTTTTAGCATTTGACTTGATTCGATAGATTAAAGTGATGTGTTTGGATTTAAATTTGTGATCTTTGTGATGCATGGTGATGGTATGATTTAGTATCCATAATCTTGGATATATGATTAAATGGTTTGGAAGTTGGAACTTGAGATGTTGAAAAGGACTTGAGATCCATTTTGAAAATCAAATCGTTTACTAGTTTTAATTTAGTAAATGTTTTGTTTTATTTTAATTTTGTTTCTAACTTTAGTTAAAGTTTTTAAAACTCTTTTAAATTTGTTTTAAAAGTAAGCAAAAGCGAAAAGTTAAAGTTTTGGATGGTAACATAGAAAAGTAATTCTAAGTTATTACATCCATAGCGATAGTCGTTGTGGATGTAATTTAGGGAATTTAACGATTTTAAAGTTTTAAAAGTGTTTCTTTTAAATGTTTTTGAAAAACCATTTTCAAACTAAATTAATAAGCATATAAGTTAATTATTACTTAATTAGGTATGTTTTGATAATTAATTAATTTATTAATTGAGAATAATTATTTATTAATTAATTAGTAATTAAGTTAAGTAATTAGTAATTAATTAGTATTTATTAAGTAAGTTTATTATTAATTAATTAAGGAAGTTTTAATTAATAATTAATAAAGTTAAGAGATTAAGTATTAATTTTTATATTAATTATTATTTAAGTTTTAATTAAGTATTATTTAAGTTTTAATTAAGTATTATTTAATTTTTAATTGAGATTAATTGTTAAGATAATGATTTATTTAAAGATAAACTATTTTAAGTAATATTTAATTATTTAATTAATAGTTAATTATTATTTAATTATTTAATTAATAGTTAATTATTATTAAATAAAGAGTTTAAATATTATTTAATTATTAAATAAAAGTTCTAAAGTTTAAGCCTACTTTATTTCTAAATGATCGGTTTTATTTTGAACTCCCTTTTAAAGAATATTTTATCCAGGGGATTTTCTTTATCGATTCCCCTTAAGTAACCCTAATTGAATATGAAACCCAATGACATCTGTTTAGCAGAATAAAACACTGTTCTACTAGTTAAATTATATTTGACGTCTGTCTAGTAGAATAAAACACCATTCTGCTAATTAAATTGTATTTGACACCTGTTTAGCAGAATAAATCCCAGTTCTGCTATTATATAGTTTTGAACATTGAATTGTATGCCAGCAAATTTATATTTGATATGAGATGTTTTGTATATGTGCATAGTGTTATTTTCTTTTGTATATATATCCCCATATTTAGTTTATGTAATGCTTGAATGGAAACATTACCTCCTTTGAAGTATTTTGTTAAATCTTTTGCATGGGTTTTACAAAAATAATTAATTATTTAAATGAAGATGGTTTAAAATAAATTAATTACTTTGATAATAATATTTTTAAAGTAATTTATTATTTTAGTAATAAATATTTAAAATCAATTAATTATTTTAATAATGATGTTTCAAAACCGATCAATCATTTTAATAATGTTGTTTTAAAGATAGCTAATTATTTGAATAAAAACGAGATTATCATTAAATAATCATTTTCCTAATGAGATTTTAAAAGTTAATTAATTATATTAATAATAAAAGTTTAAAGTTGATTAATCATTTAACAAGGATGATTAAAGTTAATCAATCCTTTTTAAATAGTGTTGTTTTGAAGCAATGAATTGGGATTAAAGCTAATTTAGGATTTTAAATAAAGCTGTATGAAATAGTTAACCATTGTTTTAAAAGTTAATTGATAAATTTGAATAAGGATATTGAAGTAATAAATTTAGGTCTTAAATAAATCAATCATTTTGATAAAGTTGTTTAAGGTTAAGATTTTAATGTGAAACCCTAGCACAAGTTTAGTTTTAAAAGTAAAGTTCGATACGGTCATGGAAAAGTAGTTCCGTAAATGATATCGCTTATACGGAAAGGGTTTAGTCATATTTTTAACATTAAATATCGAGGCATGGACTCATTTCTATCTCAAAGGTTAAAAATATCATCAAGGCAATGCTTAGAGGTAATACTACCTCAACTTGCCCGCTTAATTTTCCTAAGGGATAACACTTGTTTGGAATCATAGTAAGAATATGAAATTTAATTTCCATGTACAATCATTTTTAATTATCCCCGTTAGTTGATTTATTAACTATCGGTTCAGCTTTCTTCATGGTGCATCGTCACCATAAAAACGATTTGTTGCTCTTTTGAGCATTGTTATCCTTTGCCGAAAATGACTAAACCCAAAGAGCGAGTGGGGGCCAAGTTATGTGGGGTTGCTTCTATTAGGGTATCTTCACATCCACTCTAGATTGGATTCGGTTTGCGCATTGAGATGTTAAATACTCGGATTCTCAGTAAGGTTGGCGGGGTCAGACTTGGAGTTATCGAGAGGTGTCGCAAGAAGGTGACCTCACAAAGTATATTTCTAGAGGTATACTTTCAATAAGGTGGCGCACCCTCTTATTCATTTGTTTGAAAATTTCCTTATTCTTTCCTTTGATTCCAAGGTTTTAAATTAATTTCTTTCTTAATTACATCGAGAAGCTTTGAGAGCACTTCGCGATGTTCAATTATTCGCAGCCATGGTTGAGATTGGATATTGTTATTGTGAAAAGACACCTATTCCACAATTGGCGACATGGTCCCACATATATTATGGGAAAATTCTTTTCCTTATTGTTAATTCAAATCATTGAATCATTTTCTTTATTTCACCGAGAAGTGACTAAGGTTCTTCTCGATGTTTAATTATTTGTATTCATTCTTTAAGTTTAGATTTTTATCTGTCTATGCTCATTTATTCTTGTTTTGATTGTAATTCTGATTTGTTTTTCATTTCTTCATCTATGAATGCTGATCTTCTGAGGTAAAAATTCATTCCCCGTTAGCAGCATGGTCTCACAGAATAATTATATGTTTATCCCATTACTTGAGTTTTCTCTCGCTGTTATTACCAAACTGATCCAGGTGTTATTTTATTTTAACGCTTGGGTCAGACCAAGCATATTTTCCAGATTAGCTTCAGATGCTTTAGAATTCAGAAGAATAGTTGGATGCCTAAGATGTATCTACGTATTTCTCTATTTTTCCGCTGCATTGATTGTTGAATTTATCAGCATTCGTAAGGGAAGGCTGTTATAACTGTCCAGGCTGATAATAGGATAGTGTACTCCAATAATTTTTTATAATAAAGTTCTTTCTTTCCAAAAGACTTGATTTATATATTATATCTTACTCGTCAATTTTTGTAAGATTCTGTTATGTCTTCTTCTTTCTTCACCCTAAACGACCTATCTTTTGGACAGTTAAATGATCAGCACATGAATATCAAGGATGTATTAAATGTCATCTTTAGGTGTGAGAAAGGTAGATCATTATGTGTGGTATCAGAGCTTAGGTTGAGCGAACACGTAGGCTTTGGTAGGGGTTAACTCATTTGAGATAGGGTAAGTGAGACCCTAAAATGAGTTTGAGTGTATATATATAAGAGCGTGTGTTAGTTATTTTTATAAAAATGTTTTATATTGTGTTAATTGATCCATTGAGTGGTTTATGGATTCGGAAAGAATCTAAAACATTTAAACAAGGCCAACCGACATATTATTGTTTTAAAATTAGGTAAATGAAATAATTTGACCTAGATTATATTTTATATATAAAAGAAAATTTTAAGAAATTTTTTATAATTATATAGGATATGTTTTTTATTAGAAAGAAATAATATTTGATCATTATCATTTATTATTGATTAGTTAGGCTTAAATAGTTAATCGTTGGCCAAATTCTATCAAGTTAGAAATTTAGCCGAACGAATTTATAATAAAATTTAACCGCAAGCGTACGGCGTACAATTGCTAGTACGTGGCGAGTATGGGTCGATCCGCAGGGAATTGTTAATTTTAAATTTCCTATTTAATCAAATTAACCAAAGATTTGATGGTGTTAAGCTAAAAATGTAAGAAAACTAACAAAAAGAAAACTGATAAAAATATGAGAGTTAAATGACAATTTAGAGATAATTCCACTCTCTATATCATATAGTTCAACAAAATATGAAATTATGATCTCTCTTTTTTGGTCATAAGTGAATTTAAATGATGTGCTTATCATAAGTATGGCATATTTTTGCTATTACTTATCCCAACATAAGCCATCAAACTATAACACAACCTTTGAATCACTTTTAATTCTCATGACAAATGACAACAAGTTGAAAATGAAATCTATTTTAAGCATGGCCTATTAACTATTGTTTAGAAATATAGGTCATCAAATTTTAATTTCAACATTCACTTCATTACCATCATTATATGTAGATGAAGAGGTAATTATTGTTTGTGATTGTTTAAGCGTAGCCTATTTGTTATAAACAACATAGACTATTAAATTCAACATGAAATAATAAATCATATCAACATTCATTTAAGCACAAAAGAGATCAAAATTAACAAGTTATGTTGAAGCTACATAATTAGAGAGCTTCATTACCCCTAAATTGAAGGGGTTTAGCCTCTCATTTGTGTTATCATATCAACGCAAGTAGCATGCAACATGAAACACAAAATAAAGAAGATGAAAGCAAAGTAAAAGAAGAGCTATTCTACTTGCATAAAATAAAAGAAGATCTACACTACTAACATGAAAGTAAATAAACAAGAAAAGACTTGAATTAAAATTGCATTCAAAAATTACATAAAAGAAATGGCTACGTAGCCATGAAAAGAAATAGAGCTCTCATTTTATTTTTGATCTAAACTATACTAACAGAAGAGAGCCTAAAGGAAGAGAGGAGGGTTACATGAAGATAAGGGGTATTTATACATGTTTGGAAACCCTAATTCATTTTTTTGGGAACTACCAAAACTACCCTCTTAGGAAGTGTGGTGTTCAAGTTATCATTAGCTTCAAATAATCCTCATTTAGATGTGCATGAAGCTTTAAACTCTATTAGCATGTGCATTAGCCTTTGATTTGTACATGAAGGTATGTGGGTAGGTAGGGTCTTCTATGATCCCTGAAATAAATTATTTCCATCTTTATTCCATTGTATTCACTCTTGTGCATGCATATATCTTCATGAAGCCACTTGTATTTGAATTTAAGTTCCTACAAAATAACATAGAAATTTTCAATTAAATTTTAGAAAATTAATATATGCAAAAAAATGACCATTTTGCCCCTGGATGAAGATGAATATGTGACGATTTGAAATAATTTGAATTTTGGTTTAAACAAGTTAAAATAACCAATATGATCATTTATTTATTTTAAATAGATTAAATATGGTGGTAAAAATATGCATATTTATGTGCACATCAATAGTTTATAAGAGATTACCGTTTTAGTTAAATTTAACACGAACACCTTGTGAATTCAGTTTAATAATTTGATTATAAGGCGTTCGGTGATAATGTTGGGATAAAAATTTAAACTTAAATTTGATTGTAATAAGAGTTGTTTATTATAATCTAAATAAGAATAAACATCATGAAATGTTTTATTTAAAAAAAAGGGTCAAATTATATAAGTATGTATATACTTTTATTTATTTTACAAATTGGATTTTGAATAAAAGAAGAATTATATGTTAACTAGTTTGAGTGGCTTGAAAATAACTAAAAATGGGAAAGAGATATGTTCGGATGGTAGGCAGTTCTCTTAAGTATTACACTTCTTAGCAAGGGAATATATGATATTATTTGGTAGTACCCAGTTCCTTAGTATCATTTGGGGTTACTCGGGCTATGTGAATATATTTTTATGATTAACATAAATAAAAATCATTTTAAGAAGTGTTTTGAAATAAATTCAAAATGGAAATGAATCAGATAGTGGTATATACTCTCAGAATGTAGTAGAATATTATAAAAGTTAAGCTTAAGTTAGTTTTATGAAATGTTTAAATAATTTTAGCAGAAATAGAACTAGTATTAGTAGGAACCAATAAAATAAGTACGTAAGTTGAACGTAGATCATTCCTCTTTTCACACAATTTGGATCCAAGGTTCGAGTGCACGACCTTAAGGTGTCCCGTACCATTTCGAATAAGGATCTATCGCTCGATTTTTGACGATGAACACTTGGTGAGGGTTCTTAATACGAAAAAAAAGTTTTCTATCATAGTATATCGCTATATCAGGAGAACGGAGGTTTCTAATTAAAAATCCTGATCAGAGTCTACGTTAGGAAGTCGGGTGAGCGATACTAGTTCGAAAGTAAAGCTATGTATTCGGGTGAGGGGTCAAACCATATTTTGTAGGAATGATCTATGTACATCGTATGGATCGATGAATAGAGTTAAGTTTTTCTAGTTTGGTTTGTTTTCTGGGTTAGGATTATGGTCAACTTTCAGGGACGAAATTCTTTTAAGGGGGGAGAGTGTAACGACCCAGAATTTCACCATCTTAATTTGGGAATATTTCATTAATTTTAAATACTCAAATGATAGGTTTTATAATTAAAATAAAACTCTATTAAATAATAAATAATGATGGTGATATAGTTTTCCAAATTAGTTTACAAAAATATTTAGTTCGAAGAAAATCGAAAATGTGACTGGAATTCGTTTTTCGAATTTTCGAATTTTCGTCAGCTAAAAGTTATCGGAAAAGTTGTGAACTCTTTAGCATAAGTGTACACTTTGTAAATAAGTTAGTATATATGTGTGCGTCTATTATTGTATGTATATATATTCATACCTAAGTATATAAAGTTTAAAATAAAAATATAATAGAAACATTAAGCACAAAGAGTACTTAAACATGTTTGCATGGAAATAAGAAGAGGGAACAAGGGTATGGGCATGAGTAGATGAGGAGGAGGAGGCTAGGTGAGGTGGGTAAAGGACAAGGGCATTTAGGTAATTCAATTTTTCTCTTGCTTATAAATAGCCCTTCACTTCTTCAAAATTTTCCTCCTCATTATTTTAACATAACTTCCTCATCTCTTATCCGAATGGAGAAATTCCTTTTTTGAAACGGTAGCAAATTCTAGTGGCTACAACTTTATTTGTACCACTTCTTCAAATTTTGAGCTTATCCATGTTAAAATATCATTTCTTTGCAGAATGTTTTCGAACCCATATTTTCAAGTCCAAAAATATTTCTTCTTCTTTTGACCATATCTCCCACAAAAAAAACCCAAATTAAGTAAATATTTTTTTAAATTGTAGAGAAGAGAATTTACAAGAACTTTCTCTTTGACAACTTCTCCAAATTCCGAGAGTAAAATAGCCAAAAATCTAAGAGAAGATGACTAAATTTAGTCCACTTTTGTGAATTCAACATTTTCCGAAGTCCCTCCTCCTCTCCAAAACAATTCCTCACCTTACCTATATATGTCATGGCCGAACCATACTCTACCATGGACAAGCCTATTTTTACGTTTAAAGTCCAAAGATCAAGTTTTGCATAGTTCTAAAGTTATTTCAAGTTTTCAAAAGGGTTTTGCAAATTTTCGGTGAGTAAACTTCTAACTTTTGGAAAGATGTTATCTTTGCATATATGATGGTTATGTGTTATTTATATATGATGTCAATGTTTGGATTGTGATATGGTTTGGATGTATATGTATGTGGTAGCTTGTGTTTTAGCATTTGACTTGAATCGATGGATTAAAGTGATGTGTTTGGATTTAAAGTTGTGATCTTTGTGATGCATGGTGATGATATGATTTAGTATTCATAATCTTGGATATATGATTAAATGGTTTGGAAGTTAGAACTTGAGATGTTGAAAAGGGCTTGAGATCCATTTTGAAAATCAAATCGTTTACTAGTTTTGATTTAGCAAATGTTTTATTTTATTTTATTTTATTTTAGTTTCTAACTTTAGTTAAAGTTTTTAAAACTTTTTTAAATTATGTTTTAAAAGTAAGCAAAAGTGAAAAGTTAAATTTTTGGATGGTAACTTAGAATAGTAATTCTATGTTATTACAGCCATAGCGATAGTCGCTATGGATGCAGTTTGGAGAATTTAACGATTTTCAAGTTTTAAAACTGTTTCTTTTAAATGTTTTTGAAAAAACATTTTCAAACTAAATTAGTAAGCATATAAATTAATTATTACTTAATTAGGTATGTTTTGGTAATTAATTAATTTATTAATTAATAATAATAATTTATTAATTAATTATTAATTAAGTTAAGTAAATAGTATTAATTAAGTAAATTTATTATTAATTAATTAAGAAGTTTTCATTAATGATTTATAAAGTTAAGAGATTAAGTATTAATTTTTATATTAATCAAGTTTAATTGTTATTTAAGTTTTAATTAAGTATTATTTAATTATTAATTGAGATTAATTATTAAGATAGAGATTTATTTAATGATTAACTATTTTAAATATTATTTAATTAATAGTTAATTATTATTTAATTATAAATAAAAGGTTTAATTATTATTAAATAAAGAGTTTAAATGTTATTTAATTATTAAATAAAAGTAAAGTTTAAGCCTACTATATTTCTAAAATATCGGTTTTGTTTTGAAAGCAAACTCTCTTTTAAAGAATATTTTATCTTAGAGATTTTCTTTGTCGATTACCCTTATGTAACCTCCATTGAATATGAAACCCAATGACATCTGTTTAGCAGAATAAAACACCGTTCTTCTAATTAAATTGTATTTGACATCTGTTTAGCAGAATAAAACACCATTCTGCTAATTAAATTGTATTTGACACCTGTTTAGCAGAATAAATCCCAGTTCTGCTATTATATTGTTTTGAACATTAAATTGTATACCTGCAAGTTATATTTGATAAGAGATGTTTTGTATATGTACATAGTGCTATTTTGTATATCCATATTCTTAGATTGTGTAATGCTTGAATAGAAATATTATTCCCTTTGAAGTATTTTGTTAAACCTTGTGCATGATGTTATACTGGTTTTTAACCCAGTAGGAACTGATAAGAAACAGGACAACCCTGTGTAAATAGGATGGTTCAGAACTTAACCGAAAAAGCAAAGACAAGGGATTAACAAGGGCCAAGCTATATGACTAAGGCAACGATTGGGAACAACGAAGCCGAGAGATCAACATTCTTTTATTCCAATCAGCAGCTGAGCGCAAGCAGCTAGTGAATTGCCATCGAAACGAAACAAATTCGATAAAAAACTACGGAAACATCTCCAATTCCAAACTCCAGAAAAATCCTAAGTGCTTGGATCATCAGCAAACCATATCTCTCCACAAACCTTCAAACAAACTAGCCAAAGAATACTATGAAAAGAGATATATGAGAAGAGACCAAGACATTGGCTTGCAAAACAAGCCAAGTCTATGGGTCGCCAGCGACCAATGGTTCTTCCTCGTTTTGCGAGCTAAATCCTCCATGGGTCGTTCCCTACCTTCCAACGAGCAGATGATGAGGTGGCCTGGCCCAGAAGCTCTTCGACCCATATAAATACCAAACTACCCGCAACATAAAGAGGATCTTCTCCGGACTGGTTGCTGAAGCTCTACTGGGATTATTCTTCACTCTCTATCTCCCTCATAACAATCTCCAAAGGAATTCACTATGATTCTCCAATGGATTCCAACTCTGGGGATTCAATCTAGCTAAATATAATCAAAGCCTTATAATCAACATCTCTTGTAATAGCAATCAATCTTTAATTAAATTATAAAGTGGACGTAGGATTCATTAACAGTCGAACCACTATAAAAATTTCTCTGTCTACTTTCTTTAATGTTCCTTTTCTATATCTGTTATCTATGATATTGCTCTGTTAGAACAGGGTTGGTGCTTTCAAATTCAAACCAGGGTGTTGGTCCATTTTTTGGGTCAACATTTTGGTGCTTTCACCGAGAAATCCCACTCAAGATCCAGATCTAGCTACCTACATTGGATCCCATAGGTCCAGAAGTTAGATCCATATCTTTGCTTGAAGAATTCACTGTTTGGAATCAATGGCTCCTGGAAGTAGAAGAACTGCCTCTGGAAGGTCTATAGGGGCAGTAGTAGTTGGAGAAGTTGTTAATCCCCAACAAACCAAAGTGAATGGCGCTAACTTAGCGAATCAGGTGCCTGCCTCCTCTAGTCAGCATGAAGTTGTTACCAGGGATGAGTTAAATAAAATGGTTGATGAGATCAAACAAAAAATGTAGAGTAGCCCAAAGGCTCTGATGGATAAGCTTAATGCTCTACTAACCCTACAGTCAAATCCCGCTCCACGGACTATGCCCGAACCCGTGGCTGCTACGGAACAAGTGAATTCCTTCGTTTCGGCTCTACATAGAAGAAACGGAAAACATCCACAAAAAAGGGTGACAACAGGACTTAACGTGGATGGAAATGCAAGTACTTCGTATGCTAAGAGGAAACCGATTCCAAATTTGAGTCAAGGGGCAAAGTCCCACGTAGAAGACATAGCTATGGATCTTTCAGACTCAGAGGACGGAGAGACAGACGACAAATTGGAAGAAGATGCCAATGCATTTGATAATGCAAGGAATACCCAAACTGCTCCAGTGAGACTAACCACAAACCAACGGGACCCTACAAGAGTGGCTCTCTCGAAGATAGGAGAGCCTAGGCCTCAGCACACTTACCAAGACCGTTTGCAAAGTCAATCACTTAGCACAGTGACTAATCGCCGTCCTTAGGACTACCGGACATCAGAGGCATACATAGCGGACATGGTTAAACAATTAATGGAGGAGAGTTAAGATATAAGAGATGATGAGTGGGGATCTACGCCAAGCCGGACTCCCTTCACCGATGAAATCCTGAACGAGAGATCTGTGTAATTAAAGCGCTCGGTAGACTCAATGCGGCGGAGGTGCAAAAAGTCATAGCGGGGATACAGCGAGGATATAGCGGGATATAGCGGATGACTCTAAAATAGCATATAAAACTCATACTTAATGTTTTTACAAATATATAAATGGTAATTAAGTGAAAAATTAACATTAAATTGAATTATAATTAGTACATAAATAATTTTAAATAAAAACATGTGCGAATATACTGTAAAGAAACGTAAAACTGTTATATAACATAATTGAATTTAGTAGAATATTAAAGTATTTTCATTTTTGAAAATATATTAAAAAATCAATTAAATAAATTAATTTCATAATTTTTATAATTTGTAAATATCATTTTTCAATTCATTTCTTTTAAAGAAGATATAGCGGTAACAGCGGAATATAGCGGAAATAACGGGATATAGCGGAAATAGCGGGGCTTAAAGCGGAAAGGCTATATTTGGGGCTATACGAAAATATCGTAGCGGCAGAAACCCGCTATGAGATATAGCAGGGTTATAGCAAGGTAATAGCGGGGCATTAACTGCACAGCGAGAGATATCCAGAAAAGTTCACAATGCCAACTATTCCGTCCTATGATGGAACGAAGGACACGAAGTCTCACTTGTACAAATACAGTTGGTATATGGATGGAGCGAATGCCTCTAAAGCTGTTTGATGTAGATGCTTCCCTATCTTTCTTGAAGGGGTTGCATCAATGTGGTTCACTAGGCATCCACCAAGATCTATCTCTACTTTTGACCAACTAGCGACAAGGTTCCTTGATTAGTTCAGACTCCATAGTGCGCAGCCAAATGATGTCATGTCCTTATCCGGGTTGTTCCAAGGGCATAACAAATCACTGAAGTCTTTCATAAATAGGTTTAACACCGCGGTGACGGAAGTAAGCAACCCCAACGAAGACATGGTTTTTATGGCATTAGTTCATGCCATTCACCTGGAAACTGAATTTGGAAAGTGGATTAAAATAAAGCAACCTATCACCAGGAAAGATTTCAATCGCAAAGCAAGTCAGTACCTAAGGTTGGAGGAAGCACAGGAATTGAAAGGGAAATCTACTAGTGTGCAACCGGCAAATGCCGGGCAAAGCGATGTAGCAATGAATCAAAATGCGCACAATTCTCGAACTGCTGAAGGAACCACTAGGAAAGACGGGAATTCAAAGAGAAAAGGTCAAAACTCCAATAAGAAGAATGGTAATGGAAGCAATAAAAAGCTCAAAGGGTTTAGGCCCGAAGGCTACACTCCCCTGAGCGACACACCGGAAAACATTTTTCTCGCAATTCAAGGAACCGAGGAATGCAAAAAGCCACCTAGAAAGGAGGCGACCGAGTAGTAGAAGCGCTCAGGGAAGTTCTGCCACTTCCACGAGACACACGGCCACAATACGAACGAATCCCGCCACCTAAAGAATCTTATTGAGGAACTGATCTAGAAAAAAAAACTCCAGCAGTACGAAAAACAGCCACAAAACCTCAATTAATCTGCGACTCCTCGGCACCCAAGAGAACGAAGGAATCAAGCTGGAACCTGCGAGAAGGGTCAAAACGAACTGACCAAAAGCTTATTATCAGAACAATATTCGGGGGACCACATCCCGCATAAAGAAGTTGGGGGGAAATGGAGGGATATGCAAGTTCGTTGAAGCACGCTCCGAAGGAATCATGTTTGGCTATGGAAGACGAAACTCTAGTTAAGATGCGAAGGATCTTGAATGACGATGTTGTGTTCCAAAATCGGGACACCGAAGGGATTGAAGCTTCAACTCTCGATCCGATGGTGGTGACGGTAGGAATTGGACCTGCTATAGTTCGACGAGTGTTGGTTGACAGCGGCAGCTCCGTTAACATTCTCTTTAAACGCACTTTCGATCAAATGAAGATTGGCATGAAATGTGTCCGCATGCCAAACAAAGATTTAGGGGTTCATTGGTGAACCCAAACAACTGGTGGGAACAATTGACCTACCCATCGAGCTCGAAGAGGGTGAGCGAAGGGTCACCCTCATCCAGACTTTTGTGATCGTGGGTGAAATGTCAGCATACAACGCCTTCTTGGGACGGCCCGCATTAGCCGACTTCAGAATAGCACTGGCCCAATGGTGCCTTACAATGAAGTTCCCTAAGGAACATGGAGTCAGAATTGTGAAAGGAAACCAAAGCGCCGCCCGGGAATGCTACATTGCGGAATTGCGTGAGTTGAGAAGAAAGGAAAATGGAAAGGATGTGGGGAAAACCCTCCACATCCGTGAACTCTTCGAATAGCAACTATAGAACTGCCCCTGGCTTGGGGACCATAGCCGATTCGACAAGGCTTTGGATCCTAGAAATAAGAGCTCAGAGGAGGATCGGGCGGCACCGGCTGAATTGATGGTGTCTATCCCAGTCTTTATGGATGACCCAACACGGGTCCTGAAAATTGGGTCGCAGCTTGGAAACAAGATGCGGTCAGAACTAACCAAATTTCTTTGCGCCAATTTGGACGTATTTGCTTGGACACACTCTGATATGTGTAGGGTATCACTTGAAATTTCCTGCCACGCTTTCAATATTGACCCCAAATTCACACCGATAAAGCAAAAAAGGCGAAGCTTGAGCCTCGAACAGTCCAAGGCATTGAGTGAGGAAGTAAATAAACTGATGGCTAACGGCTTCATTCGAGATGCAACCTACACTGAATGGGTATCGAACCCAATCCTAGTCACGAAGTCCAATGGAAAATGGCGAACTTATATTGATATCTCGGACCTTAACAAAGCCTATTTGAAGGATATCTTCCCGCTCCCTAGGATTGATCAACTGGTGGATGGAACGACGGGATACAAACTACTGTCATTTATGGCTGCGTACTCGGGCTATAACCAGATCCAGATGCATGAACCAGACCAAGAGAACACCTGCTTCATCGTCGATTTGGGACTGTACTGCTACCGAGTAATGCCATTCGATTTGAAAAATGCAAGGGCAACGTACCAAAGGCCAGTGAATACTATGTTCAAACGCCAGATCGGGAAGACTATGGAAGTTTACGTGGACGATATGTAAGTCAAATCCCGAGTAGTTGCAAATCATCTTGACAACCTCGTTGAAATGTTCGAAATACTCCGGAAGTATGGAATGAAACTTAACCCACTCAAGTGCCACTTCGGAGTAGCCTTTGGGAAATTCTTGGGATTCATAGTAAGTGCTCGGGGCATCGAAGCGAATCCAGAGCAAATAAAAACGTTATGGGAAGTCCAAGCCCCTAAAAATAAGATGGAACTTCAAAGCGTGAATGGAAAAGTTGCAGCACTGAGTCAATGTAGAATATGCTAGTGTACTAGTGTATGATTTTTGTTTGATGATAATAAACATATTTATATACGTTTAAATGTATTTGTTATTGTACTATTTTATTTTTCCACATAACTAAATAAATATTTGTTGAATAAAATAAATAAATCAGAATTCATATTCAAATAAATATTTTATTCAAACAAATATTTTATTACAAATTCAAATAGTACAAATTTGAGCTCTCACTACATTTCCACATTTTCAGTTACAATACAATTTCAATTACAACACAATTTTCAATTTTACAATGTTCACCTCACTACATATTCACTCTCACTCGTATTTAATCTTCAACTCTGCTCCAGCCTGTATCCAGCATCTGAACTATCTGCAAAATAAATACTGACGCAGTAAAATTGAAAAAGAAATATTTTGCAGTGTACAATAAAGTGTGTTTTGAAAATATTATTTGTCTCGGTTATTTGGGTTGTTCGTCATCATTTTTATTATAATTCATCATACACAAACAACTTGTGACATGTACAGTGTATCACTGTACATGCCACAAGGTCGTGCACACCGATATACACTTGCTCATTAAAATTGCAGGCATAGGTGAGCACAAGGTCAAACCCAAGCCGAGGCTAGATTCAACACAGGTGCAATCCAAAATACAAAACAAAATTCAATTCAGAGGCAAGCAGAAGTTTAATGCAATGGTCAGAGAGCAGCAAGACAGCAGCCCAAAAATACACATGTAGACCAGAACAATGACAAGTACACATGAAGTCTCAACCAAAACAAGCCAGTAAAACAAGACCAAACTTAAAATGCAATGGCAACAAATTTAACCAGACATGTACATAGAACAAAATATAAAACAAATCAGTACAGACTCAAATCAGGGCAACAAAACAGCCTCAAGACAAAATGAACACATGACAACATGAAAAAAATGGGATGCAACACAAACCAGACCATCATAACTAAGGCTAACAAGACCAATGGAATTTAACTTGAAGTAAAAAAAACACAAAGTACACCGGTTCCATATATGAAACCAGAAGCAGACATGAACACAAGGAACCAAGCTACAGACACAAATGTGCAAAACAAGACTATGCACGAAAACAACATGAATACAACCAGACTACATGAACAAGAGGACCAGACCCCATGTACAAAGCAAGTATGCAAGACTTCAAGACCACATTCATATGAAACCATGGACAAGTGCACCAGACAAGTATGAAAGCTACATGAAGTGGACAAACAAGAATATCACAACACATACAAGCCGATGCAACCTAGACAAGAACTAGTAATGTAACCAAACCAGACCACATGACAGCATGCAAGTGAAACCAGTACAGCACAGTAACAAGTTCACATGAAACCAGACACAAATGCATGCATTCAGACATGATAACATAAATGTAATGCAACAACATGAGCAGTGGAGACATCAATCCAACCAAGAGCATAGGCATCACAACACATATACACACATACATATGTATGTATGTATGTATATACATGGTGACAATTATTTTTTGTGAACATGATATGATCAAAGAAAATGACAGTGAAGTAGCAGTTCGATGAAAGTCAAGAAATGGTTAGCATGTTACATGAAGCCGTGGGTCACATTTCAAAAAGAATTTGTAAATCGAAACTGTGTTGAAAGTGTTTTTCGACAAGTCAAAATATTATCTCTAATTCGAATACTGCCAGCAAAGAATGGAACTCGCAGGTGATAACATGATAATAAGTCAGAGGTTCAACAATATATTATCTCAAAATTTTCAAATGCCGAAGTCAAAGGAGTAATGAACGGAACCGACAATTCAAACAAATCAAATGTATCAGAGATGAAAAAGTCAAGAATTCATCACATCGTTCAAGCATAAATCGAACGGCGAAGCAAAACTCGCTAACAAATTCAAAAAGAAATATATGAACAAAAATGTAGGGTTTATATCCCTATTTAACCCAATCTCATCATTGGCAAATTCCTATTTGAGTTTGTGACAAAATCAGAGAGCATACTTAGAACAAATCATATAAAATATTTAAAACTCGAATCAGGCAAGTAGAGCATAGTAAAAATCAAAAAGGGGCAAAATCATATATCATTTTCATTCCAGTCAAGCTCGACTCAATTGAAGCAGCCACGAACTATCAAGGCCAGCGAATCGGTTGATGAAGCCAATCAAGGGAAATCATATTCCAATCGATCAATTTCCAAGCGGCACTTCAATTTTCGAAAAGCCCTATTTCAAATCGCAAAAAGAAATGGCTCGAATGAAGCAGGCAGCAGCAAAATAAAAGGGAAACATTTTTATCTCTTTGGACCGAAGATAGTACAAAAGAAAAGGAGCGTTCTTCTTTAATTAATTGTTTGGGCCGGCTTTTAATTTTTTATTGGGCTTCAAATTTAAAAATAGGGTTTTTTTAGTTTTCATTTTTCTTTTTGTAATTTCCTTTTTAAATTGTGTAACTTTCTAGTTATGTAACTAGGTACAAACTACATGGCATAGTTTGAGAATTCGTAACTCAGTGGTTGAGTTGTGGCAGGGTTTTGAGATTAGAGTTAGGTTATTCAAGTTAGCGGGTGTCGTAAGTTTACGTGTGTAAAAGTCTGACTACTTAATTTCTAGTAGAAACCTTGGGAGCAGCACGTAGGCAGGTTATTGCCGAAGCTGGGTAAATTTGTGTGTTATCTCTACTGCATTATTTTCTGTTATTTTTTTTATTTCCACATTAATTTTTATTATTATTAGTACACCCTCCCCCTCTAGGGTGAAAATGATCCTATAAGTGGTATTAGAGCTAGGAACAAAAACCATTTTTTATTTTAAAATTTTGATTTTTTTAATGGCTTCTTTTAATAATGCTTTTGCTGAGGGTCAGTCCATAGTTAGACCACCTATGTTCAGTGGTGAATATGCATATTGGAAAAATAGAATGAAAATTTTTCTTAAAACCATAGATGCATGGAATATTGTTGAGACAGGATATAACACACCAACAATAATGGTAGATAATCAAGAAGTTGAAATACCTATGGATCAATGGACAGATCTTGAAAATTAACTGCAAAATGCTAATGCTAAAGCTATGAATTCTATTATTCGTTCATTAGATCAAATTGAATTTAATAGTGTCTCACGTTGTCTAACTGCGCAGGAAATTTGGTACACACTTGAAGAAACCCATGAAGGAACTTCCCAAGTTAAAGAATCACGCCTTGCCATGCTTAGTAGCGAGTACGAGAACTTCACAATGGCAAAGGATGAAAGTGTCAAAAAAAAATATGGACGACTTTCTAATCTCGTATAAAAATCAAAATCTCTAGGAAGACCATACACAGAACTGGAAATAGTCCGAAAAATCCTCAAAATTCTTCCACGAAATTTTGAAGCAAAAGTTACTGCCATTCAAGAATCAAAGGATCTGAAACAGGTTAAAGTTGAAGAACTCATTGGAAATCTTACCAATTATGAGCTAGAAATCAAATTCAAGGAAGAACGTGAAGGAGAAGATATGCGAAAGAAATCTATAGCTCTCAAAGGAACAACTGAAAGTGGAGATGATGATGGTGATGATAAAGGAGCAGCTGAACTGGCACAGATAATAAAGAGATTAAAAAAGTGGAACCACAAATATGGGAATCCTGCCCTAAATCAACAACTGAAGAGCAGAATGGTCAAAGTTCTAAACAACTCAGCAGAGTAGGAGACCATTTGTCACAAGTGCAATAAACCTGGTCATATCAAGCCAAATTGTCCTCAAAATCAATTCAGCAAAGGAAAGAAACCGAATAGGAGAAGTTTTGTAGCAACTTGGGATAAAAGTGATAAACATGATAAAAGCACTGGCAATGAGAGTGAAAGAACAAATCTGTGTCTTCAAGGTGAAACAAGTGACAGTGATGATGACGAGCCAAGCGAGGTATCAAAACATACTCATTCGCAGTTGCTTATATACTTTCATGAAGTAAATGGCTGTTTTGAAAGACTTAGGGAGAAGTACGCTAAAATAGAATCATAAAAGGATAGTTTGGTAGAACTAAATATGCAGCTTAATCAAATGGTTCAAACTATAGAAATAAGTTCCCTAAGTTCGATAAGTGTCCATCATTTGAAGAGGAAATAAAAAAATCAAAAACTAAAATCAAACCGCTTGAAAATGAAATTCTGATTTTGAAAGAAAGTGAAAACACTAGGAGAGAAAATTCTATTAAAAAGTGCACTCTGTTATTAAAAGAAAATGAATCTCTCAAGTCACAAGTCCAACAATTGTGTACAACCTTAGGAAAATTCTCCAAAGGAGAAAGATCACTAAATATGCTAGGGTATATTCAATCTAAAAGGGGTAGAAGTGAAACTAATCATGCCAACTCCAAGTGCATGATTTGTGGAAAAATTGGACACAATCGAAAAACTTTCTGGTATAGATCCAAACATGCGAAAACCATATCAATTTGGGTTCCTAAAGGCACGAATGTAAAATCCCTTAAAGTTAAACAAATCTGGGTGCCAAAAGGAACAAACATAAACTGTTTTGGTTCTACGCAAACTTGTTTTTCAAAACTGTTTGTCACTAACAATCATGGACCTATAAAAACAAATAGGTCATAAAAATCTTTCCTCGTGTAGGTGTGTTGGCAGGCTAAGGAACAACAAGAGTGGTACTAGATTCTGGTTGCTCCAGGCACATGACGGACGATAAATCAAAGTTCCTTAGCCTTGAGAAATACAAAGGTGGCAGAGTCAAAATGGGCAACAAATAATGTATTATATGCTGAAAATCTGCACCATAATTAGATTTCAATCAGCCAGTGATCAACTAAGAAAATTTGAGCACCACAATTAATTTTGACAAGGATGAAAAAGGTAAGGTAGTTAATCAAAAGAAATATCGAGGTATGATGGATCACTTCTTCATCTTACTACTTCTAGACATTACTCTGCTTGCTTGTGTACACGGTTTCAATCAAATCCAAAAGAATCTCATTTTAAAAGTTGTAAAAGGAGTATAAGGTATCTGTTGCACACACCACAATTTGGTCTATGGTATCCAACTTATGAAAACTTTGATTTAAAGGGGTATTCAGATGCAGATTATGCTGGTAGTCTAGTTGATAAAAAATTACTAGTGGAATGTGTTTTATGTAGGGACATTCATTAGTTGCATCACTTTCACAAAGAAAATATCTACATAAATTGCATTTCAACTGATTTTCAATTGGCAGACATATTTACAAAACCCCTTCTAGAAAATAGTTTTTGTCGACTGCATCTCAATTTAGGCATTTATAAATTTGATTTTATATTTTTGGATTTGATCTTAAATGTCTATGTTAACTAATCTGACTCCCTACATATTATCGAAAAGGAAAATAGTGACTAAAAAAAATTTGATGAGTGTTGATATTAATCATAAATTATGACTTGAGACGGTATATTTAGTAAATTTCTTTAAAAATTTAAACAAAAACTGTAATAACTTTTGTTGGTAAAAATTCCATGACCATCTCTATTTCTATCATATTTCTAACGACCATCACTCATCAAAAATCAATATAGTATGTAAAAATAAACAGGTTATTATTCCTTTTTTATTAACTAGCAATGAAATTATCCAAAAGTACCCACTCTCATTTAAAAGTCCTAACGTTATGCATGGGTGAAGTACTTGGAATCTTTGATTATGTGCTTTCACGCTCATTTAAAATTCCTCACGGTTATGCAAGTATGGAACACATATCAAAATTATTAAATAGGCGAGTTGATTTTAACCCCATTTAAAAGTCCTCACGGTTATGCGTGGTTAGAAGATGCTTGAAATTCATTTTTAAAAAAAAATTAAGGAATACTACCAATCTCATTTAAAAGTCCTAACGGTTATGCACGGTTAGTAAGTATTTAAAAATTTCCTGTCATAAATATACCAAAAATGAACACGACTATATGGGTTTCTATGCCGACATCACCTCTATCACTCTAAAGTGGAATAATGCGCCTAACAGAGTAATTATGATTTTTGTTTGATTTTTTTCTTGAAATTTAATATTTATACTTGATTAGGTATTAATGTTGTATACATGTCTATCACTTTATCACTATTTTCTAAAACTATTACTCTTTTGTTGATAACAAAATGGGGAGAGAAGTTAAGATTTTGGCAAATAAGTCATATTTTTTTATTCTCATCTACATTCATTGCATATGTTTTATTATTTTCATGCATATGTGAAGGGGGAGCTTGGTTGTAGGGGGAGCATTCAAATAAGGGGAGCTAATAGAATTTATCAAGATCAAATACATATAATAAAGTCAAAATCTTAATATATGTTTGTTATCATCCAAGAGAGGAGATTGTAGAATATGTTAGTGTACTAGTGTATGATTTTTGTTTGATGATAATATATATATATATATATATATTCGTTTAAATGTATTTGTTATTGTACTATTTTATTTTGCCACATAATTAAATAAATATTGGTTGAATAAAATAAATAACTCAGAATTCATATTCAAACTAATATTTTATTCAAACAAATATTTTATTACAAATTCAAATAGTGCAAAATTGAGCTCTCACTACATTTCCACATTTTCAATTACAATACAATTTCAATTACAACACATTTTTCAATTTTACAATGTTCACCTCACTACATATTCACTCACACTCGTATTTAATCTTCAACTCTGCTCCAGCCTGTATCCAGCATCTGAACTGTCTATAAAATAAATATTGACGCAGTAAAATTGAAAAAGAAATATTTTGTAGTGTACAATAAAGTGTGTGTTCTAAAAATATTATTTGCCTCGATTATTTGGGTTGTTCGTCGTCATTTTTATTGTAATTCATCATACACGAACAACTTGTGACATGTACAGTGTATCACTGTACATGCCACAAGGTCGTGCACGCCGATATACACTTGCTCGTTAAAATTGCAGGCACAGGTGAGCACAAGGTCAAACCCAAGCCGAGGCAAGATTCAACACAGGTGCAATCCAAAATACAAAACAAAATTCAGTTCAGAGGCAAGTAGAAGTTCAATGCAATGGTCAAAGAGCAACAAGACAGCAGCCCAAACATACACATGAAGACTAGAACAATGACAAGTACACATGAAGCCTCAACCAAAACAAGCCAGTAAAACAAGATCAAACTTAAAATGCAATGGCAATAAATTCAACCAGACATGTACATAGAACAAAATGCAAAACAAATTAGTACAGACTCAAATCATGGCAACAAAACAACCTCAAGACAAAATGACCACATGACAACATGAATGCAAATAGGATACAACACAAACCAGACCATCATATCTAAGGCTAACAAGACCAATGGAATTTAACTTGAAGCAAAACAAAACACAAAGTACACCAGTTCCACATATAAAACCAGAAGCAGACATGAATGCAAGGAACCAAGCTTTAGACACAAATGTGCAAAACCAGACCATGCATGAATACAACCATACTACATAAACAAGAGGACCAGACCCCATGTACAAAGTAAGTATGCAAGATTTCAAGACCAAATTCATATGAAACCATGGACAAGTGCACCAGAGAAGTATGAAAGCTACATGAAGTGGACAAACAAGAAGATCACAACACATACAAGCCGATGCAACCTAGACCAGAACTAGTAATGTAACCAAACCAGACCACATGGCAGCATGCAAGTGGAACTACTATAGCACAGTAACAAGTTCACATGAAACTAGACACAAATGCATGCATTCAGACATGATAACATAAATGTAATGCAACAGCATGAGCAGTGAAGACATCAAGCCAACCAAGAGCATAAGCATCACAACACACATACACACACATACATATGTGTATATGTATATACATGGTGACAATTATTTTTTTTGAACATGATATGATCAAAGAAAATGACAGTGAAGTAGCAGTTCGATGAAAGTCAAGAAATGGTCAGCAGGTCACATGAAGTCATGGGTCACATTTCAAAAAGAATTTGAAAATCGAAACTGTGTTGAAAGTGTTTCTCGACAAGTCAAAATATTATCTCTAATTCGAATATTGCCAGCAAATAATGGAACTCGTGGGTGATAACATGATAACAAGTCATAGGTTCAACAATATATTATCTCAAAATTTTCAAATGCCGAAGTCAAAGGAGTAATGAATGGAACCGACAATTCAAACAAATCAAATGTATTAGAGATGAAAAAGTCAAGAATTCATCACATCGTTTAAGCACAAATCGAACGGCGAAGCAAAACTCACTAACGAATTCAAAAAGAAATATATGAACGAAAATATTGGTTTTTATCCCTATTTAACCCAATCTCATCATCGGCAAATTCCTATTCGAGTTTGTGAACAAATCAGAGAGCATACTTAGATCAAATCACAGAAAATATTCAAAACTCGGATCAGGCAAGTCGAGCATAATAAAAATCGAAAAGGGGCAAAATCATATATCATTTTTCATACCAGTTAAGCTCGACTCAATTGAAGCAGCCATGAATTATCAAGGCCAGCGAATCAGTTGACGAAGCCAATCAAGGGAAAGCATATTCCAATCGATCAATTTCCAAGTGGCGCTTCAATTTTTGAAAAGCCCTATTTCAGATCGCAAAAAGAAACGGCACAAATGAAGCAGGCGGCAGCAAAATAAAGGGAAACATTTTTATCTCTTCGGGTCGAAGATAGTACAAAAGAAAAGGTGTGTTCTTCTTTAATTAATTGTTTGGGCCGGCTTTTAATTTTTTATTGGGCTTCAAATTTAAAAACAGGGTTTTGTTTAGTTTTCATTTTTCTTTTATAATTTCCCTTTTAAATTGTGTAACTTTCTAGTTGTGTAACTAGGTACAAACTACGAGGCGTAGTTTGAGAATTCGCAACTCAGTGGCTGAGTTGTGATAGGGTTTTGAGCTTAGAGTTAGGTTAGTCAAGTTTGCGGATGTCACAAGTTTATGTGTGTAAGCGTCTGACTACTTAATTTCTAGTAAAAACCTTGGGGGAGGCACGTAGGCAGATTATTGCCGAAGCTGGGTAAATTTGTGTGTGAACTCTACTGCATTATTTTCTGTTATGGTTTTTGTTTCCGCATTAATTTTTTTTATTATTAGTACACCCTATTCACCCCCCCTCTAGGGTAAAAACGATCCTACAGTCGATTCATCTCAAAAGCTATAGACAAGTGTATACCATTCTTCGATGCGTTAAAGAAGGGAAAGAAAAACTTTGAATGGAGTGAAGCTTGTCAAACAGCTTTCGAGGAATTGCTACGACTTATGGAAACTCCTCCAATCATATCGGAACCAGTCGATGGAGAAGACTTATTCATTTATTTAGATATTTCCTCACACGCACTGAGTGCCGTTCTTGTGCGGGAAGAAGCAAGAATCCAGCGACCCATGTACTACATTAGCAAACGATTCACCAGAGCTGAGTAGAATTACCCAAAACTAGAGAAGTTAGCGTATTGCCTTCTGATCATGTCCCTGAAATTACGACCATACTTCCAGGCTCATCCGATTAAAGTATTGACTGACCAACCCCTGAAGCAAGTTTTATACCGGCTAGAAACTTTCGGACGACTACTCAAGTGGAATATAGAGTTGAGCCAATACGATATCACATACCATCCAAGGAAAGCAATCAATGGGCAAGCGTTGACCGATTTCATTGCCGAATTTACCATCGGGGACGACGAGGAAGTTCAGTCGGAAACAGGCACGCAATGGAAGCTTTTCGTCGACGGTGCATCAAACAACTTCTATTCGGGAGTAGGGGTACTGCTTGAAGCTATCGAGGGGTGAGCCATTAGTTATGCTTTGCGCTTGGAATTCCCAGCAAAAAATAACGAAGCAGAGTATGAAGCATTGATCACTGGACTAAAGGATGTGAAGGAACTCGGGATAAAATCTATTCACATATACAGCGACTCCTAGCTGGTCCTCTGTCAAGTGAAAGGGGAGTACCAAGTAGAGAAAATTTTGCCTCGTACCTGTCCAAAGTACAAGAGCTGTTAGGCGATATCGAGCACTACACCATAACTCACATCCCACGGAAGCAAAACACCAAGGCAGATTATTTGGCCAAGCTGGCAAGCTTCGAAGAAGCCCAGTCATTGGGATTGGTTCCGGTAGAAATGCTAACCAACCCAAGCATAGACGAAATGGACGTAGACTGGATTCTAAAAACCACCGTCGAGCCAGATACATGGATGACACAGATAAAGGACTATCTACTTGTAGGAACCATACCAACAGACCGAAATCAATGGAAGAAGCTCCTCCAGAAGTCGCCACGGTTCATGATACAGGATGGGATACTCTATCGAAGGGGATTCTCGACCCCTCTTCTTAGGTGTGTGAACAATGATGAGGCGCGACGAATCCAAAAGGAGGTACATGAAGGCGATTGCGAAGACCACACTGGGGGGCAGACCCTGGCAAAGAAAGTCCTTCGATATGGATACTTCTGGGCAACAATAAATTGCGACGCCGCAGATCACGCCAGAAGATGCGATCATTGTCAAAGGTTCAGCAAAATTAAGAGGACTCTTCAATGAAACTGATGCAGATGGTTAGCCCGTGGCTGTTTGCGATATGGGGGATCGATTTGATTGGCGTCCTTCCAATAGCAAAAGGAGGAGACAAATATGCTATAGTTACAGTGGATTATTTTACAAAATGGGCCGAAGCGGAACCGCTGGCCACTATAACCACAAAGAAATTTATTAAATTTGTTACTAAAAACATCATTTGTAGGTTTGGTGTGCTACAAAAAATCATAACTGACAACGGAACACAATTCGAAAGTGCCAAGTTCAAAGACTTCTGTGTTAGTCCTTGAGATGATGGTTTTGATGACAACAACCTTAGAATAAGATTATAAAATATAAATACTAATATTATAGTTTAGATATATATGTATATGCAAGATTTAACCATGCAGGTACCAAGAATGAAGACTGTACAGTATAGAGATTCAAGATTGAAGACATCAAGATTCAAGACTCATGATTATCAAGATATCAAGAGTTTAAGAGTTCAAGATTTCAAGATAAGTAATTTAGTTAGGAATTTTGTTAAAACTCCTAGAAAAGCACTGACATCTTAAAATCCATTTTATTCGTGGAATGGAATCCACTTCGAGCCTGTTAAAGGGATGGAACCCTAAGTAGGATGGAACCTATGAAAAATCTAGTGGAACATCGTTTTGTATCCACTAACTTTTATTCAAATGTTTTACAAAATTATATCTTGTTTTCAAAATGATTTCAAAATCTTCCTTTTTAAATCAAAAACATCTATCTTGGTTTTAAATACTTTTAGCCTCAAAATAATCTTTATTTTCAATATCAAAATTATCCTTGGTTTTAAACTATCTTTAATTATAATGTACTTGACTTTTAATATTTATATTTGAGATTTAAATATGAAATTATAGTAAAATTTTATATATACCAAAATATTATTCTCTATACTTATTTATGTATTTTAGCTATAGTTAAGTATATTTATAAAAATTAATAATAAATAGTTTTAATACAAGATGAAAGTTATTTTCAAAGAAAAACAAATCACCAAAAATTGCTTAGGCATGTCGACAACCTCAACTTACCCTTGTCGACATGGTAGCAGTTTATTTCAAAATTTTGAATTTCAAAGGAAGTGTCTATTCATCATATCCTTTCACGAATGGACATGGCTGTTGTTCTACTATAAATAGGGGTAGTTTTTATCGAATTTGTATTAATAATTTTCTGATTTCACTTCTCTACTTCTTCCACATTTCTTTATATACATTTTTATTATTACTCTGCCGAAATCTCCATTGAATCTAACTAGATCATCTCTGGTTTGATTCTCTATCACTATCTCAACAAGATGCCAATGCTATTCAGAGTTATAGACTTCTTTGTAATCAATTTAGCAAGAAAAGGTGTGATTGTAGCCTTGGAAATCAATCAAGTGAGAAAAGGTATGATTGTAGCCTAGGAAATCAATTGGGTGAACTTGTTGCCTGTAAAATCAAGTATCTCTACCCAGAGGATTGTGAATCTGGAGTGGTGTACCTCGTGGCCTTGAAATTGAGGGTGTAATTGTAAGAATTGATTTTGAAAGAAAATCCGTACTTGTGTTGCGGGACTGGATGTAGGGTAACTCCGAACCAGTATAAAATCCGGTGTGTTCTTTCCTTTATTGCTTTTACTTTATATCTGCATCTGTGTTTGATTCTGTGATCATATCTGTGTCTGAATATTGCATACATTTGTGTTCAAATTAAGATAAACTAAAAAAATTAGTAATTCCTTAAAACACTATTCACCCCCCCCTCTAGTGTTAATTCTAGCCTTAAGATCTGTAATCCGCATTTCTCACATTTGGTATCAGAGCAAGGTTTTCAAAGTTTCATAATATGAATTTTGAAAATTTCTTTAAAATGGCTATGTTTGAAAAACTTGTTAATACTTGTTTAGAAATATTCAAATCATCATTGCATCATGAGGGTGCATATAATCTATATACAAATTCAAGTTGTCTACAAAATCTTTATGATGTGCAGGAAACATGTTTTATGGGTGCTGAGGAATCAATCCACAATGGACAAATTGTGCAGATCAAAAAGGATAAATGGATACTCGATAGTGGATGCTCTAGACACATGACTGGTAATCTGGATATGCTGAATGATATAATATACAAAGACGGAGGACTGGTTAACTTCGGAGACAACTCAAAAGGATATGTGATTGGCTTCGGCAATGTCGGTAACTCTGAAACTCCAATTATTACTAATGTTCTGCTAGTTAAGAATCTGAAACATAAGCTGCTAAGTATTAGTCAACTTTGCGATAAAGGATATAAAATTAAATTTGAAAAATATAAGTGTCACATTGAAGATAATAATTCAACCATAATATTTGAGGGAATTAAGAGAAAGAATATTTATATTCTTAGTATGAAAGTTTCAAATGATAACCTGTAACGACCCGTAAAATTTAAACCGTTTTAATAACGTAATTAATTAAAATTTTGTGAAATTTTAAACGATAAAATTTGAAAAAAAAAATTGATATTTGGAATGCGTTTATTTAAACATAGCAACTGGTAAATTTTCGTCCGAAAATATGAAAGTTTATTTCGCGCGTAAATTCACTTCAATTTAATCAGTTAAAAAGCAATGAAAATAAAACGTTTTCAAAACCAAAATATTTTTACATAGAAAAATTCTAAACCATCTTCTGAGCAAGATGTCAGTTTGTAGTTTTTCAAAATTTGGACATCTATCGCTCCGTCGTTCTTATTTTCTGCAAAATAGCAGTATTCTGGTACCGATATCAATTTTTTATCGGATGATCGTACCACTGATATCTGTATACCATTTTGACCGTCTCGTCGTGCTGATCTCTGCAGTATATTCGTTTCTATGTTTTGAAGTCCTGTTCGTTATGGAATCGAAAAAAAAAACGATTTCGATCGGTAACGTTTTATAATTTTTGGTTCTCATCTATCTACTGTCCAAAATTAATAGCTTTTCGTGTATGCCTTTCTCTATTTCCCAGAATTTATTATTGGCTTTTCATTATCCACCATTTCAACCATACAACCACTTGCCTTTTTATGTTCCTCGAATTCAACGCTGGCTTTTAACATTTCTATCTATTCAATTTTCAAGCATATGGGTTGTTTACAGCTTTCGTTCTGTTCATTTTGTTTTCTTCTTCTCCCTTGTGCTCTGCTATTCATTTCGAATATTTGCTAAAAACCATACTTTGCTTGCCCCATCTCCTGCCATTTGCCATTCTCCCTCGCATGGACACTCCACCATCATGTATGCTCGACCACTGAATGTCCTCCCTCCCCAGCAGCTGCAACCTGCTCCATTCCTTTACCCTACCTTTATCCACCACCAAGAAAACCCACTCCACGGCCAAGGCTCCACGTCCATCAACCTCCATCCTCCAGGCCGAGAGCAGAAAAACGCTCTACCCTTTCTTCCTCCCCTCGGCTCCGCCCCACCACCGACAGCACGTCATCACCCTCAACTGTCCGCCCGCATCCCCACGTTCACCCACCATCAGCCGCCCTCTTCTTCTTCCAGGCGTGCGCAGCATCACCTCAGCCCACGCCTAGCAGGCAGCGCTCCCCTCCGACCCACCTCCCTTCTCACAGCCGAACCACCGCCACCATAACTCCAAGCCTCGACCGCTTATCCCTTCCTTCTATCTCGCCATGCCATCTTCTTTCAAGCGATGCACCCAGAACCACACCTCCTCGCCTTATTTTTCTCAACATCTCCACTAAGCCGAGACTCTGCTCCCCTCTCCTTCTCGGTTGTTTAATGGAAGGTTAGTTGGGTATGTATTTTGTTGGTTATGTATATATAATTTATTAGTATATATATATATTTTTAAGTAATATATGTGTTGCTGTAAAAAAAAAAGAAGAAACTATAATTTGTATACTGAGTTTTCTAAGTCTATTTATAACAAAGTCTAATTTCGTATATTGGTTGATGTTCATTTATATATATCCTAGATTTTATACTTGATGTTAAAGTGCGTATATATTAATAATGGAGTAAGCTGGTATAAGAAAGTTTGGTGTATATTAAGTTATAAAGGTATTTATAACAGTTCGCTTATACTGTAGTATATTTAGTTTAATTTTGGGTCTACATCTACATATATTATTTTATGGTCTGCACGTATTTCCAGTAACATATATATTTGCTTATGCGTGTACAAGTTCTGGATAACTCACTTGCATATTTTATGGTCTGTATATACGTTATAATATATATACGTCATCTTAGTCAGTACATCTTGAGCTTGATGTATAATAGTGATAGATGTTATAGTATAGGCAAGTTGTGTACTTAGATATAAGCACATATATATATGTATATTTTAAATAAATATATATATTTGGACCCCACTTTTAAAGTATGTTGATAGATACATATTTTATTTTGATATTTAGCGTAAATTGAATTGCTGATTTTATTTAAACCAAAAATAATATAATATGATATATATTTCGTTTCATTTGATCAAGCAGATTCTGATTTATTTTATCAATTCCTTATTTATCAGTTGTCTATCGAATTCGTGCCAATCTTGTTTGCTTTGGAACTCGTGCTTGGATCCGTAACCCGTTTCATTGTCTAAACTTCTCAAGCCTCGGAAGGTGAGCACACACTCACGATTAACGTTCTTTTATTTATTAAATTTGATTTCAATTGAAACGACAATTGAAATATGCTGCTGTTAGATAATTACACTGTTATATATGCTATTGCCTGTATCAGTTCACCTGTGACATCTGACACCATTATCTGTTAATTATTTATGCGTTGATAATACAGTTTGGCTGATAATTGATTGATTGTTGATGTTTATATTGGACGTTAAATTGTTAATGTTAAAATGATAAATAGTATGAAATTGAACTTGATATAGGATAATTAAATGTTAAATTTGATTAACTGACATTTGTATAATATGACCCCTTTAACTGTTAAATCCATTGACACGTATGATTTGCTTAATTACATTTGAATCACTGAATGTATGTTGTTAAATTGATGATGTATGAAATTGTAAATAGATGACAAGTGAAAAACCGTAATGTAATAATCTTTAATCTACATGAAATGATAGTGTAGATTCTAGAAATAATTATATTAATTCGTACAAATAACAATGCGAATTAATACGGTTATTTCGGGATTATTTGAATTGATTATTGGATTGATATTGGTTGTTGTTGTTGCTTGTTTATTTACTTTGACACCATCCCAGTTATCACACTGCAAGTTCCCTTTGATATGTTTTGATTTTGAATTGAATTGGAATCGGGTTGAAATGATAAATACCCAAATTGAACTTTGACCTAGGATAGGAAATTAAATAAAACCCGATTGGTCAATAAATTTGATTTAAAAATAAAATGAAGATTTTATTTCGAATAAATAATATTGTTTTGAAATGAAGTTGGAAATTGAATTTTAATGAAATTTAAATGTGAATATTTAATATTAAAAATGTAATTGATGGAAGAATATTGTTAAATTTGAGAAATGATTTGATAATTAAGTTGAAATTATAATCAAGTTTGAAATTATAATTAAGTTTGAAATTATTAAAGTTGAAATGATCTAATAATTAAGTTTGAAATTATTAAACTTTGAAATTATTTAATAATTAAGTTTTGAATTATTTAATAATTAAATGAGATTGAATTATTGAATGATTAAATTGAATTGAAATTCTTTAATAAGAAAAATTGAACTTTTGAATAAGTGGATTTTACTTCGTAAATAATTGAAATTGAGTTTCTTTATTAATTAAGTTTTGGAAATTTATTTAAGTAAGTAAATAAGTAAAATTGAATTTCTTTATCAAGAAATAAAATGTGATTTTTGAAATTAATGCAAGACTTGAAATTTAAAGAATTTGATTTGATGAATTTAATTTAATTCAAAATTGTAAGTTTTGATTTAATGAAGTTGAACTTAAGAATGGATTTAATGAATTGGAAATTTAATGGAAATTGTTTTGAATAACAAATTTACTTAACGAATATTAAATGAAATCGATAAATGAATTTGAAATTGATTTGAATGTTAAATTAAATTAATTTAAATGATTTTGAAATGAAACTGATATACGAATTTGGATCAATATTTGAATTGTTTTAAATAGAAATTGAAATTGAATTATAAGATTTTGAAAGTGTAATTTGGAAGTTTTGAAATGTAAATTTTTGGAAATAGTTTTAGAAAGACAAATGAAATGTTGATTTACGAATTCTATTTGAAATTGAAATTGATTTGGTTTTGAAATATATAAACGACCAATCGGTGTAATAATTACGAAAGTTATTAAAGAGACCGGGATCGGTAATGGATATACTCTCTATCTGAACCGAAACCACTTTAATAACTATACGCGGAGTGTTGATCCAGAACGAAGTGGATGGTTTTGGTGAACGCGTTGACTGAAGAAAGAGAACGATTTTGGATGACCCCTGACATGACTAAAACAGGAGCCGCGCCGGGCCATTGAGGATCGCCATCTCTAGCGGACACACTTCTTCGATACCATATCTATTACTTTTGTGATTCGATTTGGGTGCACCCCTCGATTATGGGAGTGTTGTTTCGCGGTGTTGGGATAGTAGCTGCTATGCCCAACATCAGTCCGGATCACGCAACTACTAGTATCCTAGTTGGTATCGCCTCATGTACCTTGTCATACTGATTATCCTATTCGCGACAACTACGATTTTGTTTTGTACCTTTAGTATATGGATTGCCCTCTGGTGACTTCCGGTTTTGGGGAAACTACGGTCTTGTATATGCTTTTGGGAATAAAAATGTGTTAAGGGTGGAATGGGCCATGACTTAACGCTATTTTGATATCTTTATATTACTGATAGACATTATCTACTTATCGTACATTACTACATAGTAGATAGTTTAACGGATCCTTAAAGGATGGTTATTCCAAACATTCTTTGAGTTACTTGTATTTCAATTGCTATTTCACTTGAGTTGGATTTATTAATATGAGAATGTTAATCCTGACTCGAGTGTTTTGTGTTTTGCTTTACGCTCGGGTCAGACTGAGTGGTTCAGCTTTCGAGACTCACCTTTGGAGTTGGAGCTTCGCTTGGAGATCCAGCTATCTATCCAGCTTTCAGATATTCGATGATTCCAGTGATGTATTCTGATTTGTATCTGTTACTCTTCCGTTGTATCTAGTTTAACTCTGATGTATCGTATTACTCTTCTGTTGTAAACTCTGATGTATTTTATATATTCATATAGTAGCTTCATGAACTACTATCTCTTTTATTTCCGCTGCACTTATTACTCTGTGTCTGTGATCTGTGATTATTTATTTACTGTATATGTTCAGTTTTGCCAATTTAAATTAACAACGCGGTATTTTGAGCAATTCAACTCCGGCATGAGTGTCTACCTATTCACTTATAATGGACGCGAATGGTCCAAAATACTGGGTCGTTACAGTTGGCATCAGAGCTTTGGTAGCTCTAGGCAAAACTCAACATATAGGGTAAATGTATCTACAGAATCACTCTCATTCGAGTTTCAATCTCTTCCTTTGACTCGATCTCTTTGAATTTTGGAACGTTCCCTGCGGTTTAAAAATTCATTCGTGTCCTTCACTATTCGTCTTCTTTCAATTCTGGAGCACCTCATAACTCCATTTTGAATGATCTCTATAATAACTTGGCGGTCTCGCCAAACTTCGAATGATTTGTAAAGTGGAGAAACTCCTTTACAATTGGCATTGATTTACCGGAGATTTCTGTATCCTCGGTTTACAATGCTATCTATCTCCTGCTATACCTGAATTCTATTTCTTGAGATCGAGGGTTGATTTACCTCAGAATTCAGCATCGATCTTATTCTCGAAGTTACGGACGATCCGGTTAAGGTTGCCCGTGAATTAAATAAACTCATCCATCTCCCGATTGTGGTAATTGAATTATCTTATATTCTGTTTCAAACTTATCTTCGAATCAGAATTCTTTTTGATTTGAGTCTTGCAAAAATTTGAATCTCTACCCTTTCTTTAAAATCCATTCTTGTATCGTCAAGCGAGGAAGTGTATTTGTAAATTTAAATTAAAAATGTTTTATATATTGTGTTGTTTGAGTTGCTGATGTTGATTTGGGTTTTCGATCGATTCGTCTGATCAACGCTATCGATAGGATTTCCAAAACACTTGAGCAGAGCAAACTGACACAATATTGTTTTCAAATTTGTTTGATTATATTGTAAAAATATAAGTAAAATTTTCTGGAATTTAATAAGTTAATTAAATTGGTTGTTTGAAATGATAATATTTGATTATCATTTATTGTTCTAAATGAATTTATAAATACGGTTTATAAATTAATTTGGAATTTGAAATGAATTTAATTCAGAAATTTGAGAATTTAGTTTCCGGTGATTTGGAACTTTGGTTTTAAAATTTTAAAGTATTTTCGAATAGAAATCGTTTTCAAAGAATTTTTAAAATGTTGAAATCAGTGCTCTTCTCTTTGTCGCTAGAAAATAATTTCGGTGATGGCGGCCGCATCATCGACATTCATTTTCGAGTTTCGAAGTGGAGATACTATTCTATAGCTTTGCTACGGTTTTGTTTTGAGAAAAAATATTTTGATTTGAATTTCTTCAGTATATTTTGATTTACATATATATAGGTATCTTATTTTAAAATTTAATTTGATTTGATATAAATATATTACATATATCTCTAAATTGTTTAAAGTTAATCGGAAATCTAATTCTTAAATTTTGTTAAAGGATGATTTTAATTATAAATAAAACCAAAATTTGGAATAAATATTTAAACTTGAATAATTGAATTGGGAAAATTTTGTTTGTATATTGTTCAACTGCATTCTAATACAACTTACCTAAATCATTCAGAAGTTGAATATGTAATTGGATAATATATAAGATAAATTGAATTTTATAAATAAAATTTGAGTGTTTATAATAAATGATATACACTAAATTTTGATTATAAAGAGGTTAATTGAGTTAGATAAGATAATAAGTAAACTCAGTTAATAATCAAATAAATTTGTTTTGAAAGAATTAATAAATTGAAATTTGATCAACATATGAAAATACCTTGAATTTAAAAGAAATTAATAGATGAAAATTAATTTAAATCGAAACTTCTATGGTTTAAATTAATTTATTTGGGTTAAACATATGTGATAAGATATATTAAGTAGAATAAATTTAACAATAATTTGGAATAAAGAAGAATTTAAAATTGTTGAGAAAAATATGATTATAATAAAAGACTATTCAAATTTATGGTTTTAGAAATTATAAATTGAAGGTAATTGGATAATAAGATAATGAATTTAGAAATAGTGAGATTGATTTTAGTGAAATCAAATGGATTAAATCAATTATTGAATATCAATTAATTTAAATCTAAATTTATATGGTTTAAATTAATTGTTACTTCGTATTTCAAATCTGTTTTCTTTCTGGTTGTTTCTATTCTCCTATCTCGTTCCTTTTCGGGGACGAAAAGTTTTGAGTGGGGGAGAGTGTAACGACCCGTAAAATTTAAACCGTTTTAATAACGTAATTAATTAAAATTTTGTGAAATTTTAAACGATAAAATTTGAAAAAAAAAATTGATATTTGGAATGCGTTTATTTAAACATAGCAACTGGTAAATTTTCGTCCGAAAATATGAAAGTTTATTTCGCGCGTAAATTCACTTCAATTTAATCAGTTAAAAAGCAATGAAAATAAAACGTTTTCAAAACCAAAATATTTTTACATAGAAAAATTCTAAACCATCTTCTGAGCAAGATGTCAGTTTGTAGTTTTTCAAAATTTGGACATCTATCGCTCCGTCGTTCTTATTTTCTGCAAAATAGCAGTATTCTGGTACCGATATCAATTTTTTATCGGATGATCGTACCACTGATATCTGTATACCATTTTGACCGTCTCGTCGTGCTGATCTCTGCAGTATATTCGTTTCTATGTTTTGAAGTCCTGTTCGTTATGGAATCGAAAAAAAAACGATTTCGATCGGTAACGTTTTATAATTTTTGGTTCTCATCTATCTACTGTCCAAAATTAATAGCTTTTCGTGTATGCCTTTCTCTATTTCCCAGAATTTATTATTGGCTTTTCATTATCCACCATTTCAACCATACAACCACTTGCCTTTTTATGTTCCTCGAATTCAACGCTGGCTTTTAACATTTCTATCTATTCAATTTTCAAGCATATGGGTTGTTTACAGCTTTCGTTCTGTTCATTTTGTTTTCTTCTTCTCCCTTGTGCTCTGCTATTCATTTCGAATATTTGCTAAAAACCATACTTTGCTTGCCCCATCTCCTGCCATTTGCCATTCTCCCTCGCATGGACACTCCACCATCATGTATGCTCGACCACTGAATGTCCTCCCTCCCCAGCAGCTGCAACCTGCTCCATTCCTTTACCCTACCTTTATCCACCACCAAGAAAACCCACTCCACGGCCAAGGCTCCACGTCCATCAACCTCCATCCTCCAGGCCGAGAGCAGAAAAACGCTCTACCCTTTCTTCCTCCCCTCGGCTCCGCCCCACCACCGACAGCACGTCATCACCCTCAACTGTCCGCCCGCATCCCCACGTTCACCCACCATCAGCCGCCCTCTTCTTCTTCCAGGCGTGCGCAGCATCACCTCAGCCCACGCCTAGCAGGCAGCGCTCCCCTCCGACCCACCTCCCTTCTCACAGCCGAACCACCGCCACCATAACTCCAAGCCTCGACCGCTTATCCCTTCCTTCTATCTCGCCATGCCATCTTCTTTCAAGCGATGCACCCAGAACCACACCTCCTCGCCTTATTTTTCTCAACATCTCCACTAAGCCGAGACTCTGCTCCCCTCTCCTTCTCGGTTGTTTAATGGAAGGTTAGTTGGGTATGTATTTTGTTGGTTATGTATATATAATTTATTAGTATATATATATATTTTTAAGTAATATATGTGTTGCTGTAAAAAAAAAAGAAGAAACTATAATTTGTATACTGAGTTTTCTAAGTCTATTTATAACAAAGTCTAATTTCGTATATTGGTTGATGTTCATTTATATATATCCTAGATTTTATACTTGATGTTAAAGTGCGTATATATTAATAATGGAGTAAGCTGGTATAAGAAAGTTTGGTGTATATTAAGTTATAAAGGTATTTATAACAGTTCGCTTATACTGTAGTATATTTAGTTTAATTTTGGGTCTACATCTACATATATTATTTTATGGTCTGCACGTATTTCCAGTAACATATATATTTGCTTATGCGTGTACAAGTTCTGGATAACTCACTTGCATATTTTATGGTCTGTATATACGTTATAATATATATACGTCATCTTAGTCAGTACATCTTGAGCTTGATGTATAATAGTGATAGATGTTATAGTATAGGCAAGTTGTGTACTTAGATATAAGCACATATATATATGTATATTTTAAATAAATATATATATTTGGACCCCACTTTTAAAGTATGTTGATAGATACATATTTTATTTTGATATTTAGCGTAAATTGAATTACTGATTTTATTTAAACCAAAAATAATATAATATGATATATATTTCGTTTCATTTGATCAAGCAGATTCTGATTTATTTTATCAATTCCTTATTTATCAGTTGTCTATCGAATTCGTGCCAATCTTGTTTGCTTTGGAACTCGTGCTTGGATCCGTAACCCGTTTCATTGTCTAAACTTCTCAAGCCTCGGAAGGTGAGCACACACTCACGATTAACGTTCTTTTATTTATTAAATTTGATTTCAATTGAAACGACAATTGAAATATGCTGCTGTTAGATAATTACACTGTTATATATGCTATTGCCTGTATCAGTTCACCTGTGACATCTGACACCATTATCTGTTAATTATTTATGCGTTGATAATACAGTTTGGCTGATAATTGATTGATTGTTGATGTTTATATTGGACGTTAAATTGTTAATGTTAAAATGATAAATAGTATGAAATTGAACTTGATATAGGATAATTAAATGTTAAATTTGATTAACTGACATTTGTATAATATGACCCCTTTAACTGTTAAATCCATTGACACGTATGATTTGCTTAATTACATTTGAATCACTGAATGTATGTTGTTAAATTGATGATGTATGAAATTGTAAATAGATGACAAGTGAAAAACCGTAATGTAATAATCTTTAATCTACATGAAATGATAGTGTAGATTCTAGAAATAATTATATTAATTCGTACAAATAACAATGCGAATTAATACGGTTATTTCGGGATTATTTGAATTGATTATTGGATTGATATTGGTTGTTGTTGTTGCTTGTTTATTTACTTTGACACCATCCCAGTTATCACACTGCAAGTTCCCTTTGATATGTTTTGATTTTGAATTGAATTGGAATCGGGTTGAAATGATAAATACCCAAATTGAACTTTGACCTAGGATAGGAAATTAAATAAAACCCGATTGGTCAATAAATTTGATTTAAAAATAAAATGAAGGTTTTATTTCGAATAAATAATATTGTTTTGAAACGAAGTTGGAAATTGAATTTTAATGAAATTTAAATGTGAATATTTAATATTAAAAATGTAATTGATGGAAGAATATTGTTAAATTTGAGAAATGATTTGATAATTAAGTTGAAATTATAATCAAGTTTGAAATTATAATTAAGTTTGAAATTATTAAAGTTGAAATGATCTAATAATTAAGTTTGAAATTATTAAACTTTGAAATTATTTAATAATTAAGTTTTGAATTATTTAATAATTAAATGAGATTGAATTATTGAATGATTAAATTGAATTGAAATTCTTTAATAAGAAAAATTGAACTTTTGAATAAGTGGATTTTACTTCGTAAATAATTGAAATTGAGTTTCTTTATTAATTAAGTTTTGGAAATTTATTTAAGTAAGTAAATAAGTAAAATTGAATTTCTTTATCAAGAAATAAAATGTGATTTTTGAAATTAATGCAAGACTTGAAATTTAAAGAATTTGATTTGATGAATTTAATTTAATTCAAAATTGTAAGTTTTGATTTAATGAAGTTGAACTTAAGAATGGATTTAATGAATTGGAAATTTAATGGAAATTGTTTTGAATAACAAATTTACTTAACGAATATTAAATGAAATCGATAAATGAATTTGAAATTGATTTGAATGTTAAATTAAATTAATTTAAATGATTTTGAAATGAAACTGATATACGAATTTGGATCAATATTTGAATTGTTTTAAATAGAAATTGAAATTGAATTATAAGATTTTGAAAGTGTAATTTGGAAGTTTTGAAATGTAAATTTTTGGAAATAGTTTTAGAAAGACAAATGAAATGTTGATTTACGAATTCTATTTGAAATTGAAATTGATTTGGTTTTGAAATATATAAACGACCAATCGGTGTAATAATTACGAAAGTTATTAAAGAGACCGGGATCGGTAATGGATATACTCTCTATCTGAACCGAAACCACTTTAATAACTATACGCGGAGTGTTGATCCAGAACGAAGTGGATGGTTTTGGTGAACGCGTTGACTGAAGAAAGAGAACGATTTTGGATGACCCCTGACATGACTAAAACAGGAGCCGCGCCGGGCCATTGAGGATCGCCATCTCTAGCGGACACACTTCTTCGATACCATATCTATTACTTTTGTGATTCGATTTGGGTGCACCCCTCGATTATGGGAGTGTTGTTTCGCGGTGTTGGGATAGTAGCTGCTATGCCCAACATCAGTCCGGATCACGCAACTACTAGTATCCTAGTTGGTATCGCCTCATGTACCTTGTCATACTGATTATCCTATTCGCGACAACTACGATTTTGTTTTGTACCTTTAGTATATGGATTGCCCTCTGGTGACTTCCGGTTTTGGGGAAACTACGGTCTTGTATATGCTTTTGGGAATAAAAATGTGTTAAGGGTGGAATGGGCCATGACTTAACGCTATTTTGATATCTTTATATTACTGATAGACATTATCTACTTATCGTACATTACTACATAGTAGATAGTTTAACGGATCCTTAAAGGATGGTTATTCCAAACATTCTTTGAGTTACTTGTATTTCAATTGCTATTTCACTTGAGTTGGATTTATTAATATGAGAATGTTAATCCTGACTCGAGTGTTTTGTGTTTTGCTTTACGCTCGGGTCAGACTGAGTGGTTCAGCTTTCGAGACTCACCTTTGGAGTTGGAGCTTCGCTTGGAGATCCAGCTATCTATCCAGCTTTCAGATATTCGATGATTCCAGTGATGTATTCTGATTTGTATCTGTTACTCTTCCGTTGTATCTAGTTTAACTCTGATGTATCGTATTACTCTTCTGTTGTAAACTCTGATGTATTTTATATATTCATATAGTAGCTTCATGAACTACTATCTCTTTTATTTCCGCTGCACTTATTACTCTGTGTCTGTGATCTGTGATTATTTATTTACTGTATATGTTCAGTTTTGCCAATTTAAATTAACAACGCGGTATTTTGAGCAATTCAACTCCGGCATGAGTGTCTACCTATTCACTTATAATGGACGCGAATGGTCCAAAATACTGGGTCGTTACATAACCTATGTCTTTTGGGAAATACAAGTGACCCTTGGATTTGGCATAAGAGATTTGGGCATTTGAATTTCAAACTCTTATCTAGACTGTCAAAACATGATCTAGTAAGAGGTCTCCCTAAAATGAATTTTAAAGTAGATAGTTTATGTGATGCATGTCAATTAGGAAAACTTAGAAAAAGTTCCTTTAAATTAAAAGATATGATTTCAACTTCAAAACCTCTTGAATTACTACATCTTGATTTATTTGGTACATCTCAAATTCAATCAATAAATCACAGTAAATATGTTTTTGTAATTGTAGATGATTATTCTAGATTTACATGGACAATATTTTTGAAACATAAAAGTGATACTTTTGAAAGTTTTAAGAATTTTACAAAAAGGATTCAAAATCAACTTTCTGTAAAAATTATAACCATCCATAGTGATCACGGTGGTGAATTTGAAAATGAAAAGTTTGAGGAATTCTGCAATAAAAAGGGAATAACTCACAATTTTTCATTTCCAAGAACTCCACAACAAAACGGAGCAGTAGAACATAAAAATAGGACGATTCAAGAGTGTGCGAGAACTATGCTTTCAGATAGTAAATTACCAAAACATTTTTGGGAAGAAGCAGTTGCTACCTCCTGTTATATTTTAAATAGAATTTTAATTAGACCTTTAACTAATAAGACATCTTATGAACTCCTTCACGGAAAGAAACCTAAGGTATCTTATTTTAGAATTTTTGGAAGTAAATGTTTTATTTTAAATACAAAAGATAACATAGATAAATTTGATCCTAAATCCAACAAAGGTATCTTTATCGGATATTCTAATAGAAGTAAAGCATACAGAGTGCTTAATTTAAGAACTAACACCATCGAAGAAACAATGCATGTTTCATTCGATGATAATCTCAAAAATTTTGAAGATACAAATTATGAAGAAGATTTAATTACACAAAATCAGGAGTCAACTGAAACTAATAATGAAATTAATCATCCTAATAAAAGGATTAAACTTTTAAAAGATCATCCTATAGAAAATATACTAGAAGATATGCAATCTGTTGTTACAACTAGAAATCAACTAAGTAAAATGAGCAATATAGCCTTTATATCAACTATTGAACCCAAAAGTCCAAAAGAAACTAACGATTCATGGATTTTGGCTATGCAAGAAGAACTAAATCAATTCACTAGAAATGATGTTTGGGAACTTGTTCCTAGACCTGAAAATAAAACTATAATTGGAACAAAATGGGTTTATAAAAATAAAATGAATGAACAAGGTGAGGTCATTAGAAATAAAGCCCGGTTAGTCACTCAAGATTATTGTCAAGAAGAAGGAATAGATTGTGATGAAACCTTTGCTCCCGTAGCAAGATTAGAAGCAATTAGGATTCTACTTGCTTTCGCAAATCATAATAATTTCAAATTATTTCAAATGGATGTTAAAAGTGCTTTTTAAATGGATTTGTAAAAGAAGAAGTATATGTTGAACAACCACCACTTTTTGAAGATGAAAAATTACCAAACATGTTTACAAACTTAAGAAAGCTCTATATGGTCTAAAACAAGCTCCTAGAGCCCGGTATGATAGACTAAGATCTTACTTATTACAATCAAACTTTGAAATTGGTAAAGTAGATAATACTCTTTTTATTAAAAGAAATAAAAATGATATTCTACTAGTACAAGTTTACGTAGATGATATCATTTTCGGATAAACTAATTTTAAAATGAATAAAGAATTTTCCGAAATAATGACAAAAGAGTTTGAGATGAGTCATATGGGTGAATTAAACTTCTTTCTAGGGTTGCAAATAAAACAATTAGATAATGGTATCTTTATTAGTCAAGAGAAATATGCTAAAGACCTAGTTAGTAAATTTGGTTTGACTACTGCAAGTGGAAAACCCACTCCCATGGCAACCAATGAGTACCTAAGTAAAGAAGATCTCTCGAAAGATGTAGATCAAAAATTATATAGAGGAATGATTGGATCACTACTCTATATCACTGCCAGTAGACCCGATATCATGCATAGTGTTTGTCTCTGTGCAAGATATCAATCCCAACCTAAAGAGATCCACTTAAAAGCTGTAAAACGTATCATAAGATACATTAAACACACCAATGATTATGGCTTATTTTATCCTAAAAATGATTCTTTTGAATTAATATCTTACTGTGATACTGACTATGCTGGTTGTAAATCAGACCGAAAAAGTACAAGTAGAACTTGTCACTTTTTGGGGCATTCTCTGGTTTCCTGGTTTAGTAAAAAGAAAAACACAGTTTCATTATCAACAACCGAAGAAGAGTATATTTCTGCTGCTTTGGCTTGTTCTCAAGTAATATATATGCAACAAACTTTAGAAGATTTTGGTTTAAATATCTCAAAATCACCAATTTATTGTGATAATACAAGTGCAATAAATTTATCCAAAAATCCTACTCATCATGCTCGAACTAAACATATTGATATCAGACATCATTTTCTCAGAGATAATATAAGTAAAGAAGTAATTTCTCTCGATTATATTAATTCCGAGGATCAAATTGCTGATATCTTAACAAAACCCTTAAATGAATCTATATTTACTAAATTAAGAAGAGAATTAGGTATTTGTTCAATAACTGAAATATAAAATATAAATAAAAAAGTATAATTAAAAATTAAATTAAAATAAATAAAATAGTAAAAATATTAAGCACCATGTCGACATCCCCCTCCTACCCATGTCGACATATAACGATTTTTTATTTTTGAAATTTTCCCACCAAAATTCAAATAAGTGGTTATATATTTTTCTTATTTCGAAATTTGGATCATTCTTTCTGTTCTTTCTCTGTTCTATCTTCTGAAAATATTTAAACAATGGCCTCCTCTTCCAAATCAAACAAAAATTCAATCTTTTCATTCCCTTCTTCTACTTCTGGACCGTTTCAACGAACTACACTTGCACGAGTGACAAAAATGGAGGATTCTTTGAAGAATGCACTACAACTTATGACTGAAATTCAAGTGGTGCAACTTAGAATGGCCAAAGAACAAGAACGGCAAGGCAAAATCCTTAGAAATTTGCAAAATTTTCTAATGGACAATCATGCTAATCCGATCTTGATTGATGAAGAGTCTTCAAGAGATCAAGTGCAAGAGGATAGCGAGGAAGAAGAAGAAGAAGAAGCCCCCATGGAAGAAGAGCACGCTAAAGATGACGACAAAGTCGTTTGCGTTGGCGAAGTGTGCTTTGACAAGGATGGAAATCTTGTCGAACAACGTGGAAATTTCTGTTTCCACTATCCAAATTGTACGGTTCATAGATCTCCCATTTTCAAGGACACACATTAGTTTCTTTTTCTCTTTCCTATTGTTGTACGTTTTTACTTACGTTCTCTACGCACATGTAAATATAACAATATAATTAATAAATGATTTGTGTTCTTATATTACAAGTATTATCATATATAGATTCTCAATTAGGATAGTTCATAATTTAGGACTAAAATTTTAGTTTTAGAATTAAGTGTTGATTATTTATGATAACACTGTCATTATAATCATATAGTATTAGACTAAGGGGGAGTTATATAGTTTGGAATTATATAGTTTGGAGTTAGTTTTTGTTGATGACAAAGGGGGAGAAGTATAAAATATGATAGTTAGGCATAGATTAAGGGGGGGTTATTAGGATAGAAGTAATATTTTATCAACAAAGGTTGTCATCATCAAAAAGGGGGATATTGTTAGTCCTTGAGATGATGGTTTTGATGACAACAACGTTAGAATAAGATTATAAAATATAAATACTAATATTATAGTTTAGATATATATATATGTATATGCAGGATTTAACCATGCAGGTACCAAGAATGATGACTGTACAGTATAGAGACTCAAGATTGAAGACATCAAGATTCAAGACTCATGAGTATCAAGATATCAAGAGTTTAAGAGTTCAAGATTTCAAGATAAGTAATTTAGTTAGGAATTTTGTTAAAACTCCTAGAAAAGCACTGACATCTTAAAATCCATTTTATTCGTGGAATGGAATCCACTTCGAGCCTGTTAAAGGGATGGAACCCTAAGTAGGATGGAACTTATGAAAAATCTAGTGGAACATCGTTTTGTATCCACTAACTTTTATTCAAATGTTTTACAAAATTATATCTTGTTTTCAAAATGATTTCAAAATCTTCCTTTTTAAATCAAAAACATCTATCCTGGTTTTAAATACTTTTAGCCTCAAAATAATCTTTATTTTCAATATCAAAATTATCCTTGGTTTTAAACTATCTTTAATTATAATGTACTTGACTTTTAATATTTATATTTAAGATTTAAATATGAAATTATAGTAAAATTTTATATATACCAAAATATTATTCTCTATACTTATTTATGTATTTTAGCTATAGTTAAGTATATTTATAAAAATTAATAATAAATAGTTTTAATACAAGATGAAAGTTATTTTCAAAGAAAAACAAATCACCAAAAATTGCTTAGGCCTGTCAACAACCTCAACATACCCTTGTCGACTTGGTAGCAGTTTATTTCAAAATTTTGAATTTCAAAGGAAGTATCTATTCATCATATCCTTTCACGAATGGACACGGTTGTTGTTCTACTATAAATAGGGGTAGTTTTGAACGAATTTGTATTTATAATTTTCTGATTTCACTTCTCTTCTTCTTCCACATTTCTTTATATACATTTTTATTGTTACTCTACCAAAATCTCCATTGAATCTAACTAGATCATCCTTGGTTTGATTCTCTATCACTATCTCAACAAGATCCCAGTGCTATTCAGAGTTATAGACTTCTTTGTAATCAATTTAGCAAGAAAAGGTGTGATTGTAGCCTTGGAAATCAATCAACCGAGAAAATGTATGATTGTAGCCTAGGAAATCAATTGGGTGAACTTGTTGCCCATAAAATCAAGTATCTCTACCCAGAGGATTGTGAATCTGTAGTGGTGTACCTCGTGGCCTTGAAATTGAGGGTGTAATTATAAGAATTGATTTTGAAAGGAAATCCGTACTTGTGTTATGGGACTGGATGTAGGGTAACTCCGAACCAGTATAAAATCCGGTGTGTACTTTCCTTTATTGCTCTTACTTTATATCTGCATCTGTGTTTGATTCTATGATCATATCTGTGTCTGAATATTGCATACATTTGTGTTCAAATTAAGATAAACTAAAAAAAATTAGTAATTCCTTAAAACACTATTCACCCCCCCTCTAGTGTTAATTCTAGCCTTAAGATCCGTAATCCGCATTTCCCACATTCTACAGGCGCTTCCGAATCAAAAGAAGCTTCTCTGTAGTGGCTCATCCGCAAGCAAATGGGAAAGTGGAAGAAATAAACAAGGTCATAAAATCCACCATCAAAAAATGATTAACAAAAGCAAAAGAAAATTGGGTTGACGAACTTCCACTCGCACTATGGGCATACATGACAACACACAAAGCGGCAACTGACCACACTCTGTTTGCTTTAGCATATGGTTCAGAGGCAATGGTTCCCGTTGAATTAGAAGTCCATTCGCACCGAAGGCAGAATTTCAATCAAAAGCAAAACGAGCAGCTCCTACTCGAGTCGCTAGACATGGTCGATGAAAAAGACAAGAAGCAGAGTTGAGAACTGCTGTCCACCAGAAAAGGGTGACACGATACTTTAACTCCAAAGTTCATAGTCAAACCTTCGAAGTTGGAGACCTTGTGCTCAAGCGAGATTACCCTGTACTGGGGGCCTTTAGACCAAATTGGGAAGGACCATATGTCGTTAATCAAAATCTCAAGGACGGGACTTTCAAGCTGACAACCGTCGACAGGGTTGCAATTCCCAGAGCCTGGAATAGCGAATCGTTGCACCGTTATTTCATTTAATAAACTACTTTATGTATTTTCTATTTTTCAGCAAATAAGCTATCTAGAAAATGCCGGAGGCATTGTAAATAGGCAAAGAATCTGCCATGCTTTCCTTAATAAAGTTCGCTTCTTGAACCAACCAAACTGTGTTCATAATAATTACCCGCCGAGTCGACGGAAGCAAATCGACTCAAACCGTTGGATCGGCGGAACCCGATCATTACCCTCTGAAAATCGGTGCTGCTCTGGCTGCATCGAAAGGGCCAAAATAATAACTCCTCGTGTTGCCCGAAGATAGGTAACACCGAGGAAAAACAAAAGCTGCACATCGCATAAGCTGTGCTCCAAAATAATAACTCCTCGTATTGCCCAAAGATAGGCAACACCGAGGAAAAACAAAAGCCGCGCACCAAAACAATAACTCCTCGTGTTGCCCAAAGATAGGCAACACCGAGGAAAAACAAAAGCCGCGCACCTCATAAGCCACGCACCAAAAAAATTACTCCTCGTGTTGCCCGAAGATAGGCAACACCGAGGAAAAACAAAAGGCGTGCATCGCATAAGCCGCGCACCAAAATAATAACTCCTCGTGTTACCCAAAGATAGGCAACACCGAGGAAAAACAAAAGCCGTGTATCTCATAAGCCGTGCACCAAAATAATAACTCCTCGTGTTGCCCGAAGATAGGCAACACCGAGAAAAAACAAAAGCCGTGCACTTCATGAGCCGCGCACCAAAATACCAACTCCTTATGTTGCCTGAAGATAGGCAACACCGAGGAGCGCAAAAAGCCGTGCACCTCATGAGCCTAGCACCAAAATACCAACTCCTCATGTTGCCCGAAGATAGGCAACACTCGAGGAGCTCAAGAAGCCGCGCATCTCATGATCAGCTCCAACAGCTCCCCTAGCCAGGAATAATGAACGCAATTCCAACAAAATTGGAATACTACAAACCAAATGAAAAGCCTCGACTATAGACATTTAAGGGTTAAAACCGCCTTTAGTTAACCTATGCACTGTGTGCATTTGAAATACGCGTATAATGCATACTCGTTGAAATATCACAAAAAGCTTGGGTTACGTGCTAAAGTTGCAAAACTTCCAAAAATAAAAAATAAAAAAGGAGAATCAAATTGTAACTTAGCCAAATTTCCAATAAAGATTACCTAAACCCTAAGTTATCGACTACTTGAAAATTGTTTGAAGTAAACAACCCTATAAACTGGGGGGGGCATACACCTGTATGGAGACAGAGACGCGTGAAAATAATAAGTTCACAAGTTATGTTACTCCAAACAATAACAAGTCCTCAAGTTCTATCTCAAAGTTTTATATCTGTTTTAAAATTCTAAACAAAAAATTCAAAGTTTTAGAGTTTTTAGAAGTCTTATGAATTTTTGAACAAAAATTCTCCAAGTTCTGTTAATTTCTAAAGTTCTGTTAACTTCCAAAGTGCTGATAATCTTTAAGGTCTATCACTTTGAATGAAGGGATTTGACTGTAATTACAGAACTAGAAAAGTCTGAAATGAAACAAGCACGAGTACACATAACATATATGAACAGATAGATAAAAGTACAGACAAAATATCAATGTATTGCTTATAGTTATCTATACACAAGGTCAAAATGTGGGGCCGTACCCACACAACAGTAGCCAATCAAAAGAAAATATAGGCTCTACAGTAAAGACGCATAGTGCAGACTCTGCACTTGAACAGAATGACTCAAATGGAAACAAAAGCGAGTCAGTCTTCCTGCAAGGTGTAAGCCAAAATTAGGTTTATCCTCACACCAGCCACTCAATGCTTCTTGCCACCACTACCCTTTCCACCTTTGGTTGGTAGTTTATGCTTCCTTTTAGGAGTATTGTCGCCGCCGGTGACATCAACGAACACTTTGGTGGCGATGTTCTCCTCTCCTCCAAAACTTTCTCAAAAGAGCCTCCCGTCCCTTTACGTTTTCTCGATTTCCAGGAACTCTTCGAAGCCTTGATTGCCTCTACCTTTTCCTTCTTAACGGCAATCAAATCATGTTGAGTCTTATGTGGCTACTCCATCTGCATTTCCTACTCCTTGGCTTCGGCTGCAGTTATATCACCTTCCAAAGATGCCGAAGGGTCATTCAGGCCATGGAGCGCAGCTATCTTCTCGACTTCTGGCCCCGGTTGCAAACTAGACATGGATGTGGGAACCAAAGCAGGAACAGATACAACCGTAGAAGATTTGAAAATGGCAGCAGGCACGGGCATCGAAGTAGCTGGCGCATCGACAAGAAAAGTGGATGGACCTATAAGATCAAAAATGAAAGCATTAAACCCCTCTTGCTCTTGTGGCGTAAGTTGGAAGCTCCCGAATTCGGGAAAAGCAAGGACGTTACCTGCACCAGAGGAACGATCATGAATAGCGACCTCGAACTCTCCACCTTCGCCCTCTTTCGATTGCTCCACCAGATGGGGAATAATATCAAGTCCTGAACTCGTGGGCTGATCATGGAGCTGCTTCGATAGTTCGCCCGCGTTCGAAATAGAAGGTCTGGTAAGCACGTCGGTGGCGGTCATCAAGGTAGCATCGATGGCCTCCTTCTCTCGTTCGACTCGGAGGATCTCCTAGCCCTCAAGTAGCGCTTTCTTGGATTCATCATTTAGATAAGTGTCTCGCAACTCTCAATCTGAGTACACATCGCCGCTCTCAGCAAAGAGAGATAAGATTTCCTCCCAAACAAGGGCAAGAGTGCACGGATACTTCGGGCCGAGATAGCTGAGACTCCCTTGATGCAACAAAGAGTTAACATAGAAATTCAGAATAGTCGCATCCAGCTTCTCCATTTTCTTATCAAAGGCATGTTGGACGTCCAAGAAATCCGCTTTCACCGCAGCCTTCTCAACTTCAGTGGCAGTCTTGTCGACACTGAGCTGTGCGACCTCAGCTTGTATCTTGGCAATGGTCTCGGCTTGGTCAAAGATAGTTTTGTTATGCCCCTCAACAATTAGATCATGGTTAGTGATAGTTCCCCTTTGAGCTTCAATGGTGGCATTACAAGCGACCACTTCTTCTTTTAACTTCGCCTACTCTGCATGAGTCTTTTTAATATCGTCCCTCCAGACAATCTCAACTTTTTCATGCGCCTCCTTCAACTCCTTCATCAGACCGGCAGTTCTCCTACTCTCACGAAGCACCGCCTACTTTTCTTCCTCCAGCTGTTTAATCTTAGCATCCCGATCAACCAACGCCTTCTCAAAATCGTCATTTTGGGATTCAAAGGAAAGGATCTCCTGATAGTTATTTCTATTTGTATCAGCCAGTTGTTTGCAGAGCTTTTCCCATTTCCCAAACTATTCTAGGTCATTCTGGATAGCTTAGAGATGAGGCATGAAAGAATCCCTACGAACGGGGTGGAGATCCAGGTCAAACTTGACCCCCATTAAGAACCAACCCGGAAGCACTGCCTCAAGCTTAGGGGGGCCCGAAGGAAGAACGTAGGCAGGCCTCCGATGGGGGCAAGAGGCATCAGGAGTGGCAGTAACGATGGAAGAGGAGGAAATATGAGTTGGGGGCAGATCGGGGCAGAAGTGATGGGATTCTCCTGACCCATAGAAGAGTGTTTTGAAGCAAGCTTTGAAGGATGGGGGCGATGATCAAACTTTGACTATTTCGAAGGCTCATCTCTTTCCTCAAGAGACCTTCTTTTCTCATACCCGCCTTTATATGACTGAGCCCGATCTCTTTCTTCGTGGCGACGAGTTTCAGCTTCGAGTTCTTTTCCTCCGCATGTACTCTTCTTCCGTCTCTCGAACTTGATGGCGGTTGGAGGATCGCTTGGAGTACTGCTGTGAATCGATGTAGTCTTCGAAGTCGTCATAAAAGCCTCGTACCCTCATCATACCTGGAATGAGACATACATAAAAGGTTTCGGAAGCATAACATAAGCTAAGCCAATATAAGAAGGAATGGAGAATGGAAATAAGTGTAATCCTAGTGAAACATGTTGTGAGTTTCTAATATGGGCCTAAGATGTCGTCACGAATCGGAATGAACGGCTGTCGTAGGCTGTATCAGATTGATTTCGGTTGTTGTAGGTGGGACCGAGCTAAGTATTGGTGCGATATCGCCCAAACAGGAAGGCATCATGTCGAATTTAAAGTCCCCATTCATGAGCGCGTCGAAGTCGACAAAAATATCGCTCAAATCTCCGAACCCCACTCCAACATCCTTACTCGGAGAATCTTGATGTTTTACAGTTTCAGGGGCTTTACCTTTGCCACTTGTGTCAGAAGGAGGTGGAATCGGGAGATTAGGACTCATTCCCGGAGTCTCATCGCAAGACTCTGAGTCTCTATCCTTAGATTCTGACGAGAAGTAATCACTAGCGGTAGACTCATCGCTACTACTCTTGAATTCTCCTTCTTCTTTCTCCAATTCTAGCGTGGTTGCCTTCTCTATGCGCGAACTCGTCTTCTGCTTCCTCCGAGATTTTGGGCATTCGAACTGAACCACTCAGTCCAGTCGCAGCAGCGTCTTCCTCCTCACGGGCCTCAACAGGTGATCCTCTGGATGGGCTACATCTCTCTTGACCTTCCTCGGAACCGTGGGATAAAGAAGTGGATCTTGTGTGAACCCTGGATCGGCCAGGAGAGGGAGTTTCAATCTGAACAGCAGATCTACCTGGAGCCAACAGTCCGTATCGACGCAAGTTCTCGTCGGTCAGCGGAACTTTAACACACCTCTCCTCGGCGTCGATAGCCTTTAAAGTTTGGCAAATTTCATTAAGAGTCAGATCTCTATTCAGCCTTGGGATAATGGGAAGAGACGTGTAATTAGTTAGAAACTTCATTACAACGCTTCGGAGCTCAAAAAATGGAAAAGAGAAGCTTACCCCCCTGTCGTCCACCGACGGTTGAACCCCTCGGGGAATCTAACAAAAAAGTACTACGTCTTGAACTGTGATAAGTTGCTTTGTAAGCGCAGGATGATTTTCCGATTTCTCTGAGCCTCGATTATAATCAAAGAGGGATAGTCATCTCTCCTCTTGAACGCTAGAAAATATCACAACTCATCGAAACTGGTAGCATGGTTGAACTTTCGCATAAAAAGGACATGCAAGCAAGTAAGGATGGCATAATCATTCAGATGAAGCTGGAACGGGGCAATACCCAAGTTGAGAGAGTCTCACGTAGAAAATCATTAAAGGGAGGCACAACTCCATTTAGACACATGTATTGATGGCAAGTGGTATAACCCGGTGGGGCATATGAGTGAATTCGTCTTTCGCCGGCAAACGCATATCCTCTTCGGGAATCTCATGCTGCGTATAGATATTATGAAGAACCTTGGTAGAAACTACCGTTGAAGCTCTCTCAGGAGGATTAAGCAGAACTCTGAAGTTGGGGGGAGTACAATCCACGATTGGTCCAACTGGGACTAACTGGCCGTATTGAGCTTGCGAAGTAGATGATGACTCGGCTTCTGAGAGCGTTGGGCTTCGCCCGCTTGACTTATGACGCGTGGATGGCTGGTTCATTCTATATAACATAACTCATGTCCAACAACGGTCAGGTAAACCTATCCTAAATTAATAGTTTCCCCTACCACACCTGAACTTCGAAGAAACATTAACTTGTAATCAACACATCGTATTTGAAGTGTGAAATGGGGCAAGTGTGGTGTGCTATCTATATGGGATACACTTGGTGCTCGAAACACTACAAACGCCCTATCCCGTGTAGATAGTTCGCTCGCAGGGGAAGAAGAAAAGAACTTCCCGTGTTACTTAGTTTTCTGCTTTTATTTCTACTCCTTGTACACTTACCCGTTATCGATCAATGATCGATAGCGTATCCGTTGTCCGTAGCAACAAGGAAAGTCCTTCTCACTATAGGAACACCGAGTGCTGAATAAATAGGCAGTATGAGCCCAAATTCTCTGGAAGAATCGGGATAGACCGGTGATGTGTCATGCGGTAACGTCTATGAAACAAGGCATGAGTCGATTCTGGTCTAACGAACGAAGATAGCAAAACACGTCAAGTAATGGACCACAGCCCGAATGTTGTTCAGGAAGAAACTCAAGACTCGATTGGCTATCTCGACCTGTCAAACCGTAATCAACTCAAACTTCTCATAATCAACATTACGAATGGACACTAGTCATCAAGTCATTACACGAAGGCAGTAATTGGTGAATCAGCTAAGCAAACCCACCTAGAAATGGATTCAAAGGCATAGGAAGAATCAAAAATCAATCTCAGCGAGTTATGGAATGGATCGTTGGCGAGCTGATGATAGGTCGGCTATAGTTCAACAATGGGCTAGGGTTTCACGAAATGGGCGAGCGCTTGAAGGAATCAACAGCGGATAGATTCGAGTGAAGTGATGAATCGGGACGAGCAAAATGCTTCGGTCGTATAGAATCATATCGTCGGAGGTTTGGTCGCGTGAAGAGGCAAGATTCATTTGGGTCGAGTGAGGAAATGATCGGTCGGTTCGAATATAAGTAGGCAAGCAGAAAAGCAAAATTTTTGCTAAGTAATCGGGTCACCAACGACCTGACCCATCATGGGTCGCCAACGACCCGACCTAACTTTACAACATTAAATTTTCCTATGCAGTTAGGTCGCTAGCGACCCACCAAAAAAAAATTTATATGAAAATAAGAAGAGAGAAAGAGGAAAAGAAACTTCACCTATTCTTCTCAAAATCGATCTTTTGCAACTGTTCATCATTCCGAGACATGCTGGGAAACTACGGGCAGAAATGTGATACGTTGTGGCAAGTAGTAGCAGTCAGAACCAAAGAAAGACGACCAACAACATTGGGTTAATGTATTCATAAAGCTCTAATGCAATCACTTGGAAATCGACATATGGATATTGAGAGTGATAACTTCCAGAGCATGCCTTGTTTACAACGAAGACGTGCTCTAGGAGGCAAATGTTATACTAGTTTTTAACCCAGTAGGAACCAATAAGAAACATGACAACCTCATGTAAACAGGATGGTTCAGAACTTAACCAGAAAAGCTAAGACAAGGGATTAACAAGGGCCAAGCTATATGACTAAGGCAACGACTGGGACCAACGAGGCCGAGAGGTCAGCATTTTTTTATTCCAATCAGCAGCCGAGCACACGCAGCTAGTGAATTGCCATCGAAACAAAACAACTACGATAAAAGACTACGGAAACATCTCTAATTCCAAACTCCAGAAAAATCCTAAGTGCTTGGTTCATCAGCAACCCATACCTCTCCACAAACCTTCAAACAAACTAGCTAAAGAATACTACGAGAAGAGACATACGAGAAGAGACATACGAGAAGAGACCAAGACATTGGTTCGCAAAACAAGCCAAGTGTATTGGTCGCCAGCAACCCATGGTTCTTCCTCGTTTTGCGAGCTAAATCCTCCATGGGTCGTTCCCTACCTTCCAGCGAGCAGATGATGAGGTAGCCTGGCCCAGAAGCTCTTCGACCCATATAAATACCAACCTACCTTCAACATAAAGAGGATCTTCTCCATATTGGTTGCTGAAGCTCTGTTGGAATTATTCTTCACTCTCTACCTCCAATACAACAATCTCCAAAGGAATTCACTGTGATTCTCCAGTGGATTCTAACTTTGGGGATTCGATCTATCTAAAGGTAATCAAAGCCTTGTAATCAAACATCTCTTGTAATAGCAATCAATCTTTAATAAAACTATAAAGTGGACATAGGCTTCATTAACAGCCGAACCACTATAAAAATTCTCTGTCTACTTTCTTTTACTGTTCTTTTTCTATATCTGTTATATGTGATATTGCTCTGTCAGAACATGGCTGGTGCTTTCAAATTCAAACCAAGGTGTTGGTCCATTTTTTTGGTTAACACATGGGTTTTACAAAAATAATTAATTATTTAAATAAAGATAGTTTGAAATAAATTAATTATTTCAACATTAATATTTTAAAAGTAATTGATTATTTTACTAATAATAATTTAAAATTAATTAATTATTTTTATACTGATGTTATAAAACTAATCAATCATTTTAATAATGATGTTATAAAGATAACTAATTATTTAAATAATAATGAGATTATGATTAATTAACCATTTTAATAATGATGTTTTAAAGATAACTAATTATTTAAATAATAATGAGATTATGATTAATTAACCATTTTAATAATGAGGTTTTAAAGGTTAATTAATTATTTTAATATTAAAAGTTTAAAGTTAATTAGTCATTTAACAAGGATGCTTAACGTTAATTAATACTTTTTAAATAGTGTTGTTTGAAGCAATGAATTGGGATTAAAGCTAATTTATTATTTTAAATAAAGCTGTATGAAATAATTAACCATTGTTTTAAAATTTAATTGATCAATTTAAATAAGGATATTGAAGTAATAAATTTAGGTTTTAAATAAATCAATCATTTTGATAAATTTGTTTAAGTTTAAGATTTTAATGTGAAACCCTAGCACAAGTTTGGTTTTAGAAGTAAAGTTCGATTCGGTTATGGAGAAGTAGTTCCGTAAACGATATCACTTATATGGAAAGGATTTAGTCATATTTTTAACATTAAATGTCGAGGCATGGACTCGTTTCTATCTCAAAGGTTAAAAATGTCGTCAAGGCAATGCCTAGAGGTAACACTACCTCAACTTACCCGCTTCATTTTCAACTAAGGGATAGCACTTGTTTGGAATCGATGAGTAATAGTAAGAATATGAAATTTAATTTCCATGTACGATCATTTTTAACAATTGCCATTAGTTGATTTATTAACTATCGGTTCATCTTTCTTCATGGTGTATCATCACCATAAAAACGATTTGTTGCTCTTTTGAGCATTGTTATCCTTTGTCGGAAATGACTAAACCCAAAGAGCGAGTGGGGGCCAAGTTATATGCGGTTGCCTCCATTGAGGTATCTTTATATCCACTCTAGATTGGATTCGGTTTGCGCATTGAGATGTTAAATACTCGAATTCTTGGTTAGGTTGGCGGGGTCTGCCTTGGAGTTATCAAGAGGTGTCACAAGAAGATGGCCCTCTCAAAGTATATTTCTAGAGGTATACTTTCAATAATGGGGTGTACCCTCCTAGTCATTTGTTGGAAAATTTACCTATTCTTTCCTTTGATTCCAAGTTTTTGAATTAACTTCGTTCTTAGTTACATCGGGAATTGTTGAGAGCATTTTGTGATGTTTAATTATTCGCATCCATGGTTGAGATTGGATATTGTTATTGTGAAAGGAAAAATGTTCTGTAGTTGGTGGCATGGTCCCACATATACTGTGGGAAAATTCTTTTCCTTATTGTTAATTCAAATCATTGAATCGTTTTCTTCATTTCACCGAGAAGTGACTAAAATTCTTCTTGATGTTTAATTATTTGTGTTCATTCTTTAAGTTTGGATTTTATCTATCTATGCTCATTTATTCCTGTTTGGATTGTAGTTCTGATTTGTTTCCTATTTCTTCATCTATGAATGTTAATCTTGTGAGGTAAAACCTGTTCCGCGTTAGCTGCGTGGTCTCATAATTATTATACGTTCACCCCATTACTTTATTTTTCTCACGCTCGTATTACCAAACAGTTCCGGGTGTTATTTTAATTTAACGCTCGGGTCACCCTAGCATATTTGCCAGATTAGCTTTAGATGCTTTGGAGTTATGGAGATGAGCTAGATGCCCAAAACATATCTACGAATTTCTTTATTTTTCCACCGTATTAATTGGTGAATTTATCAGCATTTGTAAGGAACGGGTTGTTCAAATTGTCCAGGATGATAATAAGATAGTGTACTCTGATAATTGTTATAATAAAGTTCTTTGTTTTCTAAAGACTTAATTTATATATTATATGTTACTCATCATGTTTTGTGAGATTCTTTTCTAACTTCTTCATTCTTCACCCCAAACGACCTATCTTTTGGACACTTAAATGATCGGCACACGAATACAAGGACGTATTGAGTGTCGCCTTTAGATGTATAAAGGCAGATCATTACATGATCCAAAAAAGCAACAAACAGGCATCAATAAAAAATATTCACACTTATATAAAATATAAGTGGGCCAGAGAGGTGAGTTTAACTCACATTATAACCCGACGACACTAACGCGCTTTTGCTCAACGCGGTAATAGAACAATATTCGATTTTTTCTAAAATTCTTATCAGCTCTAAAATACTCCAATCTAACTCCATAACGTAGTATCCGTCAATACAAACCTAACGTGACTAATCGCATATAAATCTGATCTTGTATGGACAAGATACAGACATTAGAATATTTGAGATTATTTAAATTTTAATTAACTTAAATAAATTAAGTTTTATACTTTAATTACCTTCCCCCCATCGTTCAACAACCCAGGCTGCACATTTTTTCAAACTCATGTCGCCACGATTTGTTAATCATCGCCGCCGCCTTGAGCCACCAGAGCTCGCCGTGTCGTCGCTGCCGAATGCCCCAGCCTCCAGCTTCCCATCACCACCGACCGCGTCCTCTCAAATGCAACCATCACTAAAGACGAACCCATTCTGCCGTCGCCATTCAACTTAATATCCACACCGCCATGCCACGCCGATTGTCGATCCAACCGTCCATCGCACTCCCTACACCACGTCGAGCTACTTTGTAGTAGCGATCGAAGTCCAATACGGGTTGTGGTGGCTCCGATCGAAGATGGTCGTTGGGTGATGATCGATAAAAATGGAGGCTAGGGTTTTAGTTTTAGGGTTTTGCAAAATAAAGGATGTTGAGGTCCTTTTAAAGAAAATAACCAAACACTATTGACGCTTTAAATTTTCAAACTCCAATCGAGACGTGCCACCTGGCATTCTATACTAAATTCCTCCATTCTGAACATAATGGAACAAGTACCAAGGACTAATTCCATCATATATAGAAGTTAACTTTCAAAATCAAATTATATTAATTTAAATTCCTTTAATTAGTTTCTATGCGGTTCGAGCTCGCATGACTAAGCATACGTCTGATTGCCACGAAATTTGTTATTGTACAATAATTCACTATTACGGATCCAATGACACTAGTTTCGTCAAAATCCGAGGCAGTGTCCCGGAAGGCTATTTTCACACGTTAATTAAAACGAATTATTTTTAAACCAGTTAAGTCACTTTTAATTCAAATTTAAGAGATTACTATCTTCACTCCTATTTAAACAGAATTTAAATCAGTTTTCGAAATCATTTTTATTCACAAAATCCCTATATTTAAAATTTAAGTTGTTTGAATTATAAAATTATATTTTCAATATTTAAAATTAATTAAATATTTCAAATTCAAGTGAACAAAATCCTACGTTGTTACAAACATTCGTCCCTAAAAGAATTTCATCCTCGAAATTGCCAAGGTAGGAAAAATACCACAGAACCCATTAACTTTCCAAAATCAATTAGCTGAAATAGATTATAAAATTTTCTAAGTCCTCAAATTCTTTCACCGACACCAACTAATATCATTCCAAGTTATAACAAAAAAAAATCAAATTTTAGCTATCAAAATTTCTCGAAATTCCCAAAAAATTTCTAACGCCTTAAATTCACAGAAAATTTCACCAGCGTCTCCTTTGCACAGCTCGATCGAAATATTTACAATACATATATAATATACATCAAATCTCAAGGATAGAGCATCCCGTAGGAAAAAACATAAAATGCGATATGTAATCCAAGATGTGTACCTTTTCTTAAAGCAAACATATACAATTAATATAATGTGAAAGTGAGCTCTAAATGCGAAGTATACACCGTCGGTACATACTAAACACTTAGCAACAAATGAGAACAAGTATATGGAAGGTAAAATCATTATATAACATTGACTAATCTAACCACCATATGCAACCTAAGAAACCGTCACTCATCCTTACTTTATAGTATTTATAATTTCAAGTAAAGTAAGTTAGCTAAACATAACATATAATCATACCAAAGCACGTAAGATGTCCATAGATCATCTATATGCAATATCAAATCTGATCGCTCTCTCGATCACACAATCTCACTTCCAAACTAGTATCGCTCACTCGACTTCTCTAGTGCGGACTCTGATCCGGTTCCTTGATTAAAACCGTCTTTCTCCTTGCGTAGCATATACTATGATAATATTTTTAGAATGAATCAAAAATCCATATCTAGTGTTCACCGTCAAGAATCAGGTGAAAAATCTTAACTCGGACCAGTGTAAATCACCTCGAAATCATGTACTCGAATCTGGATCAAACAGTTATGAGAATAAATTGATCTACATACAACTTACGTTTTTATTTCAATCAGTTTCTTAACTATACCAAATTCATTTTATTCACCTTCATTTTATTCTCATTCATTTCATTCTTAGTATATTTCTTTTAATACTAATATCACTTATGAACCATTCCATAAAATCATTACTCCAGTTTATTACAAACATTTTATACAGCACAACTTATTTTTATTATCACTTCCAGGCTTAAGTTCAAATTCATTTTAAATCACAATCAATTTTATTTAACTTTTCTCAAGTTAAATTTCATTTCATAGCTCAATTTCAGATTTTCTTTTGTTAACCAAAATGTTTAATTATTTTTAAAATTTGGTTTTACTTTCCACTTTCTCAAATTTATAAATTATATAAACTTATCTACTAATAATTTAATAAATCTTTACTTAAGTTCATTCACCTTCTATAATTAACTTGTGGTTATATAATTACTTTACAACTTAAGTTTATATTCATTTCACAATCTTCTACATCCTAAGATGTATACAATTTCCAATTTGCCTTACGTAACCAGAATATTTAACAAATCTAAAATTTGTTTTTAACTTACCATTTCCCAACATATAAGTTACAAAAGCTTTGAAATCATAATATATACATAACTCCTTTGTATATCAAATCACACTTTTGAAATCTAAAACAATCTTTGTTCGCCAAAATAAAACTTTATTTTACCAAAACAAAGCAAATCGCAATAGTAGCTATCCGTTACTTAGAAACTCGAAAAGGAACACAAATGATGCTATAGTCATCACCCGAATTATTTTCTAACGACCGAAGTGAGTTCAACACTTTCTTGTCTCTTTTAAATTCCATTTTAAAATATTCCTAATCCAAATATTTTCAAAATAATACTATTATTATTTCTTCCAAAACCTTTGAAAAACAATTTTCAAAATCATTGGGATTTAAATTCTCAATTTCTTGTTTTAAATCCACTTTTATTTATAACCTATATATATAGATATACTTATACAATTTCATTTCCTTCTTATTTATAAGTCACATTTACAAATTATACTTATATAATTTCACTTCTTATATAATACCATTTCACAAATGTTGATTATTTTAATTATAATCAATGCTTTATAATTCACATTTATAAATTCACTTTCTTAAATAACTCATTTTACAAATGTTTATCTTTGTTTAGATTATAATAAACAACTTTTATAAACATTATACAATAAATCCAACCAACATACCATATATAAATACAATAATTTCAGAAAAAATATTTCTTTATATATATAATATAGTCAACGTAAAATTATTTCATTTACCTAATTTTAAAACAATGCTATGTCGAATTGCTATATTCAAGTGTCTAGAGATCCTTATCAATAACGTTAATTACTAGTATTGACCAGAATCCATAAGCCACTCAACAGATCCACCAACACAATATAAAACATTTTTATATCACTAAAAAATACGTGCTCATATATATGTATGTACACTCAAACTCATTCTAGGGTGCTTCTGAGCCTATCTATAATGAGTACCCCACTAAAGCCTATGTGTCCGCTAGCCTAAGCTCTGATACCAACTTTAATGAACCGTAATTTCGCACATTTCAAGCTGACAATAAACCGCACATGTCCAACTTGAATTGAAGGGAAAGACGAATAGTTAGGGGAAAGAAATAAGAAAAAAGAAAAGAGAGAAGAGAAAAGGAAAACCAAACAACACAGAATCACACAACGCAGCGGAACAACATATAATATAATATCAATGATCTTTACAAAAGAGAAACTGTAATATACATACATCAATCAGAGTATAACAATATCTCACTAATCGTCAGCCTGGATAGTTAAAACAACCTATCCTCACAAATGCTGATAATTTAAATAACCAATGCAGTGAAAAATAAACATATACGTGAATACGACTTGAAGATCTCCAGCTCGTCTTCAGAAGCACCAAAGCATCTACACTGAATCTATAAATATACTCGGTCAGACCAGAACATTGGAAGGGAATAACACCCGGATCAGTCTGGTAAACCAGCGTGAGAAAACACATCTTAATTGGATTTTTTTAAGTTTTAAAAACTTTTCAAAAGCAAAGGTATCTCGTAAGACCACGCCGCACATAAACACGGATGGGTTTTTACCTTACGATAACTAAAACACTTCATATCAAATCCTCTGATATTATAATGTGTCTAGGAAACAAATACATATTAGTCATAGCCGAAATTGTTACGTTAATTAAATTCCAGCATAATAGGTTTACAACTAAAACCGTAAAGACTTGTATTGGAGAATGGATTCCATACAATGACAGGTAAGGGACTACCTTCTGTATAGTACATTTCTAAAGGAATGTACCGAGGATCGACACTATAATCCTCTACATCTGGCAAGACTAGCCTACCCGAACACCCATATGGTGTCGAAAATTGAATCGAATATAACATCATCACGGTCGTTCCCAACCTATCTGTGGCCATAGCATACACAACAAATTCCAAAATATAGCGGGTAATCTAGGAAGGTGATGACCATACCGAATGGTTGTGAACCACATAGCCTTACGACATACTCTGTTTAAGCCATTTTCGGGTGATGAGGCCCGAGGTAACTATTACCTTTCACATAGCACCTTCCACTTCGAATGCCACATTGCCAATTCCATCACACACTATTGATTTCCACAAATGTACAACCTCTGAGCTCAATCCTTTCAGAGAAAGGTATTAAGTGTAGGAGAGTTACCTCCTACACCACCAAATAGATGTACGTTTGTAAAAATAAATGTACGTGCATTTAAGAAATGCAATGTTAGACATTCGTCCATACTAGTTATCCAGGCTGAGGACAAACGAAGGAACTCTCCTACTACATCCTATCGAGAATCAACCCTAGGATTAGTAGCGAGTAGTCCTTGCATCGAAGATTTTCAGAATAAAGCACTACTGCCACCATGTATATAATATGGAATCGAGGGGCTAGTGGCAAGTAGCCCTACACCATGAAGATCTCCACCTTTAAAAATCATCATCTTTAATAGACCTGCACTTTCGAACGCATACGTTGGTCCAAAGTGATTTTCGGATAAACTAATCCCGGTCTCTCCGAAACAACAATTGATAAGAGGACCTCAACCTCATATGGAAACCAAGTCTTGTAGACTTATCACGTTTCCAATTTTTAACTTGCCAACCTTCGGCCAAGAAGGAAGCTCAGTAGATTATAGTACCATACTCACTCCGCCCTACTCGAATAATCATTCTTAACACCAAACGATAATCAAGCCTACTCAGTTGGCCTCGTACTTACTGCCTACATCAAGTCAAGGAACCAAAAATGCCAAAAATACAATCTAGCACACAAGCAGTCACTCGACCTATTTAATTAGTCTTTTATTAATGAAATCACTTTCCAAATATTTATCTCAAAATATCTTTAAAATGATATATTCTCAAAACCATGTTAATTTTTCGATATTGGGAAAAACATTTCCATATACTTATCTCAACATAATTAATTTCTATATTTATAAAACTATGTTTATAAATCTCCTTTCTATTTTATAAAACTTCTCTTTATAAATTTCTTTATTTATAAAATTATATTTATAAATCCATTCCTGTATAAATCTCATATATATATATATATAATCCCATTTATAAATCTATTTACCAAATATCAATTACAAATCAATTTTTAATATCTATAAAACTCTGTTTATAAATATATTACTTTATTTATAAAATATTACTTTATAAATCTTTTATATAAACCATTTTTGAAATATTGGTTTCAAACTATTTCTATCTTCTTAAAAACTGTATTTCCTTTATAATAAAAGATGGAATTATTTATTATGTTTTTAAAACCTTTATATACAGTTCAAAAATCTCCATTTAACATATTTCACAAACTATCAGTTTATAATACGAAAAATTATACTTTTTATTCTATGTAAACTAAAGTCCTTCTTTTAATAATTCAATAATAATTATTAAAAATATACGTTATTTCAAAATCACTTTGAAATCTTTTAAATCAAAATCTTCACTTTATAGTATTTCGAAATACTAAAAATAAGGCCAAGTTCTATTATAGCACTAAATAAGCAAAATCATATCCATGTCATCAAATATAGCATCCAAAAAATCATATATCAAAACATATATGAAAATTAAAATCAACAGTGATGAGGAATCCTTTTGGATCTCTCTAACCTGTCCCCTTGCATCACATACGGTATATAATTATATAGTATGGGTCATCCGCAACTAGGCGGGTATATATAAAAAAATCAACCGCTCCAAGGGCGGGAATAAATCCTAACCAACTGATAAAACAATAAATCATCCATACAAGCAATAAACATGCATTAATAAAAAATATTTGCACTTATACAAAATAAAAGTGGGTCAAATAGATGAGTTTAACTCACATTATAACCCGATGACGCTGACGTGCTTCTGCTCAATGTAGTAATCGAACAACGTTTAATTTTTCCTAAAATTCCTGCAAGCTCTAAACTACTCCAATTCAACTCCATAACATAGTATTCGTCAATACAAACCTAACACGACTGTTCGCGTCCAAACCCGATCTCGTATGGACAAGATGCGGATGTTAGAATATTTAAGATTATTTAAATCTTAATTAACTTAAATAAATTAAGTTTAAACGTTAATTACCTCCCCCGTATCATTGAACAACCCAGGCCGTGCATTTTTTCAAACTCACATCGCTACGATTTTCTGATCATCACCGCCACCATGAGCCACCAGAGCTCGCGGTGTCATCACTGCCAAACGCCCTAGCCTCCAGCTTCCCATCGCCACCGACCTCGTCCTATCATACGCAACCATCGTCGAAGATGAACCCTTTTTGTCATCCCCATTCAACTTGAGTTCCATGCCGCCACGCCACATCGATTGCCGATCCAACCGTCCATCGCGCTCCCCACTCCACGTGGAGAAACTTTGTAGTTGGGGTCGGAGGCCAATACGGCCTGTGTTGGCTCCAATCGAAGACGACCGTTGGATGATGGTCGATAAAAATTGTAGCTAGGGTTTTGCAAAATGAAGGATGCTGATTATAGAAAAATAACCAAACACTATTCACGCTTTAAATTTCCGAACTCCATTCGAGGCATGCCGCTTGGCGTTCTATATCAAATAACCTCATTCCGAACACAATGGAACTAGTATCGAGGCATAATTCCATCATATACAGAAGTTAACTTTTAAAATCAAATTATATTAATTTAAATTCCTTTAATTATTTTCTACGCGTTTCGAGCTAGCAGACTAAACGATACGTCTGATCGCTACGAAATTCGTTAACATACAATAATTCACTATTACGGATCCAATGGGACTAGTTTCGTCAAAATCCGAGATAGTGCCCCAAAAGGCTATTTTCACACGTTAATTAAAACGAATCATTATTAAACTAGTTTAATCACTTTTAATTCAAATTTAAAAGTTTACTCTTCACTCTTATTTAAACAGAATTTAAATCAGCTTTCGAAATCATTTTTATTCCCATTAAATCCCTATATTTGAAATTCAAGCTATTTGACTTATAAAATTATATTTTCAATATTTAAAATTAAATAAATATTTCAAATTCAAATGATCAAAATCCAGAGTCATTACAGTTCTAGACCTTGCTCGTCTCCTTTTTGGGTTTGTAGATGTTATTGGATCCAATTAGTCTAATTTGGATTATGACATCACCTTTCATAAGGAAGGATAAATTTGTATTTTTTTGCTAGTAGTTGGAGCAGTTCAGCTCCACTCCTATACTTTAAAGTTATTAGTTCTAATAAAAAGTAGGCGGGCCACTATAAAAACCGGCTAGCTTTGCTAAAAAAATATTCACTATTTTCTATTTTCAAAGCTTAACATCGATTTAAGTTCAAAACTCCATTTTTAACTTATTTATAAAACACTTCATCCTTTCTATTCAATATATAACATTTTATTAAACAAAAATGAACTTTATTCATTAATTATCTTCAAACCACTGCAATAGACTAATTTTATTAACAATTTTAATAAATTTGGGTATAGCTCTATGATAGGTTGTTACATACTCCCCCCTTAAATAAGATGCATCCTGGTAATTAACAAGAAGGGTTCTATAACGATTTATTTCCTAACCATACACACAAACACACATGCGCACAAAACATACAAAACAAATAACACCTACTGTTGATGCCAAAAGTAGCACAACACTCAAAAACTTGTGGAAATATTGAGATCTAGCAAGAAATATCAAAAAAAGGAAGAAAAAACACCATAATTTTTATAATAGTTCGACAAACTTTAGCTTGTGTCCACTTTATATTTTGTTTATTGGATGTTTAAGAGACAATGGTATAAGATATTTACAGATCTAAAGCCTAGAACAGCAAATAGTTGCTTCCTAAGCGACTCTAATGGAGGATAGATGGGAGATGAAGAAGGATAAGTGCTAAAAGTCCTTTCTTAGTTACCATTGGGTTGATATTTACAGGGGAACTTGCTAGTAAAATCAGAGGCCCACGAAGTGCAAACTCCAAAAATTGAAGACTGAGAAAGTATGAAGAAAGATCGAGAAAGCAAGTAGAAAAAAACTCTCGACATCAACCAAAACAATCGATACCGAGAGCTTTTTATTGATGTTTGGCCCCCGATGCTCACTTTTGCATACTTGGACTTGGACTAGATATTTTATAGGCTCCCCATTCTTCTAGGCAGTTTCCCTGTAAATGGAAGACCTAGAGCAACTAGAGATAGACTTTTGGCACTTAATTTCTCTTTTATATTCTTATTCCGCAAACACTCTAAACACTCCCAAACACTAGATCCACTATATTGTAATCGGATTAGTGTTATAATCATTGTATTCTAGAGAGAATCAATCAATAATAAAGATTAACGTGGATGTAGGTTGGAGTATTTGCCGAACCACTATAAAAATTATGTCTTTTTTACTACTTTTACGTTTATTTCATTAGATCTATACATTTTTGGTGCTTTCAATTGCTTTTGGGGGTGTTTGTGCCATTTTTGGTGCAAACACTACATACCTATACACACTCGCATTCACGAACATGCACACCAAGCACACAATCAAACAAAACAAAGAACAAACACACATCCTGAAATGCATGAGTTGAGAACAACTCAGGATATGATCGTCACGTTAGCTCATCGGTCTCCCACGTACAATCCCTTAGGTTATCGGATCATTAAGTTTTTACTAATGAGACACTTTTGTTCATCAACTGCTTCACCTTCAAATCAATAATATCAGTAGGCTTGGTGGTGATAGGCAGATTATATTCGTCTCTAAGTCTCTATGTTGCCTTTACTATAAAATAGCATCTGAGTCTTGCACACATTTTTGTAGCTAGGAATCAGATCGATTCGATATACAATAGTACCCACATGCTGCACTATAGGATAAGGTCCAATAAATCTCGATGCAAGCTTGCAAAATTTAACAAATCTAACAATACTAAGAGATATCCTCATAAATAGTTAATCTCCAACTACAAACTTGAAACAAACCGCCATCCACGACGTCCCGATCCACATCTAAAAGTGACTTTGACATCGCGGATGTCATTGATGGTGGATCATTTTGAGTTAAAACATAAAACAGATCATAAAGTTATCTACAAAAATATCTACACTTTCTAAAACTCACATCGGAAGGAACCAAATATAATATCGAAAATAAAATACCATAATCCTAGATAAATAAAATGAACTATAACCGATAGTCCCTAGTTAGAAAATGTCTTTAAATGCTGAAAATAAATAAATTGTCTGAATGTCTGGGAAAATTTCAAATAGATAGTAGATAGCTAATGGGTAAATGTGTGTCTCCATCATTACCACCGTGCCTCCGAGATCACCACCAGTCCTCTCTACATACCTATAAGAGCAAAAAAAAGCAAGGAATAGAGGGGGTCAGACATACGTTTGACGAGTGATATGCATCATATAAGTGTATTGTATCAAAAAGCTAGTAGAACAACACTTATGCTTGAAAACCATACCTTAACCTATGTCACATGCACCCAACTAGTCAACTCAATACAATATAGTACTATGGGTATAATAAGGGCCCGGTGTGCTAAGATTCTACCATAATACTAACCGATACCCGAATACGGCTTCGAACGTAACCCTATCGAGGATCATATTCACATCTTAGGAATCCAAAACCAACGACAACACTATAAGGTTAGGGTAAAAAACCCACTCATCGTCGTCGAAACCATGTGCGACTCACTATTGAGAACTACATGTCTCATCCCATTATCGCTAGATGCCATTGGTCGTGCCAAAAAACTCATTTATCTGTAACAACCCGAAATTTTAACCCATAATAATTAATTCGTCAATTAATTAAATAATAAAATAACTTTGTGAAATTATTAGAATTAATCCACGGAAGTTGCACCATTGTGTCCGTGGTAAATTTTTGGTCAATTTCCATATATAGAACGTTAGAAACCGAGCTAATATGAACGGGAAACAAATTAAAAAAAATTCAAGAAGGAAAAGAAAATATATATATATAAAGGGCAGGTTGACTGGCCGGTCGACCTAGGCACCAAGGCGGTCGACCGCTCAGTCGACCCGCCTCTGCTATTTACGAACGAACGTTCGTTCGTTCGAACGTTCCAGAGCCTTAAACTGACATGTTTTGCATTCTTTATTTTAATCCGGTCCTTTTATTTTTGCATCCGATGGCTCCTATTCAGCCTATGACGTGGTTTCATCCTATTCAATCCCCAAATCCAACGGTCCGAGATCCACTTCTACCCTTTTAAATAGACCCCTAGACCTAACACTTTTTCTCATTCTAGGTTTACTCCAATTGGGTTCACCTTTCTAGGAAAGACCCTAAGCGGAATAATTTTTCCAAGGAGAAAATCATTATAGATTAAATTATTATACAACTCCAAGTGGATCCGGGAATACCAAAAGAAGAGCTTAGCACCAGAAGTGAGTGATTGTAATTATTTTAAGATTTCTTTAAGTGATTTAAAATAATAGGGTTTCCAATAGTTGTAGTTTTACTACGATTTTGGAATAGCCTTTTTATCAGTTTTAGATCTATTTTTCAGTCTATTCCCTTTTAGTTATTCTTTTTCAGTTAATTATAATTTATTACTGTTAAGCATAGTTTTTTGTTTATTTACAGTTTATTTACAGTATTTAAGTTTATTTACTGTTATTTATTACTTATTTACATCTTTTTCTACGTTTTGGATTTTATGCAAGCGTCTATTCTCTTCTTCCTCCTTTTCTTCGCGTATGGATTAGAATAGAATTAACGCGAAAATGGATTAAATTATAAGAATTCTGAAATAATGAAAGGTAAGATGTAAATTTTAAAGACTGTAATAAAATGGAATATTTAAGACTGAAATTATGCCTAATTATGATATTAATTGGACTGAATTAAAGAGATTGGCCTATTTATAATTATAAGATGTAAATTATAAAGACTGTAATATAAATGGAATTGACTTGAAATTATGCCTAATTATGATTAGAATTGGACTAATTAATAGGCTTAGTTATAACGTAAAATTATAACTAAAAAAGAGTAAAAGATGAAAGAAGCTTATTTTCACACTTAGACCTTGGGTTAAGTAATAAGCATGATTATAACGTAGGTTATAATAAGAAAAAGAATAGATTGAGGCTTATTTTAAGACTTGGGATAAATTAATAAGCGTAGAAAGTAAAGATGATAATAAAGGCTTATTTAAATAATTTATCTAAGTTAATAAGCAAAGATGAATGTAGAACCTGTACCATATAGCATTTCCTATTTGACAAAACGGTGTCTCACATTAGCCTGAAGTGAGATGAGGGCATGCTTATGCTAAGAATGGTAGTAATTGGTCAAATAGAAGTCCAAAGCATGGGGGATTTGGATAAGGGGTGCAACTAGATATTGTTTGGATGACGGGCCAGTACCAACAGCATTTCCCCTATTTTCTATGGACACACGGTGATCTCACAGTAGCTTGAAGTAAGATGAGGGGCACGCTTATGCTGGAGTTCGAGGTAATAAGAAGATCCAATAGGTGGAGAAAAAGGTAGCATGGGCATGGTGGCAGCACTACGCCATAAATGGCCTACTGCAACACAAAAAAAATGTTGGCTCAGGCCCGAAAAATGTTGCCATAGGTCTATGGCAACACTTTTAGGGTGATGCAATTTTTGCCGTTGCCTTAGACCTCAAAGGCAACATTTTGACTATCTAAGGCAACATAAGTAATATTGTTGCAATAGAACCCTATTTGGGTCTATGGCAACACCCATAGGTATCTGTAGCAACATTCCAAAATGTTGCTATAGAATTAACTTTCTGAATTTGTGGGGCCCACAATGTAGAGCATATTAGATTTTTTAATAAAAATAAATTTTTATTTAATAAAATGCTATTGCATAGAATTTGCTATTTAAACAGTAATTTATTTAAATAAATATTTTATTTCAACATTTGAAATAGTACAAATTCCTGACTCCGCTATTTTACAATTCAATGATATATAACACTGATATTCACATATACAGATATTCCTCACTACATCACTCAGTTCACTCATTACATATGCAGTTTTAATTTATACAGACACCGACACTAACAAATATATGACGAGCCGAAGGCGAGCCGAGTGCCAAGCCGAAGGCGAGCCGAGAAGCGGGTCCGGGCGCAGCGCCGGCGGGGGTCCGGGGCACCGCAGTCCCGGCGGGGATCGACCTATTTCATCCGATTCATCCGATTTCGGAAGATCGAGCCTTCTTTGAAACGACGTAAAATGATGCACAAATGAACACCTCCTGCGAATTTGAACACCTCCTCGATGATTGACTTTTGCAACTCTTTCATGGCTTCTTCTGAATCATCCGACCTTTTTCCAGCCATCATTCTTAGCAAATTGTTCAATGAAAACTGAAATAATCTTGCTTTTAGCTCCGCCTTGGTAAAAGACCTGAAACCATGATAAATACAAAATTGACATTTCATCGAACATGTTGCGTGTTAATAAGTAATACATTACCCTTCACTGCCACCATCCCCAAACTTCGGCAACTTACATCCCCAAACTGCTACAACTTACACTGCCACGAACCTCTACACAAAATTGACATTTCATCGAACAGGTCACGGACTTCGGCAGCACGAACCTCTACACTGCCACCATCTCCAAACTCCTACAACTTACAACCCCTACAGCCCTTAACCTATGCCAAAACACTCACCAAACCTCATTACCAACCCGTTGCCGCTGCCACTGCCAACTAGAATCTCATAGTTCCAAATCTTCACCCAAACCCACACATACTTCTAAACCACCAACCTCCATCCTCTAATTGCCTCACCAACAAACTATTTCAGTTGCCAAATTCGACTTCAGGTTGTCAAATCGCCTAATCGCCTAATCACCTTATCACAATCGCTGGTTACCCATTCCCACAACCCAAACAGACATTTCCAGATCTCGGCAACAAAGCAAACGGCGCTCGACATGTAGGCAAACAGCAGCGAAATTGGAGGTGAGAACGAAATGGGAACGAAGCTTGTCTGAGATCACTACCAAACTTTGAAAAAAGGACGAGATTTTTTTTTGGAAGAAAAAAAAAAGAAATGAAAATATGATTTGGAAATTAGGGATTTCGGAAATTGGGGGTGAGAACGAAAATGATATGAAAAGTAAAGCGGGAAAACGAAAATTTGTGGTAAATTGTAGCGGTGATCCAGTTTAACAATCAGATTAAATGTAGATCGTTGGATCGTATTCACGCGGATTGCTAATTTTATTAATTTTTTAATCTGAATACATCTATAGCAACACTATATAAAAATGTTGCATCGTGTTACACTTTTTTAGCTAGAGCAACACATTTTTGTGGCTAAGGTAACACCATAAATACAACATTGCAGTAGGACCAAAATTTATATCTATTGCAACATTTTAGTATGGGTGTCTATTGTAGACACCATTGCCTTCTGTGTAGGGAGCTATATATATCGTCCGGATCCACAGTGGGTGCTTTGTGCATCTTTCATAGATACCAATGGCTGCTGTGTGGGGAGTTATATAGCGTCTGGTCTACAGTAAGGTCTACGGAGTAGCAGGTCGATCAAAAACGGTAGAATTAGGGTTACATCCTAATTACATGATTAGGAATTCAGCCTAATCAAAGCAGAAATCAAGGACAAGTGCAAGCAATCAAAGTTGACCTATCTTATAAATTGAGCAATATTTAATCATACTTATTTCTAGTTTATCTCTTTCCTATTTCCTTTGTTATCCTTATTTATGCTAGAAATATTGTAGAGTCTATTACTTTTATCTTGCTTAAAGACTCTAGTAATTACTATCATTCACCAGACTTTTAGTCTGACCCACTCCTATATTTTCCCCTTTCCCCCCCCCCCATAGGTAATCAAGGGAGAAGTCGGTAGATTGTTGTTGCTTGTAGTTATCTTGGAGGAGATTTCTACTATGTATTTCTTTTATTTTCAGCTTTTGTTCTTTCTATGTACTGGCTTATTATGAGAGATATTATGTACTCTGATTTTTGAGACTATGAGTTTTTGTTTCATCAGACATATTGGATTTTTAGACATGTATGTGGTATTTGGTATTTGACTTATTTATGAAGCAATTATGTAGTTTTGTTTTAATTAAGTTATTATTTTAAGTTTTCGCTGTTTTTATATATTTTTGTCTTGTGAATCTTAGTCTCTGTTTGCCTTAGTTATACCTACAATGCACCACGCCTTTTAATGTGTCCTTTTGGGTATCTTAAGGGGTGTGGGGTATTTCAGTTGGTATCAGAGCCTAAGGTTGCAGGATTCCAAAAATTTATTTTAAAAGTAAAAGTATTTTCCAAAATAACTTATTTTAAAAGTATTTTTCATAAAAGAACTCTTAGAAATAGTTTTTAAGTATAAAAGAGTTTTTATAAAAATCCCCTCAAAAGTCCAAATCAATCTCCCTTCGACTCTTTCCCAAACTATCCTTTTCTTTTCGTAGAATGGTGGATGCCCCGAACCTTCTCGAGGGAATTTCAGTCCCAGTCTGGTTTCATAGGTATCTACAACCCACGACTCCAGAGGTGCATGGGCAAGCGCCCAACCCTACACCAGTGGGTGGGAATCCCATCAACCCACCTGCCGCCATCAATTTCTCTAAGTTTTGTAAGGATTTTGTGAGTTTGGGTAGAAAGACTTTTTTTGGCACGGAGAATTCAGAGGAGACGCGAGCTAGGTTGGAGAATATGAAGCAAAGGTTTAGTCGATTTGGTTTGGAGGACCGACAGAGTGGTCAACTTATATCTTGGCAGCTGGAAGACGAGTTTAAGTGGGTTCCTACAAGCTCTAAGAAGCCATAGTGGAAGGGCAAGAAGGATAAGAGGAAAAGGGAAGGCCCTTAGAAGCGAATCAAGAAAAGTGGGAGATGTAAGCATTGTAGAATGACTAGTCATCACGCAAGAGACTGCAAGAGAGAGAAGGTGAAGAAGTGTTACAGCTGTGGACAACTCGGTCATCTTAGTAAGTTTTGTCTTCAGAAGATGGGGCAGGGAGCGAGTGCACCTGCAACGTAGATTCAGGCTTTGGATGCAACACCTTCCAGTAGCGGACTGGATCGAGGTGGGAAAATTTGGTTTCTATTTCTGATTTTCCCATTCAGACTCTTTTCAATCCTAGAGCATCACACTCTTTCATCTCTAGCTCTTTGGTAGATTGTTTGCACTTAGACATCTCTTTAGTAGTAGACCACATTATTGTTTCAAACCCCATAGGAGGATCGGCACACTTGTCTATGGTTTGAAGGGGTTTGAAAATTTTTATCCTAGGCGTAGAATTTGACTGTGACGCATATGTTTTGGGATTTTCGGGGTATGGGATGATTTTGGGAATGGATTGACTATCCACATATGGAGCTATATTATACTACGAGAGGAGAGTCGTCCGATTAGAGGCATGCATCAGTAGGACTCTCAAGATTTTATGAGACCCGCAAGGGTCAGTTATGTTGAGCTTCCTTTATTCCTTCGATTCATCATCATCAGAGTTAGATTCGGTTCCTGTCATTAGAGATTTTCCAAACATCTTTGAGGAGTTTAGGGAACTACCCCTCCAAGAGAGATATTGACTTCAGGATTTATTTCGCTAGCCAGTAGCATTACCCGTAGGGCATATGGCACCTAGGGAGAGGAAGGAATTGAGCAAGCAAGTTCGTGAGCTTTTGGGGAAAGGTTTCATAAGAAGGAGCATATCAGAGTGGGGAGCACCAGTCGTCTTCGCTACTAAGGCAGACGGTTCCCTTCGACTTTGCGTAGACTATAGAGAATTAAATAAAGCTCACGAAGAAGAACCATTATCCACTCTCTAGGATAAATGATCTTTTCGACCAGTTAGTTGGCTCTTCAGTATTTTCCTAGCTTGGTCTAGCCATTGGATTTCATCAGCTTAGGGTAGTTGATGACAGCATTGATAAGGCCGCATTTAGGAAACCTGACGGATTCTTTGAGTGGTTGGTTATGTCTTTTGGGCTAACCAATGTCCCAGCCTATTTTATAGATTTGATGAACCATGTTTTAGAAATGTCCTAAATAAATTTGTGGTGGTATTCGTGGATGATATCTTGGTGTTTTCCAAGAAGTATGGAAGAGCATGTTATTCATCTAAAGGAGGTTCTTCGTACACTTCGTGTTCATCAGCTGAAGACATAATTCTTGAAGTATCACTTTTGAAGTGCGTTTATTGAGGCATAGAGAATGTCTGCACATGGTAGGGATTTAAGAAATAGTTTTGTACATTTAGGATCAGACTGTGAAAATCCTAAGAGAGGTAGGCAAAGATTAGGGGATGTACAATAGGTTCAGTTGATAAGAGAAGTTGAAAACCCATGTGTAGATGAAAGGCTTTAGTAAGGAAATTGGATTTCCAAGGTTTAAAAAAAGTACTCCTAGGTTAGTAAGGACAAAATCCACTTTATGCCAAGCCGAATAAAATGAAATTTTAAAAAGAAATGTAATTGTTAGAATTGAAAATTTTCATTGTTAATATTTTCTTTTAGAAAATAAATATGGGGTCTTTGAAAAGTGGTATGAAATTTAAGTTGGTTTTTATATATAATGAAAAATTGGAATTCTTTTTGAAGAATTATGGAGTGTATATATATATAACTCACTTGTTTCTTTGTATGTAAACAAAGATTTTAAATATAAAAACCTAGAGTGTATCAAGTATCGAAAACGTAGATTACAACTTTTATTGTTGTAATAAATGTTTTCGGGAAAAATAAGTGGAGCATAGACTATAACACTATTGTTATAGTAAGTGACTCTCAAGAGAAATATTTTTACATAGGTATATGAGATTTATTGGTACTTATTTAAATTGAATCCATACACTAGTATTTTTTTGGGTTGTAGTAACGGTGTTTTACGCAACATCCGTTTTAACCCAAATAAAAATGTATTTTGTAAAGTAATTTCTAAGTATAGAAACAAAATGGTTTGTAAAGTACACTTATTATTTTTAATAAGTATAAGGAAGTGTTTTTGCAGTTATGGAAATATTAAAACAGTTTTAAAGATGAGTTTTTTTTAAAGGAAAAGGTGTAAGTTAGATATTAGAAAATATTTATCATAGAAGGATATAAATTAAACATACTTTAATATATTGAAATGAAAAGAATAATGGTATGGTTTTTTATGAAACCAATAAAAATGTTTTGTGCAAGTTACAAGGAATACATGAAAGAGATATACAAGGTATGAAAAGCACCATATTTTGTATAGCCTATTTCGAAAAATATAAAATAAGTTCCTTGTAATTTCACATAAACATGAAATTCTCTTTTAAAAGGTTCAGAGAAAATTTTAGCGTTAATAATTTCCCATTTGAGAAAGTAGTTCCAATATATTAAGGTATGAGACCATAAGGTATAATAAGAAGATGTTTTGGAAACACATAAAAACAATTTAAAGATATTTTAAAAGAAAATGGTTTGGTAAAAAAGTAAATAAGTATTTGGAAATAAAAACTTAATAAAAGTTAAATTTAAAAATTCCTAATTTTTATAGAAAAAGCTGTAAAAGTCTTTAAAAGAAAATGAGGAATAAGTTTTAGACTTAAAAATTTGGAGGTTTTTCCCCTCTAGGTTTGGGGAATAATGTTAAGTGACCAATTATTTTTGAATTTAATAGAAACTTTAAAATAACACATTTAAAGACAAAGATTTTAGGATTTGATGCTTTAAAAAAATAGAAACCTTAATTTTTAAAAATGGAATTATAAACATCGAGCCAAACTCCTAAATGCGAAGTAGATAGGAATCATTTCCTACGGGTAATGGTAAAGGTGTAAGGCTACAAAAGAGACAGCAGTAATAACTTTTGGAAGTAATAATAGAGTTTCTATAAAGTGTATAGGACTCTAGTGAGAACCTAGGAATGTTGATTCATGTGAGCAGACTAAAGAAGAACAGTAAAATGGAGTTAGTAAAAATTATAAGATACGCATGGTTGAGAATGGATATTCCTAATTTTGGAAGAACTTGGGTAAAGCATCTTCCTTTAGTGGAATTCGCTTAAGATAGTAGTTCTCAAGCTAGCATTATATCTGTTTATATATTACATCGTCAGAGTACAACAAAATTCATAACACACAACTGGACAGTTATCATAACCTGTCCTCATAAATCTGACTTGCAGTTAAACAAACACAGAGGAATATTCATCAAATATGTGTGATACGTCTCGCCATCCAGCTCGTCTCCTGAGCTCTATAGCAGTCCATCCAGAATCTGTACTCTATAATACTCGGTCTGACCCAAGCATTATAGCTAAATAACACCCGAGTCAGTCTAGAAAACCAGAGTGAAAAAACACACTTAATTGGATTATTAAAGTTTTCAAAATCCTTTGAAATCAAAGGTATCTCGTAAGACCACGCCAAAAATAAACATGCCGAGTTTTTACCTTACGATAACCAAAATATTTTTATCAAATTCGTCTGATATTATAATAGTGTCTAATAGAAAGTAAAATAGAATCTAGCTGAAATGCTTGCATCTCACGTTTCAGCAATAGTTGGGCACAATTAAAACCGTACAGGCGCTTATTGGAGATTGGATTTCATACAATGGCAGGGCTACTAGTGTACCGCCCGTCACAGTACGTGGTCTAGATCACCGTAACGAGGATCCACCCTGATCCCCTGCTACACAAGACCGGAGCTACCCCTTACTGGATAGTCCGAATAAGATCACCCCGCGATTGGGATCAACAACCGCCCACTAAGCCGAATAAAGGAACCTCTAGACAGGGATGACCTTACCCTAATTAGTTGCTAGCCACTTAGCCTTGCGTGCACCTCCCCTGTTTTAGCCATTCCCGGTTGATGAGGCACGAGGTTAAGCGTTACCTTATTAGCACACATTCACTTAGAATGCTCATCGTCCTCCTGACGATGTTCTGACAGCATTCATCCATACAAGTCCGTTCCGGGTCCGAACGGAACCGAAGGCACTACTCCTACTACATCCATTTTGGAATCACCCTTAGGATTAGTAGCGACTAGCCCTTGCACTTCACTGCTCCATCTTTGACTCCAAGCTTTTGTCTTCCTCATGAAAATGTTCAACTGGATCGAAGTGGTTTTCGGGAAATAAATCCCGATCCCGATCTCTTCGAAACGATCAGCGCATTGTCCAATATTGATAGTCGGTTATTTAACTATCACATAACATCCACAAACAACATTAGACCTTAATAATTTTTCCCAAATTATTTATTTCAGAATAGCTTCGCAAGATATTTTTCTACACTACAACCCTTTAAAAACAGTTTTCAAATCACTTTTCTCTCGCGAAATAAATTTCCAAATATTGTTTATTTCCACTGAAAATCACTAAGTCTAAATACTTTAGATTTTTTTAAAAAAATTAAATTACTTTATCCAAAATATATACTTTAAAACACTTAAAATAAAAAAAAAATTTAAAACACTTTATTTGAAAATACTAACTATGAAATTTTCTAAAAATTCTCAAGTAAAACATAAGCCAAAACAAATTTTAAAATAAAAATAAAAATAATGAAATTCTATACAAGTTTTCAAATAAAAACTTTAGCCTACTATCTTTAAAATAAAACTACTTTATAAAATATAAATATAAATAATTATTTTTTTAAATCATAATACCAATTAACCTTTCAAAATAATTACTACTATAAGTAATTTAATAAATATCTACCTTTAAAATTTTAAACAACTTAAATAATAATTTCTCAAAAACATTCCTTTTAAACAACTTTAAAACTTTTAACTTATACTTAAAAATCTGTTTCGAAAACGTACTTGGCTTTTTAGGGAAATACACTATCCTTTCACACCTTTAAAATTAAACCACTATTTATTTTTAAAACAAATTACCCATTCCTTTATAAATTTCCACCGTGAAGTTATACTTCAAATATCCACTGATATGTTATTTCACTTTATAAACCCAGTTTATAAATTCCATAGTCTCATCCTCCTTTAAATCACAGTTTCAAACGCTTTAAATCAATTCTCAAATCGATTTCCAAACTTTGTTCCATTTAAAAATAAATTCCTTTACTTACTTAAGTTTATTTAAAAACCCACTAATTTCAGATTTACTTCTATATTTATGATTTAAAAATCTTATTTTAAACTGAAATATCCACTTCATACCTTATTCAAAATTCTAACCTTTTATTTCCTCCCAAACATTTAAATCTTAAATTAAAAATAAAATCCTTTAAATTTTTAGACAATATCACTTAAGTCTCCAAAACTCTTTATTTTATTTATTTAAAATCTCTATATTTATTCCCATACTCAGAATTTATTTAATAGAATTTAAAAATCAAACTTTTCTACTTTTCCAACTTCAATCTTTTAATTTACCCAAATTCACTATAATTATTTTACTTAAAAATTTCACTTTTATTTCCTTTAAAATTCCAAGCTTTATATACTTTTTATTTTCTCAAATACCAATATATATTTAACCAAGCCATAGCATTCAATAATTTCAATTCCCAATGAAATCAATAAAATCCATCACAGATTATCTCATAAAACACATCGCTGAATATAAAATAAATTCAACGTTCTGAGGAATCCAGTTGGATCCCTCCAACTTGTTTCCCTGCATCCACAGATGTTAGCACAATATAAAATACCAATTCCACTTCGAGGTGGAATATCGCGGTATATGGGGTCATCCGCTATTATGCGGGGCGCATAGGGTCTCATCCGCTATATAATGCGGGAATCAATCACTCCAATATATATATATATATATATACACACACACCCACACACACACACTACCATATATACTATCACATCCAGACTGATAATAATCAATTCAAGCAATCAATCCAATCATTTAAATTTAAACTATTTAAATTTTAACGGAAATCAAAATGAGTGAGATTAACTCACCTTTGATTTTGTTTGCAGTCCATTACCGTCTCGACTTGTTTTTCATGAATTTTGACCTCACTACTCCATTGATAAACGCGACCCATCCTCCTCCAATCGAGATTCCCAATCGACGTCACTGAAGATCACGGCCCCCATCGGAATCAAACCCGAGTTCGAAACCTCAGCTATCAGCGCGTCCATGCGAGCAACCCGCTCGAGTCCTGGCCACCGCCCTAGCGTCACTACCGAAACCCACACGTGCTCGCGCCCAACGCCGAAGCCCTAGCCCATCTTCCTCGTTCGAGCCGTTATTCCCCAGCCACGATAAACGTGCCTCATTAAAATTGAATCCTATTTGAAACTTGCTCGAGGACGAAACCGATTCCGTGAGGTTTTTTTTAATTGGAAAATGAAGAATGGAACGGTATTTTTTATTAGAGAGGAGTTCGATTCATTTAGCTAGGCCGCCATTTCTTATTTCGAGTTCGAAGAGGAAAGGCGAATTCGAACTGAAGCTTGCGGAAAATAAAAACATGATTTTGCTTTTATTATATTTTTAAAATGCTCGGTTGTTAATAAAAGAAGAAGAGGACATTTGGTACGTGTAGGTGATAGATGGCGTGAACCAGAGGACAAGTGGCTAGGGTATGGAAATATAAAGTTCTAGTGTGAATTATTTTGACCAGTTAAATTATTTAAATTTTAAATTTAAATCGTCTCGAAATCACCACTCAAAATTTTGACTTCCTATCGAGGCGTGCCGCTAGGCGTTTATAATGTTAAACCCCTATTCTGAACGCAATGGAAAAGGTTTCGAGTCCTGATTTGATCGTATGGAGAAGATAGATTTTTGGACCCAGTTATTATATTAAATTTTCGATATAGATTAAGTGCGTTTACCTACCGTACGATCACACGACAACTTCAAACACTATGAAAATTGAAATCCGATAATAATACAATATTACGGACCCAACGGAACTGGTTTCTTCGAATTCCGAGACTGTGCCTCGGAAGGCTATTTTTAAATACCGATTTAAACGATATATTTCAAAACTAAAAAAACCATCTTTAAATTCAATTTTAAAAGTTCTATTATCTTCAGTATTGTTAATAAAATTTTATAAGCCATTAAATTATTTTTAACCAGCTTAAAATCCAAGATTCACTATTTTAACCAATTTCCAATTATTAAATTCAAAAATTTAATTGCCAAATAAACAGTGATATTTGAAATTCAAGTTAAACTAACTTTCAAATATTTAAAATAAATTAAATATTTCAATTTCAAATATCCAGAAATTCCGGGTCGTCACATTCCTCCCCCCTTAAAAGAATTTCGTCCCCGAAATTACTAGTTAGGAAGAATGATCCAATACCCGTTCGTCATTTCCCAAAACCAAATAGTTTTTGACAACTTCCCACAACAATCTTTTTATTAAAGACACTCTATTACCCTTACTAACTTCCTAAACTCTTAGGCTCCAAACAATATCACTTACTCAACCATTCAAATTTTAATTTAAAACCAAAATTTAAACTATCCAAAATTTTCTCAAATTTTTCTAACTCTCTAAATTTTCGAAATTTTTTGCCAGCATCTCCTTTGCGCGGCTAGATCAGTACAACTACAAAATGCGTCTACGGACCTCCAAATTTCAAAAGAAAACAAAATGCCAAGTGGCTAGATCAGAAACCCATCAAATCTCATATGCCAATTTAAATACATACCTTTGTCGACCAATTCAATTTATTTTCTGAATTCAAAACACCAATTTCCTTTCCTTTAAAACACCTGTATACTATTTAGCAATAATATCCAATCATCGCATTCAAAATCATTTTATTCCCTTCTTTATAAAATTTTCAATATCTATTTCATTCAAGTCCGTATGATGCACACATATCATCCGTACGCAATAACAAATCCAATCGCTCACTCGATCACAAAATTTCACTTCCAAACTAGTATCGTTCCCCCGACTTCCTAGTGCGAACTCTGATCTGGTTTCTTGATCAGAAACTATCATTCTCCTTGTATAGCCATATACTATGATAGAGAATTTCCAGAATCAATCAAAATTCCATATCCAGGGTTCGCCTTCGAAAATCGAGTGAAAAATCCCAACTTGGATCGGTATAACTACCTAGAAATTCTGTGCTCGAATTCTGGATTGAATCGTTATGCGAATAAAATAATATAAGTACATCCTACGTATTTATCTCAATTGATTATTAACTATATCAATTTTCTTTTATTCACATTTAATTTGATTTCCAAACACCCTATTCACAATTATCCCATTTCACACTTTACTTAATCTTCATTCAAAGATTAACTTAAAATATTTTCCCAATACCAATTTTTACTTAAGAATTGTACCATCCCTTTCTTAAGTTCAATATATATATTTTAAACAACTTTCCTATATTAATTTTCACTTCACCTCTTAAGCCTTTATATCTATTTTCGTTTAACTTAATTTCCAAATCCGTTTGAATTTAATCTACCTTCCATTTTTAAATATTGAATTCAATTCACCTCATCTCAAGCCATACTTAATTAATCATTTCTTTAATTAGTTCCACTCACAAATTTATTTATATCTCAAACACTTTTTATTTCCAAACCTTTATTATTCCTAGTCCACTTTGAACTAATTCTCCAATTTTACTTTACTTAACACAATTTAAATTGAATCCCAATATTCATTTTCAATTCACTTGCTTACCCATTTAAATCAATTAGTTTACTTACTAATTTTATTTTCAATCCTTTGTTTTATTTAGTCCAATTTGACTAATTCCCATTTCACACAATTCAAATTAAATTTCCATATTCAGTTTCAATCCTATTTTGCTAAAACTAAATCAATTTGTTCATTTACGAATTTATTTCCAACTTAATGATTTTATTTAAATGGCCATTCCCTTTAGCTTACTTAGATTCATTTCCTCGAAATTCACTTTTATTTAACTAAATTCAATTTATATACCTTCAACTTTAAATATTAAATTCTACCAACTATCTCCCATTTATCTCTGATCCATATCATTATTTTTAATTAGTCCCATTTACTAATCTCTTTTAATTCACTTTAATTAATTAGCTTACCTTCCACTTATTTTGTTTTCACCCTTAATTATTTTAATTTAACTCTTCTTAAGTTAGATTTTATTCTAACAAATTTCAAATTTTATAAGTTCCCAAACTCATTTATATTTCATAAACATTTTAAATAAGCTTCCAGAGTCTTTTAAACACTTATTCAACATTTCAAAAATCATTTTTGAAATCAATTCTATATACATAATTCGTTTGCATATCAAATTATCCTTAGAATTTTTAAAACCAAACCCAATTTTGCAAACAACTTCAATTTTAATACATTTGGCAGCAAATTCCTCTCTTGGAAACTCGAAAATGAACATCGATGATGCTCCAGTCATCACCGAAGTTATTTTCCAACGACCGAAAAGAGTTCAGTGCTTTATCTCTTTAGAACATTTCCAAATATTTTTAATTCCAAATCTCACCAGTTTCAAATTCAATTCAAAAATATTTCCTAAATAATATCACTATTATTTCTCCAAAACCTTTGAAAACCATCTTCAACCCAAAGGAATTAAATTTTCTCAAAATTTCAAATCCCGAACACTTTCAATCCATATTCAAAAATTACTCTGGAATTTTTATTTCATTTTCAATTATAAATAACATTTATAATTCACATTTACAAATCCCATTTATTATATAAATTTATTCCTTAGCCTTTATATAAAATTTTAAATCACTAGTTCAATTTCCACACAACAATGATAATTTAATATTATCATTTCCTAACAACCAAGCAACCATATACAACTATAATAATTTACGAAAAAATATTTCTTTTATATACAAAAATAATTTGGGTAAAATTATTTCATTTACCTTATTTTAAAACAATACTGTGTCGGTTTATCTTGTTTAAGAGTTTAGAAATCCCTATCGATGACATGGCGTCCCACATATCGACCAGAATACATAAACACTCAACCGATAAGTCAACACAATATAAAAAAAATTTATATTCACTAACAAATACGCGCACATATCTATTAATACACTCAAACTCATTCTAGAGTACTATGGACTCTATTTTTAATGAGTAATCCCCCACCAGAGCCAAGGTTCTCGCATAACCTTCAGCTCTGATACCAACTGTAACGACCTGATTTTTCGATGCCCAAAAATCGACATCAATATGTCCACTATATCAAATGCCGAACAATCGAATGCCGGAAAACCGAATCATTAGGGTTAAAGAAGAAGGAGGTAGAAGAAGAAATAGAAAACAACATCAGAATCTCACAAACGCAGCGGAACAATATATAATAGATAAATGAATAATCTTTAATACAAAAAGAATTATATATGTTTATACATTACATCATCTGAGTACAACAAAATTCATAACACACAACTGGACAGTTATCATAACTTGTCCTCACAAATCTGACTTGCAGTTAAACAAACACAACGGAATATTCATCAAATACGTGTGATACATCTCGCCATCCAGCTCGTCTCCTGAGCTCCATAGCAGTCCATCCAGAATCTGTACTCTATAATACTCGGTCTGACCCGAGCATTATAGTTAAATAACACCCGAGTCAGTCTGGAAAACCAAAGTGAAAAAACACACTCAATTGGATTATTAAAGTTTTCAAAATCCTGTGAAATCAAAGGTATCTCGTAAGACCACGCCACAAATAAACATGCCGGGTTTTACCTTACGATAACCAAAACATTTTTATCAAATTCGTTTGATATTATAATAGTGTCTAATAGAAAGTAAAATAGAATCTAGCTGAAATGCTTGCATCTCACGTTTCAGCAATAGTGGGGCACAATTAAAACCGTACATGCGCTTATTGGAGATAGGATTCCATACAATGGCAGGGCTACTGGGGTACCGCTCATCACAGTTTGTGGTCTAGATCACCGTACCGAGGATCCATCCTGATCCCCTGCTACACAGGACCGGAGCTACCCCTTACTGGAAAGTCCGAATAAGATCACCCCGCGTTTGGGATCAGCAACCGCCCACTAAGCCGAATAAAGGAACCTCTAGACAAGGATGACCTTACCCTAATTGGTTGCTAGCCACTTAGCCTTGCGTGCACCTCCTCTGTTTTAGCCATTCCCGGTTGCTGAGGCACGAGGGTAAGCGTTACTATAACGACCCTGAATTTTTGACATTTGAAATGTGAATATTTAATTGAGTTTAAATATTCGAATGATTGTTTAATTTGAAATTCGAATATCAGAATGAATTTGGCAATTAAAATTTTTGAATTTAATTTATTGGAAATTGGGTAAAATTTTGAAATTTGAATTTCAAGCTTGTTAAAAATATTTTTAAGGCTTAGAAAATTTATATTGGTAATTCTGAAGATAATAAAAGCTTCAGAATTGGATTTGAAACTGTTTTGCTCAGTTTTGAATTTTATCGTTTAAATTGTATTTAAAAATAGCGTTCCGAGGCACAGTCTCGGAATTCGACGAAATTAGTTCCATTGGATCTGTAATAGTGTTTTACTATTGGATTTCAAATTTCGTAGCGTTCAGAGTCGTTATGTGAGTGTACGGTATAAAAACACTAAGAAATAATTAATCGTTTTAATTTAAATATCTTACATTATTTCATCTGTCAAAATCTTTTCCCATCAGCCGTAATATTTCTTTTCAGCGTCTCCAATACGCAACTCTTCACCTCATAATTAATCACGCCACTTCTTTTCTTACTTCCTCTCGTTCAACATCGATCTCGTTCAAAAGAAGGAAAGAAAAGTGAAAGCTTCAGAAAATAAATGGCCGAACCAATTTAACAAAAGAATTCATTTTTTCCTTTCTGTGATTCTTAAATTGCGGCTTCCCCTTTTATTAACAAAAACAAATCAAATCGAGTTCAGTTAAACGAATGGCCGATTAAATCTCTGCTATGCTTTTGTCTTTCGAAAAGATTCCCCCTCCTTCCTTTCAAAATCGAAATGAAAATCTAAATCCCGAGCCGATCTCTTCGTCCCAGTTAAGTCGAACCTTCATCCCTTGCCGTTCGTTATTTCTTCCAAGAAAGGGGATCGTATCGTAGACACGCGATTCGAAATCGCGTTCAAAAGGGGCCGAACTCGTTCGAAGATGTATGCATCGTGACATTATCGCGAGCTTAGGTCGAGCTAGAGCCTGCTTGGGAATCAAGTTAGCAGTGCGAGGTCGGAGGGTTCGAGCAACTCCATGCGGCGACGTGCTGGGTTGGAGCTTGGTCGACAGTAAGGTATACGCAATCTTCTTTCCCAATTTAAAAATTTATAGATATATATGTGTATATATATACACAGTAAAGAAAATTTCTGTTGTTTATTTACAAAAAAAAGGATTAGATGAACAGCAGGAGAAAAATGTAAAAAGCAGTCTCCTTAATTAAATGTATATATACAGAAAGATTTTGAAATAAATATATAGAGGTTTTAAAAGTTTGAGTTTATATAAATTAGTTTTTTTAAACTTGCATAGATTATTTTTATGAGTATATATATATATATATATATAGTTTCAAAAGAAAAATTAAAATACATATATACATTTTAAATTTGCTTGTTTATTTTAAAATAGTGTATTAGGGAGATTAACTTAATTAATTATTTTTTTAACTTAAAATTTATTTAGGGAAAAATTAGTTAAATAAAATAATTAGTTAATTAAATCTACTAAATGAAAATTGATTGTTCGATCTATTCGAATATTAATAATTTGTATAAAATTGTTTATACAAGGTTTGAAACCGTGAAGAAATGGTCAAAATGAAAGTGGATTGCAAAATAAAAGCAAAGGTGAGATCTTCTCACTCAAATTAAAAATTGGAAATTCAGTTATTGATTGATTGATTGTTTGGGTGATAGTATATATAATATTATATAGAAATATATATATATATTGGAATATATATATATATATATTGGAGTTGTTGATTTCCCGCATTATATAGCGGATGAGACCCTATGCGCCGCATAATAGCGGATGATATTTATAAATCCCATATACCGCGATATTCCACCTCGAAGTGGAATTGGTATTGTGCTAACATCTGTGGATGCAGGGAAACAGGTTGGAGGGATCTAACTGGATTCCTCAAAATTATATGAATTTGTTTCATATATTGTATGAATTTGTTCCATATGATGTGTGATAATTTGTTTATAATCTGTGAATAACTATATTGACGATTGAATTTGTTGAAGGCTATAATTTAGCCGAATGTATTTTTGGTATCGTTGGATACCAGAAATAAATAAAATTTGATTTTTTGAAATTAAAGTAGGAAATTTGAAGTAAACCTCTTTTGAAAGAATTGGTTGAATTTCAAAGAAGGAATTTAAAAGCATAAAGTTGATTTTTGAAATCTTATCGAATTATTGCCAAAATATGGGAAAAGATTTTTATAAATGGATTTTGAATAGTATTATTCGAAAGTTGGAAAATTTATTTAAAATGGAATTTTAAATGGTTTGGAAGAGATAAAGGATTTTATTTTAAAAGGTGATAAGTTTCTAGAAATCAAATTGATAATTGATTTGGTATTTGAAAATAAATCTTTGAGAAATCGATATGAAAATTTATTTGATGTTGAATGAAAAATTGATTTATGTTGAAATAAATTGGAAATCGATTTGTAAAATGATTTGGTAATTGGAAATAAATTTAGAAATCGATTTGTAATTAATTTGAAATTTGGAAAAAACTTAGAAATCAATTTGTAATTGATTTGGTGTTGAAATAAATGTTTGGAAAATCAATTTGGAATTTGAAATAAATTTTGAAATCCATTTGGAAGTTGATTTGGAGTTGAAAGTGAATATTTGGAAAACGATTTGAAAATCGTGTATAAGTGAATATTTGGAAATTTAAATTCACAATGGAATTTATAAAGAAAAAGGGAAATGAATAATATCGGGAATTTTTATTCCAAGAGTGAAAAATGATTTGAAATTTGTTTTCAAAATGTTGAAGTGTGGAAAATATATATCTTACGAAGATATTTGAAATTTAATAATTTGGGAAAATTATCTAAATTGGTTGATTGTTGTGAATGTTGTTGATAGTTAAATAACCGACTATCAATATTTGCCTTTCAAATGGCACTTCAATTTGTTTTTAAAACAAACGCTCATTATTCGGTTAAGCCGGGAGAGGACTTTGTGTCATATAACCCATTCTGAATAGTGATATGTCGTGAATGGATAACATTTGAAGACCGGTGTGAAGATCGGGTATTTTCGAAAATGAAAGGACAACCTATCAAATATCTCTGCACCGAGTTGCTCCGATATAGAGATTTATATCACTCTTCTTGTGATGGGAAGTCCGAACGTGATTAGTGAATACCTGGATTGCAAGGGCTTCTTCGGAAGTGCCTTCGGTTCTGTTCGAACCCGGAACAGACTTGAATGGTTGTATGTCTGACATTACACTTTGAGATATAAAGCTGATTTCTTTCAAATACATTTCTGTTGGTGGCGGAGAATTTATTCTCCTAGCTTAACACCCTTCTCTGAGACGTATGAGCTCAGAGGTTATGTAGTTGAAGGTTATCTGTGATGCCCCACCTCTATACCCACGCTAGGCAAGGACACTACGGTGTAATGCCGTCGACTAGCGCGGAGAATAAGGCTGTTGAGGAGCGACCATCTGTGTAATTGCTTTGTGCGAGTACCGATATGCCAGATAAAAATATAACTTTTCATCCCAAGAGGAAATCCGACATACAGATACAAACTCAAAGCTACTACACAGTGGCTATATGGACCTCGGAAAGAAATATAGAAATAAGCATAACATAAATCAGCCACAGACATTTCATATCACAAAGGCGGAAATAGATATGAATATAACACATGAAAGTGTACATCAGAGTAGTGGTCAAATAAGATCCACAATAACACAAAAGAATAGGTACAAGTGCAAGACAATATAATATGTATACATCAAGGAGTCTAATCTCAAAAGTATACAACAAAAACTACTAAACTAGAGTAGTTAGCCAAAACTCAGATGATGGTTCCAGATAGGAAGTCAAGAGGAAGCACCTGTAAAATCTCAGTCTGACCCGAGTATTATTTAAGAAGAAAATAATAAACGGATCAGTCTAGCTATAATTATCAGATAAAATGAGATAGAATATGAGATATGATAATAAAACATATGATAACAAAAAGATGTCATACTATGATAAGTATACATTAGAAAATCAACTAAAGGCATACAAAATATCAAGAATCTCATAGCATCAAAAAGAATATCATATTCTTTATTTAACTCACCAAGCCACAATAAATGACATACATATCAATGCCAATTGTCAAAGTTGGTGAAACATAACTTCCAGAAATCATCAACAAGAAATCCAGAAAACACAATAAATAGGAACAACGACGTCGTACAGCGTAACGCCCGATGAACCAAAGCACAATAAAAGGAACACGACGTCGTACAGCATAACGTCCGATGAACCAAAGCACAATAAAGGAACAACGATGTCGTACAGCGTAACATCTGATGAACCAACATGTGGTAAAATGGAACATCGACGTCGTACAGCGTAATGTCCGATGAACCAACACATAGGAAAATGGAACAATGACGTCGTACAGCGCAACGTCCGATGAACCAACGCGTAGTAAAATGGAACAACAACGTCGTACAGCGTAACGTCCGATGAACCAAATCACGATAAAACGGAACAACGACGTCGTACAGCGTAACGTCCGATGAACCAACGCGTAGTAAAATGGAACAACGACGTCGTACAGCGTAACGTCCGATGAACCAAATCACGATAAAACGGAACAACGACGTCATATAGCGTAACGTTCGATGAACCGAATCAAAGAGACATCGCTCAATCGCTAGTCTAAACCATAAAATGATCATCATCGATCATCAAGAAGTGTCGATTACACTAAGCTAGTAAATATAAGAGTTTAGCTTCATGTCCCAAACCACTTGCTTAACTCAAATATTTATGAACAGATTGTAGGTCTGCACTAGAAAATTGTCACAAGAGTTTCAATATGTGTGAATCAAAATCACACCAATGAGGTATAGACTAACCTTGAAGATAAAGAGATATGTGTGAATCGAAATCACACAAATGGTGTCTAGTCTAACCTCGCAAACAAAGGGACATCGCTCAATCGCTAGTCTAAACCATAAAATGATCATCATCGATCATCAAGAAGTGTCGATTACACTAAGCTAGTAAATATAATAGTTTAGCTTCATGTCCCATAACCACTTGCTTAACTCAAATATTTACGAACAGATTGTAGGTCTGCACTAGAAAATTGTCACAAGAGTTTCAATATGTGTGAATCGAAATCACACCAATGAGGTATACACTAACCTTGAAGATAAAGAGATATGTGTGAATCAAAATCACACAAATGGTGTCTAGTCTAACCTCGCAAACAAAGAGACATCGCTCAATCGATAGTCTAAACCATAAAATGATCATCATCGATCATCAAGAAGTGTCGATTACACTAAGCTAGTAAATATAAGAGTTTAGCTTCATGTCCCATAACCACTTGCTTAACTCAAATATTTACGAACAGATTGTAGATCTGCACTAGAAAATTGTCACAAAAAGGGTTCAATCGAACAAGTCCAAGAGCTAACCGACGAAGTGAACGCAAGCGTTTCATACCACTCGTTTTACTAAGTCGTTTAAGTCGATTTCTCATCCGAGTGAAGTAAAGGCTTGTATATACTAGTAGATTGGAAATCGGTTTGAGAAAATGAACTTTTGATATTTAAAATAGTGTTGAAATCGCTTTGATGAAAGAGTTTTGATATTTAATACTAGTATAGAAAACCTTTATATTTTGAAGTGACAAATCATAGAAGTGATTGTAGAAACAATCAATCATAAAAATTCACGTTCGAAGACGTGAGTAAAGTTCAAAGAAATCAATCCCAAAACCATCATAGTAGAAATTCTGATGAATGTTTTTCAGATAAGATCCCCTACGAAGAGGGATACGGGGTTCGACCTAGTGAAGACAAAATGAGGTCTAACAACCTAGTGAAGACAAAATGAGGTCTAACGACCTAAAGGGGATAGGGTCGAGCGACCCAACGAGGTACCATCCCGAAAGAGGAGTCATCAAAGTCTTAAGAAATGATAACAACAAATAGGAGACAACACGAATCAATTAAAGTTGGAAATTCAAACAAAATAGGCAATATAGGCATAATTGGCAAATAGGAGCAGGTCGGTCAACCAGACTCCCTGAGTCGGTTGACCGAACCAGAGACAGAAGTGCTCGGGTAGCAGGTCGGTCGACCGGACCCTGAGGTCGGTCGACTGGAGCCTGTAACCTGCACTTCCAAACAGAGGCAGGGAAGTGCCTGGGAAGCAGGTCGGTCAACCGGACCCTGAGTTCGGTCGACCGGAGCCTGTTGCCAGCACTCCCATGCCTATTTTATGAATGCCAATCTCTTCCAAATTTCAATCAGTCGAGCAACGACACTAAGGGTTTACGCCAATCGACTACCCGGTCATATACGCTCTTCGATTCATCACCAAAAACATGATCAAAACATCAAAGTTAGGATTTTCAAAGAATTGAACTCAAAACACTAAAAATTGGAATATTCACCAAATCAATCCAAACCAAAAGCAATTGCACAAGAATAAGTGTTAGGAATTCATACCTAACAATCGAAGATAAATATAGTTTAAGATGTGAGATAAAAATCTCACCTTTGAGCCCAAACAAATGAAGAAGAAGCTTGAAGACAAGGGAAGATCAACCACACCTCAATCTCAACACAAGAAGCATGAATCTAAGCTAAAAGAGAAATATTTCCCAAATTAGGTTTAGGAATTTTTCTGAAACCAAAGAGAGAATGTGTTGGAGAAGAAGGAGATGAAGCTTACCAATGGGTTCTCTTTGAATTTCGAGCAAGAACTTGATTTGCAAATGGAGACTAGGGCTTGGGAATTCTAATTTCCCATTCCACTCACCATTGTTGCTCAAGAACTGAAATGAGGAGGAAGTGAGGGAGAATGGGGAGGAGTGGTTCAGATTTGGGGGTTAAGTTGGCAAAGGGGCTGAACCCAAACCTAAACCCAAAGTGCAAATGGTCAAATTTTTGACTAGCTCCAAACATATCCAAGTTTATACTCAAAAAGGTCGCAAACGGCATTTCGAACTCAATGGAAGTGGTCTCGAGTCCCAATTCGACCGTATGCAAAAAGTAGCTTTTCGGACTATAATCCGACGAACGATGTTATATTTAAATAAAATATTTAAATATAAAATCGATAAATATGCGGGTTGTTACATTATCAGTGAAATACTCCCAATTTGGTAGTGTGGCATGCTAAGTGTTGCTGTGTGATGCTGATCATTTGTGATCAAAGCATGGCTTTGTGAAAAAGCGTAGCTTTGTGGACGAGACTGCATCGAACCTCACAACCCGGTAATGGTCGAAACAGGAATGTTGCGGCAAGGTTTTTAGGGGTCGTGCCCCTAGGGTATGTCATTTCCTTCTGGATAAAAGGTGATATCATGGTATGGAGCCCAGATATTTTACCTATGTTGATGATGCAAATTTATTATACTTTGTGGTTGTTGCTTTATGGTTGAGGATCCTCGGATAAAGGTCGGTAACGGCCGGGGGATGGCATAGCTTGTGTGTTAGCTACCTAGTTACAGCTGTACAGCGCGAGGTAGCGTCGGCCTTGTGTTTGCAGAGATCCGATTAGGTTCTCGGGGCGTCTTTCCAGAGGCGTTTCCATTTCGGTGTAAGGAAGTTTCTTTTCCTGACCATTTGTTGGAAATCCAAAGAAACAATACGCGCTCTGTACGGTTTTAGTTGTAGAACCTGCCATTTACTTATGGTGGTCACCACTGTTTAGATGGTAGCTATAGTAGGCATAGTTCGGAATGTCTATGCTGGTTAAAATTAATATTATACTTTCGAAATGTTTTCCACACTAGACATTAATAATAATATCAACTGATCTTTCGTAGTAAGCATCTTTTGAAAAAAATGTACGTGCTAATGTAGTACACACGGATCGTGTAATATGATGTATAACACACAAATATATGACTAATCACAGATAATAGAAAATTCAGTAAAAATAGAAAAATCACACCAGAGATTTTTATACTGGTTCGGAGCACCGTCCTACGTCCAGTCCCAGACTTCTATCTGGATTATCACTACCAACTACCTCGCTTCACCCGGAGGAACAGGTTTACAACACCCGAGCAGACGAACGGGATTTCATGCCTCTAATACACTGAGGACTTCAACACTTGCCTCTTACAACACCGAGGACTTCAACAAAGATGAATATAATTGTTTGTTGACTGTATGTGTTCTTGCTTACGCAGATTTGTCACTTGCAGTACAGACTTCCTATAATCTTATCCTCAAATAGAATATTTGTATATATGAAAATTTGGAAGTGGATATCGTATTAAATCAAAAGAATGTTAAATAAATTCTAGGATTCAAAACGATATATGATAGAATATGAGCAATTCGAGCGCTTGAGAGTTCAAGACAGAGATCAATAGAATAGAGATTAGAATAATAGAATTGGTTTTTTGAAATAATGATTTCATGATGTTTATATAAGAAATAAACAGTTGTAACCTTTTGTGAAAAGGTACAAACAAAGGTCATGATCATTGGTGAAGAGAAAGAGAAGCAACCGTTGAAGAAAAGGAAGTGTCTGTACGAAAGGTTGCTTTCTGTTTGAAAACGGTCAACAGGTCAAAATAGACCAGTAGACAGGAATTTAAATATATATACGTTATGTACACTTGTGCACGTTATCTGTGCATTCTGGACAGAAACGGTCGACTGCCTGGTTTAAACTGGTCGACCGGTTTAGCCCAGATTGCACAGTTAATGTGCACTCATACATATATACATTTATATTCAAAGATTTGAAGGTATGAGATTATTTGAGGATAGATTTTAACATAAATAACACTACTAACATACCAAATAATCAACCTCTAATGTATGGAGCTCTTTGTGTCTCTTTAAAACAATGAATAACTTCTTTTTGTCGATCACGGCTTATCCCTTTGTCAGAAATCAAAACTCTATAAAAATCTTGACTCAACATCTTTGACTATCATAAGGAGAAATCTCCTCCAATTCTGCATTTGCATTGTGTGTGTGGCGGAAGGCCTTATGGTAGTTTCATTTTCCAAAAGCACTGCGAATTAATTTTATTTTCTTTGTGAAAATAACTGTTTTACGATCTCACACCAGTCACCATGACTGACTCGGAGTTTATTGTTCCCTTTCTAAACTCTGGGTGCCCATAATTTTCCACACGGGCAGCCTAGAGTTATGTTATTAGGATATTCTGGATATTCTGGAGCTTTGGAGATGAGCTGGATGGCGAGGCGTACTACCGTACTTGTTTATTTATTCCGCTGTGTATTCTGTGTGAGGACAAGTTTATATAACTGTCCATTGTTGTATTGAGTTGTATATTGACTCTGATTGATGTATGTATAAACTGATATAGTTCTTTGTTTTAAAGATTAGTCATTCATCTATTGTATATTGTTCCGCTGCGAATGTGAGATTCTGATATTGTTTCTGTTTCTGTTTTTTTGTTCTTTATTTTTGTTCTGTCTTCTTCTACCTCTTCTTTTCAATCCTAATGGTTCGGTTTTCTGGCATTCGATTGCGCGGCATTTGATACAGTGGACGTATTAATGTCAACTTTCGAGCATCGAAAAGTCGAAACGTTACAGTTACCTTTTTAGCACACATTCACTTAGAATGCTCATCGTCCTCCTGACGATGTCCTGACAGCATTCATCCATACAAGTCCGTTCCGGGTCCGAACGGAACCGAAGGCACTACTCCTACTACATCCATTTTGGAATCACCCTCAGGATTAGTAGCGACTAGCCCTTGCACTTCACTACTCCATCTTCGACTCCAAGCTCTTGTCTTCCTCACGAAAACGTTCAACTAGATCGAAGTGGTTTTCGGGAAATAAATCCCGATCCCGGTATCTTCGAAAAGATCAGCGCATTGTCCAAATTGATAGTCGATTATTTTTTTTTTTTGCAAGGCAAGCGGGGTTGGCTGGTCCCCTACCAGTTTATTGCTGAAAAGAAAAAAGAAGAAACAGGGACAAGAACAAAAACATAGGTGACTAGAACAGACTCAAGTCACCAGACAGAACACAAAAAAACAAAGAAGAAAGAACAAGGGAGCAACAACACATAAGAAAAAAAGGGGAAGGAACAAAGAAGATTACAAGGAAGACATGAGCTACGGCCAGTCAGAAGAGAAGTAATTACTGAAATCAAATTTACTCTCCCTCATCCCAATCTTGATGCTAGCCTTCAAAGCATTCCATAGCATATTTATGTTCCTTGATTTGTTCTCAAAAATTCTCAGATTTCTTTCATCCCATATCAATGTCATGTACCTTTTGATTAAAAAGAATTGCACAAATCAATCCTTCTTCCTCCATTTGGTAGCTTTGGCAATCAGATCCCAATCAAAACTAGTTAGACCAAGGTTGTGATTCTGGTTCATACTACTCAACAGAGTGGTCCATAGTCCTCTTAGCACACTGCAGTCAAAAAACAGGTGGTCCACGGTTTCAGTGTGCATGTTGCATATGACACAAATGTGGTCAACCATCATCCCATAATTCAGAAGTTTGTCTTTGGTCAGAAGAGCTTTATTTATGACCTTCCACAGCATTAAGTTGTCTCTGGCAGTAGAATTCAATGTCCAAATTACCTTGTGCCATTTTATTGCAGCATTAACAGGAGCATTGTCAAGAAGTTTGTATACTAAGGATATAGAGTGATGCTTTCCTTTCCATTGAATATCATCAGAATTGCTGAAGTGATAAGTTTTGCCCTGAAAGTTGTTCCATACTGCTCTGATAACCTGGTTGCTGGAATAAGGCAATAGGATCTTACCATCATGAATGAAGTCAGCAGCTTTAGCATTGGCACTAATACCAGACTGAATTATCTGCTGTGGGGAAAAGATTTTGCCAAGAATAAGGCCATCTGACATCCATGGAACAGCCCAGAAATTGGCAGTGCTCATAGGAGAGATCATCACTTTGACAAACAGGGAAAATGAGGGCCTTAAATTCAGCAAGCACCTCCAAGTCCAGCTGCAATTTGGTGGGACTGTCATAGTCCAGAAATTCCTACTTCCCAAGTTGTGAATTTTGGTCCACCTAACCCATAAAGAATCCCTATTAGCTATCAAATCATTAAGCACAGAGCTAATGGCAGCTCTATTCCACCTGAGCAAGTTAGGAATTCCAAGCCCACCCTTTTGTTTCTGCTGCTCCATGATGGAAAAAGAGCAGGGAATGAAATTTTTCGAATGGATGGAGCCAGTCCAGAAGAATCTTAGCATAGCAGTTCTCACCATATTCACGAGTTTATTGGGAAGAATAAAGACCCTGCACCAATACACCATCATGGAAGATATAACAGATTTGATAAGTACCAGTCTTCCAGCTTGAGAGAGAAATCGATTTGCCCAACACCTCATTTTGCTGCAGATCTTATCATACAAAGGCAAGCAATTAGCAGTTGAGATTCTAGAGGAGCGCAGTGGGATTCCCAAATAGGTCATGTTATTGTTCATAGCTTGGATACCAGAGGATACGGTTAATGAGGTAGCTTGCTCAGATGATAATCCAGAGAAATGAATATGGGATTTATTAAAATTGAGTTGGAGGCCAGTCATAAGATAGAAACTGTGAAGAGTAGCCTTGATATTATCCAAAGACCGTTTATCAGGTTTAGTGAATAACAAAATGTCATCAGCAAAGAGCAGTGAGGTGATAATAGGTGATTTACATTTAGAGTGATACAAGATAACATTGTTCTCATAGTTTCTGTTTAGCATGACAGTCAGGACTTCCATAACAAGTATGAACAGATAAGAGGAGATGGGGTATCCCTGCCTGATCCCCTGCTTACTCTTGAAAAATCCAGAAGTAGAACCATTGTATTTGATTGAGAATGTGGGGGAAGATATACAAACATAAATCCAAGCTACAAAAACCTTAGGAAATCCCATAAGAGCCATAATTCTCACAATAGAACTCCAGTGAATACTGTCAAAAGCTTTCTTCAAATCCAGTTGCAACATAGCATTCTTTGATGCATGGGCACGTCCGTAGCCTTTCAGAAGCTCATGAGTAAGTAAAATGTTATCAGTGATGTTTCTGTTTGGTAGGAAAGCAGACTGATTCTTAGAGATGATTCTAGAAAGAACAAAAACCAGTCTGGAGGCCAAAATCTTTGAGATGCATTTGTAAATCACATTACAACACGATATGGGTCTGAAAGAATCAACAGCAGTAGGATGTTGCATTTTAGGAATGAGCACTAAATTTGTTGCATTTACCTCAGATAGCAGTTTTGATTTATTAAAAAAATTGTGGACTGCTTTAAGGAAATCATCCTTGATGGTTTCCCAGCTATGGATGTAGAAATGTAGGTTAAAACCATCCGGACCCCCACATGAGTGCTTGTTCATGGAGAAAAGGGTGTCTTTAATTTCTTTGTCTGTAACCTTGATAATGAGACTGTTAACTTCGTGAAGGTTAAGCTTGGGCAGATGCACATGGTCAATATCATCAAACAAAGGTATAAAATCATCCTTGTTACCCAGCAATGTTTTGTAATACTGTAAAATGGCATGGTCAACACCAGCTGGTGTAGAATGTAGGGTACCAAAATCATCGTAAATGTGAGTGATCTGTTCCCTGGCATGTTTGATCTTCGTCGCTGCATGAAAATAAGCAGTGTTATAGTCCCCTTCTTGAGCCCATTTCTGCCTTAGTTGCTGTCTCCTCATGTTGCCTTCAGTTATTAGAGCTTCATTTAGTTGATCAAAGAGAATTCTTTCATTCTCAGCAGCAGCAGCATCATTAGGTTGATTCATCATTAAGTCCTGAGCTTCATCAAGTTTTTGCCTGAGCTGATTTGAAAGAAGAGAACCATTGCCAAATTTTTTCTTTGCCCACGTTCTTAATGCATCTTTGGTTGCTTTTGATTTCCTGCAAAGAATGTACATAGGATTACCAAAAAAATTTTTTGACCAGGAATTATTGATTATATTAGCATACTCAGGATCATTGACCCAAGTATTATAAAATTTGAAGCCTTTTTTTCCTTTTAATATCCTCTGACCCATGGAGAAAACTAGAGGGGAATGGTCAGAGAGGACAGGGTTTGGAATAAGAGTTGACATGGTAGGCCAAGTGGTTAAAGCTTTGAGATTGGCAAAAGAGTGGTCAATGATTGAGAAAATTCTAGAATCCTACTCCTATTATTCCATGTGAAAGCAGCTCCAAAGGAGGTAATAGGGAGGAGACCAGAGTCATCAATGGCTTTGTTGAGGGGAAATATGTCTTTGGGTAAAAGGGGTGAACCACCATGCTTGTCATTTAACTTGTAGCAGCAATTGAAATCCCCAAAGACAAGCCAGGGGTGGGAATTTTGCCTGAAGGCAGGAAGAAGATCAAGGAAGAGTTTTCTTGAATTCAGAGAATTATGAGCATAAACAATGGAAAGATAGAATGAGATTTGAGTATTGATCATTTTAGCTTGGAAATGCATAACTTGATCAGTGCTGAGTATAGGGTTAAGGGTCATGACAGTGGGATCATGAATCACCATAATGCGACCATAAGAAGCTTGGACAAGGTTATGGTGCAATGTCCAAGTTGGTTCGATGTGGTTCGCTGCTTTCACTGTTAGGGTTTCATTCAGTTTGGTTTCAAGAATGGCAAAAAGAGAGAGTTTATGCTGGAAAATGATGTTCTTAACTTGATCTAGCTTAACAGAGGAGTGGGCTCCTCTTATATTCCAAATGGCAAAGTTGTGCATCATTTGGAATACTTTAAAGATTGGTGGATGATATTTTTCATGCTCCTGGTTGCAGGAGAGACTCTGGGTTCAATGCTTCTTGGTGCTTTGTCTTGTTTTTTTATGTCTTGTTCTTTTCTCACTATCCAGACATAAAACAATAGGAGATTGTGACTTGGTAGGAGAAGATGGGATTGATTTCCATCCCGGTAGGGCACCAGTGAAGGTGTAAGGTAGACTGATGTTATCTACCGATTCATTCATGCACAATGCAAGAATATCACTTTCCAGTGCATTTCTGAACATTGTTTCATCAATCTTTGATAAATTTGCTGAGTTTCTGCTATTTTCATGCATGGGAATCTCATTCCTGGAAAGTAAGGTAATATCTCCAAAGTTATTGACTGAATCAGGCATGTTATTATATTCTTCTAGACTATTTAGTGTTTGGTGTGATTCTCCTTTGGATTTGTTGCATTCAAGATCCTGTGTTTCATTCTGTATATTACTTGATGCTGGGTCCAGTTCATTAAAAACAGTATCACTATGCTTGACTCCCTGTATTTCTCCCTCCTCCATCTGAAAATTCTTGTCATAGTTTCCATTTCCTACTGCATTGTTACAATATTCATGGCATTCATCAGATAAATTCTCATCCATCAACACATTGTATCTGTTTGTGACTGTAACTCCCCCTACCATTGAATTTAGTGCACTCTCTTTATTCAAACTGCTGGTAGTTGTAGCCTTCAATATAATGTTCCCCACCCCATCACATTTATTACCTGTCTTTTCTGCCATTGGTTCTGATATTATATTTTTTTTCTTTGTCTAAAAATGTTTTTGATCCTTTGTTGTCGACCTTTTTCCATTCTTGCTTATGTTTTACATTCTTCAGAACCTTGCTGTGCATTAAATCCTTCCCCATGCTTTCATTATTTCCTTTTTGATTTTTATCTGCCTTTGCTTGGTTGTTAAGTTCCATTTTCAAGCATTCCTGTGTCTTGTGCCCAAATTCTTTACAGAAGGTACATATCTCAGGTTTCCATAGATATTCAACTTTGACAATCTGCGTTGAGCCATCCATTAATCTTACAGGAAAATCACTCAGGAGTTCATCAGATGGTGTGACTTCCACCATACATTTTGCATATCCTATCCTCTCCAACTTTTCAGTTTGTGCATCCATACACATGAATGAACCAACACGAGAGGCAATCCAATTAATTCCGAGATGAGACCACGCATAAAGAGGGATGTTGTGTAATTTAACCCACACAGGTACAGATCTTATTGTGCTACAAGTATTACCAACTGTTTGATCCCATTGCTTAACAATGAAAATTTTGTTCCTCATTATAATTGGATCAGACTCAATTATCTTCCTTCTATCTTCATCGCAAGACAGATTGAATAGGAACAGAAATCCATCCGATTTAACTTTGATCGAGCCTTTAAGTTTCCATATCCTTTTAAGATGCGAGATTACAGTCATGTATGATAAAGGCTTATCAAGAAAAAAACCAACCAAGTAATCTCCCCAGACATCATTCCCTGCCTTGATAACATTTTCTAGTGGAACCAAGATGGGGCCATCAAAAACCAATGGGACATTAACAGGGGAATGATGACCAGCATTACGCGGCTTCACTTTGAACAGGGAGTTCCATTTAGCAGGAATGGGATTAAGGCTGGAGGAAGAGATATTAGGTGTGACTTCGACGGAGGGACCAAATAGGAGTGGAGGAGGGAGCGGTGGAACAGCTGGTTGAGGTGGGTCAGGCGGGTGTGGTTCGGGAGGAAGTTGAGGTGATGGGTGAACAGGAGGAGGTATGGAGGAGAGGACGATGGGGATGTTTGACGGTAAGTGTTGGTAGGGAAAGAGGGGGTCAGAGGACATTAAAATTTTTTTAAAAGGACGAGTTTTGGGAATTGTATGATAAATCAGTTGAAAAAAAAACTTTGGGGCCATGGATACTTTGTATTCCATAGCCTTCGGTTAGCCGGTTTTATAAGTGGCCGTGCACTATGTCTCATTATTGTGGCCGCTGGGTATCGAACCGGTGCCACTACAACACAATGTAGCAACTCCACTATGTCTTAACCACTGGACCACTAGATGATATTTTTCACATAACATCCACAAACAACATCAGACCTTAATAATTTTTCCCAAATTATTTATTTCAGAATATCTTTGCAAGATATTTTTCTACACTTCAACCCTTTAAAAACAGTTTTCAAATCACTTTTCTCTCACGGAATAAATTTCCAAATATTGTTTATTTCCACTGAAAATCACTAAGTCTAAATACTTTAGATTTAAAAAAATTACTTTATCCAAGATATATACTTTAAAACACTTAAAATAAAAACTATTTAAAACACTTTTTAAAAAAATACTAACTATGCAATTTTCTAAAAATTCTCAAGTAAAACATAAGCCAAAACAAATTTTAAAATAAAAATAATGAAATTCTATAAAAGTTTTCAAATAAAAACTTTAGCCTACTATCTTTAAAATAAAACTACTTTATAAAATATAAATATAGATAAGTATCTTTTTAAATCATAATACCAATTAACCTTTCAAAATAATTACCACTATAACTAATTTATATCTACCTTTAAAATTTTAAACAACTTAAATAATAATTTCTCAAAAACATTCTTTTAAAACAACTTTAAAACTTTTAACTTATACTTAAAAATCTGTTTTGAAAACGTACTTGGCTTTTCAGGGAAATACACTATCCTTTCACACCTTTAAAAATAAACAACTAATTATTTTTAAAACAAATTACCCATTCCTTTATAAATTTCCACCGTGAATTTATACTTCAAATATCCACTGATATGTTATTTCACTTTATAAACCCAGTTTATAAATTCCATAGTCTCATCCTCCTTTAAATCACAGTTTCAAACACTTTAAATCAATTCTCAAATCGATTTCAAAACTTTGCTCCTTTTAAAAATAAATTCCTTTCTTACTTAAGTTTATTTCAAAACCAATTAATTTCAGATTTACTTCTATATTTATGATTTAAAAATCTTATTTTAGACTAAAATATCCACTTCATACCTTATTCAAAATTCTACCCTTTTATTTCCTCCCAAACATTTAAATCTTAAATTAAAAATAAAATCCTTTAAAATTTTAGACAATATTACTTAAGTCTCCAAAACTCTTTATTTTATTTATTTAAAATCTCTATATTTATTCCCATACTCAGAATTTATTTAATAGAATTTAAAAATCAAACTTTTCTACTTTTCTAATTTCAATCTTTTAATTTACCCAAATTCACTATAATTATTTTACTTAAAATTTTCACTTTTATTTCCTTTAAAAATCCAAGCTTTATATATTTTTCATTCTCTCAAATACCAATATATATTTAACCAAGCCATAACATTCAATAATTTCAATTCCCAATGAAATCAATAAAATCCATCATAGATTATCTTATAAAACACATCGGTGAATATAAAATAAATTCAATGTTTTGAGGAATCCAGTTGGGTCCCTCCAACTTGTTTCCCTGCATCCACAGATGTTAGCACAATATAAAATACCAATTCCACTTCGAGGTGGAATATCACTGTATATGGGGTCATCCGCTATTATGCGGGGCGCATAGGGTCTCATCCGCTATATAATGTGGGAATCAATCACTCCAATATATATATATATACTACCATATATACTATCACATCCAGACTGATAATAATCAATTCAAGCAATCAATCCAATAATTTAAATTTAAACTATTTACATTTTAACGGAAATGCAAATGAGTGAGATTAACTCACCTTTGATTTTGTTTGCAGTCCATTACCGTCTCGACTTGTTTTTCATGACTTTTGACCTCACTACTCGATCGAAAAACGTGAACCATCCTCCTCCAATCGAGATTCCCAATCGACGTCACTGAAGATCGCGACCCCCATCGGAATCGAACTCGAGTTCGAAACCTCAGCTATCAGCGCGTCCATGCGAGCAACCCGCTCGAGCCCTGGCCATCGCCATGGCGTCGCTACCGAAACCCACACGTGCTCGTGCCTTACGCCAAAGCCCTAGCCCATCTTCCTCGTTCGAGCCGCTGCTCCCTAGCCACGATAAACGAGCCTCATTAAAATCGAATCCTATCTGAAACTTGCTCGAGGACGAAACCGATTCCGTGAAAAATTTTTTTGAATTGGAAAATGAAGAATGGAACGGTATTTTTTTATTAGAGTGGAGTTCGATTCATTTAGCTAGGCCGCCATTTCTTATTTCGAGTTCGAAGAGGAAAGGCGAATTCGAACTGAAGCTTGCGGAAAATAAAAACATGATTTTTCTTTTATTATATTTTTAAAATGCTCGGTTGTTAATAAAAGAAGAAAAGGACATTTGGTATGAGTAGGTGGCAGATGGCGTGAACCAGAGGACAAGTGGCTAGGGTATGGAAAGATAAATTTCTGGTGTGAATTATTTTGACCAGTCAAATTATTTAAATTTTAAATTTAATTCGTCTCGAAATCACCACTCAAAATTTTGACTTCCTATCGTGGTGTGCCGCTAGACGTTTGTAATGTTAAACCCCTATTCCAAACGTAATGGAAAAGGTTTCGAGTCCTAATTTGATTGTATGGAGAAGATAGCTTTTTGGACCCGGTTATTATATTAAATTTTTGATATAGATTCAGTGTGTTTACCTACCGTACGATCACACGTCAACTTCAAACACTATGAAAATTGAAATCCGATAATAATACAATATTATGGACCCAACGGAACTAGTTTCGTAGAATTCCGAGACTGTGCCTCGGAAGACTATTTTTAAATACCGATTTAAACGATATATTTCAAAACTGAACAAACCATCTTTAAGTTCAATTTTAAAAGTTCTATTATCTTCAGTATTGTTAATACAAATTTTCTAAGCCATTAAATTATTTTTAACCAGCTTAAAATCCAAGATTCACTATTTTAACCAATTTCCAATTATTAAATTCAAAAATTTAATTGCCAAATAAACAGTGATATTTAAAATTCAACTTAAACTAACTTTCAAATATTTAAAATACATTAAATATTTCAATTTCAAATATCCAGAAATTCTGGGTCGTCACAGTTACATCCTATTCAATCCTAAATCCAACGGTCCGAGATCCACTTCTACCTCTATAAATAGACCCCTAGACCTAACACTTTTTCTCATTCTAGGTTTTCTCCAATTGGGTTCACCTTTCTAAGAAAGACCCTAAACGGAATAATTTTTCGAAGGAGAAAATCATTATAAATTAAATTATTTTACAACTCCAAGTGGATCTGGGAAGACCAAAGGAAGAGCTTAGGACCGGAGGTGAGTGATTGTAATTATTTTAAGATTTCTTTAAGAAATTTAAAATAATAGGGTTTCCAATTGTTGTAGTTTTACTACGATTTTGGAATAGCCTTTTTACCAGTTTTAGATCAATTTTTCAGTCATTCCCTTTTAGTTATTCTTTTTCAGTTAATTATAATTTATTACTGTTAAGCATAGTTTTTTGTTTATTTACAGTATTTAAGTTTATTTACTGTTATTTATTACTTATTTACATCTTTTTCTACGTTTTGGATTTTATGTAAGCGTCTATTCTCTTCTTCCTACTTTTCTTCGCATATGGATTATAATAGAATTAACGCGAAATTGGATTAAATTATAAGAATTCTGAAATAATGAAAGATAAGATGTAAATTATAAAGACTGTAATAAATGGAATTAAGGCTGAAATTATGCCTAATTATGATATTAATTGGACTAAATTAAAGAGATTGACCTATTTATAATTATAAGATGTAAATTATAAAGACTATAATATAAATCGAATTGGACTGAAATTATGCCTAATTATGATTAGAATTGGACTAATTTATTGGCTTAGTTATAACGTAGAATTATAACTAAAAAAGAGTAAAAGATGAACGAAGCTTATTTTCACACTTAGACCTTGGGTTAAGTAATAAGCATGATTATAACGTAGGTTATAATAAGAAAAAGAATAGAATGAGGCTTATTTTGAGACTTGGGATAAATAAATAAGCGTAGAAAGTAAAGATGAAGATAATTGCTTATTTAAATAATTTATCTAAGTTAATAAGCAAAGATGAAAGTAGAACTTGTACCATATAGCATTCCCTATTAGACAAAACAGTGTCTCACATTAGCCTGAAGTGAGATGAGGGCACGCTTATGCTAAGAATGGTAGTAATTGGTCAAATAGAAGTCCAAAGCACGGGGTATTTGGATAAGGGACGCAACTAGATATTGTTTGGATGACGGGCCAGTACCAACAGCATTTCCCCTATTTTCTATGGACACACGGTGATCTCACATTAGCCCGAAGTGAGATGAGGGGCACGCTTATGCTGGATTTTGAGGTAATAAGAAGACCCAGTAGGTGGAGCAAAAGGTAGCATGGGCATGGTGGCAGTTACGCGTGCGACTTTCATTCGGGTGCTCAGTAATCGCTATGAGTTCCAAGAGATTAGTATGGGTGTCTTTCGTAGACACCATTGCCTTTTGTGTAGGGAGCTAAATATGTCGTCCGAATCCATAGTGGGTGCTTTGTGCATCTTTCGTAGATACCAATGGCTGCTGTGTAAGGAGTTATATAGCGTCTGGTCCGTAGTAAGGTCTATGGAGTAGCACTACTACAAAACAGGCCATTTGCATCGGTTGTTTACCCCCCTTTTGCATCAGTTCAGCAACCGATGCATATGCAACCGATGCAACAGGCTTAACACTTTTGCATCAGTTCTGAAACCGATGCAAAAAGGTCCATTTTGCATCGGTTGTTACTATTAACTGATGCAAAATATCATGGTTGGTTGCTTGGACACAACCCCCATGTTGCATCGGTTGTAATGAAAACCGATGCAACAAAGGAACTTGTTGCATAGGTTGTTGTTGAAAACCGATGCAAAGTAATCCCTCTATTGCATCAGTTTTTTTATAACAACCGATGCAAACTATTATCAGAAACCATTATTACAGTACTCAAATAGAATATATATATATATATTATTGATTATAACAAACAATTATTGCATGCAATATTACAATCATTCAAAATTAAATTTGATGGCAAATACAAACTGAATAACATAATACCAAAATAAACATATATCATCAATTATAGTGTTAATAATCTATACAAAATAATGGTTCATACATTCATTTTAGCAGCATAATTCAGATCTTTAGTACAATCATTAAGTTGTACATTCATCTATCTCTTGTTGGCAACACATAATTATAGTGTTAAAAATCTATACATACCAGCGCCATCTCCATTTACCAACCATCAATCATACCTCTTCAACTTGCTGCCATCCTATACGACTGTCTTCCTCTCACTGCCACAAACTGCAACTCAAACCACCACATCACTGCCTAGTTCCAAAACAACTACAGCAAACACATTTGCACATCAATTCAACAAACACCCCACCCCATACTTGCACCGCATACATCTTCCTTCAAAACTTGCATTACCACCAACTACTGGTACTTGCTCAAACAAACATCCCTCCTTCACCAAACTACACTACTGCAATTCTCCTTCATCACAGTCACAACCACCTAGTTTATACATCATATAGTTCTAGTATCACTGCCTTCCCTATCACCTTTCTAAATCACTACCTTGCATTCCGCCAGTCATATTAACTGAAAATTCAATTCATAGCTTCACTGTCCACTTATTGCCACTCCTACAACTTTCTGCCAGTCTCCAACAATCCATCATATAACCAATATATACTCAAATACAAATTTCCTTCACCATTTCTCCTTGCCTTTACCACAGACCATAGCAATTTTCCAACCACAACACTGCTGTCGTGCCACCATCAGTGTACCACCACTGCAAGCATACCCAGACAACAAACATTCCACTCCAAACATTCATCAAAACAACATCGTCAAAAACAACTCTACAAACTTCTGCATCAACTCTTCTTCCCACTGTCATCTCACAGCACTAACCATATCTCCTCCACTTAATGCTTCAACAAGCCCCACTGCCTCATCTATCAACCAGCAACCTTCCTCCGGCATCACTATTTGCCTGCCATCAGACTTCTTCATAACAGTTCCTCCATAACAGTTCCTCCATCACTGCTTCAACTTGCAACAATTTGACATTTGCCAACAAACAACACCATACATTCTCTGTCCACCATCACTCCACTGTCAATCACCAAACAGATCAACCACTGCTGCCCACCCTCCTCATCAACCCAATCTACTAATTAATGATTATCGCTACTTCACACAAACCACTGCTGTTAGTCTCCACTTCCATTATTACCAACACATACTACCACACTCACATGTCTTCCTCTACAGCCACATCACTGGCAACTAACTGCTTCAGAACCTCATCAGTTCACTACCTACCAACCCTCTGCAACAGAAATTGCTCCCCTCAACTTAATCCCAAATCCAATCAATAAATCAATAACACAAATAGGTAAATGAATAAAAAGGAATACATTTACCTTGCAATTTGATAGTATCTCTCAAATCCTGAAACCATCAACATTTGCTTAAATAGCTGTGGGCTTTAAGGTAAAGCATAAAACGATCCTGGCTTCGAATGTCGAAGATGATCTGTTAGAACCAAGACCTGAAGGAAGGCTGAACATGCACTTTGAGTTGACTAAGTGAAGTTATGGAGAAAATACCTCTCTATCATATTAGGGCGAGCACTTTGACTCGTTTGAATATATTACGAGCCAATAAATAACTAAGGCAAGCTTCCGTGCATTTGGTTCCTTGAGCTTGTTCAATTGGCTTAATAAAGAAGCTTCATTATGGATCCCTTTCATAGATGAACATTATAGCTTCATCCATATGTATGGCTTCCTAGTGGTTTATCGTACAGGGAGAATTGTCATCTATCAAAGAAACGTACAAGATCAAAGATCATATGACAACTGGTTAGATAACAATTTTATAAAAGACTTGATGTGAGAAAAAAAAGAGATTGCATGCAAAATAAAATACAAACTGTAGTTTTACTCCGTAGTAATAATGTTCATGGAAATTTATGCATTGTTTGTGTCCCTTTTATCTTGTTTGAAAATAGGCTTGCAAAGTTTTATCTCCAACCATCTTGACCTACGATCACGAATTTCTGCTCACTTGGGTTGGCAACTTCATATATATTAAATAATTATGAAGCAATCCTCCAAGAAAACAGGTAGATTTCAGTCAACACAAAAAAAAGTAGGTAGAATATAACAGTAGACCAAATATTAATCAAGTTGGACTGCTGTTCTCGAAAAGGTGTTGAATCATAAGTTGAGTCAGCCAAACAATTATTTCAAATTCCACGTGTTCATTCAATGCTTCATCTATGCTCACCCAGAAACTTCTTAAATTGAATGTCAATGCGTGTTCCTACAAATTATTTGAAACTACTAATCAAAGGCGACTCATCAAATGTATCACTTTCTATTCCAGGCCGAACCAAACAAGTGTTGGATACTATAGTCAAACATCTGTCAAGCCAAGTATACAACCTGCAATACTTTGGAACGCAATCTTATTAAGATTAAATATAGGAAGCCATCAAGCCAATATATATGTTATGAGCTGTCCACATTGCTAAGAGCTCAAAAGCAAATGAAGATGTAATAAATACTTTGGTTTTGTTTTATTGGTGGTTCTAATATGCTAGCTTGAATGTGATAAATATGATATTATTACAAGTATTTATTAGGAAGTTTATACAAGTATTTATACCGGACTATTGAATTTATGCTTCTAGAAATCTGACTTTTAAAAATCCAAACCTGCTTCGAGGACATCCGAAGGAGGGATCATCACGCCCTCAATCTCCACATTATCAAAGAGACGGGGAGTGTGCTTACCAGCATTATTGGGTAGCTTAGAGAACAAGGATGTCCACTAATGGCATTGCCGTGGTGGAGGAGGTAATGATTGATTAGTGTTGGAACCTGTAGGAAGAAGATTATTGACTGATACATTTCCGCAAGCACCAGAAGTGCATACAATCGGAACCCCAACAGTAGCACTGGACAGAACACTTGCATCCTTCAAGCAACCACCATGAACCACATCACTACTAGGTTCAAGAGCAATACCATTCCGTACGCCAGTAATATCATGCCCAAGCACAGAAACCGACCAAGAAGACTTACCTCGATTCATAAGCAATGACGAAAGAGGGGAAGGCACACTAGGGCAAGCAGGAACAGGAAGGGCAGAGGGAGGCAAAGAATTGGATAAATCAACCAAAAGGCTTTCCATTGGGGTAATCAAAAACAGATTACGAAAGCACCCAATAGATACAAAGAAGCGAACTGCAGAGCAAGAGGCACGAGGAACCAGAACAGTAGATACCGACGACGGAGGAGGAGGCGCAGGACACCAGCGGAAAGCGCGAAACCCAAACGCAAAATCAGGAACCGAACGAAACCCAGATATCTCCAAATCGCGATAACCCCATTGCTTATTAAAATTGAAGAAGACCTCTTTTGAGACACGAGTTTATAAATTGACATTAGATTTCATTTGATTTGAAGTCGTTCAATTTGATTTGAAGTCGTTCAATTGAACGAATATAAAGTTGCTTTTGTTTTCTTCTTAATGGGTTACGGGGGAAGTGGAGGGATAAATGAAAGCTAAGCAGGAAATGAAAAGTTAAGGGGAGGGAAAATGAAAGTTGGAGTAACAAACCGATGGAAAATGAATGCAAACTAATGTAGTTGCATCGGTTGAATTTAAAACCGATGCGACTAAAACTATTTGCACGTACTAATTGCATCGGTTGTTGGTGACAACTGATGCAAATTTGATTTTTTATTACCTATTGCTTTTCACATACCAATTGCATCGGTTATTAAGATGGAACTGATGCAAATAGTTCTATTTGCATCAGTTTTTACTTCAACTAATGCAAATGAGGCGAAGCAATATGCACTTTTTGTACTAGTGTAGCAGGCCGATCAAAAAGGGTAGAATTAGGGTTACATCCTAATTACAGGATTAGGAATTCAGCCTAATCAAAGCAGAAATCAAGGACAAGTGCAAGCAATCAAAGTTAACCTATCTTATAAATTGAGCAATATTTAGTCGTACTTATTTCCAGTTTATCTCTTTCATATTTCCTTTGTTATCCTTATTTATGCTAGAACAGTTGTTGAGTCTATTACTTTTATCTTGCTTAAAGACTGTAGTAATTACTATCATTCACCAGACTTTTAGTCTAACCCACTCCTCTATTTTCCCATTTTCCCCACATAGGCAATTAAGGGAAAAGTTAGTAGATTGATGTTGCTTGGAGTTTTCTTGGAAGAGATTTCTACTATGTATTTCTTTTATTTTCAGCTTTTGTTCTTTCTATGTACTGGCTTATTATGAGAGATAATATGTACTCTGATTTTTGAGACTATGAGTTTTTGTTTCACCAGACATATTGGATTTTTAGACATGTATGTGGTATTTGGTATTTGACTTATTTATGAAGAAATTATGAAGTTTTGTTTTAATTAAGTTATTATTTTAAGTTTCCACTGTTTTTATATATTTTTGTCTTGTGAATCTCAGTCTCTGTTAGCTTTAGTTATACCTACAACGCACCACGCCTTTTAATGTGTCCTTTGGGTATCTTAAGGGGTGTGAGGTGTTTCATCATCTAAAAGTTGTACCATAATGCCTACTGTATTGAAATCGCCATCATTAAAGGTCACCGATCACGCTAAAGAACGCATTTCCTATTAAAAGTGTACCATGCCAGTCATCATCAAATCGTGCATCGAGAACTCATGTCCTTATAGAAATGCATCGTAACACTATCGTAGACATCACTGGTTACACCAAAAAAACTCATTTTCCTAGAACACGTACCCATTCTTATAATCATCATCGTTAGACGTCGCTGGTTACACCGAAAAGCTCATTTGCTTTGAAAAATGTACTATAATGCCTATCATCGTAATCATCATACAATTAATGCATAATGAACCTACCCAAACTAAGACAATTCTTTGAAGTATCTCAAAACATAGTAAACAACATGCCAACGCGAACCTCGTCTCGCCACGATCCTGATGCCATGAACCACGCATGAAACATAGCCACCCAAAATTCCAACTCCGCTACTAACCCTACAAGTACCGACTTTTGTGCTTCAATGCCGCAGCTATATGTGTTATTACCCAGATCATTGCCACCAATAGCTTCCTCTTCTTATGCACAACCTGTCATCTATGACCATTCAACCTCCGACTTCCTATAACAAATCTACCGTCGCTCGTCTTATGGCCTAAATCTAGGCACCGCACCACTAATTGCCACTAAAGGAGACTAGCATGAAGCTCCATTTGACTTCATCTTTGCATCCTTGCTCCCCAATCATCGTATCGTCGTCAGATCAAAACGAATGGTCCTCATTCATTAAACTTCCTATGCATTTTCTGATCGATCCATATACTCAATCAACGAACACCACCAATGGATTCACGTTATTGGGAACTGCAATTTCGATATATAATATGCCCAATTTGAAACACTTTTGTATCGCACTTTTAGTTAGAGGGAAATTAACTTTTACTAATTACAAATAATAAAACATCACTTTTAACCATCTGCCCATGGCATATTATATCTTAATCACATGCAATTTCCTTTTTAATTATCAATCTCATTACATATATTTTGATTTACGACCATAAGAGGTGAATTACTATGTCTTATCAATATATACACAAATATAAGTGTTCTACTCGTGGATTTCCTCTCTGATCCGATCAGGATTCTCCACCTAACATGTTAGCCTGATGTCTTTACATCTAGATTTGCCTTCATTTGATTTAAACTCGCTTTTTTGCAATGTTCTATTATTCCTTCTTAATTTGATGTGGTGTTGGTTTGATTTTGTTTGGAGATTAGACGAAGAATAAGATAGAGATTAGTGGTAAGATGTTTAAGCTAAAGAAGAATTAGAGAATATTGTTTACATTTCTATTTATTGGATGGAATTAACTCATGTTTAGCCTAAAATCGCGAAACTAATATATTTGGAAAATGCCAGTAGGTTTGACTTCTTCTAATTTCTAAACCAAAATCAGCAAGTTACATATATTTTCTGATTGTAAATGATATTTCAAACGCGATGGAATAGGTCTCGAGGCCTAGTTTCCAACTCCTATAAAGATTTACTAATTTTCCATTTATGTAAAAATTACAATTTTGACCTTTTTAATTTAATTGTTTGATTTAATGAAATTACGGAGTGTTACATTCTACTTCCTTAAAAGAATTTCGTCCTCGAAATTCCAAGGGATGGAAAAGCAACATGTAAAAACCTAAATATACGCTCCAAATTATACATCCATGGCATTCATCCATATAAACCACATACATACTTATACAATTTACGGGAAATACAAAAGGTTATAAGGAACATAAAAGTCACTAGTAATGTACAAACATCATACATAAGCATAATATACATGTATAATGACAATAACGAACAAAATGCAAGACATAACTAAACCAGAACCTCCTATATGCATGCAATCAGTATGATAATAGCTTACGGATGCATGTCCTAGCATATGCATAAATTTATACATGTATGCACTCAAAGCAGTCATAAGCATGTATCGTACGAACCATCGCCTACAAGGTAACATCCACATATATACTAAACTAGCATAGATCAAACCTAACATATAAATCGAACATAGCAACCAACCTAGCAACCATTCCTAAAAAACTTAAACTCAAATAATCTACCAAAAAGGAAACATACCGGAGATGAGTTCGGGATGGGATACATAGATATTCTCCTCGTGCTCCCAAGCACTCTCGGCGAGTCGTTTTCCCACCGAACTCGTACTAACTTTACTATCTTATTCCTAAGCTGCTTTACACTATGCTCCAAAATACAAATAGGCTCGTTGGGGGTCATCGATTTTGGATCTATAGCTACCTCCTCTAGCAACAAGGCTCCACTACCACTGTCGAATCATGGATACATTTTTGCAAATGTGATACGTGGAATACATTGTGAATGCTCGCTAACTTTTTGGGAAGTTCTACTCTGTATGCCAACTTTCCTACTCTCTTCAAAATTGGAAATGGCGCAACGAATCATGGCACTAACTTTCTCGTACTACCATAACGCATAACATGTCTTAATGGCGATACTTTCACCAATACCGTGTTTCCTATTGTGAACTCCATATCCGTTCATCTCCTATATACATATAGTTTTCGCCTATCCTATTCAGCTTTTGTAGATCAATTCTACGTTCTCTGAGGTATCTCTAATCATGTCAGGTCCAAGTACAACTTATATGTTGCCTTCCACCAACACGAAGCAGTCTTACATGGCCTCCCATATAAAGCCTCAAAAGGTGTCATGCCTATACTAGCTCGATATCTATTGTTATAGGTGAACTCCACTATTGGTAAATAGTCTTCCCAAGCTCCACCAAAATCTGGTATGCAAGCTCTCAACAAATCCTCTAACACCATATTCACCCTCTCGGTCAATCTATTTGTCTACAGATGATAAGTGGTGCTCAAATTCAATTCCATAACCAAGAAGACTCGTCCAAAATTCACTAGTAAAAAGTGGGTCTCGGTTGTTAATAATTCTAGAGGGTATCCCGTGCAAGCGAATAATCTCCTTAACGTGTAATGTGGCTAACTATGATGTCGACCTCGTACTCTTCACTAGAATGAAATGAGTGCGTTTGGTCAAGAGGTCCATTATAACCCAAATACTTTCATTCCCTCATTCCATTCTTAGGTAGCCCATTAATAAAATCCATAGAAATGTGCTCCCACTTCTTTCGTGGAATATCCAACTGGAGCAATGATCCACTAGGCTTCTTTTATTTTGCCTTCACCCTTTAACATGTTAAACACATAGCAACATATTCCACCACTTTCCTCTTCATCTTCGACCAATTGAAAATTATTTTCATATCTTGGTACATCTTATCACCACCCGAATGAATGGTTATTCGAGAATAGTGACATTCGCCAAGTACCTCATGTATAACTTCATGAAACTATTGGCACACATAACTATCCGTCCCAACCAAGCCTACTTTTGTTGTCAATGAAATAGGAGTCTAAATGAGTGAATTTCTCCTCTCCCCAATTTCTAAAAAATACTAACCAACCATGCGTCTTCCTTCTGCTTGGACCTAATACAAAAATGAGTGCTGGCCTAACTTCCAAGGCTGCCAATGAGTTCGACAACCACTCCGTTGAAAGTTGAAAATCAAAACTAGCAATGTACTTCAACTATTCGCACTCTATAAACATCGAGCCCAACATAGCTTCTACTCAAGGCAGCAGTAACCACGTTGCTTTTTCCCGAAGTACACGAAATATCACAATCATACGAGGTGAAAACTCCAACCATCGTTGCTTCCTCGGATTTAGGTCTTTCGAAGAGAATAAATATTTGAGTGACTTATGATGCACAAATAATACAAACCTTTTGCCCAAAAAATAATGTCTCTAAGATTTCAATGCAAAAACATAGCCACTAAGTCAAGATCGTGTGTTAGATAGTTTCTTTCAAGGACCTTCAATTGTCTACTAGCGTATGCCACAACTATACCTTCTTGCATAGTAACAGCTCCTAGCTCTGTACCGCAAGCATCCGTATAATGGTAAAAGGCTTTGTAGGGGATGATTAATATGGGCACACTCATCAACAATTCCTTTATGCATACGATGAATGCATGATCACACTTCGCATTCTAGGGGAAACAAGATTTTCTTAATAAGGTGTGTTAGGGGTATGGAAACCTTCACAAAGTACTTAATGAACATTCGATAATAACCTGCCAAACAAAAAAAAAGCTCCTAGTTTGGTGACATTTTTGGGTACATTCCAGTCTTGTACCACGACAACTTTGCTTGGATCGACTGCTAATCCATGCTCTATCACAACATGCTTAAGAAAACACACCTCCTTTCTCTAAAAAAAGCATTTGGAGAATTTTGCTTCAATTGGTGCTTTCTAAAGGTATCAAGCACCTCTTTTAAATATACTTTGTGCTCCTCCTTAGTATTGGAATTAATAAGGATGTCATCCATAAACAACACTGCAAATCGATTCAACTATTACCGAAAACCATGACCCATAAGATCCACGAAATAGTCTGGAGTGTTGGTTAGTCCAAACAGCATGATTAAACACTCATATGAACCCTCGGCTGTATGAAAATCGATTTTTGGTATGCTATCCCATGCCACCCTTAACTGATGAAAGCATGTGGCAAGATCCAACTATGAAAATACTCTCGCTCCAACCAATTGATCAAACAAATCATCGATGTGTACTAATGGATATTTATTCTTCCATGTCAACCTTTTCAACTCGAGGTAGTTAACACGCAACTATAATGATCCATTCGCCTTAGTGGCGGACATAACTGGTGCTCCTCACTTCGACGTGCTCCTTTGTGTAAATCCCTTTTGCAAAAGTTTGGAAACTTGGGTGTCCTGCTCTTTTCTTTCTCAAGGCACCATTCCCCTAATAAGCAATACGACTGGCTTCGCTCCTTCAACCAAATCAATAAGAAATTCTATTTCTCATCAAGGAGGAAGACTCATGATCTCCCCGAATACAAATGGGAATCTCTATATGATAGGAATGGATACTATCTCATCTAGGCACATATCTAACAAATATAGGTAACCCAATATCATTGATCCATTGGGCTTACAATAAACATCTGGATTGTGCCCCATGTCACTCCTCATAGGAGTCACCCTAATGTCACAATCTAACACTACCCAAAGAATGACATCCAAACCATTCCCGGTATCAATGCACACCTCAAAAGTCTAAGAAAAAATTCATTACTGAATTCCATACATAAATTAATAATTTCAATTCTTGACAAACCATAGATAAGCAAGTTGATCCCCTAACGAGATTCGACACCACCATAGGATTAGGCAGAGTGTGAGTCTCCAATTCTAACTTATTAACCATAATTCAAGAAACAAAAGAATGCAATGCTCCATTGTAAAATAAAGAACAAATAAAAAAATCATAGATAAGTAACACACCTTTCGTAGTGGATGTAGAAGCTGTGTTTTCATTTCCTCCAACTATTGGGGCACTGCAACTAGGATCTGCTTCTAGTGCATATGCCTCACAATCTAACTGCATGTAGCACCTGATCCTCCTTTCCTAAGTCATGGCACTCGTTCTTTATATGTCCCAGCTGGTTGCAATTATAGCATCATACTTTTGCAAAGTCCACTTTGCTATACTTAGTAATGCAACCCATTAATTTGCAACGTCTGCAAATGATGACTTGCTTCTTCCTTTTGCCATTCTAAACTTTTCCACATCCATTCTTATGTTTCCCCTTCAAAAGTGCTTTCCACCCTCCTTTTTAGACTCCTCCTTCCTTTACTGTGGTATTGAGCAATGCTATTTCCACTAATTTCTCGTAAGTGGCTCCCATTGGAATATGACTCAGTGGTAGATCCTTCAGTGGTTGGATCAAACCATTTGTAAACCTCTTTGCCTTCTTCACTAGTTATTGATTAGTTCCATCCTATATGCTGCAAGCTCGATGAATTGATTCACATACTCCTTCATAGTCATGCTACCCTACCGTATATGAATGAACTTCTCAATCTTAATTCCCTTCTCTGCCTTCAAGATAAACTTATCCTTTAACCTTTGCTTGAAATTTCCCCAAATGATGTCCTCCTTGTTTTTCTCAGCCACTATCATCTCCCACCGGTTTAAGGCTTCTCCCTAGAGGTGCCATGTAGAAGTTGTCGCCTTGTGGCATCACGATGGCCCAAAACTCCAAAGATACACTCACATGTGCAAAGCCACGCCCCTGTATTCATAAAAGACTTGGTTCCCACAAAAGGCTTTCCATCAATACTCGTAAAATATTTGCATAGCTTCAGGAAGCTAGCGGAGGGTGGGTGATGGGAACCACCATAGTTGTATGTGATACATGTGTATTGAAGTTGACATAGGCTTGAGCAGTGGCTTGTAAAAACCTATGGAACCATATGGGTATGTTCACATCATGTACCTCTGGCAACACATACTCAGTACCCTCTCCAATTTGGTTGCTCATCTCCACTATCTATAAAAAGGATTACCAGAAAGATAGCAAACTAGACTGGGATAAATGTAGTATATTACTTTATTTACAAAGACACATACATACATATATAAATATACATGTAAGCTCTCTCAATAAGTTCTAATAGTCGGAATCGCAAACCTAAGCTCTGATACCAAATGAGAAAACCCACCATCCATAATGTTCCGACTCACATCTAAAAGTGACTCAGACATTACAAATGCATTGATGGTGGATCGTTTTGAGATAAAATATAAAACATATCATCGAGCTATCTTCATAAATATCTACACTTTCTGAAACTTACAGTGGAAGGAACTAAATATAATACTAAAAATAAAATACCATAATTCCAGATAAATAAAACGAACTATAACATACAAAATGTATCTAAATGATGAAAATAAATAAATAGTCAGAATGTTTAGGAAAACGTCAAGCAAATAGTAGATAGCTATTGAGTAAATGCACATCTCCATCGGACCACCGCGCCTCCAAGATCACCATCAGTCCTCTATACCTACCTATTCGAGTAAAAAGAAGAAGAAAGAAATAGAGGGGATCAAACCTACATCTTGTAAGTGATACATATCGTATAAGCATATAGGTACAAGAAGCTAGTAAAACAACACCTACGCTCAAAAGCCATACCTTACATATGTCACTTGCACCCAACAAGTCAACTCAACACAATATAGTACTATAGGTATAATAGGGACCTAGTGTGCTAAGGTTCTACCATAATACTAATTAATACCCTAATACGACATTGAACTTATCCCAATCGAGGGTCAGAATTGCATATCAGGAATCCAAAACAAAAGAAATCACTACAGGGTTGGGGTAGAACCCCCACTCATAGTCATCGATACTATATGCAACTCACTATTGAGAACAACATGTATCAACCCATTACCGCTAGATGTCAATGGTCGCATCAAAGAACTCATTTACTATAAATAGTGTATCGTAACGCCTACACAATTGAAATCGCCGTCATTAGAGGTCACTGGTTACACCGTAGAACTCATTTCCTTTGAAAAGTGAACTATACCCGTAATCATGTGCACCAAGAACTCGGTTCCTCTAAAAACACATGATAACACTATATTTAGACGTTATCGGTTACACTGAAGAACTCATTTCCTTATAAAAATGTACTATAACGCCTATCGTCATAATTGCCATCGTTAAATGTCACTGGTCACACCAAAGAGCACATTTCTTCTGAAAATGTATTGTAATGCCTATTCTCGTAATCCTCACTCGAACAATGCATAACGAACCAACCCAAACTATGACACTTTTGGAAGTGTCTCAAAACACAACAAACAACATATCTATGCGTTCCTCATCTCGCCACGATCCTAATATCGTGAACCACATGTGAAATGAAGGTCATATGCGAGACTTATAAATGTTTAAAGTTTAGGGGCATTATCGTGATTAATTATTATTATAAATATTTTGTTTTTATATTTTTATTATTTTCCATGCGGCTTAAGTATACCTAAAATCCCAACTTTGCTACTAACCCCACCAACGCTGATTTCGTGCTTTGCGGCCGCCGCCACATGTGCTATTACCTAGATCCGATGCTGCCAATATCTTCCCTTCCTCATATGCAACCTGTCACCACTGGCCATTCAACCTTCGACTGCCTGTAATTACTCTGCCACTACTCTTCTTTAGGCCCAGATCTAGGTTGACCGCCATGCAATTAATTGCCATGATCGGAGACTGGCGTAAAGCTCTTCTATTCGTATCCTTGGTCCCCGATCATTATATCATCGTAGGATCAAAATAGACAGTCCTCATTTTTTGAACATCTGATGCATTTTCTGATAAATCCGTACAGCTAATCAACGAACAAGCACCGCCAGTGGATTCACATCATCGAGAACTGCAATTCTTATATATTATATACCTAATTAGGAGCACTTTTATATTCTACACTTTTTAGTTAGAGGGAGATTATCTTTTACTAATTACAAATGATAAAATATCACTTTTAACTGTCTAGCCATAACGTACTACATCCAAATCAGGTGTATATAGAAAATTTACTTTTTAGTTATCAATCTCATCACATATATTTTATTTAGGACCACAAGAGATGAATTACTATGTCTTATCAATATATAAGCAAATATGAAGAGTACCACTTACAAATGAGTCGCGTACCTTCTCTAGTCCGATTAGAATCTTCCTCCTTCCTTATTGGCATGCTGTGTTACCCACTCGATTCACCTTAATTTACTTTAAAGTTGCTTGCTTTATAATGTTCTATTATTCCATTTTGATTTGATGTGGTGTTGGTTTGATTTTATTTGAGATTAGATAAAGAAGAAAATGCAGATTAGTGATAAGATGTTTAGGCTAAAGTAGAATTAGAAAATATTGTTTACATTTCTATTTATAGGCTAGAATTAACTCATGTCTAGCCTAAAATCTCGAAATTAATATATTACGAAAATACCATTGGGTTTGATTCCTTTTAATTTTTAACCTGTTAACCAAAATCAGTAAGTTACATATGTTTCTTATTGTAAATGCAATTCTGGATGCAATGATATAGGTCCCAAGGCATAACTCTAGCTTTTATAAAAATTTACTATTTTTCCATATATGTAAAATTACGATTTTTCCCTTTTAATTTAATTGTTTAATTTTGTGAAATTACGAGCTGTTGCATAGATCCTTTTCATACTTATCATCACAGCTCTTCTATCTTGACTAAGTAACCCTCATATGGTCACTAATAATATAAATCTTCTCAGTCGTCACCCTCACCAAATTTGGACCCAGAACTAATTTGTCACATATTTCCAGCCAATATGTTAGAGAATGAGATAGCCTTCCATATAGAGCTTTGAAAGGTGCTATAGCAATGCTGGATTAAAAATTGTTATTATATGAAAACCTAACTTAGTAAAGGTAATCCCCCAAAGAACCACCCAACTCTAATACACATGCATAGCAACTCACTTTGGGCTTATAAAATGACTTTTACTAATTAGAATGCTTTAGCTTGAATTTTTGCTTCTTCTTGAACTTTGATCTTTCTTTGGGAAGAACTTCTTACATTTTTGGCCCTAAAATGACTGAGTAGTTCGCCTAACCTCTTTGTTATCCTTCTCATGAACTCTCCTAAATCTCACAGATTGTATTAACCATCTCTTCAAATGGAGATATAAGCTGGGCCAATAATCCATCTCTAAGACTTTTCCTCAACCCCAACACAAACTTCACATTCTTCTCAAGAGGTATACTAATTAGTATTGACCCGTACTAAAACAAGATGTTGAATTACTTAACATATTTATAAAATATCTCTTTGTTTGTTGTAACACCCTACAAAATTTAACTAAAGAATTAATTAAAGAATTAAATTTAAATATAACTAGAGTAAAAATGGAATATTTACAAACGTCCAAATTTACAAAAATTGCACCTTACGTCCATAGTAATTTTCTAGACAATTTTCATATATAATATTTTGAAATCGGGGCTAGTACAAAAAAGTTATTAACATTTGAAAATTCACAGTCGAAAATAATTAAATAATTATTTTAAGAAAGAGATATTTAATTAAGGAAAGCTCCACAAGTCAACAACATTGGTTAGAAAGGTCGATCCCTAGTGGTCGATCGCTCCAAACTAAGCCGCCGGCCAATCATCGCTTTTAGGCTAGGGTTCGAGTTGGCCGAACGGCACGGATTTGATAATATTTGATCAGAAAGTTCTGGTTGCTTTCTACCCTGATAAATAAAACCCTAAGATGCATAGAACCCTAATTTAACTAGAATGTAACAAAACTCTATCTCTCTAAAATCTAAACATCTTTCTCCTCAGATCAAAAATTCTTCAAAAAAAATGAAGTTAAATTCTAGAGATTGAAGATGAAGAAGTCAAATTAAATCAAAGGGAGTTCTACACCAAGCGAAGATGATTCGAAGCATACTGAAAAAGGGCGAAAGCTAATAAGAGGTGGGTAGGTTCATAATTAATACGAGGATTTACATATAATTGATTTGGTTATACCCTATCTGATCTAGAGTTGTTTAATTTGAAGTTTATATATCAATTATAGTGGATAGGGAATTTGATAATAGTTTAACATGTATGAAATTGATCCCTTTCTTCCTAATCTAATTTTGGTGAAAGTAAATCTATTGGATAAGAATTGGTTTAGGATATTACACACTTTTTGTTAAATTAAATATGAAAAGATATAACCTTATTGATTGTAAAACTAAGTTAAGTTGATTTACTAAAATTGTATATGAAATCAAATATGAAATCGTGACGAATGTAAATTGTAGATTTACAAAAATTAGGGTTTATTGTGATGGACAATTTGTAATTAATAGTTACTGTAATGATAATTGAGAACGATGATTAATAAGATGATAATTAAAAATCTATAGTAATCAAACTCTGATTGGTCGACAACAAGTTGTAACGATATGTCTTTCTTACACTTAAAGATGACACATAATACATCCTCGGTATTCGCGTGCCGATCATTTATGTGTCCGAAAGATGGGTCATTTAGGATGAAAGAAAGAAAAAGGAAGAACAGAACCTCACAAAACGCAATGAGTAATATACAATATGAACAAGTCTTTACAAAAAGAAATCATCTTTAGTTTACACATCATCAGAGTACATTAACCTACTATCAGCTTAGATAGTTATAACTATCCGTCCTTACAATTACTGATATATATATATATAATAAACAAACAACAAACATAGCAGAAGTTAAAAGATACGTGAATACGTCTTGGAGAATCCATCTCGTCTCCTGAAAGCCCCAAAGCATCTAGCTAAATATAGAAAATATGCTTGTGCTGACTCGAGCATTATAAGAAAAACAACGCCCGGATCAGTTTTGTTAAACCAGTGTGAGAAACTCAAATAATAAGGAATTTTATTTATTATAACTTGTAAAATCCTTTAAAATCAAAGGTATCTTATAAGACCACGCTGCACATAAACACTGACGGGTTTTTACCTTATGATAACCAAAACATTTTTATATAAAATCCAATGATATTATGATAATGTCTAGAATACAAATACATATCAATCATAGCTGAAATTGTTACATTATTAAATTCAAGCATAACAGGTATACAATCCAGTCTAAAGGCACTTATTGGAGAATGGATTCCAACTATGAAAGGATAACGGTCTACCCACCTAATTCGTACACCTCTAGATAAAATGTACGGGAGACTACAACACGTTGCACCTCTGCTACTCAGGAACAGCCCTACCCTGTACTGGATAGCGCCGAATACGATCACCCATTGGTTGCGATCGAACAACCATAATTGGCCCTAAGCATATAGAGAGATATCGATACTAGATCTTGGGATGATCATACCCTAATGAGAGCGACCCACATATCCCTGTCGCATGTCCCTGCTTTAATTATTTTCCCGGTTGATGCGGCTTGAGGCTAAAATTACCTTTTTATATAGAAACCATCTTGGAATGCTAACACTACCCTCCAGGCAGCAATGTAGTGCCAGCATTCATCCATACAAGTTCGTTCTATGTTTGAACGAAACCGAAGGAACTACCACTACTACATCCCTTTTGGAAACACCCTTCGGACTAGTAGCAAGTAGCCCTTGCACTTCAAAAGCTCTATTTTCAATCATCTTCGAGATATCTTCAGTTCGAGACACTTGAGTTGGATCGAAGTGGTTTTCGGATAATTTATACTTATTCGATCCCAGTCTCTTAAAAACAACGTTCGATAATTCTGGTAAACTCAACCTCGATTTTTTTGGAAATAATCAGACAATACATAGCAACGGGGATCACCCCTAACCGTTTAAGTGGATGGATCTCACTATCATTTTTCCTAGGAGAACAAAACGAGATTTATATGCATAGTACAACATCATTGAAGATGATTGTGTCGTATAACTCACGTGTTTCTCCTACATATTTCCAGAGTTATATTTTGGTCCAGAATTGATAGTAAATTATTTAACTATCGAAGAAACAAACAAGCAACATTTTAGAGATTTAATTACCCATAGCAACCACTAAAACTAAATCTTTCATTTATTAAAACTCTTCTCAAATTTTTTTATCAAAAACATTCATATACTTATCTCACTGACATAAGTATATTCACAAAAAATTTACGAACGATTTCTCATTTCCAAATCATATCAAATGATCAAAACAAAATGTTATTTAAATTGGAGATAAAGATAACCTCAAATAATATTCCTTCAGTGTTAAGTATGGAACGAATATCCATACCACTAGAATTAAGAAGGTCAGTTAAAGGAAATCCAACCTCAAATTATTTTACAAATTTTAAACCATTATAAATCTCCAAAATTATTTATAAAACTTCCTTTATAAATATTCAAAATAATTTATAAAACTTTCATATAAATATTCCTTATTTAAAACAAAACTCTTTAAATAAACTTATTTAATAAAGTTCTTTTGATAAACAAAACGACTATTTAAAACACCTTTACTAAAATCATTACTTAACTTAAAACCATTATTAAAAGTATGATTGACCTTAAAAATCAGAAAGAAGCTTAGTGACCATAATGGTTCTCGTTTAACCGAGTTTACTTTTCAAGTTATAACATGGGTATTTACATAACAAGTAAATATGTATAAGGGAATCAGTCAATAACAATCAATCATATAAGTAAATGTCCAAGTTACTAATATAGCATACATGGATTTGTTCTACTAAATACATATCTAAGTTAATATAATGGCAGAATGGGTTTTTATTCTGCCTAACATATGTCAACATAATCTATTTAGTGAACTATGGTAGAATGGTGATTTACTCTACCAAACAGATGCCAAATACAAGTAAATTAGCAAAATGATGATTTATTCTGCTAAACAGATGTCATTGGGTTTCATATTTGTTAACCCGCTTTTTAGCAAGGCAGTATATAGGCAGATTTAATCTAATAGACTGCACGGTTATCGAGGATGGAATATCATAGACTTTGTTCAGATGGATGGGTGGATAATCAACTACGGATAAAAATATGAAGCTAGGATCAAGCATGGTCGATGGGTAAATGATGCACGGTACTTGGAATATGGATTTAGGCTAAGGGATGATCTACTTCGGGTCAGCATAGGGTCTACTTCGAGTCGGCAAATATTTGCTTCGGGTCAGCAAGGGATTCACTTCGGGTTGTAATAGGATGTACTTCGGGTCGGGTCGGCATTTGGTTTACTCCGGGTCAGCATTTGGTTCACTTCGGATCGGCATAAGGAACAACTTCGGGTCGGCATATGGAAGTTACCTCGGGTCGGCAAGGACTTCACTTCTGGTCGGCAAGGACTTCACTTCGGATCGGCATGGGCCTCACTTCAGGTCGACATAGGGCTCCACTTCTGATCGGCATGGGTTTTATTTCGGGTCGGCGTAGGGCTCCACTTCGGGTCAGCGTAGGGCTTCAACTTCGGGTCGGCATAGGGCTTCAACTTCAGGTCGGTATGGCTTCAACTTCAGGTCGACCTAGGCTAGAGTTCATATCACTTCAAGTCGGCATTGAGAAGGGTTTGGATCGGGTCGGCCTAGGCAAGAGGTCGTGTTACTTCGAGTCAGCATTGAGTTTGCTTCGGGTCGGCATTGAGTTTTCTTCGGATCTGCATATGGCTTGCTTCGGGTTGGCATAGGATGGACGAGTTGGGCTCGACGACCGTTATGGTGGGCTCATGTAGGTGAGAAGGCCCTGTAGCTGAAGTTTCTCCTATAAATACAACAGGCTTGGCTTTGAAAAAAGGATCTTCATGCGGCTTCTCTTTATCTTCTACCTAGAGGCTACACTGCCATTTTTATTCTGGAATTCTAAATTGTAACTGTAATCAAATTGGTAAAAAGGATTGTTCTTGAGTAGATGTAGGTCGGAGTTAGTCGAACCACTATAAATCTTGTCTCTCTTTTATAGCTTTCATTTTAATTGTGGTTATTCTTCATATTATATTCTTTACATATACTCTATTTGTGATCTGTGACTAGATATTCGTGCTTTCACTTATAACTGGGTGTTGGTGACCAATTTTGATGCCAACATTTTGGTGCTTTCACTGAGAAAGTTAGCACTCAGAGATCTAGAAGTTTGGATCTTGGATTTGAAAGCTTGGGAACTTGGATTTAGGAAGTAATGGCTAGGCAATCAACAAGGAGACAGAGAACAGAGAGGAGCCATCACGAAGGAAGTCAGGAGGCTTCCTCAAGGGATAATTAGACCTTGATCTTCATTACCAGGGACGAGAGGGAAATGATGATGGATGCTATGCAGGAAAGGATGCTGAAAAGATAAGAGGACTTGATGCAGAACATACTCCGACAGATTTGACAAGCTGGAATGCAAAGCCAAGGGAACGGAGTAGCAAGAAATACTGGAAATGTGGATCACGGAGTTGGAGCAGTAGGAGCAGAGGAAGTTCAGAATTAGAACCAAGGAAATGGAACAACCAGGATACGGGATAGAATGGAACCACTTTGAGCTGCCCCTGGTCGTTCCACACCTGGGGGCATGCCCCGAGATCAAATTGGCTCCACTCCAGGCAGGATACCAGGCAGTGCTATGCAGTTTGGCATTTATTGGGATATGGGTGCTCGTTTGGGAGAGCAGATTTCAGGACTCCCTCGCTGACTAGGGGTAGGATGGAAATGACAATTGGAGACCACTTATGGATGCTGGAAATTGGAATTCATGACTTGTAGTAGAAATTAGCAGGCTTAGATATGGATTGGATCAACCGGGGGCAAAACCCGACCAAGGAGTATGGTTCAGCACAACTCCCCATGGAACTAGGGGCATGGATTTGGATGGCTTTGCTTGGAAATGGATAACGGTGATGGAATAGGAGCAGTCATCATCCACCACCAATCGGAGCTAGCTTGGCTTAAGGGCATAGGTCGTCGTCTCTTGATGGAATGAACTAAATAACTAATAATTAATTCTACACTAAAACGGCTAAGTCAGCGACACATGTACGAGATCAAGGACGGTCCCTAGGCATGCTCTGAGATGGCAATAAACCACCATAACTAATGAATCTTAAAACACTTGGATCCGCACTGCTGTGATAAATAACATAGTTTGGGTTATGGCCCCGACTGGAGAGACGGAGCAATAACCGCAGGGTGCAAATCCCTACGTCAGAGAGCGACAGGATGGATTCTCCCACGGATTAAGTCCTAGACCATAGAGTCGAGGCCGGAGAAGGATATTCACGGATTAAGTCCTCGGCTGGGGATCGAGGCCAGAGTAGGATACCCCACGGATTAAGCCCTCGACTGGGGATCGAGTCCGAAGTAGGATACTCCATGAATTAATTCCTCGACCGGAGACTCGAGGCCAGAGAAGGATATTCACGGATTAAGTCCTCGGTTGGCGATCGAAGCCAGAGTAGGATACTCCACGGATTAAGTCCTTGACCGAAGAGTCAAGGCCGGAGAAGGATAACGATGGATAAGCCCTCGACCGGAGAGTCGAGGCCGAAGTAGTATAAAATGACCCGGAGAGGTCTATGGATTTGGATATGGACCCGAAAAGGTCCCGGATTTGGATTTGGACCCAGAGAGGTCCTGGATTTGGATAGGGACCCGGAGAGGTCCCGGATTTGGAGATGGACCCGGAGAGGTCCCGGACTTGGATAAAACGATCCAGAGAGATCGTGGATTTGGTTAATGGATTTGGGATGGATTTGGAATTTGATATCGACTCGGAACAGTCATGGATTTCGCTAATAATCCAGAGAGATCAAGGAATTGGATTGGCATCTAGGTTGGATGATGTGATAATCGATGGATAATGGACTTCGGATTTTGGACTTATGGCAATTAAAAACACGCCTTCCAATAGCAAGGCATGTTTTGGGGGCAAATGTTAACCTCCCTTTTATCAAGGCAGTATACGTGCAGATTTAACCTAATAGACTACATGGTTATCGGGGCTGGAATATAATAGACTTGGTTCAGATGGATGGGTGGATAATCAACTACGGATAATAATATGAAGCCAGGATTAAGCATGGTCGATGGGTAAACGATGCAGGGTACTTGGAATATGGATTTAGGCTAAGGGATAATCTACTTCGGGTCATCATAGGGTCTACTTCGAGTCGCCAAAGGATTTGCTTCAGGTCAGCAAGGGATTCACTTCGGGTTATAATAGGATGTACTTCGGGTCAGGTCGGCATTTGGTTTACTCCGGGTCGGCATTTGGTTCACTTCGGGTCGGTATAAGGAACAACTTTGGGTCGGCATATGGAAGTTAGCTCGGGTCAGCAAGGACTTCATTTCGGGTCGGCAAGGACTTCACTTCAGATCGGCATGGGCCTCACTTCGGGTCGGCGTAGGGCTCCACTACGGATCGGCATGGGCTCCACTTCGGGTCGGCGTAGGACTCCACTTCGGGTCGGCGTAGGACTTTAACTTCAAGTCGGTATGGCTTCAACTTCGGGTCGGCCTAGGCTAGAGTTCGTATCACTTCGGGTCGGCATTGAGAAGGGGTTGGATCGGGTCGGCCTGGGCTAGAGGTCGTGTTACTTCGAGTCAGAATTGAGTTTCCTTCGAGTTGGCGTTGAGTTTTCTTTGGGTCGGCATATGGCTTGCTTCGGGTCGGCATAGGATGGACGAGTTGGGAGAGACGATCATTATGGTGGGCCCATGTAGGTGAGAAGGCCCTGTAGCAGAAGTTTCACCTATAAGTACAGCAGGCTTGGCTTCGAAAAAAGGATCTTCAAGCGGCTTCTCTTCATCTTCTACCTAGAGGCTACTTTGCTATTTTTATTTTGGAATTCTGAATTGTAACTGTAATCAAATTCCAATATAATAAAAAGGATTGTTCTGGAGTGGACGTAGGCCGGAGTTAGCCGAACCACTATAAATCTTGTCTCTCTTTTATTGCTTTCATTTTAATTGTGGTTATTCTTTAGATTATATTCTCTACATATACTCTATATGTGATCTGTGACTGGATATTGGTGCTTTCACTTATAATTGGGTGTTGGTGGCCAATTTTGATGCCGATAATATTCAATTAAGGTTACTTAAGAGTAGTAGACACAGAAATCACTTGGATTTAAAACATTCCTTTTAAATGAGAGTTGCTTTTAAACGAAACCGATCATAAGAAATAAAGTGGTTTAAACCTTAAAACTTTTATTTAATAATTATATAACATTCAAACTCTTTATTTAAAATGAGTAATCCTTTAACTAACAATTAAACCATAAATATAAATAATAAAATAATAATTACCCTTTACATAAATAATTAAATAATATTAAACCTTTTAATAAATATTTAAACCATAATTAATCTCTAGTTAATTGTTAAATAATAATTTAAACCAACATTAAATAATAATTTAAATCTTAATTATGTCTCTAATTAAATCTTAACTTAACTAGTAATTAATTAAATAATTAAACCCTTTTATATTAAATAAATAATTAAAAATTAATCTTTAATAAATATTAAATAATAATTGATCCTTAAATAATTAATTAAAAATTAACCTTTTATTAATTAACTAATTAAAATTAACTTAACTAATACTTAAGCACTATTTACTTATTAACTAAATTAATTAAATAATCATTAATAAACTAATTAGTTAAATAATAATTACTTTTTTTTACTTATTATATGTTTTGAAAACACTTTTTCAAGAATATACTTAAGTGAAAAACACTTTTAATTTGCAAAAAGAGTTCGTCTTATGAACTGCATTTATAACGACTATCGCTATATGACCCGTAATTTCAAAACTTAATTTATGTTCTAAATCAGTTTCAAAACTCTATCTTTTTATGTTAACTTATTTTTATAATTTACAAAAAGTTTTACAAAAAAACAAAGTAAAGTTTTTGAAACTAAATGAAAACATTTCTAAAAGTAAGTTGCCAAAGGATTTCGAAGTCGCGACAAACCACTTTAAGCACTAACTTCCTTAGCTTAGCGCATCCTAAGCAAGATTACGAAGTTATATACATGCTATCAAAACATCTAACAAGTCAAGATTCTAGTTTTTACCTAACTAACATTTAACTCATAGCTTCAAGCTAAAATTACATCACATCCATAACATAGTTTCATACTTAAACCAAGTCATAACCAACATACAACCAAGTCATAACCAACATACATCCAAGCACATATAAACACATACAATCCAACATCATAATCATCAATAAAGCTATGATTTAGCAACCAAATATATGACATGATTTAAAGGTAGAAACTTTAAATAAAAGAAGTTAGTTTCTCACCAAAATTTTTCAAAATCTTTTCTAATTTGAAAATAAGATCTAGATCTTGCATAGCTATGGATAGACTTGAATTTGGCCTATAAAAATTAGAAATAGGCTCAGTCATGAAGTATGGAGCTTGACTTTGAAAGGCGGAGGGACTTTGGATCATCATCGAATTCACAAAAATCAAACCCGAAAATGGGTCATCTTCCAACTGATTTTTGGATAAATTTCTTAAGGAATTTTGAAAAGTTGTAAGCTAAAGTTCTTTAAAAAAAATTTCTCTATCATTTCAAAAAAGAATCGCTTAATTTGGATCTATTTTGAGGGAAATATGGTCAAACGAAGAAGAGGTATTTTCGGACTTGAAAATCTGGGTCTGAAAGTGCTCTGCAAAGGTATGAGATTTGGATATGGTTAAGTTCAAAATTTGAAGAAGTGGTACACACTAAAGTTGTAGCCACTGGAATTTTGTAGGGTTTAAAAAAAAACCTCCATTTGGATTAGATTTGAGAAAGATATGGTAGAAGAAAGAGAAGGATAAATTGAAGAAATGAAAGGGGTATTTATAAGCAAGAAACAAAGTAAATTAACTTAATAATCTTGGTCCTTTACCCTCCACCTCCTCTTGCCACATCACCATGCCACCATACCTTCATGTACCTGAGCCCACAAGCTTGTCCTCCCTCCCTTTTGCTTAACCGACAAGTTTTTAAAACCTAAGTACTTATGTTTCTAATGGCATCTTTTATTTTAAACCTTACATTAAATATTACATCACTTGTATACAAATATATCTAAGTATATACATGTCCATATACACATTATATAACCCTAACTTACTATAATTCCATGTGTGTATATTTGTACTATTTTGATCACAATATTTCGGACAACATTTTAGCCGATGAAGAGTCAGAAATTCGGCAGACGAATTCCGGTCACATTTTCAATTTTTCTTCGAGCTATATATTTTTGTAAACAAAATTTGAAAACTATTTCATCATCAATATTTACTATTTAAAAGAGTTTTATTTTAATTATAAAACCTATTATTTGAGTATTTAAAAGTAATTAAATATTCACAAATCAAAGCGGTGAAATTCTGAGTCGTTACATAAGCGGTCGATCGCTCTAGTGAATAGCAGTCGATCGATTAACGAATTCTAGGCATAATCTGAACCTCGGCCTAAGGCCCAATTTGTATGTTTATTTGTATATTACATATATATGTGTGGAGGTTAGTATAAGTAGGGAAATTTGCTCCCTAGGTTTGCGACTCTTGGACGTTATGGGACTAGATAGACGTGTATGCAGGCAAAGAGGCCTAGACACTATTTATTCAGTGGTGTTGATATTTGACTAGGGCAATTCTATCACAAATTGCACTCACAAGAGGTTCTATGATGTACGTACAACATCGATAATGATGCTTGGAGAAGTGTGTGGTCCAACACCAACGGTAGTTTCCTTAGTATGCACGACGTCGCAGACGTGATACTATGTCGTTGATGGATCCCGATACTGTGCGATAAGCGGCGTTACGTTACCTTTGATAGGTGGACACAGATGCAGCGACCTTGAGACGTCTTTGGCGTGAGTTGGCATTACATCCTCCCTCTCAATGCATAGATTTGGATGTAGTCATTATTTGGAAATGCAGGCCCAAGATTGATATTATAGGTGATCCTATGTTGGAATAGTTCTAGTAGCTGTTAGCCAATCCATAGTTATTTTGAGGTTCGATTAGTTGTTCGATCCAAAGTAAACCTTCCCAAGATGTGATGTAGGCGTGTTTAGAATTATACTCCTTAGGTTAACAAAACCTACTTTAGTAAGTAGTTCACAAACACAAGTAGAACACCTAGGTCACATAGAGTATTAATGAACTTAATTGTATATGATCACCATATATTAATTGTAATATCTCGTATTTTGCAGGGTCTATAACATAGGAAATTAATTTAAATTGAATTGAATTAATAATATGGAGACATTATTAATTAAATTATTAAAGTGATTTAATTTCAAGAATAGCCAAAGAGAAATTAAATTAATTAAGTGAGGATCACTTTAAAAAACTTAATTGGATGGACTAAATGCAATTGGAGCAATTTTGGTTGGCCTTGATTAATGAAAGAAAACAATTTAAGTTTTAATGGGAATGATTTAATTGAGGAGAAGTTAGAAAGGCCCAAAATCACTAACCCATATTCCTTGGCCCCAAGCCCTCACTTCATCTTTATTTCCATTTCACAAAACAAGAATTCCTAAGAACTCTAAGCAAGGCCAACTCTTTCCTAAAGAAGAAGAAGATGATTTCAAAGCCGAAAGATCAAGATGTAACGACTCGATTTTTCGTCGCTCGAAAATCGACATCAATACATTCACTGTATCAACTGCCGAGCAATCGAATGCCGGAAAACCGAATTGTTATGGAGAAAAAGAAGAGGTAGAAGAAAACAGAAGAAAAGAGAAAGAAGAATTAACAAAAACATGGAAACAGAAACAGAATCTCACATTCGCAGCGGAACAACATATAATAGATAAATGAATAACCTTTTAAAACAAAGAACTATACCATTTTATACATCACATCATCATCAGAGTTTACAACAACAATATACAACACAACTGGACAGTTATATGAACTTGTCCATATACAGAATACACAGCGGAATAAATAATATCATATACAAGTGATACGTCTCGCCATCCAGCTCGCCACTAAGCTCCACAGCATCTCTTGAATCTAGAATGACCTAATAACCTAACTCTAGACTGCCCGTGTGGAAAATGATGGGCACCCAGAGTTTAGGAAGGAAACAATAAACTCCGAGTCAGTCATGGTGACTGGTGTGAGAACTAAAACAGTTTATCTTTAAACAATCAACCACAAAGAAAATAAAACAATTTCGCAATGCTTTTAGAAAATGAAACTACCATAATACCTCCCGCCACACACACAATGCAAACGCAGAATTGGAGGAGATTTCTTCTTATGATAGTCAAATATGCTTACTACGCAAAATCATTGGATATTATTATTAGTGCATAGTGTAGAAAAACATTTCGAAAGTATAATATTAATCTTAGCCAACATAGACATTCCGAACTATGCCTACTATAGCTACCATTTAAACAGTGGGGCACCACCATAAGTAAATGGCAGGTTCTACAACTAAAACCGTACAAGGTTCGTATTGTTTCTTTGGATTTTCCAACAAATGGTCAGGCTAAGGAACTTCCTTTCCTCCTGCCGATAGGATCGCCTTTGGCTGGACGTCCCGAGAGACAAACTGCTCTCTGCCAAACAAGGCCGGGTTACCCCTGTAACAGGTAACTCACGAATATGTCATCACCCGGTCCTTTGGGACCTTTATCCGAGCGCTCGGTAACCAACATCACACATAATAAATAAGTGTATCCACATGAGTAAGTATCTGGGCTCCATACCATGATACCACCCCTTTCCAGAAGGAAATGACATACCCTAAAGGGCGCGACCCTCATAACCTTGCCGCAACATTCCTGTTTCGACCATTTCCGGGTTGTTGAGGCCCTGACAAAGTCTCGTCCACAAAGCTACGCTTTATACAAAAGCTATGCTTTGGGTCAAACAAATGATCAACCTATGATCACAAAGATAAATGATCAAACAAATGATCATATCACAAATGATCAAACACTGGTCATTTCACAGCAACACTCAGCATGTCACATTACCAAATTGGGAATATATCGCTGATAACCTTCAACTACATAACCTCTGAGCTCGTACGTCTCAGAGAAGGGTGTTAAGCTAAGAGAATAAATTCTCTGCCACCAACAGAAATGTATTTGAAAGAAATCAGCTTTATATCTCAATTTGTAATGTTAGACATACAATCCATACAAGTCTGTTCCGGGATCGAACAGAACCGAAGGCACTTCTCACGAAGCCCTTGCAAATCCAAATAATTTTCAATCACGTCCGGACTTCCCGTCACTAAGGTGATAAAACCTCTAAATCGAAGATCAGTCGATGTAGAGTAACTCGACGGTAATCCTTCCATTTTCAAAAATATCCGGTCTTCAACACCGGTCATCAAATGCGATTCATAATGACGTATCACATATTCGGAATGGGTTATACGACCCCATGGTCCTTTCCCGGCTAACCCGAATAGTGAGCGCTTATTCAAAAATAAGTGTGGCATTCAAATTCAAGCAAATCACAACAAATACCCATTCAAGGTAATTATTGATAGTCGGTTATTTAACTATCAATAGAGATGCGCAACATCATCAGATTCCAAATAATTTTCCCAAATTATTTATTCTTCAAAAATATCTTTACAAGATATAGAATTTTCCACACTTAACCATTTAAAACCAATTTCAAATATTCACTTTTCAATTTATCTTTAAAAGATAAAATCTCAAACCGTTCATTTCATATTGGAAAAGCATTTCCATACTTATTTAAAAATAAGTAATTCACAAATCATTTATTTTCAACACTTGGAAAATATTCGATATACTTAAATCAAAATTAAGTATATATTTCATTCTATAAGGAAATCATTCTTTTTCACAAATTTTATTTGAGTCAAAACGAATGTTACGTAAAACATCGTTACGACGACTCAAAATCACTAGTATAGGGATTCGAAATTTAGATAGATATATAAATCCCAATACTATATAAAACATTTCCTTTCGGAAATCATTTACTATAACAACAGTGTTATAGTCACTATTTCCTTATTCCTCGAAACGTCTATTTCAACAATAAATGTTGAAATCTATGTTTTCGATACTTAATACGTTTTAAAACATCTTTTAAAACAACTACTTCATTTAACAATATTCCTTTTCCCAAAATATATTGATTTTTTTCAATAATATATATTCACTGTCCAAAATCGTGAATATAATCACTATTCCAATTTTAACAATTTCTACACAATTTATTTCAATAATAATTCGCTATCCAAAATCGCGAATATACTTCCTTTAATAATTTTCTATATTCAATTTATCAAATTCCATTGATTTCGAATTTATAAACAATGTCTATAAATTCTTTCCCTATTTATAAACTTCGATTTATAAAAAAAATCCTGAATTAACAAATTTAATTCATAACTTGATTTCATATCAAAAATCTAATTTATAAGTCAATTACTTATAAACTTTTATTTTACAAAATCTATTTATTTTATAACTTCACATTATAAAACTTCTAAATTTCATTAACTTATGGAATCCAATTATACTCCATTTTTAACACTTATAAACTCGTTTTATAATTTCAACATTTTAATTTATAAATATCCATTTTACAATCTTTTATATAAACCGTTTGGAATAATTCAAAAATCCCAATTTAAAATCAACTCGTTATTTTTAAACTTCAAAAATGGATCCGATGATGCAACAGCACCAAATAGTCAATCACAACATCCAAACATCATATATCATCATATGATAACAGAATATATAACAATATCTGTAAATAAATCACTACGGTGAGGAATCCAGTTGGATCCCTCAAACCTGTTTCCCTGCATCCAAAGGTGTTAGCACAATACCAATTCCGCTCCAGTACGGAATTATCGTGGTATATGGGTTTAATAAATATTATCCGCTATTATGCGGCGCAATAGGGTCTCATCCGCTAAACAATGCGGGAAATCAACAACTCCAATATATACATATACCAATATGTATATATCACTATATATATATAAATAATACCAATTCCACTTCAATGTGAAATTATCGCGGTATATGTTTTTAATAATTAACATCCGCTTAATAACGGCGTATAATGTCTATTTATCACAATAAATAGCAATCATCATTCAATCCACACAATCAATCACTATTAACAATTTTAAATCTAACTATTTAAAATTTTAAATCGAAACAAAACATTCGATTGAGTGAGGAGTTCTCACCTTTGCTTTTATTTCCGTTCCAGCTTTTTTTTCGAATAAATTAAACAGATGTTTAATTTCACCCGAAATTCACACTAGTTCCAAATGGCTCCAATTCAGTTCCATAACGACGAGCTCGACAAAACGAAGCCAACGCCGCTTGTTTCGAAATTTTTCGACCTCGTACGAAAGAGATATAATATTTCAAAGATTATACGATTTATATTATAATTAATTTACAATTTCAATTTTTATTTCTAACCCCAGCCCATCTGGACCGTTGACTTCCTATAGAGCAAATCTGGGCTGCCTAAACTATCCTCTTCTTCTCCCAGTATCATACGAACGTAACTACCCATTAGCCGCCGCGAAACCCTAGAATAACGCCACCACTTCGATGACTTCGACCATGATCAAGAGCCGCCAAACAAACGACCATCGCAAGAGCCACCTACGGCCCCGAACCAGTTGCACTCGGTGGTACGTTTGCCAAGAAATCGGCATCCAAACGCATGCAAACTACAGTCGAACGCGGGCCATTCTCTTCCCCTACGTTGCTCTAAAATCCATCATCTCCATATGGATTCGAAGAGCTCGTCACCCTCCACAATATTGCAGTTGAACGTTTCCCCTAATTCTCTACGGATTGGAAGAAATTAAAGGAAGAAAATCGACTATTTTTGGCCATTAATTTGGTAGGTGGCGGCTGAAGCATTTGTTAGGGTTTCGTTTGTTAACTTGTATATATATATTCGTATATATATAATAATATTAAATTCATTTTAAAACAACTTTTTCAAACGATCTCCAAATCACACGTGCCGCCTGGCGTTCGTAAGGTTTACCCCGTGTTCCAAACACAATGGAACGTGTTTCGGAGGCTAATTCGATCATATGTGTGAGATATGACAATAAACGGTCAATTTAAATTAAACCGATTTCGATACGTTTTGGCTTGCCCCGGACAAACGGTACACCCAATTGGCACGAAATTTGAAACCATACAATAATATCACATTACGGATCCGATGAAACTGGTTTCGTCGAAATCCGAGACTTTTTGAAAAATGACTATTTTAACTCGCCAAATTAATATTAAAACAATTTCGATGCGTTTCGAGCTGCCACGGTCAAACGACAACTCCGATTGCTACAAAAATTGAAATCCGATAATAACAAACTATTACGGATCCAATGGAACTAGTTTCATCCAATTCTGAGACTGTCCCAAAAATGGCTAATTTCACTAGTCGATTAAATATTAAAATATTCAATTTTCACAAATTAACTTTAAATTAAATTTTAAAAGTTCTGTAACATTTCTATAACTTCAACGTGATTTAATATAACTTCATAAATCATTTTCAATCACCTTAAATCCAGATTTCAATTATTTCTGGAATTTCAATTATTAAATCATCGATTTAATTACTCAATTAAATCCAATATTTGAATTTAAAATTATTCAACTTATTAAATTCACTTATTAACATTCAAAATCAATTAAATATCCAAATTTTAATTAATATAAATTCTAGGTCGTTACACAAGAGCTCTTAAATTTAAAGAAAAGGGAAGATTTCTTAAGCTAGGAGAGTAAAATCTTTCTTTAAAACCTTCCCTAACATGTTTAAAATTGGAATTTTCTGTAAATGAATGTTTGAATGATGTTTAATGGATTTGAATGATTGAATATCATTTTAATCATGGTTTAAAATTTAATTAAGGTGAATTATTTAATGTTTTAGAGTAAAACATAGGTAAATCACCTTTAAATATCTTGAAATTTTTTTATGATATGCTTAATGATGAAATAACGATGGGCTTTCAATTTTATAATTTTTGAAGTTAATGGGAATATTTATGAATTTCCAAAGTTGGGAAAATGGTTAATTTTTGGTCAATTAATTATTAAAAATAATAAAATTAATTATTTTGGCTTAAATTTTCTACAAAAGGTAAAATATGATAAAAGTGATTTTTAGTGAAATTTTGAGATTTTTCTCATTAATTTTCTATTTTATATGAATTATTCAGTGGAAGAAAGCACTAACTAATTAAGGGAAATTAATTAATTAGTTAGCTTGTGTGTTTAACCTTTTTGAAATAAAACCGCAAAGGAAAGAAGATTATCCAATAAGAAATTGACAACATATTGGGTTAGGCAAAAAGCGATTACTTAAGGGGGTAGTATATCAGTTTTTAATCTAATTACAAAACTGCCACTGAACCTTTTTTGGCTAAGTAAAATATAATAATATAGGCTAAATTTTGCAATGAGCCAAGAAAAACTATACATAGAAGTTAGAATAAAAGTGGTGGGCAATATATAGAGACCAAGCAATTTAATTTGTAAAGGCTACAACAAAAGCTTGCAACAACATAAATCATTCTAAGTGATGGCTCTAAATGAAACTTATAGCGACAACACACTTGTAGCTATGGTATGAACTAGTCGCGATGGCATAAGATAAATTATAACTCGCGATGGGACCAATATATATAACTACATGCGACAACACCATATAACTTATGGCGAAAAGTAAACAAAAACTCTTGGCAATAGGTAAATGAACTCTTGGCGACAATACACCATTGTAGACAAATTGCGCTTGGAATATTTAAATATATATGTAGCGATGACCATAAAATGCATGTAAATACTATTCGCGATAGCTTGATATAAATAAAACACAAAGGCATATGAGCCTAATATATTATAACACGACAAACTACATGCAAATTTGTTGGATCTTTCTGCTGGAAATGGCTGAGTCATGTACTTCGTCGTTTTCTTTAAGACGATTCATGGCTTAGCCCTAAGGTGCAAGGCTAGCTATCAACCGCTCCATCTCTAGGATAAAATAGCCTATAAAATTTGGTCGATTTGCTTTTTGTACAACAGCAAATCATTCTAAAACTTTTTAATCTAATTGCTTGGAAGAATTCTACAGAGAAAGAAATGACAGAGGGAGAAGAAGAAGAAAGAAAATTGTCTGTGGCTTATATTTTTTCCTTCCACCTATCTATCATTTAAATATGTAGAATGGAAATTGTATGCATTACTTAAATGAGGGATTGTTAACTGATCTTAAATTATTGTCATTCATTACGAATTCTATTACCATTAATTTTTTTCTAAATTTAATTCACTTAAAATTCCAACAATCCCCCACTTGAATTATTGATAAAAACATTTCCAAGCAATTTTTGAAAACATAGGATTGTGCATAAAAAAAGGTATCTTTCAATTTGAACCTTTTCATAGTGAGTAAAATTTAGAATATACTACAGTGACACTTAGTATTGAACTCTATCTCTGACATCAAACCACACACAACCTTTCTAAAGTGCTTTCAACTAGCCCATGTGTTAATGGCCATGCACGTCTATCATGGTTTAGTGAACACTCTAGAATACTTTTGCCCTCAAAATTTTCATAGGAAACGGCCTTATTCCCACATTCACAAAGGTGAGTATATCAGGAGTACTCCTATAGTTGGGTACCCCACTCCACATAGAGTATAAATCTCATTAAGTGTTTCTATTACCTCATCCTCTAATTGCTACAGGAATAAATGCTTCTAAACATTTTATAATATAGCATGTTCACCTCTTATCACTTCACAACTTGTTGTTTACCCATTGAACTTTGTTCTTGGGATCTCTAGTCATATAGGTTGGGTTACCATTGTGATTGTCTAAGGGCAATAGTCTCATCCTTTTGAATGTTTAAACTTTATCTTTAGCCAATCCTTCTGTCAAAGGATCTGTCAAATTTTTATCAGTGCGAATATGATCTACTCCAACAGCACCTGAAGAGAGTAACTCTCTTACAGTGTTGTGCTTACGATGTACCTTTCGTCTCCCGTTGTAATAACAGTTTTGAACTTTTGCAATAGCCACGGTACTATCACAATGGATCAACATAGTCGGTATTGATTTTTCCCATGAAGGAATCTCAGCTAGCAGATTTATTAAGTAATCTGCTTCTTCACTAGTTGTTGCTAGTGCTATCATCTCAGACTCCACAGTGGGTTGAGCCAAAATAGTCCATTACTTACCAAGAAACAACCCCACCAGCTGTGCTAAAAATATAGTCGTTGGTTGCTTTAGAATCATCGAATAAAGTATTCCAGTCTTCATCAGTGTATCCTTCAAGTATAGCTGGAAACATTCCATAATGTAGTCCAAAGTTCTTCGTTCGTTTTAGGTATCACATGACCCTTTCAATAGTATGTCAATGCTCAATACTAGCTCTACTAGTAAACCTGCAAAATAATCCCACGACATATGCTATGTTGGGTCTAGTATAATCATTGGCATACCGAAGGCTACCAATGATGCTCGCACCATTAGATTATCTTACACTTTTACTTATGTTCTTAAATAGTTTTACACTTTGATCATATGGTGTACAAGCAGGTTTACAGTCAATGTAATTGTATTTCTTTAATATCTTCTCAATATAATTAGATTCATCCAAAAAAATTCCTTTATTAGACCTAGTGACCTTAAGACCAAGATTACACTCACTTCTCTTAGGTTTTTCATATCAAATTAGCACTTAAACTGGATTTAACCATATTAATAGCATGAATATTTGAACCAAAAATTAGTAGATCATCTACATACAAACATAAAATAGAGCAAACGTCATTCTCATATTTATAATAAACACATTTTTCACTCCTATTAACTTTGAAACCATGTGAAACAATAAAGTGGTCAAATTTTTCATGCCATTTTTTAGGTGTTTGTTTTAGACTATATAAAGATTAATCTAATTTTCGAACCTTATGTTCGTGTTCGTGTATTACAAAGCCTTCAGATTGGTCCATATAAATTTTCTCTTCTAATCTGCCATTTAAAAATGCAGTTTTAACATCCATTTAGTGTATTATCAAATCATGAATGGAAGAAAGTGAAATTAATACTCAAATAGATGTAATTATAGTTATAGGTGAAAAGTTATCAAAAAAGTCTATATTTTCTCTTAGCTTAAAACCCTTAGCTGCTAGACGGGCTTTATATTTATTAACTGCTCCATCGGGTTTTAATTTCCTTTAAGTACCCATTTACAGCCTATGGTCTTACAACTAGGTGTAAATTAACTAAGTGCCAAGACTTGTTGGATTCAGGAAAATCCATCTCATCATTTATAGCCACTTGTCAAAAACCGACATCTAATGAAGATAAGGCTCCTTGGAGGTTTAATCGGTCCTCCTCTAAAGTGTAAGCACAAATTTTGAACCTTAAACTTTTGCAGTTCTAGCTCTTTTGCTTCTCCTGGGTTCGCTTTCAAAAGAGTCATTTTGTTCATTTCTTATGGGAATAATATTTTTATATGTGCTCCCACTATTCCTTAAATTAAAAAGAAATTTCAGTTCATAAAAATCAGCATCATTAGATTCTATTATAGTATGTGCATTCCGGTCATAAAATATATATGCTTTGTTATTAATAGCATAGCCAATAAATACACATTTGCATGCTCTACTTGCTAATTTAATTTTCTAGGGTTAGGTATATGAACATATGCTAAACAACTCCAAGTTTTAAAATATGACACGTTTGGTTTATGATTTTTCAAAATCTCATAGGGAGAAACTTTGCTCTTAGATTTAGGAATTCTATTCAATATATAACATACAGTTAACAAGATTTCCCCAGACCAATGTGATGTTGTGCCTAAGTTAAGTAAAATAGCTACAACTAATTTAGTTAAAATCCTATTTTTCCTTTAAGCTTTATTATTCATTTCAGGTGAGTAAGGTACAGTTCATTTATGTATTGTACAATAAACATATTAGATTCATATTCAGTGCCTCTATCACTATGTAATTTTTTAACTTTCTTACTAAACCGATTTTCAATTTCAGTTATAAAAGATTTAAACATTTCAAATGCGTCACTTTTATTTTTCATTAGATATACATAAGTAAAATTAGAGCAGTCATTAATAAATATGATAAAATAGCGATGACCATTTCCACTCAAAGTTCCATCCAGTTCATATATATTAGAATGAATCAACTCTAAAGTTTTAGATTCTCTAATTATAGATTTATGTGGATTTTTTGTAATTTTGGCTTGACTACAAAAATCACATTTTTCAAAATCTTTTAAAGACATATTAGGAATTAATCCTAAGCTACTCATATTCTTTATTATATGTTTGGTAATGTGATAGAGTCTAGCATGCCACATATTAAATAAACACAACATATAAGGAGAAGGAGATACTTTATTACTTTCAACATTTAACTTAAACACGCCCTTAGTAGCATAACCCCTACCCACAATCATACCATTTATAGTGATGGTGTATAATCAGCCTCTATAGTTTGAGAAAAGCTAGCCTTATTAAGAAGATAACCGGGAACAAAGTTCTTTCTCATCTTTGGAGTGTGAATACATTCTTCAGTATGACAATTTTTCCAGAGGTAAACTTTTGCTCAACGCTTCTAATCCCAGTAACAGTAATGGCGTAAGAGTCTCCCAATTGCACTTTCTTGTTCTCAACATTCGTGTTTTTTTAACATAGTATGGTCATAGCAGACATGGCATGTAGCACCAGTATCTGCCCACCATCTTAATATCCTCTTATAAGGTTGATCTCTGTAATCACAGTAGTTACCAGTTGCTCTTCAGTCAGGTTTGCCTGAGGAGCAGGACAAGGCATATTCAGACACTTTCATGCCATATGACCTTGTTTGTTACAGTTATAACAAATAAACTGATTAGAATCATTCTTTAAGGATGGTTATTACTGTGGTGTAGTACGGTTCCTTTGAAGGTTTCCATTCTTGTTGTGATTTATATTAGGCTTTTGGTTCTGATTCTTAAAGCTTTTGGGATTTGGTTTCAGAACCATGGCCTTCTTAGTGTTGTTGGAAACAGCAAGCACTTCCTCTTTCATATCATGTTCTTGAGATTCCTACTCAATTCAAAGGCTAGTAATCAAACTTTCAAGTGAAAATTCTTTAGTTTTATGTGTAAGCTTATTTTTGAACTCTTTCCGACCAAGGGAAATTTATCAATAAGTACTGCAACTTGAAACTATTCGTCAATAGTCATACCTTTGGAGACGATCCCATTAGCTATTTTCTAAAGCTCATGAGACTGCATCTCTACTGACCTATCCTCGAACATCTGATATTTAAGGTAGCGGCTGATTGCGTATTTCTTTGCTCTAGCTTCCTCTTTATTATCTCCCAGATCTTCTTAGCTGATTTGTTCTTTGCATTGCAGTAGTTATACAGTCATCATAGAGGCCATTAAGAATGAAGTTCTACATTGGTAGTCATGCTTGATCCAGGATTGCTACTCCTTGCTCTCTGCTTTGGTGGGTGGATTAGACAATGGCAGTTTGTCAATGGTCAGAACATAGACCACCTTTTTCATTGTTAGGCAAAATTGCATCTTCTACCTCCATGTTTTGAAGTACAGCCCTCGAATCTGAAGGGCTCGTTGGTGTCTGGTAGTACTATTGTATTCAAATCGTCGGTCGTGGCCATTTGTAGTAAGTGGAATCGTCTTAAATTGTTGGATCTTTCTGCTGGAAATGGCTAAGTCGCGTACTTCTTTGCTTTCTTTAAGGTGATTCATGGCTTAGCCTCAAGTATGTATATTATAAGTAGATCATTTTGTCACACAATTTTTGATCTAAGATTCAAGTACGGAACTTTAAGGTGTTTACACCAATCTAAAAAAGGATTTATCATTCGATTCTTAATGACGAACATTGAAGGGGAGTTTGTGATTAGGTACTTGAGTTTCCTATCATAGTTGAGAGCTATGTAAGGGAAACGAAGTTTTTTGATCATGGAGCCTGATTAGAGTCCGCACTAGAGGATCGGGGGATCAATACTAGTTCGGAAGTAAAGTTGTGGATTCGAATAGTAGATCGAATAAGATATTGCATATTAATGATCTATATACATGTACAGGTGTAATTTTTGAAAATAAATGTTTTGGGCAAACACCTTTGGATTTTCGTTTTGGAGTAATTTCGGGGACAAAATTCTTTTAAGGGGGAAGTATGTAACAATCCGTAACTTTATCACTTTGAAAATAGGAATATTTAATTTTAAAATATTCAAATATAGGTTTATTTCAAAACAATAATCATGTTTTGTACAATAAATAAGAATGATGAACTTATTTTAGAACTTATTTACAAAATAGAGAGTTTGGATTTTCATCGTAAAAGTGACGAAGTCGGTTTTTAATAAAATTGAATATATGATCAAATAAGTGTTTTGAACGATAAATAATCTATTTTGATTTGTTATAAAATAATAAAAATGGTTTATATTGTTTTTATAAACATATATACTTGTTTTTTAAAAGTGAACAAACTTCGTCGCGCTTTGACAAATCGACGTTGTCTTTTTATAATTGGACTTTAATATTATTTAATATGGTTTTATAACTCAAATGATCTTTTTTTAATTTATTAAAAATGATAGGAAACTTATTCTCAAGTTTGGTTTACAAATATATATAGTTTGATTAAAAACAGAAAATGTGACCGTAAAACGTTTAAAAACAGAAAATGTGACCGTAAAACGTTTTGTTGCAAATCAACGTTTTGTTAAATATAAGTTGTGTAAACGTTTTGCAACTTGAATAGTTATTATATGAACATACTAACACATAAACATGTATTTAGACTAACAAGATTAATTAAACTAAGTGAGTATTTAATTAAGCAAAGTTAACAAATCTAAACAAAATCTAGTCAAATCACATCAAATTCAAACCAAATCTTCCCTTTAGCCACAAATGCATCTACATTCATTTCCATAAGTGTTAAGGCAAGAGACAAAGGACAATGTGATGGATGGTGGAAGTGATGTAGATTAAAGATGGAAGTGACCTTAGCTTAATGGTTAAGGAAGGGATATTTTGGTCTTTATACCTAAAGATATGTTGTAAACTTTTTATTCATATAAATACCTACCACTTCCTTCACAAATTTCACACACTTTCCATTCTTTTTCTTTCTTAAGCTTTCTTCTTCTTCTCTTTAATGTCTTCAACTTCTTCTTCCTCCTCTCTAACTTTCTAGAAATCATATCAAACGAACTCTAATCTCCTCCAAACTTTGTCAAATACCTTAGAACATCACTAGAAATCCAAATAGATAGTGTAAGGTTTGAGGCATCTATGCCCATGAAAGCTGAAAGCTGAGAGAAATAGTGGATGTGGAGGGGCTTGGACGTGAGAAAATGAAGGAGGGAGGATGGCCATGAGCTAAAAGATGGTGATGGAGGATGATTGTGAGGTTTAGAAGAGAGAAGCATGGTTCTAGGTGATGTTTAAGTGAAGAAGGAATTGATTTGGTGGAGTTTGGTTAGGTTTAGTGATGATAGTACTCGAGTTATCTTTAAATTATTCAACTCCTTAAAATATTGTTAAATATGTTCGGTTAATGAATTTATATGCTTGGTTGAGAATTGACTGAGAATTAGATGATTATATAAATGTTAAGATTGTTGATAACTTGGTTGTGAAATTATATAACCAATTGATGTGAAAATAATATTCAAGTTAGGTAATGGTTAGTAAACTACCCTCGTTAGTTAATAAATCCAAATGAAAAGTGTGAAATTATTTAGCCTCTTTAATGATTAAAATAATAAAATATTATTTTAAATAAGTTAAAATAGTTTTAATATGCTTTCAAAACATATTTGAAGTGTTTTAGACAAGTTTCGGAACAATTCACCAAATGGTCAAAATCGAGCTCATCGCGTAGCGGCATTTCGTAATATTCGACCCGTAATTTTAAATCAATGTGTTGGATGCAAACTAAATCGAAAATCTTTGAAATAAGAAATTTACATATCCTTGTAACCATAGTTTTCAAATGAAAAAGAAAAATCAAGATTTCTTTTGATAGATTTGAGTTATGTCCAAAACAAGTTTCCAGAAAAATCGCGGTTTTGCAGTTTAAAACCCGAATTTGAAATTGATTTAAAATGAATATTTTTAAATGTTTAAAAATATGGAATAAATTTTATAAATCATTTAAAAAATTTTAAAAGAGATTTGAGTTATAAAAATGAATTTTTAAATGATAGAAAAGTCATTTTTATCAAATAAGCCTTTAAAGCATTATTCGCAGCACTTTTTAATAACTTTTGAAATATGGCTTTAAACTTAAGTATTCTTTCCCAAATCTTTTATAAATCTTTTAAAATAAATAATTAAATGTTTTAAAGATGATTGAGGATTTTATAATTTATTTTAGAGAGTTTAAATAAATGATTTAAAGAAAAGCTGTCAAAATCAAGTGATTTAATCTTGGCTCTAAAAGCCGACGAGCAGACTGGATTTTTCTATTTGTGAGATTCAGGTGGGGTGCTTAAACTAAGGAGATGTTCAGGAGCAACCAGTATCCTGGCTCACCAGGCCTCTCTTGGGCGAGGGATGGATAAGGTCGAAATGTGGGAAACGAGTTAAGTATAAAAAAATAAAATTTCCAAATTTAAACAACTTAGATTCCATGGAGATTTTCTTCTACACTTAGTGTTAAATTATAAGGAGGGAACCAGTACTATCAGTATGAATTTTAAAGGTGATTTCACACTATTCGACAGATAGTAAAGTTTGAATACGAAAATTGATGTTGAGTAGAATTAGTATAATTTCCATGATCCTTTTTAATCAATAATGTTTTCCAATATGAGATTTAAATAAATGATTTGGAATTATTTTAATTCCTATACTTAAAATTAATTGTTTTGGGTTTATGGTACATGATGTCTTAAATAACACCGTTTTTGACCCATTTAAAAGTTATGTTTTGGAAATATGAAATATTTGATTAAAATTTAATAAATGATTTGGAAATGTTTTCCTTAGTAAACGGGTGAAATGATTTAGAATTATTCCAAAGTTTAAAAGGTTTTAAATAACCAAAGGCTTTGTTAAATGAAGCTTAATAATTCCATATACTCTGAAAAAGATAAAGAAATGATTTAATGAATATATCTCTAAGAAATATTTATGAATGATAAAAAAGATGAATTAAATTGAATGATGATTGATAGTCACATATGAACATAACATCTTTTTTAATCGATGATTGGTTCGAAGGAACCGGGGTCGAGTTTGGGTAACTCCTATCCGAAAACCACTTCGAACCAATGTATATGTTCGGAAATAAAGACATCTTGATGATGAAGACATGTTAAAGATGATGGTTATTAAAGACCAAAGATCTTCATAGTGGAAGGACTGCTTGTTTACATTCTCTGGGTTGCTCCCAATATAGAAATATTTATTATAGCGGTGGTCCTATAGTGTTTTGAAATCTTCGTATTACAAGGACTACTCGCTACTGATCCTAGGGGTGATTCCCAAAAGGATGTGGTAGGAGGAGTGTCTTCGGTTTCGTTCAGTCCCAGAACGAACTTGTATGGACGAACGTCTGACATTGCATTTCTGAGATCACAAACATTGACTTTTACAAACATACATCTGCTTCGTGGTGGAGAAGGCAACTTTTCTTAGCTTAACACCCTTCTCTGAGAAGTACGAGCTTAGAGGTTGTATGTTCGTGGGATCTAATAGTAATCAAAGGAATGGCATTGTGGTATTCTAAGTAGAATGTGCTTTATGGAAGAATAAAGCATGGCTTTGTGAAAAACAAAGTATGGCTTTATGAAAAGAAGAGCGTAGCCTCTCTAGCCTCTCAACTCGGTAATGATACGGGATACTATATGGTTTGCAAGATATAATTATGGGCTATCGGATGAAATGCAGAAAAACCTACAGCCCTCTATATGTAGAATAAGGGGCGTTTAAGTCCTTGGATGAGTAGCCATTGATATTGATTACCATCGGTTGTTGATAGCATTACAGTGGTGTCTGAGTCCTTGGATGTGTAGCCATTGGATATATGTTTGTTGCAACCAAAACACCGCATTAGGCCACTAGTTCCTTGTCATGTTGGAAATCCAATCCCAATATGAGCTTTACGGTTTTGATTGTAGTCCCAAAATTTCTGTAATGCTTTGCAAATATTTCAACTACCCCTTTGGTATCATATATTCCATCTAGGTATATTTCGTTTGACCTAGTCTGGATATACTACCATAGACTTAGTCCGGGTATTGATACTTAGTTTATATATATTTACTTGGAAAATGTTTTCGAAACAAATGTCATTAAAGATAATATCAAAGTGTTTTCAGTATAAAGTATTTTGGTTATCATAAGGTAAAACCCGTCTGTATTTATGCGTGGGCGTGGTCTTATGAGATACCCTTCTTTTCAAAGGTTTTGGTTGACATCAGCGTGATCTATACATTTAAATTTTGAGTATCTTACGCTGGTTTATCAAGCCTGATCCGGGTATTTTTAATACTCATGTCAGATCCGAGTAGTTTCAGGTTTAGTTGAAGACGCTTGGAGTTTCCAGAGGAGAGCTGGAGATCTTCATCTATGTATGGACTTATTCTATTATCCGCTTTATTTACTATATTTGTTTGTTGTTTGTCAGCATTTGTAAGGATAGAGATTTATAACTGTCCAAGCTAAATCTAGGTTAGACTCTGATATGTGTATTTCAAAAAAAATTCCGCTGTAGAGATTATTAATATTATAAATTATTCCATTCATGTAAGATTATATTTTTTGTTCTATCTTCTTTTCTTTTCACCCCAACAATCCACCATTCCGGCACTTAGAATTAAGGCACGTGAATACCATGTATGCATTAGTGTCGATTTCTAAGAATCGAAAAGGTGGGTCGTTACACACCAAATGCCCAAAAGTGGAGATTTGCACTTAAATTGAGGAAAATCCAAAAATGAACAGCAAAGATCTACTTTTTCTTCCTAGAAACGTATATTTTAAGGTTTCTAATGAATCCCCTTGCTAATCAACCCTTAATCTAGATTTAGTCCTGATTTGAAGGAGAAAAGAGAAGGTTTTGGATATAGAATGGGTTAATGTAAGCTTAGATCTATTTGAGAAGTGGTAAAAATGATTTTGGCGATAATGGTTTAGCCTATTATAGCCTCCAAGCCTGGAATGGGTTAGTGGCTTGCCCTCAAACCTTACAAATTACCCACTAAGATGCTCCAAAAGCTACCAATCTTCAAAGGCCATATTTCCTAGCTAGAAAGTCCAAATTTCTACTATGACCACTCTACGGAAAGGGAAACTATTATATTTTTCCAATGAAAGTGGTCTCGGATGCTAATTTGGCTTCTATGAAAAGTTATAGCCGTTACAAGTTTTCATAGGCAAATTCATTCGAAAATATTCTAAATATCAGAAATGTCACTAGTAGGCATTTGCTAAAGTTAAAGATTCACATGACCTCATATGAATTTGAAAATAATATTTTATCATCCTCCGCCTCGTAACTTATGAATCGTTACACTCTTCCCCTTTAGGAATTTCGCTCCCAAAATATCCAATACAAAAAAGAAAAAATCAACCATACCTACCCCACATGCCTAGCATCCACAATTAAACATATCAAACATCTGACATGCACATAGAAATAGGAAATTATATATATGCCCACCCCAAGCATGAAGGATACAAAACAACTCAATATGATATCGAAAGTGAAAGTAATGCGATAAACAGAAGTTTTACCAGGTAAAGAGCTCCAGATAAGTGAACCTCATGCTCTTCTCGGTCTTCATCGAAGTCTCCCTAGTTATATCTAGCCCAAGTATTAGTTTCTTGCCCGTTTTCCACCAACATGAAGGAGAGTTGCACGGTAAGCTATATAATGCCTCAAATGGTGCTATACCGATGCTGAATTAATAACTATTGTTGTATGTGAACTCTACTAAATGCAAATAATCATCCTACGAGCCATTAAAATCAAGAATGCAAGCTCGCAATCTGCCTATCAGTTTGTGGGTGATAAGCTGTATTAAGATGAAGCTTGATGCAGCTCAGGCCAGAGATGAAGGCCTAAGTCGTCCACGACTTAAGGAGGGGCTATGACTTAAGAGCCTAAGTCGTCCACGGCTTAATAAAGCGGAAGTAGAAGTTTTAAGTCGTCCATGAGCTAACAAAGGAGATATAAGTCGTCTACGACTTAAGGGAGCGCCACGAGATAACAAAGTAGCAGTACATGTTGAAGGCCTAAGTCGGCTACGACTTAAAGGAAATGTTTTGAGTCGTCCACAACCTAACTGGAAACCAGAGGGGGAAGTTGCTTTGAGTTCGCGACCTAACGAAGCGGCTATAAGTCGTCCACGACTTAACGAGAATGATAAAGGTGAAGCGAGTTATACTGAAGAAGAAAATCAACGACTTAAGATAAGTCGTCTACGACCTATGACTTAGTTAAGTCGTCTGGATTCCTTAAGTCGGATACTGGGTTAAGTCGTTGAAGTTTTATTCCTTAAGTCGTCCAAGCTTAAGCCGCGTGAAGATGCTGCTGTGATATGTGTCTAAGTCGTTACCGACTTAAGTTGAGTCATGTGTCGTTTGTTTCTTGAATCGTGTACTTTGTAAATAAGGTGTATTGTAATTTTTAGGTCGTACCAGGTTAGGTCGGCCATGTTTGTAAGTCGTTGTATGTTGTAACTCGTTGAGTCGTAGGTCGCTGGTTATAGGTCGGAAATGACCTAAGTGTTGTAATGTTTTGAGTTGTGTGTTGTAACGCCTATAAATAGGCCGGTTGGGTCATTTCGTAAGGTGGTTGATTTTTGAATAAAATTCTTGTTTGTTAGCTTTGTGCTTTCAATTAAATTGGTAGTTGAGTGTAATCTCCTATCTCTACCTTCGACATTCGAGTGCGCTCGAATCTTCGATCGTTGAAGCCAATTCGCGGAATCAAGTGCGCTTGATCAACGCTCGAAGAATTGTAGATCTCTCTTCACGGTATCGTGCACGATCAACGTGTCAGAGTAGCTAGAATTCGGTATCTTCGGATCAACGAATTTGGGCATTTCAGTATTTTTCAATCCACCGATTGCTACACTCATCGATCTATCTTGTTTGTATAATCCGCTACGTCAGTTTGGTATCAGAGCTTGTTTTAGCCAATCATAGCTAAATCGAGTCTTGGAGCCAATCATCTTGAAGAATTTGAAGTTTGAAGTATTAGCCGAGCTTGAAGTGTGGAGCCGAGCTAAGTAGAGTGTAGATCGAGCATCATTTCATTGTCTAACCGAGAATTGAAGTTCTTGAGAAGCTTGTGTTCATCGTGTTCATCCCATTTTGCAACAAGAGTGAAGTTTTGATCCATTTCTTTTTGGATCAAAAAGGGAAAAGTGTTTGAATTAGCGCGTGGGAGAATTTGCGCGCCAAAGTTGAAGTTGAAGTGCTTAAAGCCGAGCCAACCTAAGCCTTAAGTCGTTCGAACCGAGTTAGTTAAGAGCACCGAGACAAGTTAAGTCGTTCAAGGTCGAATCAAGCTAAATTTTGAAGTTTTTTTGAAGTTTGAATTTGAAGTGTTTGTGGAGTTTTCAAGTATGCCGCCGAGGAGAGCTAATCGCCATCAAAATATTGAAGCTTTGTATAGAAGAGAAGAGGCCGATCAAATGGAGCAACGAATGCATGAAAAATTTGATGAAGGTATTGGTCGATTAGAGAAGATGATGTTAGAGATGAATCAAAATCAAAGGAGGGTTTCACCTAAATCTAACCATGGAGGAAGTAGAGTCTCACCACATTCCAATCAGGAGAGAAGTGTTGATAATGATCGTAGAAGTGTGAGTCGAGATTGTTATAGAGATAATAAAGATCGAAGACGTGAGAAAAATGTGAATGATCGTGATAGAAGGAGTGAAGATAGAAGGGATGTTGGTGGAAGACGTGATGGTAGTAGAGATGTTGGTGGTCGGGATCGACATCGATATGCATCTGATTTTGAAGAGGAGTATGACGGTGGTAGTGTTAGAGGACAAGGACGAGGCCAAGGAAGAAATTACTCTGGGTATGATCACAAGTGGGAGTCGGGGATGAAAACTGAAATTCCTGAATTCAAGGGTGGTATGCAAGCGGAGGAGTTTCTAGATTGGGTGGCTAATGTTGAAGAGATTTTTGACTTCAAGGAAGTTCCAGAACATCGTAGAGTAAAGTTGGTTGCTACAAGGTTGAGGGGTAGAACTTTGGCATGGTGGCAGCAAACCAAACTTACACGTGAACGAATGGGGAAGTCAAAGATTGAATCTTGGGAGAAGATGAAGAAATTGATGAAAGCAACGTTCTTACCTTACAATTATCAATCTCTGATGTATCCACGTTTGCAGAACTTGAGGCAGGGCACAAAGACTGTTAATGATTACGCGGATGAGTTTTATCAGCTTATTGCGAGGAACAATATTATGGAAACATAAGAGCAGCTGACAGCTAGATTTGTTGGAGGGTTGAGAATGTAGATACAGGATATGGTGAATATGTTTGATCCCAGATCTGTAGCGGAAGCACACCAAAAGGCGTTGGCTTGGGAGAAGCAGGGAAGGAAAGGAGGTGGTGTGTTTACAAATTCCAACAATCAAGTGAAGGGTGTTAGTCCTAATGTTCCTAAGTCTATCAATAAGCCAATGGTGAAGGAGGTTGAGAAGGTGAAGGTTAACAATGGTTTCAAATGCTACAATTGCTAGGAGATGGGTCATAAAAGCAATGAGTGTCCAAAGCCTAAGAAGCGAGTGATGGTTGCTGAAGCTGAGGATGAGGATAAAGAAGCTGAATGTTCTAATTCATTACCGGTTGAGGAGGAAGAATTGTTGTCTGGAGATGATGGTTATACATTAATGATGAAAAGGAATTGCTTAACACCGAAGCAGGAGGAAGAGATTAGCTGGTTGAGGAGTAACATCTTTCAATCAACGTGCACTATCTTGGGAAGGGTTTGCAAGTTTGTCATAGATGCGGGAAGCTGTGATAACATTATCTCTACAGAAGCTGTAAAGAAGTTATCATTGAAGATAGAGAAGCATCCGAAACCGTACAAGTTAGCTTGGTTGAGGAAAGGTGGGGAGGTGAAAGTTAGTCGAAGGGCTTGTGTTAATTTTTCTATTGGGAAGAAATACAAGGATGAAATTTGGTGTGATGTTGTGGATATGGACGTATGTCATCTATTGTTGGGAAGATCGTGGCAGTATGATAGAGCGGTACAACATGATGGGCGTACGAACAGTTATAGTTTCATGTTCGAAGGCACAAAGATTACTTTGGTTCCTAAGAAGCGACAACAAGAAGAAAACAAACTGGAGGAGATTGAAGAGCTGAAAACTTTATTATCTTTGAAGGAGTTTGTTAAGGAGGTTGAGGAAGAGCCGGAAGTATTCTTGTTAATTGGGCGTGAGAGCAGTGAAAAGGTTGAAATTCCATAAGAAGTGAAACCAGTTTTGAAAGAATTTGAGGATGTATTTCCAGATGAGTTACCGAAGGAGTTACCGCCACTAAGAGACATTCAACATCAAATTGATCTTGTTCCAGGAGCAATGTTGCCACATAGACCACATTATCGAATGAGTCCGAAGGAACATGAAGAATTGAGAAGGCATGTGGAAGAATTGCTTGAACAGGGGCGTGTGCAGGAGAGTTTAAGTCCTTGTGCTGTACCAGCTTTATTGGTACCCAAGAAGGACGGGACGTGGAGAATGTGCACTGACAGTCGAGCATTGAATAAAATCACTGTGAGATATAGATTTCCAATGCCGAGGTTGGATGACTTGCTAGATCAATTGAGCGGAGCTACTATCTTTTCGAAGATTGATTTGAAGAGCGGATATCATCAAATTCGTATCAGACCAGGAGATGAGTGGAAGACTGCTTTTAAAACCAAGGAGGGTCTATACGAATGGTTGGTAATGCCATTTGGCTTATCAAATGCGCCGAGTACATTTATGCGGGTGATGAATCAAATTTTTAGACCATTCATTGGGAAGTTTGTGGTGGTGTATTTTGATGATATTCTGATATATAGTAGAAGCTCAGAAGAACATTTGCAACATCTGAAGGAAGCGTTGATGGTATTACGACAAGAACAATTTTATGCTGCAACGAAGAAATGCGTGTTCATGACGCATAGTGTTCCATTCTTGGGATATGTTATTTCGGGAGGAGGAATACAGGTTGATCAGAATAAAGTTGAAGCAGTCAGAAATTGGCCCCAACCCAGAACGATAACCGATGTTAGAAGTTTTCATGGTTTGGCATCATTCTACCGAAGGTTTATTCCACGCTTCAGTAGCGTGATGGCACCAGTGACTGATTGTATGAAAGGGAAACAGTTTGCATGGACGGAGGAAGCCGGATTCGCTTTTGATAGGTTCAAAGAACTTTTGACGATAGCACCAATTCTAGTGTTGCCGGATTTTCAGTTGTTGTTTGAGATACACACTGATGCGTCAAAGGTTGGGATTGGAGGAGTGTTGAGTCAGAGGGGACGTCCTATTGCATATTTCAGTGAGAAGCTTTCAGGAGCGAAGATGAGATATAGTACATATGATGTGGAATTGTATGCTGTTGTGCAAGCCATTAAACACTGGAGACATTACTTGTTTCAGAAAGAGTTTGTTCTCTACACTGATCATGAGGCGTTAAAGCATTTACAAGGGCAAGACAAGATTTCAGCGAGACATGCATCGTGGATTGCGTACCTGCAACAGTTTACGTTTGTTGTCAAACACAAGTCAGGAGTGACGAATCGTATGGCTGATGCTTTGAGTAGGAGAAGTCATTTGTTAACTACGATGAAGGTTGAAGTGACCGGGTTTGATGTGTTACCAGAGTTATTTGTTGATGATCCTTATTTTGCAAAGTTTGTTGATAAAGTCAAGGAGGGAGAGACGGATGAGTTTATGATGATAGATGGTTTTCTATTCCAAGGAAATCGATTGTGCATACCTGATTGTAGTTTGAGAATGAAGATTGTAAAGGAGCTACATGAAGAAGGTCACGTGGGAAGAGACCGTACCTTACAGTTGATTTCACAATCTTACTTTTGGCCATCGATGAGAAAAGAGGTTGAGAGATTTGTGGAACGATGTCATATATGTCAGGTCTCGAAAGGAACTACGACCAATGCTGGGTTATATATGCCGTTGCCTGTACCAACTAAGCCTTGGGTTGATGTGAGTATGGATTTTGTTTTGGGGTTACCACGAACTCAAAGGGGAAACGATTCCATTTATGTAGTGGTTAACCGATTTTCGAAAATGGCACATTTTATTGCTTGTAAGAAAACGGCTGATGCAGTTCATGTGGCACAATTATTCTTTAGAGAAATATATCGTTTGCATGGTTTGCCGGAATCCATTGTTTTTGATCGGGATACCAGATTTCTGAGTCATTTTTGGCTAAGTTTGTGGAAGATGGTGGGAACGAAGTTGAACTTTAGCAGCGCTTATCATCTGCAAACGGATGGACAGACCGAGGTCGTGAACAGATCGCTGGGGAATTTATTGCGATGTCTTGTGCAAGACAATCTGAAGAGTTGGGATATGAAATTGTGTCAAGCAGAATTTGCACATAATCATGCAGTGAATCGTAGTACAGGTTTCAGTCCGTTCCAGATTGTATATTCAAGTTTTCCAAGGGGACCGTTGGACTTAACAGTAGTACCACAACCGAAGGGGACGGTAAAACGAGCTGTAGATTTTGTTGATGGATTGACTGAATGTCATAAAATCGTTCAGGAACGATTGGAGAAGGCGAATGAGAAGTATAAACGCTCTGCAGATCTGAAGCGAAGAAGTGTTGAGTTTAATGAAGGAGATTTGGTATATGATGTGTTAACAAAGGACCGTTTTCCAGTGGGCGCTTATAACAAGTTGAAAGCCAGAAAAATTGGTCCTGTAGAAGTCGTAAAACGGATTAATGAAAATGCTTATAAATTGAAACTGCCGGAGGATGTATACACGTTTGACGTATTCAATGTTAAGCATCTCGTACCATATCATGGGGATGAGTTTGTTGTGGAAGAAGAGGGTGCAAATTCGAGGACGAATTTTTCTCAACCTGGGGAGGATGATGCAGCTCAGGCCAGAGATGAAGGCCTAAGTCGTCCACAACTTAAGGAGGGGCTACGACTTAAGAGCCTAAGTCGTCCACGACTTAATATAGCGGAAGTAGAAGTTTTAAGTCGTCCACGAGCTAACAAAGGAGATATAAGTCGTCTACGACTTAAGGGAGCGCCACGAGATAACAAAGTAGCAGTACGTGTTGAAGGCCTAAGTCGGCTACGACTTAAAGGAAATGTTTTGAGTCGTCCACGACCTAACTGGAAACCAGAGGGGGAAGTTGCTTTGAGTTCGCGACCTAACGAAGCGGCTATAAGTCGTCCACGACTTAACGAGAATGATAAAGGTGAAGCGAGTTATACTGAAGAAGAAAATCAACAACTTAAGATAAGTCGTCTACGACCTATGACTTAGTTAAGTCGTCTGGATTCCTTAAGTCGGATACTGGGTTAAGTCGTTGAAGTTTTATTCCTTAAGTCTTCCAAGCTTAAGCCGCGTGAAGATGTTGCTGTGATATGTGTCTAAGTCGTTACCGACTTAAGTTGAGTCGTGTGTCGTTTGTTTCTTGAGTTGTGTACTTTGTAAATAAGGTGTATTGTAATTTTTAGGTCGTACTAGGTTAGGTCGGCCATGTTTGTAAGTCGTTGTATGTTGTAACTCGTTGAGTCGTAGGTCGCTGGTTATAGGTCGGAATCGACCTAAGTGTTGTAATGTTCTGAGTTGTGTGTTGTAACGCCTATAAATAGGCCGGTTGGGTCATTTAGTAAGGTGGTTGATTTTTGAATAAAATTCTTGTTTGTTAGCTTTGTGCTTTCAATTAAATCGGTAGTTGAGTGTAATCTCCTATCTCCACCTTCGACATTCGAGTACGCTCGATTCTTCGATCGTTGAAGCCAATTCGCGGAATCAAGTGTGCTTGATCAACGCTCGAAGAATTGTAGATCTCTCTTCACGGAATCGTGCGCGATCAACGTGTCAGAGATAGCTAGAATTCGGTATCTTCGGATCAACGAATTTGGGCATTTCAGTATTTTTCAATCCACTGATTGCTACACTCATCGATCTACCTTGTTTGTATAATCCGCTGCGTCAAAGCTTGATCCCCAATGCCTCTTGTAAGCTCTTCCAAAAACCACTAGTGAACAAAGGGTCTCGATCGCTTACAATGCTCTTTGACATACCATGAAATCGCACGACCCACTTTACGTACAACTCGGCTAGGTTGGATGTCATCTTAATAGAATTGACGTGTATGAATTTAGCACTCTTCGTCAATCTATCGACCATGACCCAAAAGTTATCATCCCACCTCTTTTCCTCGGTAATCCATCGATGATGCCCATCAAAACTTATTCATGTTTCCACTTAGGAATCTCGAGCGGTTACAACAAACCACTTGACTTCTTCTGCTCTGCCTTCACTAACTGACAATTCATGCACTTCGAGATAAATACCCCAACGTCCTTATGGAGCAACCATCATGGTCGAGCCCGTAATACTTCATCACCTTAGACTCTGCCCCTTCCTCTATCATCGCCATAATCTCTTCTAGTCTAGCATCTCTCCTCTGACTATTACCAATCCACTCAATCAAGGTAGGTTTGCTCATCAGGCTAACGAACACTTCTAGCTCTAACTCACATCGAGGTCTAAAACCATAGCCAACCATAAATTCTAACTTCTTCTACTCTAAGGTCATCGTTACCAAGCTAGCATGTCTCCTACTCAAAGCACCAGTGACTGCATTTCCTTTACCAAGTGTATAGGAAATGTCAAAGTCATAGAAGGCTAGGAACTCTAACCATCGTTGCTGACGAAGAGTAAGATCCATCTGGGAAAAGAGATACTTCAATGATCTGTGGTCCATATACAAATCAAACCTTTTCCTAAGCAAATAATGCTTCTATATCTTCAGAGCGAATACTATCGCCACTAACTCCAAACTGTGAGTTGAATACATCTTCTCATGCGGTTTCAGCTATCGACTAATGTAGGCGACAACCATTCTCCTCTACATCAATACTACACGTAGTCCAATACCACAGGTGTCTGTGTATACCGTCGGCTCCTCATTTTTGCTCGGAAAGACTAACATCGAGGTGCTCATCTACCTCTCATTCAGACTCAAGAACGCATGCTCGCACCTTGCATCCCAAATAAAAGTATGATCCTTCTTCGTCAAGTTGATTAACGAGATTGCTACCTTAAAAAAGACCTTGATAAAACGTCTATAGTATCATGCCAATCCAAGGAAGCTTCTTACGTCCATAGCGAACTTGGGTTGATCCCAGTTCTGTGTTACTGCCACCTTCGTAGGATCTACAACAATACCCTACTTAGAAATAATGTGGCACAAAAATTGCAGTTCCTTCCTCCAAAAGTAACACTTCAAAATCTTTGCCTTCAGTTGGTTCTTCCTCAACACTTCAAGCACCATCCTCAAATGCTCCTTATCTTCTTCCTCCATCCTTGAATAAACAAGGATATCATCCACAAACACAAGTGCAAACTTATTTAGATGATCCCAGAAAACTCGATTCATAAGATCAACAAAGTATGCTGACACATTGGTTAGCCCGAATGGCATAACCAACCACTCATAGAATCCATAAAGCGTACCAAATGGCATGATCGACACACTCTCCATCACCACCCTTAGTTGATGAAACCCCATTGCAAGGTCCAACTAAGAGAACACCCTAGCACCGTGGAGCTGATTAAACAAGTCATCAATACGTAGGATTGGATAATTGTTCTTCTTCGTCACCTTATTCGGCTTGGCTCACGGTAATCTACACACAATCTCAAAGAGCCGTCCGCTTATGTGGCCTACACTATAAGTTCTCCCCAGTTAGATATACTCCGTTGAATGAACCCTCATCGCAATAGGTCATTCACTTGCATCTCTAGTTTCTTTTGCACTTTCCACGCCAAACGCCTCAATGGCATAACAATCGATCTAGTATCCTTCACCAAATCTATAAGCAACTCAAACTCCTTATGTGGTGGTAATCCGGTTTCTTCCTCATATATATCTGAATACTCCCTCGCTATAAGCACAGATGATAACTCGTCGTGCAGGATCTTGAGCGAGTATAGAAAGCTGACCGCCACCTCATTGTTAGGTAGGTAGCTTATCTCCAACCTATGTCCATCATCTATCCTTATCATCACCGACGACTTCCCAAAATCCACCACCACTATGTGCTTCTGCAGCCAGTCCTTTACTAAGATAATACCAAAACCCACAAAACCCAAAACAAAGCAATTACAAGCAAACAAACATCCATGACTGATAAAGCTAAGTCTCGACAAACCATACAAAGGCTAGTCGATCCTCCAACAGGGTTTATGACAATCAAAGGTTTATCAACTATCTTGGGTTTCAATCCCAACTTATCTACCAAATCACTAGTTATGAAGGAATGCGAAGACCTTGTATCGAATAAAACACGCACTAGGTGTATCAAAGATAAAAAAGCATACCATATATAACAACGCTCTTCCCATTCTACTTCACCAATAAAGCACTCGACAAAGCTGGAATAGCTTTAAAAGCATAAGAAGATACAAGCTATTTATTTCTCAGTGGTTTTGGACAATCCTTCTTGATATGCCCCAGCTTGTTGCAGTTGTAGCACTTCTTGCCTTCTGCCTTACAGTCACTGACAAGATGGCTCTTCTACCTACAATTATAACAAGTAGGCTCCCACTCGCCCTTCTTTTGGCCACCCATGATCAACAGCTGCTTCCTCTTGTTGTTTTTGTTGTTCCACTTCTACTTACCTTCCTTGCCCACTGGCAGATTTGGCTCATCCTTAGGAGCAACAACCAACTTGGACAGGATACAGACTTTCATGTCAAAGAACTTTCTCCACCAGCTTCACAAAGGTCTCATCAATATATCTACTAACTTTTCTCCAAGATTATCGTCCAAGTCCATAACAAAATTCTCAATCTTATTAAGCGCAGTATCGATAAAAGATAGACCATACTTCGATAGGAACTCGGCCATGCACTCTGACACAGACATATTTTCCTGTCTCAACTCAACAAACTTCCAGAAGAGCACCGATTTCTAAGCGACAGGTATATACTTCTCTCTCGCCTTAAGCTACTCCTAAATAATCTAATTCTCGGGAGTAGTAATCTTGATGGCGTTCCACCACCCCATAGCTCTTCCCTAAAGTTGTCTAGATGTCAGTGTCCTTTTTATGGCATCCTCTAACTCTGTATCATTAAAGATGCGTTCGAAGGTGTCTAACCAATCCTACAGTTCAATGGTTGATTCTGTTCCAACGAATGGTTTGCCTCCTAGAGTAGAGTAATCCTTGTTCAGTTTAGCAAAGTCGGCCCTCGTGATTTCACTAGAGCACCACTACCAACAGCTACAATAGGAGTAACTTGGTTATTCTGAACCATGTTTTGCACCATCTCAACGAACATGTTCAGCAAGTTGGGGTAAGCAGCCCCAATCCTGCCCTCTCCCCTACTCCAAAATCAGAGTTTCGAGTAGCATTCCTTGTTAGGCGGCTTATTCTTACAAGCTAAGATAAGAATGATCATCTTTCTAAAATGAATATGTGGTTTCTGTGAATGCAATGCGACTTATAAATTATACACACACACACACTACTATACAGTTTTGAAAACCAAAATATATCAAATACGCTCTCTCATACACCGCATGGTCCATTCTAAGGCGATAGCTCCTTCCTTATCTCTAATGGATTCAAGTATCAACTTAGGTCATTTACGCAGCCTAGGTTCTAACAAATGTGACAACCGCATTATACCTCCAGTACCTGTATAATATGTTGTGGAGGTACCCGACCGATGCGGGATGGTAGTCAAGGATATAAAGTAACAAAATCCAAAATACAAAATATGTAGAACATCTTGCAGCGCATAGACAAAATATAATACAATAATATAGATGTAAAATAGGCGAGATAGTCATATAATCAAATGAACCATAAATAAGAACATCAGAGTGCAATTGGTTCACATATTATTAAAAAACTGAAATAGTAGAATCTATACATCCCAAATCTCTAAAATAAACTCCAAAACTATCTCTAAAGTAATACAAGTACTGGTATAGTTCCATGGTACTACACAGCGATATATAAGCAATAGTAAGCTCCAGGTATAATATATGAAATCGTAACCTCCTACTCGTACTTCATGCAGCTCCATGCGCTATCTAGACCTTTTATCCTCAATCTACTCATTTATGAGTAACTAAGATAATAAGAAGCAAAGCATAAAACCTCGCCTCAGACAATAGTCTGGTATGAGTGTTACATCATCTCAAAAATACTATAAAAATCATATATAGTAAATAGGGGTATAGGGTATGCAGAACCATATTGATATGTCCCTACATCCAAAGTGTTAGCATATAACAGTCAATAGATGTTAATCTACAATCATTGTTATATAAGTACACTACAGTCGAACTACAATGTATAGTATCTTGGTATACTGTCAAAGATACATGCATCATGTGCCATCCTAAGTGATAAACAATCATAGCAAACATAACATCCATCGAACAATCCTCATCTCTCGTGTGCGTTGGATATATGATAACTCGTATGGCACAATCATAAACTAGAGATTCCATCTGAATCCTGACTCCATTGGTGCTTGAATTCATGTCACTTCGTAAGGCTAGGAACCAGGCTCATACTCATAAAAGACCAGGGTAATCTACTATAGAAAAATTTGGATATGATCGTAAATCTTGGTGGGAGCTAACCACATACCCCTACTTTAGGAGTACACTTTAAACCTTCTAGTTATCAATGTTCCCTTTGCACTTGTCTCCATAGTGTGACTCAATCGTTATTCCATCATGGCTATTTCCACAGCAGAACATAGTCATAAATCCTACTCACAAGCCCTCATCGTCGAACTTGTCCTTGTAAATCACCGTCATGACTCCCATCGTTAAGTAGTCATCTTTGAACAACCTTTAGACACCCATCATAAGTCGTAGAACCATTGTACCAAAATTCTTAAATGGTCGCCATCATCGTCGGCACCATCGTATTGAAGTGTTATACCATAGCTTTACTAGTCGCCATATGAAACACAAGGTCATACCGAGCCATTTGAAGTTGCCAACTTCAATCCACATCTCCCCCAAGAACCTCGGAACACGCCACGAAGAAATTGCGAAGTATCGTTGTGCCACGATGAAAAATCCTAATTTCCATTCTCCATCCAGCTATACCCGAGCCAAGCCCTAAGTAACACTTCCTATGACTTCAAGCAGTACAAAAACCCGAATAGGAATCTTGCTTGGGTGCTAAACTGGGTTGACCCATAAAATGTCGTACACGACTCTAAGCACCGAACAGAAAATCTTGCTAAGGCCCGAACTAAGTCACCCCACCAAAAACACCAAGCACCCAACAAAAAATCTTGCTCAGCACCGAAGGAAATTGACTTACAAATCCACCAAGCATGACACCAAGCAACCCCCAAAATCCACCGAGTAGCAAATATTGTTTGGTCATCGAACATAGCATCGCCGGACACCAAGCTGAACCCGAGCATACCTACATTGGAACCAAGCACGACGCTAAGCACCCACCACCGAATAAATGCTACTGAACAGAAATGTTGTAGTTTCTCCAAACTCCAATTTCATGCTGATTTCATCGCTATGCTCCATTCTTCGACCTATGCCTTCTGTATATATCGATACAATTCCAAACATCCTCGACCCTACCCATCAAAGTTCGGTTTCATGGTTCCTACCTTTAGGTCACCCCGATGAGCGTTCAACCATACAAAGAAACAACATACATGCACAAAACAACGCTCAATCATGCAAATCACATAATCAATCATAGGAATCATCATACAAGGTGCGTACCACATAGCCTAACATATAACAAGGCAAACACATATCTAAATAACATGTCTAGAACACCAAAAATCAATTTATTCACGTTTTTACTATAGATTAAGTTTAAAACAGCAATAAAACATCATTTAACTTCATAAATGAATCCAAAACATGTTAAAACCTATACATGCATACATACATACATACATACATACATATATATATATATTAGGTGAGAGATGATAAATCACTCATCAAACACCCAAAAGTGGATATTTAAATGTAAATTGACGAATATTCAAAAATGAACAGCAAAGATCTAATTTTCCTTCCCCAAAAATGTAGATTTAAAGGTTTCTAATCTATCCTCCTGCTAATCTACCCTTAATCTATAATTTAGACTTGATTTAGAGGAGAAAAGTGAAGATTTTGGATGTAGAATGGGTCAATGAAGCTTATATCTATTTTAGAAGTGGTAATAATGATCTGGAGATGATGGTTCAGCTTATTATAGTCTCCAAACTCGAATGGGTTAGTGGGCTTGCCCCCAAACTTTACTAACTACCAATTATGCTGCCCCAAAAACTACTAATCTTCAAACAGCCATATCTCCTAGCCAGAAAGTCCAAATCGCTATTATCACCACTCTACAAAAAGGGAAACCATCATATCATTCCAATGGAAGCGGTCTCGGATGTTGATTCGGTTTCTTTCAAAAGTTATCGCCATCACAATTTTCAGGGGTAAAATCGTTTGGAAAATTTCTAAATATAGGAAATGTCACTAGTGGGCACTTCCCAAAGTTATTGAGTTTACGACCTCATATGAATTTAAAAGTAATATATTATAATCCTTTGATATATAAAATACGGGTCGTTATAGCTATGGCGACACTATACATGAGGGAGATATCTGGGTTATATGGAGTTCCTTCTAGCATTGTTAACGCCCGAGATCCACTTTTCACCAGCAATTTTTAGAGGAGTCTTCAGGAGGCTTTAGGCATAGAGTTGAATTTGAGAATCGCTTATCATCCATAGATGGACGGACAATAGAAGAGGGTGAATCAAAAGTGTTGGAGGACTTGCTTCGAATGTGTATTTTGGGTTTTGGAAGTTCTTGGGAGAATCACTCGCCATTGGTTGAGTTTACCTATAATAATAGCTATCAGGCAAGTATTGGGATGACACCATTTGATGCATTATATGGGAGGCCTTGTAGATCACCATCCTATTGGTAGGACACTAAGGATAGGATTATTCTTGGACTAGAAATGGTGAGAGAGAAATCGAAGAAGATAGACTTGATTCGTAGAAGGTTGAAACTACATAGGATAGCTAAAAGTCTAACGTTGACAGAAGACGCATGGAGTTGGAGTTCGTAATAGGCGACATGGTTTTTGTGAAGTCTCATCGCTTAGGCATGTCACGAGATCAAGTAGTTCAAGAAAGTTAACATCAATGTTTGTAGGGCCTTTTTCGATCACTAATATAGTAGGGAAGTTAGCTTATAGGGTAAAGCTTTCTGAGAAGTTAGCGGGAGTTGTAACATCCCCCTACTTGGAGGCCCAAAACTAACGACTATGGATGCTGCAGTCATCCATATAATTAATCTTTGGCCACCAAATACGGTGGTGGAAGATACATTGATACATAGATCACAGAAATATGGAAAAAAATTTACAATTCAAAAACATATTTCCACATTCAAATCAAAACATTTCAAGTTCATTACATAATCCCAAAATACGTTAACCACGTTCAGCAAAATATAATTATTACAATTACGCCAAGAGCGACATATGAAGATGCCCCTTTGGTTGATCAGAGTATATAGTAAGGCTAATAAATCTGCCTTTTCAAACAAAACACATAGCGGAAAGAAAAACTCTAAATAACTACCTGCCTCATGTACGCCTCTGGAAGCTTTATTCGTTAGAAAAGAAAACCTGAGAACCTTAAATCTCAAACTACTCAAAATCAATTGAGTACCCGAGAGTTTAAGGGGAAAACAAAAACTTCGAGTCACACATAAAGCCTGGTATGAATAATAATCTAACATCTCAATCCTTTAGGTATCTAGTGAGACCATGCCGCTTAGTGGAACGGGTTTTCCCCTCACTAGTATCCTAAAACCTTTATAAAATCATATTCTGTGCTCCAGCACTTTTATAAAACCATATTATGTGCTCCTGCATCCATAATGGTTAAAACATACGTTTCAAACAATTATGATGATATGCAAACTTGAAAATAATTAGGATTTCCCATTCCAGTTAAATCTGACACCCTGTCTAAATCATAGTTTCTAGGATCACTATTAACCTTTTAGTTTTCATGGGTTTACTAATAACCTTGTTATAACTAATAGACACCCTGTCCTATTCTTAGTTTTCATGGGATCACTAAGAACCTATAGGCTCCTGCCAGTTAACTTAATTAATTTATGGGTCCCCCTGAACCTATTAGTCATTCCAATAACTAATCACCTTATCCTAGTTTTCATGAGTTAACTAGGAACCTATGGACTTATCCAGTAACTCACTTCACATCCTAGTTTTCATGGGTTGACTAGGAACCTACTGATACTTCCATTAGCCACTTTCTTATCCTAGTTTTCATGCGTTTACTAGGAACCTATTGACTGATGTCAATTTTTAATCCGGATAAATTTTTCATGGGTTCACTACAAACTAATTAGCCCCTGCCAACTGCCCTTAATACATAGTTTTCATGGGTTAACTATGAACCTGTTGGTTTCCTCCAATAACAATTTTATCATAGTTTTCATGGGTTTACTATAAACCTTTTCATTTACTCCAATAACTACTTTATCATAGTTTTCATGGGTTTACTATGAACCTTTTGGTTTACTCTAATAACTCCAAAGTTTAGGCATCTTATATTATTGGGTCACCCTGACTCCTTGGATGCAATTCTACTCATTCAGAAGTTTATGCAATATATTCACTATTGAGTTAACTTAGCTGGTTCTGCCACTCCCTTTTCCCAAAATACTGTTATGGGTTATCATGTGAATATATTCGTATTTGAAGAAGCAAAACAACAATTTTAACTATATCACTCCTTTGGGTTTAAGGTCCTTGAAATATATTTCATAAAACATAGTTAATAGCTTTAACTTATATTTTTATCAAGGCAATACTTCTTCAAAATTTCATACTTAAAGCCATTACAAACTCCTTTATATAAGCCGTGGGTTTTTCCTTTAAAAAAATTAGAGTATGGGTTTTCAAACCTTTCGACAACGTCGAAAGGTTACGCTTTCAACCTCTTCGAAAGGTTTGATCATCTGCTTTAAAAACAATAGGCTCCGGCCCTTTTAATACTTTAAACACTTCCTTCGAAACCTTTCGACCTTGATAAAGCATTACTATATATAAGAGTAGAACCTTTCGAAACCATTGAAAAGTAAACCTTTTGAAAGCATTGGAAAGCAAACCTTTCGAAACCATTGGAAAGTAAACCTTTCGAAACCATTGGAAAGTAAGCCTTTCGAAAACATTGGGTTTATACTTAAAAATATTACTTTGGGTCATAGGTGTAAATTTTCAAAACCACTCTCTTCTTTATAAAACATTGGGGAAGACAATTAAACCTTTCGACAATGTCAAAAGCTTCAGCTTTCGACCCCTTCGGAAGGTTTGGGAAGTGACTTGTTTTATAGAAACCATTAAACCTTTAGACAAAGTCAAAAGCTCTTGCTTTCAACCCCTTCAAAGGGTTTGAACCAAAATAAAGGTGGCAGCTCTTTTCAAAATCCTCTTTGAAACAACCATACAAAACCAAACCTCTCGACCTTGTTGAATGGTCTTATAAAAACAACCTTTTATAACCAAAACTTTCGACCTTGTCGAAAGGTCTTTAAAAAACAGGCAAGTGATTTTTCTTTTTCAAATCAAAGTAAACTAAGGGACCATCTCCTTCGAAAGCTACCCTTCGAATGCAATCCTTCGACACCATACCTTTCGACTTGGTCCAATTCACCACATACCTCCTGAATGGTATCGTGTGCATTGCTTTCAACCTAGTTGGTCAATGAAGTCGAAAGCTCTGGGTCGAGAGGTTTGAGTCAAAAGGTTTTCCAAAGGAGGCATAACCACCTTTTTCTGGGTAAAAGCTGATTTTTCCAAAATAAGAAAACTTTTTGTAACAAACTTGCCTACTTGTAAATATTTGATTGGCTTCCACAACTTTTTAAATAATTTGGATAATATTTGCCACATTTTCTCAGACTAAATCAAATTAACATTTAACAAATAAGCCCTTCCTCTTACAAAATCAATTAAATCATTTAGGTCATCCTTTCGAAATAATTTAATTTTCTTACTAAATCACTTAGTAAAAATGCCCAAAAATTCCATAAATTCACTTTAATCCTGTTATCTAACATATTAAAATTTTAGACCCAAATTCTTAATATATTTTTCCAAAATAATTTATAAACCCAAATTACTATATTTTCCTTTGAAAAATCATAATAAATTCTCCATGGCTTGGAAAATTATAAAAATTAAAACCCAACTCCAAAATTATGTTTTCTATAACATATAATTTTCCCATGGAATTTTAAAATTATAACATCCCGTATTTTTAAGCCATTGAATTTGAACATTTAATTCGTTTTAAATGTTAATGTGGATTCTTAATTGATTTTGTAGTGGATGGATGCGGGTTCAATCATTAAAATAAATTATAAATTCAAATATAATTTGGATAATAATAATTAAATATTCGAAATTGGGATAAAAGGGTGAATTTGGGATAAATGATTATAAAAATGGTGTTTAAATGTATTTTTAAGCTCAATTGGGTATAAACAATAATGTTGGATTTTTAGATGAATTTAAAAGTTGACAAGTTATTATTTGGAATTTTATATTAATTTAAAAATGAATTTAATATTATTAAAATGCAATTTAATCAGATTTTAGTCTGAAATGAGCCAGAATGATTTTTAATGTGTTTATAAATTTTATATGATTTATTGTTAAGTTATTAAAATTTTAAAAATGAAATTTTAAGTGTTTCTGATAATTTCAGAAAATCGCCTGATTTAATAGACGAGTTAAAATAGCCTTCCGGGGCGTAGTCTCGGAATTCGACGAAACCAGTTCCATTGGATCCGTAATAGTTAGTTATTATCAGATTTCAATTTTCGTAGCGATCAGAGTTGTTGTGTGACCGTGGCAGCTCGAAATACATCGAAATCGATTTAACCGATTTAATTTTTAATTTATCGTTTTATTCCGTATCTCGCGCATACGATCAAATTAGCTTACGAAACTTGTTCCATCGTGTCCGGAACGTGGAAAAACCCCCGGATAGCCTGTCGGAACGTGAGAATTGGAGTTCGTTTGCGTTGTGGTTAACTTGGGATATTTTTTAATAAAATATTATTAAAATTTATATAAATTCACAATTATTTCCTCTAAACCCTAGCATCAACAGCCGTGGCCGCCACGAGATATACCAATGGCCGAAAATGTCTTCCGTTCTTCCTCTGTTTTCTCAAAATCCGGGCTTTATTTTCGAAATCTTCCAACATGAAAGTTGGAGAGCACCTCGACGTCCTCCCATCCAACGGTTGAGATGCGATTTGGTGGAGGGGGTAGCAAGATTTTGGCAACCGTTCCCGTGCATCTCGTGCTCGTCATGAGGGAGGTAGGGACCACCGAGTGGAGAGCTTCTCCGGCCATGGGTAGAGGCAACGTCGACTTTCAGCATGGTGGGTCCTGATCGGGTTCTAAATGGTCGTGGAGGTTTCGATTTTCAACCCTAGTATGTGATGATGGGTTCGGTTGTCTTCGTGCTTGCCTGTAGATGTTCGCGTGAAGGAAGACGAAGCTGGAGTGAGGACGGGCCGCGTTTTGGTAAAAAAAAAGAAAAAAAAATATAGAAATTGTTTTTAAATTAATTTCAAAACTTTGTAATATCATAACGAACTCATACGTACTCAGATTCGGATGAATCTGGAAGTTTTGGAATCGCAGAGAGACGTACTACGAGATGGTGCAGATCTGGAGTCATTCCGGGAAAGTAGAAATTTGGGTTAAATCGGACACCGTCCGGTTTAATTTGAAATTCGAACGCTCGCCGAAACTCAAGGTGAGTTTTTCTCACTCACATCTGGATGCTAGGCATTTTAAATAGTTAATATTTAAATATCTGTGTGGTTGATTGTCTATATTTGTGTTTATCTGTCTGGATTGATATTTATATTGTGATGTGCTAACATTTGTGATGCAGGGAGAAACAGGTTGGAGGGATCCAACTGGATTCCTCAAAATGTAGCAATTATTTTATAGTTGATAGTCATACCTGTTTATATGTTGTGATTGATAAATCTGGAAGTTTAATTGTACTGTGAAATTGTGGTATAAATTGTAATCACAGAATTTAATTATAAATGGATAAATTGTGTTTTTACGAAATAAAATGAATTGTTAAATTTAGAATTTCAAAGAATAAAATTTGAAATCGGATTTGAAAGGAAAAATGTAAATTGGGCCAAATTGGGATTTTGAATATAATGGGAAGTTTATGAAATGGGTAAATGGAAAGTATAGTTTTCTGGAAATTAAATTTATGAAATTATAAATTGTTTAAAATAACGGTGTTTATTTTAATAATGACTAATGTTATCCGAAAATTAAAAATATGTTAATGGAGTTTCCAACTATAAATTAACAAGTTCAAATGAAAAATAGAATGTTTTGAAATGCCGTATTTCATTGGAATTTAATTAAGTGAATTGGAAATTTGGCTTCCATTGGAAATTCACCAAAAATGTTTAATTTAAAATGTTTTAAACTATGATTTAAAAATGAATTTCCGGATATGGGAAATTGGGTGTGAACTTCGGATGAAGTAATAGTTAAATATGGGATTTGGGATTTATGTTGTAAAACATAATTGACTTGAAATAAATCAGTGGATTTATATGAAAGAGTACTTTGGAATGTTTGAAACGGGAAGCGTTTCCCTGGGAAAACCAAGTAAATGTTTTACAAAAGATTTTACTTAACTAAGGTTAAGTTTAAAATTGTTTTAAAAGTATTTTTAAGAAATCGTTATTTTTAAAGGAATAAATTAATATTTTTTTAATACCGTAATAATTTGGGAGTATATTAGCAATTATTTTTACAAATAGATTTATTTAAAAGTTGGTTTTAGCTTAAGCTGTTAAAATTAGTATTTTTCTTCTTATAACGCTATTTTGAATTTAGTTAAACTAAAACCCTTATTTTTAAATCAAAGTTTATGTGTTAATAACTAGTTTTCTTCACATATTTTAAATTTATATTTTGTGTAAATAAATAGAAGAAATTTTCATATTTTAAAGTATATTTCAGTATACAGTATTTTTAACTGTTTTAAATGTAAATTGTTTTATACTTGGTTATTCCCGATGGGAATAAAGGGTAAAGGATTTACCTTGTAAAGGAAGAGTTTTGGAAAATTGTGTTCAAATGAGTTTTGAAAATGTGAAAATATATCTTTGAAAGATATTAGAAGAAAATAAATAATATGGAGATTATTTATTGTGTGATGGATGTGTATGGATGTTTGTGAACATTAATTGATAGTTAAATCACCGACTATCAATATTGGCCAAATGCGCTGATCGTTTCGAAGAGACCGGGATCGAGTTTCCGTATACCGGGATTCTAGGTCTGGAGACTCGAAAACCACTTCGATCCGGTTTGTACGTTTCGCGAAAACGATTTCGGAGTCGAAGATGGAGCAGTGAAGTGCAAGGGCTAGTCGCTACTAATCCTGAGGATATTTCCAAATGGATGTAGTAGGGGTAGTGCCTTCGGTTCCGTTCGGACCCGGGACGGACTTGTATGGACGAATGCTTTCGTGACATCGTCAGGTGGACGATGGGCATTCTAAGGGATTTGTGCTATAAAGGTATCGTTTAGCCTCGAGCCTCATCAACCGGGAATGACTGAAAATCAGGGGTTATGCAGCAAGGCTTCGTGGGTAGCCCCCACTTGAGAGTAAGGTCATCCCTGTCTAGATGTCCCTTTTATTTCGGCTTAGTGGTGCGGTTGCTGATCACAACCGTGGGGTGATTTTACTTGGAATTATCCAGTAAGGGATGATTCCGGTCTTGTGTTGCAGGGGAGCGGGCGTACTCCTCGGTACTGTGATCTAGGCCACGTACTGTGACAGGTGGTACCCCAGTGCCTAGTCATTCGTTGGAAATCCATTCTCCCTACGTGCATGTACGGTTTTGATTGTGCCCAACTATTGTTGAAATGTGAGATGCAAGCATTTCAGCTAGATTCTATTTTACTTTCTATAGACACTATTATAATATCAGAGGATTTTAATATAAAAGTGTTTTAGCTATCGTAAGGTAAAAACCCGACATGTTTATTTGTGGCGTGGTCTTACGAGATGCTTTTGTTTTTAAAGAATTTTGGAACTTTAATAATCAATTGGGTGTATTTATGATGCGCTGGTATTCCAGACTGACTCGGGTGTTATTTTATTATAATGCTCGGGTCAGACCGAGTATATTTCAGGATAGGTTGCTATGGAGCTCAGGAGAGGAGCTGGAGTCCGAGACGTATTTCTCGTACTTGTATTATTCCGCTGCTGTGATTGTTGAGATTTTTTTTGACTGGTTATGGTTGGTTGTATTGATATACTCTGATGATGATGTATTGTATATAAACAGATATAGTTTTGATTTGTGTAAAGTTCTGTTCTATATATTATATTTTATTCCGCTGCGACTGTGAGGTTTTGATGTTGTTTAGTTCATTCTTCTTCTTCTTCTACCTTCTTTCTTTTCCTACAATCTGTCTTTTCCGGCGTTCGATCGTCGGCATATTATACTGTTGAGTATTTTGTGTCGATTTTTCGAGGGTCGAGAAAGGCGGGTCGTCACAGTTGGTATCAGAGCTTAGATTGGCGACAACCTAGGCTTTGGTGGGAAAATTTCTCATTAGAATAGAGTCAATAGTACTCTATAATGAGTTGAGTGTAATAATAGTTATGAGAGCGTACTTGTTAGTGGATATAAAATTGTTTTTGTACTGTGTTGACTTATCGGTTGAGTGTTTATGAATTCTGGTCGGTGCGGGAAGTACAACCGTATCGATAGGGGTTTCTAAACTCTTAAACAAGATAAACCGACATAGTATTGTTTTTAAAGTGGGTAAATGAAATAATTTTATCCAAAATTATATTTTGATATAAAGAAATAATTTTCTAAATAATTATATGTATTGGATGCTTGTTTGGTTGTTTCTTCTATAATCAAATAAGAAATTAAAATATGATCTAAAATTCGAAATGACTTATAAGCCAATGAGAAGTTAAAATATTAAATTGGTTTATAACCAAATAGAGATTGACTGAATATGTTTTAAATCATATGAAGTGAAATTAAAATTTGATTTAAATTAGAATTTTGACCCCGGAAATTTTGAAAGGGATTTCAAATGGAATTAAACAAAGTTTTGGGAGTTTGACTTTGTGGAAATGTTAGAAATGTTTTCAAAAGCATTTGTAAGAATGGAGTATATTATGGGGAAATATTTTTGAATAGAAATTGATTGAGGTGGGTTTTGGAAGTGGAAAGCATTGAACTCACTTCAGTCGCTGGAAAATAATCCTGATGATGCTGGCCACATCATTAGAATTCATTTTCGAGTTTCTAAAGTGATGGATTGCTACCAAAATAGTTGGTTATGACATTGTTTGGACTTGTTTGGGAAACAAGTGATTTTGGAATTTTCAAAGGAAAATTGTTTGGTAAAAGTAGTTTGTTTTGGAATTTGGTATTTGATTTGAATATCAAAAGTGAAATGTGTTGATTTTTATTTCGAATTGGTTTTGAAATAAATCCGGGTAAATTGAATTCTGGAAATTCTATTTTAAAAAAAAAATGTGAAAGTTGAAATGATTCAACTATATAACTTATAAAGGAAAGTTGATTTAAAGAAGAATTGAGTATATATGGAATGTAAATTTACTTTGAATAAATGAAGGTGAATGGAATATATCTGGATTTAACTTATGATAAGTTAAATAAAATTAAGAATTTGAAATTGAATTAAATCTAAATGAATTGGAATTAAAAGGAAGTTGAGATAACGGTGAAATGTAAATGCTTATGATTGTGCAAATGAATTCATATTCTTAAGTTATTAAGTGTTAAAATTTGACATTGTGATTATAAAAATGTGGATTGGTTTGAAATGAGCAATATAAACTTACAAGTAAATAAGTTGGAGAACTTGAGAATGGAAGATTTGATTTTAACTCAAGTAAAATGGAATTATAATCACAAATAAAAATGGTTAAGTGGAATGGTGAATTCAAACTTAATTTTAAATGGAATGCAAGGTAAGGTGAAACAATTATAAAATATAAAAGAGGTAAGTGAACTGAAGTTAGTAAATAAGTTGAACTTAGATATGGAGAATTAAGATTAAATTGAATTTGGTCTAACTTCGACTAAGATGGAATTAAGCTGAATATTAAAATTTCTGTTGTGTTATGAATAAAAATGAATGTAATTAAATTCTTATTTAAAGTAGTAAAGGAAATGGTTTAAATTTCAGGTGGGCTAAATAAAATTTAGATGAACTTGAATTAATTCTGGAAAGGAATTAAATTGAAAATGCATATATAATCTAGTTAACCTTGAATTAAAATGGGATAAGAATTGAGTTTAATGGAAATTTAATTTAGTTGAGATGATGTTGAATGGAGTAAATGTTTACTCAACTAAATCCAAAATGATTGTTTGGAAATAAATCTTGTGTAAGCTAAATTAAATGGAATTTGTATTGCAATAAATAGGATTTTGATAGTTGGTCAAAGTTTGAAAGGTAAATAAAATCCAGTTTTGGGATGGAATTTAAGTTTGGCAATAAATGTTGGAAGTGAGAATGAATAACGTAATTAGCTTATAATAGTGATGGTTTGAATTGTAAATAAAATTCAAATGAGAGAAATAATTTAAATGGTCTCTTTGTTAATAAAATAAATTTGTACATGGATTGGATAAATAAACAAAGAGCATTAAAGTTGTAAAGGAATTGAAATTTGATTGGATGAGAATCAAATGGAAATAAAATTAAATTGATATAAGAAGATGATGGAAATTGTGTGGAAGAACTTAAGCATCTTGAAAGAAAAACAAAATGATTTTGAATGGGCTTATTAAGTAATCTTGAATACAATTTGTTAAATAATAAAATGGAATTGCAAGTGAAATTGTATTAATTTATTATTGAGATGAAATAAAATGTAAGGAAAGTTTAATTTAATTAACAAATTGCATTGGAATAAAGATACTTGGATTGTGAACCATGAAAATGGAATAAAATTAATATAGATCTGAGTTGAAATTAATTTTAAATGGTTATAAGTTTGAGTGGTGATTATTTTGTTTGAATGACATGAAATTGGCATGTATTCGGAAGTAAGTTGTTTTAACAAGCAATTGAAATTGAGTTTTGTATAAATTGAACTGGAGTGGAATCTAATTCAAAGAATTAGTATATGGATGCAAGTATATTGGTTTAGAATAGCAAATGAAATTGATTCTGAATCAATAGGAATAAATTGACCTATTAATGAGTAATGTTTGCATATGAATGGAAATGGATCATAACTGAAATGCAAATGTTTCAAGTTTAAAATGAAATTTGATTGTAAATCAAATTTGGAATGTAAGTAAAATTAAAAGGTAAGAAAGGCATATGTAATCATATTGAAGTGGAAATGAATTGGTTGAGATAAATATGAATTGTATGTAGTGAACTTGAATTTAAAGCATTCAAATGAAATAAAATGAAGTAGACTTGAATAAGTGATTCGAAAGTGATTGAAATCTTTGGATTGTTGATAAAATATGGTTAACATTGTTAATGATGAAGTTTGCTTGGTTTGGTTATGAAATGGATATGTTTGGCTTGCATTTATATTGGAAATGTTATGAAAATGCTCATATCTTTGAAAACTGATGAGTTTGTTGAGTAAGTACAGGTACGGGAGGCGTTCGAGAGAGTTGGAGCGCGTATATGCGTTATATTAGCCGCTCGCTATTAAAATTTGCTTAAAAGGTACGCCTACGCAAATATAATTGGGAATTGATATATATATTGTGATATATTTTGGTTTCCGGCCATGTGAGCCGATGTATATATATTTGTGTATCCTGCGATATCGCAGAAGCTCCTCCGTGCAAAGGAGACTCTGCCAAAATTTTTCAGAAATTTTGGGAGTTAGAAATTTTTGGGGTTTTTTGGGAAAATCTATTAATAAGTAAAGTTATTTTTGAAAGCAAATGTTAAAATACAGGCTTTAGAGTAAAGAAAGAAAATGGTTTTGAAATGGAGCTAAAACTTTTTGGGAAAGTGAATATAAGCTTTTAACTAAGCAAATTGGGTAAGTAAATGGGTTGGGGAGTATGTTCCCACCTTAGCAAATTTCGGGGACGAAATTTTTATAAGGGGGGAGGAATGTAACATCCCGTATTTTTAAGCCATTGAATTTGAACATTTAATTCGTTTTAAATGTTAATGTGGATTCTTAATTGATTTTGTAGTGGATGGATGCGGGTTCAATCATTAAAATAAATTATAAATTCAAATATAATTTGGATAATAATAATTAAATATTCGAAATTGGGATAAAAGGGTGAATTTGGGATAAATGATTATAAAAATGGTGTTTAAATGTATTTTTAAGCTCAATTGGGTATAAACAATAATGTTGGATTTTTAGATGAATTTAAAAGTTGACAAGTTATTATTTGGAATTTTATATTAATTTAAAAATGAATTTAATATTATTAAAATGCAATTTAATCAGATTTTAGTCTGAAATGAGCCAGAATGATTTTTAATGTGTTTATAAATTTTATATGATTTATTGTTAAGTTATTAAAATTTTAAAAATGAAATTTTAAGTGTTTCTGATAATTTCAGAAAATCGCCTGATTTAATAGACGAGTTAAAATAGCCTTCCGGGGCGTAGTCTCGGAATTCGACGAAACCAGTTCCATTGGATCCGTAATAGTTAGTTATTATCAGATTTCAATTTTCGTAGCGATCAGAGTTGTTGTGTGACCGTGGCAGCTCGAAATACATCGAAATCGATTTAACCGATTTAATTTTTAATTTATCGTTTTGTTCCGTATCTCGCGCATACAATCAAATTAGCTTACGAAACTTGTTCCATCGTGTCCGGAACGTGGAAAAACCCCCGGATAGCCTGTCGGAACGTGAGAATTGGAGTTCGTTTGCGTTGTGGTTAACTTGGGATATTTTTTAATAAAATATTATTAAAATTTATATAAATTCACAATTATTTCCTCTAAACCCTAGCATCAACAGCCGTGGCCGCCACGAGATATACCAATGGCCGAAAATGTCTTCCGTTCTTCCTCTGTTTTCTCAAAATCCGGGCTTTATTTTCGAAATCTTCCAACATGAAAGTTGGAGAGCACCTCGACGTCCTCCCATCCAACGGTTGAGATGCGATTTGGTGGAGGGGGTAGCAAGATTTTGGCAACCGTTCCCGTGCATCTCATGCTCGTCATGAGGGAGGTAGGGACCACCGAGTGGAGAGCTTCTCCGGCCATGGGTAGAGGCAACGTCGACTTTCAGCATGGTGGGTCCTGATCGGGTTCTAAATGGTCGTGGAGGTTTCGATTTTCAACCCTAGTATGTGATGATGGGTTCGGTTGTCTTCGTGCTTTCCTATAGATGTTCGCGTGAAGGAAGATGAAGCTGGAGTGAGGACGGGCCGTGTTTTGGTAAAAAAAAAGAAAAAAAAATATAGAAATTGTTTTTAAATTAATTTCAAAACTTTGTAATATCATAACGAACTCATACGTACTCAGATTCGGACGAATCTGGAAGTTTTGGAATCGCAGAGAGACGTACTACAAGATGGTGCAGATCTGGAGTCATTCCGAGAAAGTAGAAATTTGGGTTAAATCGGACACCGTCCGGTTTAATTTGAAATTCGAACGCTCGCTGAAACTCAAGGTGAGTTTTTCTCACTCACATCTGGATGCTAGGCATTTTAAATAGTTAATATTTAAATATCTGTGTGGTTGATTGTCTATATTTGTGTTTATCTGTCTGGATTGATATTTATATTGTGATGTGCTAACATTTGTGATGCAGGGAGAAACAGGTTGGAGGGATCCAACTGGATTCCTCAAAATGTAGCAATTATTTTATAGTTGATAGTCATACCTGTTTATATGTTGTGATTGATAAATCTGGAAGTTTAATTGTACTGTGAAATTGTGGTATAAATTGTAATCACAGAATTTAATTATAAATGGATAAATTGTGTTTTTACGAAATAAAATGAATTGTTAAATTTAGAATTTCAAAGAATAAAATTTGAAATCGGATTTGAAAGGAAAAATGTAAATTGGGCCAAATTGGGATTTTGAATATAATGGGAAGTTTATGAAATGGGTAAATGGAAATTATAGTTTTCTGGAAATTAAATTTATGAAATTATAAATTGTTTAAAATAATGGTGTTTATTTTAATAATGACTAATGTTATCCGAAAATTAAAAATATGTTAATGGAGTTTCCAACTATAAATTAACAAGTTCAAATGAAAAATAGAATGTTTTGAAATGCCGTATTTCATTGGAATTTAATTAAGTGAATTGGAAATTTGGCTTCCATTGGAAATTCACCAAAAATGTTTAATTTAAAATGTTTTAAACTATGATTTAAAAATGAATTTCCGGATATGGGAAATTGGGTGTGAACTTCGGATGAAGTTATAGTTAAATATGGGATTTGGGATTTATGTTGTAAAACATAATTGACTTGAAATAAATCAGTGGATTTATATGAAAGAGTACTTTGGAATGTTTGAAACGGGAAGCGTTTCCCTGGGAAAACCAAGTAAATGTTTTACAAAAGATTTTACTTAACTAAGGTTAAGTTTAAAATTGTTTTAAAAGTATTTTTAAGAAATCGTTATTTTTAAAGGAATAAATTAATATTTTTTTAATACCGTAATAATTTGGGAGTATATTAGCAATTATTTTTACAAATAGATTTATTTAAAAGTTGGTTTTAGCTTAAGCTGTTAAAATTAGTATTTTTCTTCTTATAACGCTATTTTGAATTTAGTTAAACTAAAACCCTTATTTTTAAATCAAAGTTTATGTGTTAATAACTAGTTTTCTTCACATATTTTAAATTTATATTTTGTGTAAATAAATAGAAGAAATTTTCATATTTTAAAGTATATTTCAGTATACAATATTTTTAACTGTTTTAAATGTAAATTGTTTTATACTTGGTTATTCCCGATGGGAATAAAGGGTAAAGGATTTACCTTGTAAAGGAAGAGTTTTGGAAAATTGTGTTCAAATGAGTTTTGAAAATGTGAAAATATACCTTTGAAAGATATTAGAAGAAAATAAATAATATGGAGATTATTTATTGTGTGATGGGTGTGTATGGATGTTTGTGAACATTAATTGATAGTTAAATCACCGACTATCAATATTGGCCAAATGCGCTGATCGTTTCGAAGAGACCGGGATCGAGTTTCCGTATACCGGGATTCTAGGTCTGGAGACTCGAAAACCACTTCGATCCGGTTTGTACGTTTCGCGAAAACGATTTCGGAGTCGAAGATGGAGCAGTGAAGTGCAAGGGCTAGTCGCTACTAATCCTGAGGATATTTCCAAATGGATGTAGTAGGGGTAGTGCCTTCGGTTCCGTTCGGACCCGGGACGGACTTGTATGGACGAATGCTTTCGTGACATCGTCAGGTGGACGATGGGCATTCTAAGGGATTTGTGCTATAAAGGTATCGTTTAGCCTCGAGCCTCATCAACCGGGAATGACTGAAAATCAGGGGTTATGCAGCAAGGCTTCGTGGGTAGCCCCCACTTGAGAGTAAGGTCATCCCTGTCTAGATGTCCCTTTTATTTCGGCTTAGTGGTGCGGTTGCTGATCACAACCGTGGGGTGATTTTACTTGGAATTATCTAGTAAGGGATGATTCCGGTCTTGTGTTGCAGGGGAGCGGGCGTACTCCTCGGTACTGTGATCTAGGCCACGTACTGTGACAGGTGGTACCCCAGTGCCTAGTCATTCGTTGGAAATCCATTCTCCCTACGTGCCTGTACGGTTTTGATTGTGCCCAACTATTGTTGAAATGTGAGATGCAAGCATTTCAGCTAGATTCTATTTTACTTTCTATAGACACTATTATAATATCAGAGGATTTTAATATAAAAGTGTTTTAGCTATCGTAAGGTAAAAACCCGACATGTTTATTTGTGGCGTGGTCTTACGAGATGCTTTTGTTTTTAAAGAATTTTGGAACTTTAATAATCAATTGGGTGTATTTATGATGCGCTGGTATTCCAGACTGACTCGGGTGTTATTTTATTATAATGCTCGGGTCAGACCGAGTATATTTCAGGATAGGTTGCTATGGAGCTCAGGAGAGGAGCTGGAGTCTGAGACGTATTTCTCGTACTTGTATTATTCCGCTGCTGTGATTGTTGAGATTTTTTTTGACTGGTTATGGTTGGTTGTATTGATATACTCTGATGATGATGTATTGTATATAAACAGATATAGTTTTGATTTGTGTAAAGTTCTGTTCTATATATTATATTTTATTCCGCTACGACTGTGAGGTTTTGATGTTGTTTAGTTCATTCTTCTTCTTCTTCTACCTTCTTTCTTTTCCTACAATCTGTCTTTTCCGGCGTTCGATCGTCGGCATATTATACTGTTGAGTATTTTGTGTCGATTTTTCGAGGGTCGAGAAGGGCGGGTCGTCACAAAAATCCTCTCATCTCGGTTTTTACCTAAAACCGTGTACATCTCCTATTAAACAACCTTGTTTAAACATATATAAATCATAATCAAGCATATCATCATTTAATATATCATAAAAATAGGTTTATTCTTAAATCCGAACCCATATGATGATAAAATAAAAATAGAGATGTAGAAATTATTATTCACCTTAGATTGGATAAGAAAATTAAAGTTTGATTGAGATTGATTCCTTCTAACTTGAATCCTAAGCTTTAAGTTGACTTTCTCTTCTCTTCTTCCTAATGGTCGGCCTTGCTTGCTTTTCACGGTTATAAATTTTGTTTTAAGTAAAATGAACGTGTATGACTAAGAAAAATAGTATAAGGGTGAGAAATATGGGTGGCTATTTACCCTAGTGCCCTTGTGTTCAATTACTTAACCATTTTTATAAGTTCATTAGGTTTTAAATAAGCATGGCCACCTAGTTTATTAATCAACCTCAATCTCCTTATCTACATTATTCTATTTAATTTATTATAATTAAATCTCCTAATAATGTCAATAAAATTAGGGGTGTTATAGGAGTACACAACATTTTCCATGTGCCACACTTGCGAAAGTGTCTACACAATATAGACGTTGTGGTCGACCTGAGTCTGCTAGAGGAGATGGAAGTAAAGAGGGAGTCACTTGTTCACCACGCACCCACTTTAACATGGTACAAAGTAACTCCACAATAAAGTTATAAAGCTTGTTAAGGTCTAGTAGGGGATAATCCAACAAAGAGTACATGGGAGCCTGAGAAGAAGATCCGAGCTACCCATCCAGAACTCTTTTCTGGTACGTTTCTATTTTAGTTAAATAAGTATAAACTACTTATGCGTTTAGGTTCTAGCTTAGTATACCCCATAGGTAGGGACAATTGGATGCTAGAAATGGTTGCAAATGTGTCATAGGACATGTTTTGGATGATGTTTGCTAATGGATGTATTTATTAAATTGAACTTTACACACTTAGGTAAATATATTCTTGAGTTAGCATACACTCACATCATCACTTGTTTTATTTTACTGAGTTATATGCATATGGTTGTCGCATAAGGATTAAATGGTCGCGCATACATGTCGAATTGCCAATATATTTGCATAGGATGTTATATACATTTTGGATACATGGCATAAGCACATTCATTTAAGGAGGTCAGCTGGATCAGGAGATCGTCTAATGTTTGCATTAGTATAGGTTCATATGCACTTCATACCTATATGTACATATTTCATTAGAATTTGAACTAAGGACAATGATTACCAGTGGTTGATGGATCAAATAGATGGTTGTAATTATTAATTTCCATACGTAAGAGCTGCATTTTTTCGTCCTTGGAGATTTTGGGGACAAAAACCTTTTAAGGGGTGAATGTAAGACCCCATAAAATTTAACTGGAGATTTAATGAAAGAATTAAATTTAAATAAAAAATGGTGAAAAAGGAATTTTTACAAATGTCAGAATCTGGCTACGAAACATGCACCGTTGCATTCGTAATAATTTTCTAGACAATTTTCATATATAATATTTTAAAATCGGAGCCAGTATGAAAATTTATTAACATTTGAAAATTTGAAATCAAAAATAATTATATAATTATTTTAGGAAAGAAATATTTAAACAAGGAAAGTTCCACCAGTCAACACCATTGGTTGGACTGATCGACCCCTAGCAGTCGACCGCTCCAAACCAAGCAGTTGATCGGTCATCGCTTTTAGGCCAAGGTTCGGATTGGCCGAATGACCGGATTTGATAATATTTGATCGAATGGTTCTCGGTGCTTTCTACCGCCATAAATAGAACCCTAAAATGCATCGAAACCGTAATTTAATCAGAATGAAACAAAACTCCATCTCTCCAAATCTAGACTCTCTTTGTCCTTAAATAAAAAGTTCTTCAAAATAAAACTAAAATTAAATCCAATAGATTGAAGACAGAGAAATCAAATTAAATTGAGGGGAGTTCTACACCAGACGGAGGTATTTCCAAGCGTATTGAAAAGGATAAAAGCTAACAAGAGGTGAGTGGGTTCATAATTAATATGAGGATTTAGATATAATTGATTTGGTTATACTCTATTTGATTCAGAGTTGTTTAATTTGAAGTTTATCTATTAACTATAGTGGATTGGGAATTTGATAATAATTGAACGCGTATGAATTTGATTCCTTTCTTCCTAATGTAATTTTGGTGAAAGTAAATCTGTTGGATAAGGATTGATTTAGGTTGATTATACACTTTTTATCAAATTAAATTTGACTAGATAAAACGCTAATGATTCTAAACCTAAATTAAGTTAATTTACTAAAAATGTATATGAAATCGAATATGAAATCGTGATGAATATAAATTGTACATTTGCTAAAATTAGGTTACTATGATGGCCAATTTGTAATTAATAGTTTCTATAATGACAATTGAGAACGATGGTTAACAAAGACGTTAATTAAAAATATACACTAATTAAACTGCGATCGGTCGACAGGCTCACTGGAGCTGGTCGACATCAAGCGATCGATTGCTCTAATGACCAACGGTTGACCGGTTAAAGAATTCTGAGCGTAGTCTGAATCTCGGCCTAAAGACCAAGTTATAAGTTTATTTGTATATATTATACACATATGGATGTTAGTATAAGTAGTGAAATTATCTCCCTAGGTTTGTGACTCTTGGATAGGACTGGATAGATGTGTATGCGGGCAAAGGGGCCTAAACATTATTTATTCAACAAGTTCAATATTCGACTGGGGCGATTCTATCGTAAATTGCACTCACAGGAGGTTCTGCGGTGTATGTGCAACACTCATGATGATGCCTAGAGAAGTGTGTAGCCTTACACCAATATGAGTTTTCTTGGAATGCACGACGGCGCGGACGTGATACCGTATTGTTGATGGATCTCAGGGCGGTGCGATAAGCAATGTTACATCACCATTAAGAGGTGGACAAGGATGCAACGAACCTGTGATATCTTTGGCATGAGTCGTCATTGCGAGCTCCTCCTCAATGTGTAGATATGATATGTGGATCGTTATTTGGGAATGCAGTTCCAAGGTTGATATTGTAGATGATCCTATGTTGGAATAGTTCCAATTGCCATTGTGAGTTGTGGAATTATGGATCTTAAGGCTAATTAAACACTAAAGGGGTGAATAGTGTTTTCTAATTTTTGTATTCTTTTTAAATTTCTTTCAAGTTTAATATTAATCCATAGATTTTCAACATAGAATTAAATCAACAATTAATCATGGATGCAATCACAGATAAAACAAAAGCAATGAAGTAAAGTAGAGAATTAGAGAGATGACATCGGAGATTTTATACTAGTTTGGATTTCTTCTACATCTAGTCATGTACAATTGCTTATACATATTTCTTTCCAAAATTCCAATCTTCAAATGTGCAGAAGGAAACCCAATTACAATCTCGATTTCGAGGCTACGTGACACACCCTCCTAATTTTCTAGACTCAGGGTACATCCACTTGATTTAAACGGGCTACAAACATACCCACTCAGATTTTTTGGCTACCAAGCATACCCAAATGATTTGAATGGGCTACAATCACACCCAAGCAAATACGAATAGAGTTTTATGGTTTTCCAAAGACAATTTCTTGAACTTTGGATACAATGGATCCTATAGCCTGTTGGAAAACACTTTGATCTTGATTTGAGAGAGCGAGAGATGATTTCAAAACAGAAAGAAAGTAATATTTAATCAATACAAAGAAGTTTGAATTGATTTGGTTTGATTTTGAAGAGAAAAGAGTTTAATTTCGATGAGGTATTCAAGGGAGTAAAAGGAGGGGATAAAACAAGATAACAACTACTAATCAATTATTTGAAACCCCCTATCAATAGTGTATAAACAAATGTGTCCATTCGCAAAGAGTTGCGACTAATAGACACTTCATTTCAAAATTTGAAAAACTGTTTTGCGGAAATTTTTTAAAACTTATTTCTCTTAAAAATGTTTTGGAAACCTTATACTTTGTAATAATTTGTTACTTTGTAGAACATTTCAAACATAGTTTATAAACACTTTGGTTTTTTGAAAAAATATATAAAATATTTTTAAATATATTTTGAAATTTTAATTTGTTTGAAATATAAAAGATAAAAAATAGGAGATAGAGACTAAAGAGTGCGACCAAGGACTTTAACAAACTTCTATGACTCTATACACTATATTATAGTCTTGATATCTTCGTATCTTGGACTTCATACTCATGAGTCTTCATGTCCATTTCTTTAGTCTTCATATAGTAAAGTCTTCGATACAACACCTGTATAATATCCTGCACTATATACTATAAAACTTGGCAAAACATTGGTATCTATATTTTATATGAGTGCATATTGTTGTTATCAAGGTTGTTATCATCAAAATAAATAACTAATGTAATAATAACTATTAGTCGACCCATAGTTAATTTGAGGTTCGATTAGTTGTTCGATTCTATGTAAATCTTCATAAGATGTAGTGTGGGTGTGTTTAGAACTATACCCCTTAGGTTAATGAAACCTAAGTAGTTCACAAACACAAGTAGAACACCCTCGGTCACATAGAGCATCAATGAAGTTAATTTCAAGTGATCACCATATAATAATGATGTAACTCATTCACCAGACTTTTGTCTGATCCACTCATTTCCTTTCTTTATCCCCCACTATAGGAAGATAGGGCAGTAGGCAATAGGCCAAGAGATTAGTATGTGGAGACGTGAGCTTGACATTGGAGTTTCTTTTTATTTTCCATTACTCTCCATGAAACTATTTATGGTACTTATTATTTATTAGACTTTATGTTATACTTCTGTAAACTCTAGATTATGACTACATATATGTTTTGAGACTGTGTTTTCTAGAATATTTTCTGAGATGGCTATTTTATGTATTAATATTTTCCTGCCTTTCACCATGAGATCTGAAAATGTAGAATGTCTTAGATTTTATTTTTTATATCTTTAGTCTTTGTAATGTTTAAAGACCTGATAGCTTATACTTCTTGGTAATAACGCGAATCTGAAAGTCACCCTAATCTTTAGATCAATGTGTTTGGAGGTCCGGTTGTCAAATTTGTATTTTAATATAAAACATTTTATTAAACCAAAATGGACTTATATTCATCAATCATCTACAAATCACTTCAGCAAATTTATTGTATTAATAATTTTAATAAATTCAAATATATCTTAGTGCCAGGTTTTTACACGAAATCAACCCTTTTACCTCCATTTCATGACCCTCTAGATCCAACACTTTGGAAAGCAAATTTTATAAGCTAGATATCACTAGATCAAATAATTTGAAGCGATACAATTTTCAAAGGATGGTTCATTTGCTGACTTTAGGATAGAGAAAATCATAAAAGATCAAGAAACCAAGAAAGCAAAGGCAAATACCAACTTTCATTAAGGTTATGGTTGTAAATTCAGAAATGGTCATTATGTTCATCATTTTTTATCATTAGCATCTCAACTTCAACCATAAGAATTCATAATAAATAAGTCCAAACCATGATTCCCACTTCTTTACTATGATGAAAAACCATCTTATCTGAGAAACAAGGGATAAATATGTGAATATGTGAATTCATTTTTTTTTGCAGGCAAAACGAAGTATTATTATTTTGCACAGCTAACCGGATTATAGTGGCCATACAACTTTACAAATTTTTATAGGTGTGAGGCCAAGATACCTCAACAACTACAAAAAAGAAAAAAGAAAGTACAAGAGCGAGAAAACTATGCCCCGACTGCTTAAAAACCCCAACTAATCCTCATGGGTAGAGGAGAATTCATACTCATCAGCAGACGAGTCAGACCCAATAATGTTAACATACTCACTAAAAAGTAGTGCAAGCTGGGGATCAAATACCATGGACTCTTTATCAAAAATAAAACTCCTATCCCAAGGTTTGTCCCTTAAATGTCACTATTGTGCTCTCCATATTTACCATCAACTATAAGAGTAAGCGTGTCACCGGAAATATGATAAAATAAAGATCTATGCTTACCATCCTGATCAAGAACAAACTAAAAATATGTGTCAGACATCGGAGAGTAGCAAAATTGTGTCACCTCATGGACCCAGGCCTTCTCATTTGAATTTCAACCAATATTACCGGAGATAGAGCGTGTACTAGTGCTTGGAAAAACATGAGACATATCATTATGGGATGAGGGTGGAGGGCGTTTGGAGACCCAAACACACTTTACAACTTTGGGAAGTGGGATCTTCAAGGGAGGCTTCAATTCAACCTTTCCAACTTTGGGAGTTGGCGTAGGATTAAAGGTATGTCTAGATCCAACAAGAAGGTTCAAGATACTAACCTATCAGGCTTAACCTCAATCAAGGCTTTTTCATAACCCAACCTGTCCCATCTCAATGTTGATTCATCAAAACATACCAACTCACCAATTAAGTTCGACAACCAGTCAATACCAATTATTGACCGAAAAATAGATGGAATATTCTTAAATTGTACCTAAACGAGTATAAAGAGTATCTATTCATGAGCAGCATCAATTGAGGACGACCATTTGTAACAATGAAAGGTTTTTCCGTAATAATCATAGGACCAACTTCAAGATACGAAGCCGGTCCTCAGAGCAAGTGAAATCAAAGTGAAACGAAAAATTATCATACCACATAGTAATCCTGCCTTTCAATTTCCAGAATTGCTTAAGATGAGATTTCACAACCGAAAAAGGAGGATTGTCATCAAGAAAGAATCCTACTAGCTAATCAAGCCAAAAAAGAGTGTTAGCTTCTGCAACCTCTGGAGGAGGGATATTTATACCATTTGTAGTTTGTAATTCCAAATGCCCTAGAGAGTACACACCAGCATTATGCGGTTTAGTGGAGAACAAGAGGAACTAGGACTTTAGAGTTGCAGCAGTGGGATGTACAGACTTGCTAATAGAGGGCATGATCAGGGATAAAGTTTTCCACTGGAAAAGAATGGTTCAGCATAACAGAGGGAGATGGTATATCAGCATGAGCACTGTCACAAAGACAAGCATCAATAAGATTTCCTAACCAGCGTTACTGGTTGGAAGACATTCCTGGAAAACAGAGGAAAGCCTAGATGGTGGAGGAAAATCATTAACATAAGGATCATTCAAAATCTGATTTCGTGCAAATTCAGACACGTTACGATCATTGGTTTCCAGAATATCCACGACAAGAAAGCACTTCAATTTCCTATATAAAATTCCCTACGCCTTTCTTACACCAGAAGGTGGGGCATAGGGATGACGTAGGAAATAGGTAGAAAGAGGTAAAGGCATAGACAATGCATAGTAAATTACCTACGCCTTTTCTACGCCTACTGCAATATATACAAAAACAATTGAGGCACAGGAAAGTCGTAGAAAATTCCCTATGCAAAAATTTATGGCATGGGAAAGACGTAGATAATCTCCTACAACATTTCCACGACTTTATTAATTTTCTAAAAATCTAGACTGGCGTAGAGAAGGCTTGTAAATGTTCCTACGCCATCCCTACGACTTAAGCTTGGTGTAAGAATTTTCTAAGTCTTTTCTACGCCTATAGAATACTCATACATAACACAACAATAAATATACACATCTCTTTTATTTCATGAATTTTAAATTTTAACATATATTTTGTTTTAATTTAATAATTATCTATCCAAAATTAACATGCTAGAAAATATTACACATTTTTTCATTAATTAAGTGTAGCTTAATAAATAATAAACATTATTTTTATTGTATACAAAGTATATTAATTTATATAATTGGTTAGTACTGTAAATATTTAGTATACCTATTGTTTATTTTCCACAATTTTAATGATATAATATTTTTGTTTTTTCTTAATTAAATAATATTTAAAGGAGTTGTATAAAAAATATATATGTTTGTTATTTTAAAATTCAATCCATGATGTATTGGACATATAATTTAAATATCACTTTGTCCACAAATAGTTCGTCTTAGTTTAATTTTTCGATTTTGTGTCATTTAATTGGACATACAATTATCTCATTTAAGGGACATATGTTGAAATAAATAAAATATTTTTTATTTTTATTATATGAAAAATAATACAATTATAAATCTTTGTTAAATATGTCTTTTTCTATGAAGTTTAAAAATAATTCAAAAACTATCTAAATTAACTGTTCTTATCTCACCCATCCAAAACCCCTATTTTAAACTAAAAAGAAACACTCTCCTGAAATACCCAAATAAAAAAACCCTAGTTCTCCTTCATGTGCGTCAACCTCTTCGTCAACCCTGGATCTCGATCGCCTTCGCTTCACCATCGCCGCTCCCAATCGGTAGCCTCAGCTTCACCATCGTTGCATCGTCTCCCTTTACCAACGCCACATCTGCTCCACTTCACTATCGCAAGTAAGAAATTTAACCTTGAAATTAAAATTAAGTCTATGTAATGCATTAATTTGATGTTTTGCTCCATGATCTGTTTATTTATAGCAAGTATTTGCTACTTTTTTCTCATCTCGTCATTGAATTTTGTATACATGCTTCATTTCTAATTATTATTTATTCAGTTATCCATCTTATTTATCAGCATTACTTTTAGAAAAGAGTACAGTGGGATGTTAGAAGAAGGAAACACACATTTCATGAATTGCAAAATTCGATATTCAATGTTAAAACATGAGCAATTAAAATGAATGTCGTTTGTTCAATTGCCTAATGCATATGAAGATCCAGTGAAACAATGTATGTGTGATGTAATATTTATTGGAAAATATAAAATCGAACATTAAACAACGTAGGAAGAAACATTTTCAAGAAAATTAGACTATAGAATGTATTATGGTCTATTCCATACTGTATTTTCCATTCTTTAGCAATACCATCCGCACAAGATTTGTATTATTTCAATATTTATAACCCTTCAAATTACATTTATATTAATAATCTAGAAAATATGTTTCGATAAATTGTACCTTTACAATTTTTAAGAAGTTACAAAATGATTAAAAGTTCTGCATAAATGAAAAAAATGGAGTTTCCCTCATTTTTCAATTGACTGGTCTAGAGTTTCTCGAAGTTAATTTTGATGTGTAGGGATTTATGGAGGGTTCTATTTCCATATTATTTCTCATTCAAAATAATCCATTATTTTAAAGCATTAAAAACTAAAACATTCTCAAAGGTACTTTTTAAATTATATTCAAAAGTTATTTCCTAACAGAACTAAAAGCCAATCATACGCTAATAAATACACTATTGGCAAATGATTTATCATAATGACAATGGAAATCGATATACAGGTTAACAACTTATAAAAATATGTTTAACACTCATGGTATAGTGTAAAAGCGTGTGTTAGTTGTACTTGATTTCGTTCCTTAAATGTTATTCTTAATGTATTAATAGTTGTATACACTATCAATTAATATATTTAGCTCCCCGTATGATGCTTGTATCTTACCATCTACTAGCGTGCCTTGCCATTTTCTACGGGATAGGCCCATGAATATTTGTTGAGTTCCATACATTGAGTGCAATTGGATCCAATGACGGATTAATTCGCAAATGGGCGAGCAACATGTGGCTACTAACAACTCCACTTGGTTATCAACATGTTCAATGGTTATAAGTGTAAATCTTAATAATGAAAATCGAAATACAAACTTATTAAAAAAAGAGTCGTTTCATCAGTTGTAAATTGTTTTTGATAGGGGATACTTATACAAACGTGATTTCAAATAGCGCTTTTACTATAAAAATGTTACACATTTTATACCAATGGCCACTATCCTAAATATATTAGTGCGAGTGGTATAATAGTTAAGTATGCTTTTTGCTAGTGGTGTTAAGTTAAATTTCCTAAATACATGTATTTCCCAAACACTAATTCTATATGGTGTTACAAAAGAATGTCAAATTATAAGGAGAATCCGATTAAATTTATTTTTTAAGAGGATAAAATTCAACCAATCTATTAATTTTTTGTCAGATATCTTTTAATAATCAGTATCACTATGTTTCTCTTATTTCCTTTTCCTCCTTTTAGACTTATATAGAGTAGAAAAAGGTTATTAAAAAAACAACAAGAGAGAAGTCGGGAAAAAAATACACCAATATAGGCTGTAACTTTAGTATTACTTGGCAATGGCGAAATTGAAGGAATAATGCGTTTTCAAAAATATTATTTTTTAAATTAATTAAAAATACCATTAAATTAGAAATCCCTTAATTTTTAAATTCATTTTAAAAATATTAATTTTTTCCAATATGTATATGAGTTAGTACATTGTATACAGTGTCATACCTTCAAGAAACAAATTCCTTAGAAATTTTGGCCCCGTCTAGCAAGTGATGTATAGGATCTTATATAGATATTCATTTTTTACTATGAAACAAATATCGTATTCATCTGATACAATGTTTGTTGGATTTCTACCAGTATTGGACAAGTTGCAAACACAATATTATTTAAATTTCGTAAATCGTTTTATCTTAACGTTTCGCAAAATTTTGGTTGTACTTCCTTTTTATTTCCTGTGTACGCGCATCTACATACAATACGGGAAATAAGATAAGTGCTGCTAAAATTTTATTGTAACTTTTGAAGTGAAATGATTTGCAAAATCTAGATATTTTTGTGATTGCAAAATCAAAGAGACTGAAATGAAATAAATTAAGTAAACTAGACCATTGAAACTAAGTAACGATACTTAGACATTATTTTATGAAATAAGTATTTGATTATAACAAGATAAGAACTCGTAGTGAGGTACGAGTTACCCTGGTTTCAAAGAAGTTTTATAACTTAGTATTTCAAGATATATGGGTTTACTCACGCTGGTTTCCAGCCTGACTCGGGGGTTGCTTTATCGTAATGCTCGGGTCAGACCGAGTATTACAGATTTTCAGGTTAGGACGTTCTGGAGCTCAGGAAGCGAGCTGGATGGCAGGAACGTATGGAGTGTAACCTGCTGAGTATTATTAATTTGTATTTGGGACAAGTTAATTTTTAACTGTCCAGTATTTGTGTAATGGTTGTAACTCTTATGTATTAAAATGTAAATTAACAGATACAGCTTCTTTGTATAAATGTTATTACATGATATTATATTTTGATCCGCTGCGAATGTAAGATTCCGTGCCTTGTTTTTTGTTTTCTTCTTCTACCTCTTTTCTTCTTTTCCTAACTATCTGGGATTTTCAGGATCGAAAATTCCTGGGTCATTACATTTGTGAGAAGTAAGATGATCGACGTTTAAAAAGTACGTCAAAACAAAATATTATTAAAAATAAAACATTAAAATTAAGATATAATAATTGTAACAGTAAATAATGGTAAGTTTCATTTTGAATAAATAATTGTCATAATATTATAAATTCATAATAATAATAATTTGTAGTACATTTATCAAAACTTAATGTATCAATAAATAAAAATGTTTAAAACAATAAAAAAATAAGTTGAACTTATAAAAATGATTTTTTTTAATTAATAAAATGATTATATACACTAATATATTTATTTTACTTACACGGTAAAATATGGATTATTTGAAAGTTTGAAGTTGGATGTACAAGAATGTAGGAAAAAAAGGAGGATCGATACTGGTGCATTTTTGAAGTATGCATGAAAGTGGCATCTCATAATAAAACAAACATGAAAGAAATATGATCTTCTTATAGGAAATCTCATGCTTTGAAACTTCACAATTAGAACACCGTAATGTTGCATTTGCTTCAAAGAGGATTTATGGCAGAATAGGTAAAATACAACAATTGTTGGCGAAGATGATACCGAAAACATTGATATTGATTTTGATTAACCCTATCTAGGGAATAGAATGACAGAAATGGTTCATGGTTTCGCTGGTGCGGGTATGTGGATAAATTCATCTAAAGTAGAAGAATAACTTGACTCCTGGGCTAAAATTTTTTCAACCACTTTATAAAGGATGTATAATGACACACTTATCAGTGACATCCAGGTTAGTTGCTATAAAATCTGAATATAATGCTACAGAAAATTGAATGAATGCAATTCTTAGTTTATGTAAAGAAATGTTTCCACCTGACAACGTGTTGGCATAGAATTGGTATTCACTAAAAAATGATGTCTACATTCAGTTTGCCATATGAAAAGATTGCCACATGTCGAAATGGATGCATGATTTATTGGGAAGAAGATAAAAATCTCAAATGTTGTAAATTCTGCAACGGGCCAAGATATAGATTGAAAAAAATAGTGGTAAAGGTGTACCTTTCACACATATGCCTTATTTCCCGCTTACACCTAGGTTACAAAGGTTATATGCATATTGTTATCCCAACTTTTGGCAAAGCCGAGATACCCAAAGATTAACTGAAAATCAATGATTATTAGTCATGAACATCGATTGTGCATCACAGGTTCACCATGGATATCGATGATTTTTGTCCGAGTCCGGATCGGGCTACAATTGATGAGACATGTCAAGCAAGGCCAGATGAAACAACGTTCCAAGTTTCGAGTCAATCCGAGTTTGTACGCTCAAGATATCGCCAAAAGAAGATGGATAAGGTGGTATAAGTTCGAATCCATCAGAAGTGAGCTTACTTCGAATCCATCTATCGAGCCTTTGCCTCGAATCCATCACGACGAGCCTTGCCTCGAATCCATTCAAGAATACGCCTTGCTTCGACTCCATTGAGCAAGCATTAGTTCGACTCCGATAGTTCGAGTCCACCCTCACATTCTCACCTTCGAATCCATTAATGAGAAACTCTTCGAATCCATATAGTTAAAAAACTTCGACTCCATCCCGCGAGCATCTTCGAATCCATTCAAGCAAGAAGTCTTCGTATCGATTAATCTGCCTCGATCGATTCGAGGAGAACGTTCATCCAATCGATTCGATGAAGTCATAGCCTCGAATCCATTACATCGAATCCACCAAGTTATAACAGCTGGAACCACGGAGTCGACCCAGTCAACTCGGCATAGAAGTAGGATCGATACGAAGAAGGCGCTCCACGTCATCGCAGAAGTGTGCGCTGGATCGATTCGAACGAATCGATTCGAACTAGATCGATTCGAACCAGGCTAGTCAACCAGAAATGCAACCTTGAATCGATCATAACTTGAGATCTACACATCCAAATGCTATGAAATTTTCACAGAAGCTTGAGCACATGTTGAAGAATGTTCACGCCAAATTTCAGCTCGATTGGGCAATTTCTTGATCGATTCGAACGTAGCTTCGAATCGATCCCAAAGTGGGCCCGGATTTCCAGAAAGCGGGCATGTGGGCCCCCTGACGTACTGGAACTGGTCTCCCTTCAGTTTAGGCGAAATATCAGCCTCCTACACCTATAAATAGACCCCCAGGTCATTCAGAAAGGGGGTCGGACAATTCTTAGAGCTAAAGAGTGCCCAGATTCTGCCAGATTCACTCCAGATCACCATTGCTGCCTTAGATTCAGACTTAATACGGCAAATCAGTTGTAATACAAGATACAAAATTGTAATCTTCAAGCATCGAGCAATAAAACCATTAAAACCTTGAAGTGGACGTAGGCCGGAGATAGCCGAACCACTATAAATCGTGTGTCAATGTTCATTATTTCTTGATTGTTGCTTGCTACTTATTTAAGATCTGTGATTTGTGTGTGAATACGGTTGATTCGTATTCATACGCTGGTGCTTTCACTACACTTGGAGTTTGTGACCATTTTTGGTGCAAACACTTTGGTGCTTTCACTGAGAAGAACTAGCACCCGCTACACCAGATTCGAAGTTCAGATTTGAAAACTCGAAGGTTTGAAGACAATGACTCGGCAAACAAGACAAAGAGCTGAAAGAAGCCAACAAGGAGGAAGTCAAGAGGCATCCTCCGGAGCTGGAGAGGAGCCAGCCTCGATCTACATCACTAGAGACGAAATGGAGACCATGGCCAATCAGATGCACGAGCGAATGATGAAGAGCCAACAACAGATGCTGCAGAATTTCTTCGAGCAGATGAGAGCTGCAGGGACGCAGAACCCTGGACCAGCTACAGCGGCTGTGAATATGGAACAAGGAGCTAGGACTATGGAACCCAACGGAGGACAGAATGCAGAACCAGAAGGTAATCAACAAGGGCTTGGGGGCAGGCCCGCAGGATCCAACGCAGAAGTACCTTCGGAAGGAGCTCAGCCGGCTAGGGCCAACACAAATGCTAACGAGCCACCCGAAGAGTACGTACCAGAATTCCCTACAAGACTCGGAGGGCAAGACAGAGACATGACAAGGGGGCAACCCCTAGATGGAGATGAAAGAATGATCGGCCTAGTGAGACGACTCATGAGAGGAGGGTTTTCAGGAGGAGGATTGGAAGAAGTTAGTCGGAGTCCGTTCGCTCCGAATATCAGGAATGCAAGAAACCCTCCGAAGTTCAAACTACCAACGCTGAATCCTTATGATGGAAAGTCAGACCCGACCATGCATAGCACCAGATATATCAGACACATGGAAGTGCTGGGAGCATCCGAGGAAGTGATGGCATGATGTTTCCCCTTATTCCTATCAGATTTGGCTGCGCTTTGGTTTAGGCAGCTAGAAACCGGATCGATCAGGACATGGGGCGAGCTTGTGGATTGCTTCATGAAGCAGTTTAGGGTCCACGTGACGCGACCTAAGAGCGTGATGACTTTGGCATCGATAAAACAAAGGACCGGAGAGTCCATAAAAGATTTTTTGTTACGATTTAATGCGACGGTGACTTCTGTAGATCGCCCGGACCCATCAATGATTTTAATGGCGGCAGTGGCAGGAGTTGGAGAAGGCACCGAATTCAAAGACTCTTTGACTAAAGATCCACCGCAAGATCTTGGAGAGTTTTTCCATGAAGCTGAGAAATTCATTCGATTAGAGGAATCACGAGCCGAGAGGCAGGAAATAAATGTTGCACAAGGCGAAGGAACCGCCAGGGAACAGTCCAGGGCAGACAAAGGAAAGAGAAAGCAGGATGACGCACATGATGGTCCTGATAAACGGAAGAAATTCCGAGAACCCAGATTCAGACAATACACAGACTTGGTGGCAGGACTGGAACGAATTTACACCGAAACTCGGGGGCAACTCCCCTATCGAAAGCCACCCAGGAGAGATCCCACGGAGCGGGAACGTAAGACTGGAAAGTACTGCCTATTCCATGAGCTGGATGGGCACACTACCGATGAATGCCGCCACCTGAAGGATGAGGTGGAAGAACATGCAAGGAGTGGTAGATTGCCGCAGTATGTCAGAGAACGTACGACGGCGGTTAGACCCGAACAACTACCGCATCAACCAAACAGGAATGATCCTGGATCGGGATCACGACTCGTCATCAACTGATTGTGATGGCAAGGGCCAAGTTCAAGATTTGGACTCTGGTCGATTAGTTTTCTTAGATTTGATTTCCAAAATAAAACGGCTATCCCACTTACTCATGTACGGGAACCGGAGAGATCCCTAGGCATGCTCTGAGATGGAAATAGACCGCTCCGCCCGGAGAGGCATTATCTTGTTTTTCCTGGTGTTTGAGATTGAACATCTAGGATTTGAATTTAATAAAGAAACACTTATTAAAATAAACCTTTGACCGGAGAGTTAAAGGATAAACATTAAATATCAATATAAACATGATCGCTTTATGATCCTACCCGGAGAGGCAGGGACCGGAGTGCAGGAAGTGAGTCGCTTCGCCGGAGAGCGACAGGATTGACTCACTTAACGTTGTTTCCCCTTCACCGGAGAGTGACAGGATGGGATCCAACATGAGCCCGGAGAGGCTGTGATCGGCCGACGATTCAGGTCATGACATCGCTTAATGTTCAGATACACTGAACCAGAGTGCAGGAGGTGAGTCGCTTCGCCGGAGAGCGACAGGATTGGCTCACTTAACGTTGTTTCCCCTTCACCGGAGAGTGACAAGATGGGATCCAGCATGAGCCCGGAGAGGCTGTAATCGGTCGAAAACGACCAAGACATCGCTATACGCCCTAGCTGGGGCCAAAGTGCGAGGGATAGAAAGCAACGCCGGAGTGCAATAGGATCTTTCTATTCAATCGCTAAATCTGGAATGGGTTTGACAAGGGTCCGGAGTGACCATCAATAGTACGGAGAGACCGTAGAATTTCATTCTTAATTTCCACTGGGAAAAAATTGATAACAATTCGGCTTCGAACAGCCATGGACTTGATTAAGAATGCTATAAGCTATGAGTAAAACATGAACTCATTGCATCCAACTTAAGACTGATCAAAACACGCCTTTTACCAAAAAGGCATGTTTTGGGGGGCAAAATGTTATCCCAACTTTTGGCAAAGCCGAGATACCCAAAGATTAACTGAAAATCAATGATTATTAGTCATGAACATCGATTGTGCATCACAGGTTCACCATGGATATCGATGATTTTTGTCCGAGTCCGGATCGGGCTACAATTGATGAGACATGTCAAGCAAGGCCAGATGAAACAACGTTCCAAGTTTCGAGTCAATCCGAGTTCGTACGCTCAAGATATCGCCAAAAGAAGATGGATAAGGTGGTATAAGTTCGAATCCATCAGAAGTGAGCTTACTTCGAATCCATCTATCGAGCCTTTGCCTCGAATCCATCACGACGAGCCTTGCCTCGAATCCATTCAAGAATACGCCTTGCTTCGACTCCATTGAGCAAGCATTAGTTCGACTCCGATAGTTCGAGTCCACCCTCACATTCTCACCTTCGAATCCATTAATGAGAAACTCTTCGAATCCATATAGTTAAAAAACTTCGACTCCATCCCGCGAGCATCTTCGAATCCATTCAAGCAAGAAGTCTTCGTATCGATTAATCTGCCTCGATCGATTCGAGGAGAACATTCATCCAATCGATTCGATGAAGTCATAGCCTCGAATCCATTACATCGAATCCACCAAGTTATAACAGCTGGAACCACGGAGTCGACCCAGTCAACTCGGCATAGAAGTAGGATCGATACGAAGAAGGCGCTCCACGTCATCGCAGAAGTGTGCGCTGGATCGATTCGAACGAATCGATTCGAACTAGATCGATTCGAACCAGGCTAGTCAACCAGAAATGCAACCTTGAATCGATCATAACTTGAGATCTACACATCCAAATGCTATGAAATTTTCACAGAAGCTTGAGCACATGTTGAAGAATGTTCACGCCAAATTTCAGCTCGATTGGGCAATTTCTTGATCGATTCGAACGTAGCTTCGAATCGATCCCAAAGTGGGCCCGGATTTCCAGAAAGCGGGCATGTGGGCCCCCTGACGTACTGGAACTGGTCTCCCTTCAGTTTAGGCGAAATATCAGCCTCCTACACCTATAAATAGACCCCCAGGTCATTCAGAAAGGGGGTCGGACAATTCTTAGAGCTAAAGAGTGCCCAGATTCTGCCAGATTCACTCCAGATCACCATTGCTGCCTTAGATTCAGACTTAATACGGCAAATCAGTTGTAATACAAGATACAAAATTGTAATCTTCAAGCATCGAGCAATAAAACCATTAAAACCTTGAAGTGGACGTAGGCCGGAGATAGCCGAACCACTATAAATCGTGTGTCAATGTTCATTATTTCTTGATTGTTGCTTGCTACTTATTTAAGATCTGTGATTTGTGTGTGAATACGGTTGATTCGTATTCATACGCTGGTGCTTTCACTACACTTGGGGTTTGTGACCATTTTTGGTGCAAACACATATTGTGCTATCGTAGAACACATGCGATGGCATAGTGAATGATGTCGGGAGGAAGGATTTTAATGTCATCACAAAATGTTAGACTTGGTTTGTGTAAAGATGGTTTCGCACCATTAACTTCGTTCGGTAAGCCATATTCAACTTGTTTAATTATTCTAACACCATACAATTTGCCTCCTTGGATGTGTATGAAAGGTCTGTATATGTTCTTAACTATCATTGTTCCTGGACAAAAAAATCTCAAGAATGGGATAAATGTATATTTGCAACCTTTGATTGATGAGTTAAAGAAACTATGGATAGAAGGAGTTGTTTACAATTTCGATTCCGAGGCTACGAGACACACTCTCCTGAATTTTCGGGCTCAGGTACACCCACTTGATTTGGATGGGTTACAACCACACCCACACAGATTTTCAGGCTACCAAGCTCATCCACTTGATTTGAACGGGCTATAAGCACACCCAAGCAAATACAAATAGAGTTTGATGGTTTTTCTTAAGATATTTTCTTGAACTTTGGATACAATGGATCATATAGTATCTTAGACAGCACTTTGATCTTTGACTTGAGAGAGAGATGATTCCAAAACAGTATGAAAATAGTAGTGAACCAATACAATGAAGTTTGAATTGATTCTATGATTTGGAAGAGAATAGAGTATAATTTTAATGGAGTTTTCAAGAGAGCAAGAGGTGGGAAGAAAATAAGTTAATAACTATCAAAAAAATTGTTTGAACTCCTCTTTATATAGGGAATAAACAGATGTGTCCGTTCACGAAGAGTTATGACGAATAGATACTTCTTTTCAAAATTTGAAAGACCATCTGGTGGCATGTATATCGACATACCATCTGGGCATATGTCGACATATGCATTTTGAATTTGAAAAATTATTTCTTTTTAAGATGTTCGAAAATCCTATGCTTTGTAAAATAATTTGGTACTTTGTAAAATGGTTTGAACATAGTTTATAAACATTTTGAACTTTGAAAAACTTTTATAAAATATTCATAAATTTATTTTGAAAATTTATTTTGTTTTAAAAATATAAAAGATAGAAAAATAAGAGATAGAGATCGAAGATTGCAACCAAAGACTTTAATAATATACTATGACTTTATACACTATATTATAGTCTTAACATCTTCATATCTTGGATTTTGTACTTTTGAGTCATCATGTCCATTTCTGGAGTCTTCATACTGTACAGTCTTCGATTCAACATCTGTGTAATATCCTGCACTATATATTATATAACATGGAAAATATTAGTATCTATATTTTATAAGAATGTATATTGTTTTTATCAAGGTTGTTATCATCAAAATCAATAACTGAGGTATTAACAATCTCCTCCTTTTTGGTGATGACAACCATTAAATATTCCTATATATAAAATATAATATAACTTCCCCTAAGTTGGATAACTTCCCCTGAATATATGCATATGTATATTTTATATTTTTCGCCCCCTTTGTCATCAAAAATGGTGAAAAATAAAAACTCCCCTTAAATCAAATATGTAAAAACTATAGAGTCAAAATCAATAACTAAGTAGTTAAAATGATCAAAGCATACTAAACATGATGTAATAGGATATTTAAGCATGATAATTATATAATGATTATGACATAAATGATAAATAAGATAACATAACTATTTTTATTAATTTAAATTCAATCTATATATATTATATTATCAATCCAAGCATCCAATCAAACCAACACAAATCCAAATTCCAATATAATCAAATCCAATCCTAAGAGTATTAATCCAAACTATATCACACAAATTCAGCCAAATAAATCCAAATCTAATAAATACACATGCTTACGAAAAATACGTAGAAAATTAGACATTCCTAAGAGCTTCAACCCAATCATCGGATCCAAAGATTGGATCTGCTTTGATGGCATCCAAATCTTCATTATCCTTGTTGATGGAGCATTCTGGGTTGTTGGTTTGATCGTCTTTGATTGAAGAAGAAATTATCCATCGAAGGGCATCGAAATGCTTTTCCCTTAGATCATCTGCATTTGACTTAACTCTAAATGCATTTGATTTCTTAAGATAAAAGTAAGAATATCCTTGAAAGATTGAAGTTTTTTTCAAGGTTTTCATATAATTTTTGGTGCAAAGAAGACATTTTGTTAGAAAAATGCTTGAGAATGAAAAGAGAATAGAGAGTAAAATGATAAGTGGATTTTTCCGGAACAAATAGGCTTATATAGGAGTGAAAAGTCATTTGAAAAGATGGAATAGGTGGTAGTTATTTTATTTTAAAATTTAAAAAAAATTCCCAACGACTCATATATGCCCACATATCTATTTTATGTATGTCGAACTTTTGTTTTTGTTATAGTTTTTTTATCTTATACCATTATATATTTATAAGTTCCAAAGACTATTAGAACTATATATAACAGTAAGAAGAAGATTTCATTACTAATGATAGAAAAGTACATGGATTTAAATAAATTACCCGAAAATAACATGAATTTAAACAAAAACACACAATACAAAGGAATACAAAGATAGATATCATAAGGAAATAACTAGATAGGCTTAGAAATATGTAGATGGTGATGGAAACTAACTAGATAGGCTTAGAAAGATGTAGATGATGATGGTGAATTTCCTTCAAGCTTGCGAATGATCTTCCAAAAGTATTTGTTCGCTTTGTTGGAAGGGAAGTGAAGTTTTACTAAAGCAACATTTAAGCTTCTTTCAGTTTTCAAGAAGCTTCTCTTGGTTCTTTAGAATCTGTTTGTTGGAGGGGTGAGATGGCTTGTCGAAACTATCCACTTCTTCCTCCTCCTCTTCTTTCTCTTCTACATCCATTTTGTCACCTTCTTCCTATTATTTTTATTGAATTTCACGCTCCTCTTCATATGCTAATCTTTCTTCCTTTTCGAAAAGTGTTTCATATGGTTCAAAATAAGGTGAAATGTGCATGAGAGAAATGATTGCCTTACTGAAAACTTTTTGAGGTAGAGTTTGCTCTCCTTTTAAGTCAACACCAAAATATATGAAAATTCTAGCTAGATAAACACCATGGTAGAGTGTGTACTCATGTCTAGAATCTCTTTTTTGAACAAAGTCATCTAAGATGACTTGTGCCCAGTTGATGTCATGGTTTCCGTAAATGGCGAAAAGAGCTTTAAAAACCATTTGAGTAGAGTTAATGTAAATAACCGTCCTCGGAGTTATACTTTGTTGTAAAATGAGACTCATAGGTCTCGATTTTGGTCGAAGATTCTTGTATTTAAAATCATATTCTTCATCATTTTCGAATATGTTGTGAAAAACTACACGATTTTGTTCATCAATTTGAAAAGCGGATAGGTCAATTCTACTAGATTTGCAACCAAGTATATGACCTAAAAGTTCATAATTTAAACAATTCCAGTGCCATTTACACTACTTCAAATTTGTCCCTCTTCTCATTGAAAAAAAAATTCCATTTAAATTTGCATAAAACCGACCAAATCTGGATAACAAACAAAATCATTTTGAGAAGAGTCAATTAACCCAAATATTTTATTTTGAACGCAAAGATCTCGAAGACCATAAGAGGAAAAATCTTCAAATTTGGCAAATCCTCTGCAAAAAAAAACATTTCCAAAAGTAGCATACTCCATATAGGTGTCCATGGCTTCTTTTTCATTGAAGAGAAAGCTTTTGGTTCTCTTAAAGAGCCATATGGTTTTAGAAGTTTGATTTGAGGAAGCGATTTTTTAGAGGAGATAAGAGAATGAAGAGATATTTGAAATTTGAAATAAAGTGAGCGAATGAACGGACAGAGATAGACTGAATTAATAAAGAGTGAAGAGTCATATTCTCTAGTCAAAAAGGTGCCTTTTTAAAACATGGAAGTGAACTAGCACAATGAAGTTTGAATTCTATATGATTCTGAGGAGAATAGAGTCTATTTTAAAGGGGTTTTCAAGAGAGTAAGAGGAGGGAAGAAAATAAGTTAATAACTATCTAAAAAATCATTTGAACTCCCTTTTATATAGTGAATAAACGGACGTGTCCATTAATGAAGAGTTGTGATGAATAGAAACTTCTTTTCAAAATTTGAAAAACCATTTGGCGGCATATGTCGATATATCATTTGACCATATGTCAACATATGCATGTTGAATTTGATAACTTGTTTCTTTTTAAAAAGTTTGAAAATCCTATACTTTGTAAAATAACTTAATAATTTGTAAAAGGGTTTAAGCATAGTTTATAAACATTTTGAACTTTGAAAAACTTTTATAAAATATTTATAAATTTATTTTGAAAATTTATTTTGTTTTATAAATATAAAAGATAGAAAAATAAGAGATAGAGATCAAAGATTGCTACTAGGACTTTAAAAATATAGTATGACTCTATACACTATATTATAGTCTTGAGACCTTCATATCTTGATCTTTGTACTCATGAGTCTTCATGTACATTTCTTGAGTCTTTATATGGTATAGTTTTTGATTCAACACCTATATAAAATCCTATACTATATACTATATAACTTGGCAAAACATTTGTATCTATATTTTATAAGAATGTATATTGTTGTTATCAAGGTTGTTATTATCAAAATCAATAACTGAGGGATTAATAGTTGTAACTTACGATGTGTCAAAGAAATTTTTTTAGGATATTCGCTTCTTTATTATTGACGATAAGTGATTTTCCAGTATATGGGATGCTTTCTGAATGGGGTACTAGTAGTAAATTAGCTTTTCCTATTTGTATGGACTCGACGGAATCGTTTCGAATTAAATATGGTAGTAAACAATGTTGGTGGGACCGTCACCGTCGTTTTTTGCATCAAAATGATCATTTCTGATTTGATAAGGAAAACTTTAAAGCAAATACAATTGTAACTTTAGAACTACCTGACGTTGTGAGTAGTGAAGATGTGCATAAGCTCATGCAAGGTTATCCCAAAATATATGAGATTGGAAAAGAGCTAAAAATTGCTGGTAAAGGGCAGCATCACAACTAGTGTAAACAAAGTATATTTTGGGAGTTACCATATTGGAAGATTCTTAAACATAGACACAATTTGGACATATGCATATTGAAAAAATATGTTTGAGAACTTTTTTAACACGATAATGAATGTGAAAGAAAATACCAAAGATGAATTGAAGTTAAGGCGTGAAATTGTACTCGGTTGCTATCATTCAAAACTTAAACTTGATCATGAATGTCCAAATTTCAAACGTCTTGCTAGTTACGAGCTGGAAAATAAACGCTGTCAAAAACTATTAGAGTGGATCAAAAATTTGAAGTTTCCATATGGAATTGCTTCTAATATGAAACGATTTGTTGATATCAAGGAGCTATTTCCACAGAAGGTCTGGTTGCTCATATAAGAACTTAGTTTATTCTACAAGGATTTATGCTCTACCACTCTTAACAAAAATCATTTGGAGAAACTAGAAAAAGATGTATCGAAATTTTTAATTGCATGGAACATCTACCTGTATATCTACCCACTAAAGCATTAATGTGAGGTTCAATTCAGTATGGATAATTGTATCCTTTTGAAAGGTATAAATAATAAAACATAATATCATATTCATTTTTCTAGTTAACAAAGGCATGATATATTTAGTATTGTACCTCTTAAAATTCAGGTAGTTGGGCCACTTTAAAAAAAAGGTGAAACAAAAAGCATGCGTTGAAGGTTCAAATTATCAAGCATATATTATCGGAGAAGCATCCACATTTTTGAATTACTATTTTATAGGCCATGTTAAGCCACATTTTACTAGTGATCATCGTAATGATGTTGGCACTATGAATGATTCTATCGACATCTCCTTAAGTGTCTTCCAAAAATGTGGACGTTCATGTAGTAATGAAAGGATGGTGGTTTTCAAATGCTTAAGGATTTTTGTATAGCTAAATCAACTGTGCTTCTTAATTATGAAGAATTCTAAAACCTTATTAGGTACTTAACACAATTATTGTTCAGTTAATGCCAATTGTGTTCGAGATCAAAATTTTACCTTACCATTATTAATTGTTTAACAGTAAATTCAAAGAAGAAAATCCGACTATTGTACCTAGTAAAGAATTCGAGCATTGGTTCAAGAAATATGTAAGCATGATTTTTACTTTTTCTTAATATTTAGTATATGTGAATATCTATTGTATAAATTCAATTGGTTGATGATAATGGAATAACTGATGTTTGTTACAAAAAGCTTGCATTTAGTCCAATGAAGAAATATAGAAAATGCCCGGTCATGTACGTGAACGGCTTAAAATTTCATACAGTAGATTTTGAAGCACATAAAACAACCTACAACAGCGGGGTATGTGTTAAAGGCAGAAACGATGGTAATGATTTAGATGATTATTATGGCGTATCACTTGAAATAATTGAACTTTCTTACTCGATGGTACCGGAGCTTAAAACTTTTTTATTCAAATGTGAGTGGTTTGATAGTAGGAAAGATGTGGGAGTACGACGCATACATAGGGATTATCTACTTATTGAAATAAACCACAAAAGAAAATATCAAGGTTATGATCCATTTGTGTTTAGCCACACAAGCAACACAAGTTTATTATGTGCCTTATCCTGCTTGAACAATAATAAGTCGGATTGGCAGGCTGTCGTTAAAAAAAAACCGAGATGGTAAACTCAAACATGATCATACATGATGTTAAACCTTACCAAAATGATTTGGAACTCACTGAACTACTACACATCACAGAAGAAGCCATGGATATAGGACCACTTGATGATAAAATATTTTATGGAGTTGAATTAAATGAAGATGATGTTGAAGTCGAAGATAATGTTGAAATCGAAGATGATGTGGAAGTCGATGATGATGTCAAAGTTGATAAAGATGGGTACGAAGATGAAGATAATAGTGTAAATGGATTAATGATGATAATGTAGATTGGTAGCATGTTAATTTGATTTGGTTTGTTTTGTTCATGTACAAATCTATATGAGTATGAAGATGAAGATAATAGTGTAAATAATGAGATTGATGATGATGATGATATAGATTGGTAACATGTTAAATTGATTTGGTCTATTTTTTCATGTACAAATCTATGATTCTTCAATTATTTTCATGTGGTCGGTTATATATATATATATATATATATATATATATGTTATATTGATGTTGATTTATTCTTACACGTATACATTTATAGTTGTTCACTTGGTTTTATGTGCTTAGTTGGATTTACATGTTTAGTTGTTCAGTTCATGTTATATTAATGATAAGTTTTTTCTTGTACATATCCATTATATATAGCTCTATATGTTGTATTCTTGTAACAGATGTGTCTACTCATGGTTGTCGTAGGAATTTTTTGTACGTGATACTAATAGCACACCATCTACTGATCCACCTTTTGATAATCGATCACAATCATCAAATCAGAGAAGATCAGAGCATCTCCAACAGATCCAACATTCTCAAATCCGCACCTAGAATTAACCCCAACAGAGTGCGAGAATACACGATAGTGCAGAAAAGGGGGCCTTCGGGCTGAGAATTTGGTATTGAGTGAGGCGCTTGTTCAACAAACGCTTGTATCTCAGGCGCTTGTTGAACAAGCGCCATATTGTCAGGCGCTTGTTGAACAAGCGCCCAGTGCTCAGGCGCCTGTTTAACAGGCGCTTGAATTATATATTTTATAATTATTTAATGCCAGGCGCCTGTTCAACAGGCTCCTGAACATCAGGCGCCTGTTGAACAAGCGCCTGGTTAAATTCTATTGGAGAAAATATCAAATTACAAAATTGAAGTGCATATTTTCTGAAATCTATACTCGTATTTGTTGGAGATGCTCTCACATTCATTAAACCAGGGGGGTTCACGATCAGTGGGCCAGAGTGGGTCTCCACTTTCAGACCAGAGGGTCTTACCTCCCATCTATGATCATGCTATCAATCCAGTAACCTATAGTACTGCTACAACATCGACCCATGCATCTAGGACAGACTCTAGCTGCTCTGTATCATTGGTTGGTATTTTCAAGATAGGGAATGGGTAAGTAAGATTATATTGTACACTAATACATACACTATTATGTGCACACATAACAATATATTTTACAAGCCTCCAAATCACATTGCAATTATAAATTGGACATAACTTTAGCCATTTGTGCATATGTACAAACTTTGACCATTCACAGTTAAGAACTAACAACTTCATAACTTAATCATATGACATATAATTTAATATAATCTAGAAGACAACCATTATGAGCTTGAACTGTGTTCCCTTATTATCCAAACTTGGATAATTGGATGTGCCATATTAAGTAAGTGCCAAAGCTCAGACTCATATTTCAAGCACTTAATTTTTTAGTAGGCATATAAAGTCGTCAAATTAATAATATAAAACCTGATATTGTTGCCATATTGTTCAAATTTGCTTGAAAACAGCACATCCAACTGAAAACCCAATAAACGGTTAGTGGAGTGTCTTTTTCATATGTTTGTTCCTATAAATCTTATTTCTTTATCATTTTAGCCCATGCAAATATATTTTAACACCATGTGAGTTATATTTGATTTTTTATTTTAGATTTAAGTGATTAATACAATAATACTAATAATTGAAGTTATTCCTACTTATTTCTATCAATGCTTGTTACTTCTTTAAGCTATTTATCCTTATTCGGATAAAAATTACTAACTACTTTACTACCCAAACCTTTAGGATTCGGTTGTTATTTTGTATATATACAAGCTCCAACATATGCACTTCTTAAGTATTCAGACAAGGAAAATTTATGCCTTTATGGACTTTCAAATGAGAACTAGGAAGTCCTATGCCTGTTGAGTACTTGAGTGACACTTTAACTGGTATATTCTTTGATAAAGATTTAACATAATTGGACTTCAATTTCAAACAACCCACTAAACATTTAATTCTAGCATATCTGGTTTATGATGTATAATATACAGTAGTCATAGACTCACAATGTAATGTTCGCAAGCTAAGACTATTGTCAATCTCTTTCAGCTTCCATTATAACTATAACCAGGGATGGATGTACACTAAAGTTACCTAGACTAAGCCCGGGTCATTAACTTCATATAATAGCAACGTTAAGCCCACAGCCCATTTGTCTAGAAGAGTATAAACATGTGCAGATATGACTTCACTTGTGGTGAAACATCTTCGGCCATCCATAAAGGAAATTAAAAATGAATTTTGGCCCACATTTACATCAATCCCCGATCCGATTAAGAATGTGATGTTCGATGAGTTTCAGGTAAAATAAATTATGTTTCATGAGTAATATTTTTACTGTTATTTTTCATTATAATGTATTTAATTACATATACAAAATCAATTTTAATGGAGAGATGATGTTTCACCCGCAATTGTGTGAAAGTTGTGGAGTGCGAAAGGTAGTTTGAAATATTGAGAATGGGTATCTCACATGAAAGAAACTAAGAAGAAACCCTCGCTTCTCCTTCAAGAGATATTTAATCAATTCTTGACATATTGGGAGCTTTCGGATGTTTGACAACTTTCGAAAGAAACTCTAAACGAAGGAGAAAGAACCCAAAACTACATCGTGGTGGTTCGAGATCCACTACGGATTATCGAAATGATTTGGTATGTGTTTATTAAACTTGTTTAACACTTTAATTAATCCATAATTATTTGATGATAATATAAATATTTTTACTTTCAGTTTGATGAGTATCATAGAGAAACGACCTCGTGGGAGGTGTATGTCAGGACTCATAGGCTCAAGTCAAGGGATGGCTCGACCAACAATCGATGAGTTGATAATGCTTCAGCTTAATTTGTGGTAAGTCCTTCGTATAATTGAAAATTTTATTTATATATACATATATATAAGGCTAATAAATTTGAAACATACATTATAGGAGAAGTATCAAGCCAAAATAGATAAGCTATTTGTTCAAGACATTGAAATAACATATGATATCAAAGAAGAAGTTTTTAGCTCTCTTAACATTGGAAGACGAAGGGATCGTAGGCCTAACTACGGTAATGCTCCAAAGGTAATTATTTAAAACTTCATTAACTATGTTTTTAAACCTATAAAATATAATGTGGTATTTTTTAAATAAGTCCTAGTTGAATATAAGTAATTTTAGTTGCATATCTTATTTCCATAGGTTTATTGTTTGTTATGGAGAGAGTTAGAAAATGATATGTCTTCGTATGCCTAACTGGTGATATTAAGGCTACTGTATTTCTTTTATAATTGGGCCTGGGCCTTTGAAATATATCTCTCAGCCCATGTTCCATTTACTTTGTATATATTAGACTGTAGAGTCTTGTAAACAGATACGATTCAGTTTATATCAAATACAATATCATTTAATTCTTTTCTGATCTACAATCATAATCAATTACAATACTCTGTTATTATACAAATCTAATATGGTATCAGAGCATTACAAGCCTCACGGCAACAATCTCAGAAAGTGAATTTGAGGAACTCAAAGCTATCTCTGGAGCCTAACAGCAGTGATCTCATTGCAAGATCAACACTCAAACTCTTCATCAGAAAGATATCATCATTTGAAGGCATCTTAACCCATCAGGTTATATCTCATCATTTGGGTTAATTATAGAATTTGCAATATTTGTGAAAAACAGGTACCATACCAGGAAATCACTTAGATTTCTGGTTGCAACAAGTTTTTCATCAAAAGCAAGCAAATTCTTGCAAGAAAATTCAGAAAATCAGAAAATCAATTCAAGAAAGCAATCAAAAACTCAAAGAAAGTAATTGCCGTGCCAAGATTCATCAGAATATTCTCATCATTTGAATCTTGGCTGCAACAAACCTGTTCTTGTCTGTTATCGTGTAAATCTTGAATCAGTAATCTTTCTGAATTAGTAAGTTTCTTGCATCTATCTTTGAGATCCTTAATCATGGCCGAAGGAGATAATGCTTCAGCAACCTCTGACAACACCAACAACCCACAACAATTCACTGATGCAACTGAAAAGTTGATCAAAACTGTCACCAGTCCTCAAGGCCAGCTAATCACTGTGCATCTTGAAGAAGACAACTATCTCTTATGGAAGTTACAAGTTGAAACTGCCATGCAAGGATATGGATTAGAAGGCTTTATTCTCGGTTCAATTTCGACTCCTCCAAAATTCATCACTGATTCACAAAACAAGATGATCAGTAATGAAGAATACACAAAGTTTTACAGACAAGATAGATTAATAAGTTCCTGGATTCTATCCTCAATTGACACAAAGTTACTGTCACAAGTCAAAGGATGTAAATCAGCAAATGATATATGGATCACAGTTGAAAGGATATTCAATACTCAGTCTGCCGCCAAGATCATGCATTATAAAAGATAATTACAAAATATTACTAAAGGAAATCAACAAATGAGAGACTATCTTTCACAAGTCAACAATATCTGCAATATGCTTGAAGCAGCAGGACACAAAGTGTCTGAAACAGAACAAGTTCTAAGTATCCTGAATGGGCTCAGTGAGGAATATGAGGCAGTTGTTGCAGTTGTGTCCTCACAACCAAGTTTACCATCTGTACAATTTGTACATGCCACACTTCTTGCACATGAAGCAAGAATAGATCATAAAAGACCCCAAGAAACAGATCTGTCTGTCAACTATGCCTCCAATTCAAGAAACAAAGGGCAAAATCAAAATAAGCAAAGTCAACCTTATCAAAGAGGAGGAGGCTCAAACAGATCTAGAGGTAGAGGCAGGTGGAATAACAACAACAACAGACCCAAATGTCAGATCTGTGAGAAAATTGGTCATACAGCTGTTAAGTGCTACTTTAGATTCAATGCCAACTATGTACCAAATCAGAATCAAAACAATCAAGGAAATGGAAAATCTAGTGCTAATATGGCTCAAATTCAGACTGACACTAACAACAATGGTGAAGTCAACCAAAGCACAATCACAACACCAGATCACATACATGATGAAAGCTGGTATCCAGACTCAGGAGCAACCAATCATATAACAAATAATCTTGACAACTTAAACCTTGGCAATAAGGAATATAGAGGTAAACAGTCCATATGCATGGGGAATGGTGAGTCTGTCAACATCACTCATACTGGAAGAATCGGTATTGATGGGAAAAGACAACTTTATTTAAACAACTTATTGAGAGTACCAAAAATAAAGAAAAACCTTATGAGTGTGTCACAATTTACAAAAGACAATAATGTATATTTTGAATTTTATCCTGAGTATTGCTTAGTTAAAGACATACTGACTAATGAAAATCTTTTGCAGGGTGAAGCAGTCAAAGGTCTATACAGATTTAATCTCAATAACAGTAACAAATGGGAGAGTAATCAGAGGTGTTGTAATATAGGTGAAATGGAACAGTCAAAGGAAAAGAGAAATGTGTTTGATTTGTGGCACTACAAACTTGGTCACCCAAACACAAATGTTGTAAAACAAGTTCTTGAGAAAAATAATATTGTGTTTGGTGACATTTCTTTACCATATATATGTACATATTGTCAAATGGGGAAAAGTCATAAGTTACCTTTTAATGACTCACTAACCAAGTATTCAAAACCCTTAAAATTAGTTGCCACTGATTTATGGGGTCCTGCCCCAATCTTTTCTGACTATGGTTATAAATATTACATATCCTTTATTGATGCTTATTCTAGATACACATGGATTTATTTTTTAAAAGCTAAGTCAGAAGCTTATAATGCTGTGATACAGTTCATATCCTTAGCTGAAAAGCAAACTGGCAATCAAGTCAAAATTATTCAGTCAGATGGTGGTACTGAGTACAAATCCCATAGAGATTATTTTGCTAAGAAGGGAATTGTACACAGAATCACATGTCCCTATACATCTGAACAAAATGGTCTAATAGAAAGAAAGCACAGACACATAGTCGAAACTGGATTAACACTGCTTGCACAAGCATCATTACCACTAAAATTCTGGCCTGATTCCTTTAATACTGCTGTATACTTAATCAATAGACTACCCACAAAAGTTCTTAAAGGAATCAGTCCAGTAGAAATGTTATTAGGGGTTAAACCAGACTATCAAAGTTTGAAAATGTTTGGGTGTTTGTGCTTTCCCTACATAAGACCATACAACAACAACAAATTGTCCTTCAGGGCTAAACCATGTACCTTTATAGGATATGGCTCAAATAAAAAAGGATATAAATGTCTGGATGAAAGTGGGAAAATTATAATTAGTAGACATGTTGTGTTCAATGAGAATATCTTTCCCTTTAGAAATACAGGTATAAGAACAACTCAAAAGATACAGAATCCAAAGAATTCTGTACCCAGTATACCTGTCTACAGTGATGACTTCCATTCTGAAGTGATTGAAAGGACTGCTGAGGGTCAAGATCCACAACTTACTATGTCAAGCAGACAAGGTCATGAATCATCAAGCTCACCCAGCTATCTCAGTCAAACCCCTGAAAATTCAAGACATCAAACAGAGTCAGATGGTGAAAGAGAAACAGAAAGCATACAAGTACAATCAAGAAATAATCAGACTAGTATAGATGTTTCACCACAGAACAGAACTGGTCATCCAATGACTACAAGATCAAAAAGTGGAATCTTTAAACCAAAACTATATACAGCAGCATCAAGCCTAGACGAGCCAGAAAATTTTGAGCAGGCTGCAAAAGACAACAACTGGAAGGCAGCAATGGATGAGGAATTCAATGCTTTGTAAAGAAACAACACATGGGAACTTGTACACCCACCAGATAATAAAAACATCATAGGATGCAGGTGGACATACAAATTAAAAAGGAATCCTGATGGATCGGTATCAAGATATAAAGCTAGACTGGTAGCAAAAAGCTACACACAGCAATATGGGTTTGACTTTAATGAGACCTTCTCTCCTGTTGTCAAACCAACCACTATAAGAATTATTCTAAGTATTGCTCTGTATAATCAGTGGAACATCAGACAATATGATGTTAACAATGCCTTCCTGAATGGTATTTTACAGGAAGAAATATACATGGAGCAACCACAAGGGTATAGAGATAATACAAGTCATGTATGCAAACTGAAAAAGGCCATATATGGTCTTAAGCAGGCTCCAAGAGTCTGGTTTGATAAACTGAAGGCTACACTAACTTACCTTGGCTATCAGTCTATAAAATCAGACAACTCTTTATTTGTTAAAAACAACAATAAGACAAGTGTATATATTCTAATATATGTTGATGATCTAGTTGTTACAGGAAATAATGAAGATGAAATTAAAAATCTTGCTCAACATCTTAACAAAGAATTCTCCATCAAAGATTTGGGCTCACTAAACTACTTTCTAGGTATAGAAGTCAAGATGAAATCAAAATAAGAGATCATCCTCAGTCAGAGAAAATATATCCTAGAGCTATTGGAGAAGGCCAAGATGGACAATGCCAAGTCTCAGCCCACTCCAATGATAAGCCATCAATACTTATCTAAAAACAGGGGAGAAAACATAACAAACACCAAACAATACAGAAGTATTGTTGGTGCTTTACAATACTTAACTATTACAAGGCCAGACATATCTTTCAGCGTTAACAAAGTTTGTCAATTTATGCAGGAACCAAAAGATGATCACTGGAAAGCAGTTAAAAGGATACTGAGATACATAAAAGGAACTGCTGACTATGGACTGCTAATGAAGAAAAGCAACAATCTAAATATAACTGGCTACACTGATGCAGATTGGGGAACTAATCCAGATGATCGCAGATCAACCACTGGATACTGCATATATATAGGGGACAACCCTGTTTCATGGTGCTCAAAGAAATAAGCTGCAATCTCACGGTCCAGCACTAAGGCTGAATACCGAAGCGTTGCAAGCGCAACCGCTGAAATCATGTGGATACAATCGTTATTACACGAACTAAACATCAAATTGCAATCCAAACCAACATTATGGTGTGATAACCAAAGCACTGTATATATGTCAGCAAACCCTATTTTACACTCAAGGACGAAGCATATAGAAATAGATCTATACTTCGTAAGAGAACAGATACAAAAGGGGAATTTGCAAGTAAATCACTTACCATCAGCTTACCAAAGGGCTGACACACTTACCAAGGCCTTAACAAAGCAAAGCTTCATCAGATTCAGAGAAGAACTCAGTGTAACTTCGGCTTCCACAAATTTAACTGAATCTGAGGATACATCAAAGATTTCTAAACGAAAGTCAGAAACTTCTACTCATTCACCAGCAAATTCATCACAGAAGTTATCAACTCCACTGTTGAAGCATCGAGATTAAAGGAAACTCCAGGACTCCTCGTACTTTGCCCCAGATCTGATTAAAAATCATTATTTTTCTCGAGGCGGCGCAAGGAGAGGCAGCCATGGAAACCCTAATATTGGTTTGAGGGGGCGAGTTAGAAAATGATATGTCTTCGTATGCCTAACTGGTGATATTAAGGCTATTGTATTTCTTTTATAATTGGGCCTGGGCCTTTGTAATATATCTCTCAGCCCATGTTCCATTTACTTTGTATATATTAGACTGTAGAGTCTTGTAAACAGATATGATTCAGTTTATATCAAATACAATATCATTCAATTCTTTTCTGATCTTCAATCATAATCAATTACAATACTCTGTTATTATACAAATCTAATAGAGAGGTGTGTAATATTTGGTTAATACATGTTAAATATGAATGGAAGTGGAGCTTATTGAAACATTTTTATTTTGCATCAAAATGATTTTAGATAAAGTACATGAATTGTATATTCTTCCTCAAGCGACAGGCTGTGACCAATACCCAATAGGTCTGGCATTGTCATGCTTTTTTCCAAAGATGAAAGAATCTTATGGTCCAAACTTATAAAAGCAGCTTATATAAGAACAAGGAAACTTGTATTTTTTTTCAAACCCATCATATTAAGTGGGTTGATGTGTAATAGGCCCAGGTAGTATAAATATTTGGATAATTCAAAATATTCTGTTGGAAACATTTACAGAAAATACACTATTTTTTTACGGTTTTCTAAATACTATTAAAAAAATCTTCATTGACATGATGATTATTTTAAGTGTTTACTAATGATTCGTTATTTAAAGTATTTTTCCAAAGATTTTTAGATGAATGGGAAACATATACGCTTGAGAAATTCCTTTTTCACTTACTGGGAGTCTAAAATTAGTTCCATCTTGAATATAAATACACAACCTAATTGTTTTTTTTAATTCAAAAAAATTAAATTGAAATCATCAGCTAATTGCACTATATCATTATATATTTGCATCCAGTATATAAATTTTAGAGATTCTGATTGTTGTATTTTGAAACTATTAGTAAAAAAGTACATTATATTCTGCTTTTAAAGATGGTGAACACCATTAAATATGTGTACGTGATTATTTTTTAAAGCAACTGTTAATATCTATCTTTAATGCGGTGATTGGATAGTAAAATAGTTCATTGGTGATTCCCACCCAATAACGACTGTTGCATTATCTGATATGCATAGGAAGTTAGAATAAATGCTACAACCCAACTATTATGTTGCCAGCACCATATAGATAACATACAGTACCGAATAGAAAAAGTTCATTGGTGATTCTTGTTTAATATAAAGTTTAATAAAATGCAGGGATATAGAGACACTACTTATAGCGTAAGTTAGAGTGATGCACATGAAAGAACTAGTTGAAGCAAGAACTAAAGAACACTGAATACGGACTTCAAGAACTTAAAAGTTCTATTTTAGAGTTTAAAAATCTAGTGTACCAGTGCTTAGATGGGGATCCAAACCAAAGCCAACCGAGATAATTTAGAAGTTATTCCTTCTATGCTATGTATGTATTTAGTATTTTGTTTAAGCATGTTGTGTAGTGTTGGAACATATTGAAGCCATTTTAAACTTATGGATGTAGCACTATGTGGATTTAATTAAATAGATGTTATAGAGTATTGTTTATCATATTTAATGATTATGAAACTATTTTTGTTGGTATATATTAATAATATCGCTGGTTTGATTCTATATGATTTTATCGCATTGATTTATGGTTGTGGAAAGCAAAAGCAGCAATAATATACCAAATAATATTTAAATATGGCGTAGGAAAGGTGTAGGAAGGGTGTAGGAAAACCCAAGTAAGATATAAGGCGTAGGTAGAACGTAGAAAACAACTAGACGTAGGAAGGGCGTAGGAAAAAATAGAGCGTAGGAATGGCGTAGAAAAAAACTGGATGTAGAAAGGACGTAGGAAAATTTTGACGTAGGAAAGTCATAGGCCACTATACTATTGTCAGGCTTAAATTTTTGACGTTACCTTAAGCATAGGTGGGACGTAGAAAATACAAATTTCCTACGACATTCCTATGCCATACTGGCGTAAGAAAACCAGAAAATCCTTGAAGTCATTAGCAACAGGGATTACAGACTTATTCGCAACAATTTCAGAAGCAAGCAAAACCTAAGAATCGCTTACATAAGGGTCGCAAGGGTCCTTGGACACGTCAGAAGGCAAAAGAGCAAGGACCGGCGCAGGAGCTTCATAAACGCGTCCAGATCTAGTTTGAGAAATGGAGGCCGTAAACCGAGGTTTTGATTTTCAATTTTTTGCCAGTATATACGAATAAAATGGAAGGAGGAGGGGAGAGACAGGGGACGATGAAAGATGATTGAGTGAGATGGAGGGAAATGTGGGACTAAAGAGGAGCAACAATGATGAAAGGAGGGAAAATAAAAATCTAATAAACAAAAAAAGTCTCCTGGAAAAAGGTCACCATTTTTTTATTCTTAGCTTTATATTTTAGATTTGTCTGGTGGATCCAATTTTTTCATCATTATTTTCTCATATAACATCTATGGTCACAAAAAACATATCTGAACATATTTATAAGTTTAGTCAAAAATTATCTTAAGATTCTAGGTGAATTCTTGAGAAATGTCATTGCATTAATCAAAATAAATATCTTTGTACTTGTGCTGCTTAAATCTAATAAAAAATGAATAGAAAGTGGATACGGTCATAGTTATCAACCAAACCTCTATAAAATTAAGCTATTACTTGTTTCCATTAAAATACTTTTATTTTATTAGTTGTAAAAACCCCCCTTTTTGATCCTCCCAAGTCAACACTGATACATCCACGGTATTCACGTGCCGAACATCCAAGTGCTGAAAAAGACAGATTATTTTGGTGAAAGAAAAGAAAAGACAAAACAGAATCTTGCAACATGACGAGTAATATATTATATACCAAGATCTTTTTGAAAATAAAACTTTTATATACACCATCAATCAAAGTACTAACCTATCATTAGCTAGACAGTTATAACAACATGTCCTTACAAATGCTGATAAATACAATAAGAATAAATAATGGAAGATAAAAAACGTGAATATGCCTTGGAGGATCCCGCTTGTCTCTTGGAGCTCCAAAGTGTCCAGCTAAATCTGGAAATTATGCTCGGGCTGACCCGAGCATCATAAGAAAATAACGTCCGGATCAGTCTAGTAAACCAGCATTAGAAACACAGATCAAACGGATTTTTTTTAAAACCTTTCAAATAAAGGTATCTCGTAAGACCACATCGCACAGAAACATGGACTGGGTTTTTACCTTATGATAACCAAATCATTTTTATTATAAAATCCAATGATATTATAATAATGTCTAAGGGATGAAAATAAATATATAAAATATCAGGAATGGTTACCCATAAGTACATTCAACAGTACTAGGTTCTACAACTAAAACTGTAGGGTATGTATTGGAGATTGGATTTCCATGAATGACAAGGCCACTGGGTACCGCCTGCCATAGTACATCTCTAGTCAATGTACCAAGGGCCTCATATAGACCCCCTGCGAATCAGAGCTGGCTGCCCTTCGAACATGACAAGCCGAATTACATCATTTCCCAAGCACCAAGGCTGCAAATTGATTCACCAGGCCATGGCCCCACTCTTCCTGTGCGCACGCTTACCAAAATCCATAAATATCAATTCTAGATCGAGGATTGATGCTCCTAATGGTAGCAAACCACATAGCCCTAAAGCATATCCCTGTTTTATTCATTACCGGATTGTAAGGCTTGTGAAGTCATGATTACCTTTTTCTTCTCTTAGCAAATCCCACTGGAAATGCTAATACTGCCCTTTAGGCAGTAATGCAATGCCAACATTCATCCATACAAGTTGTTTAGGACATGAACAAACTGAAGTTACTACTTCTACCACATTCATTTTGGAATAACCCTTAAGATCAGTAGCAAATTGCCCTTGCACTTCAAAGAACTCCATCCTCGATTCCACTATCTTCGAGATGTTTTCCAAAGCATCGAATGCGTATATGGTTTTGGAGTGGTGACGGTTTCGAGTCATCTTATACAAGTACACTCCCGTGCTTACCGTTGCTCCAAAACCAATCGATATTTCTTGTAAACTCAACTTCGCTTCTTTTGGAAATAATCAGACAATGTATAAGAGTGGAGATCACCTCCTAAACATTAAAGTGGACGGATTTCCTTATCATTTGTCCTAGGAGAAAAAAACGAGATTTATACGCACAGTACAGCATCATCGAAGATGAATGTGCCATATTACTCTAGTGTTTCTTCTAGATATTTCCAAAGGCCTATGATTTGATAATCGGTTATGTAACTATCAAATAAACAAACAATCTAGCTTAAATTTAATTCCATATGGGATCCACTAAGCCTTTATTAATTATTTTTTATTAATTATATCTCTTTTAAAATTATATGATTAAAAATACCTTCACAAAAGATGATATTCAAAAACCCCTTATATTCCTTTCAATATATGGAAAACATCCATATACTTATCCCATTGGTATAAATATATTAACAAAATTTATGGAAGATTTCATATTTTCCAAATTCATATTTAAATGGGCCAAAAACAAATATTATTTAAAACATTACTTACTCTAAACTCAAACTAATTTTCCTTCGGTGTTAAGTATGGAAAGAATGCTTTTATACCACCATAATTAAGAAGGATTACTCATCAAAATTAAATCTCATTCCTTTTATAAAATTCAATATTTATAAACCATTCCATGACTATAAATCCTTTTAAAAATCTCCAAATTAATTAATAAAACTTCTTTTATCAATCTCTAAAATTATTCATAGAATTCCTTTATATTTATAAAATTCTTTCATGTTTATAAAACTCTTTTGTAAATCTTCCTTTATAACTCCTTTATAAAAATCCTTTATAAAATCCTTTACAAATATCATTCGTAAATCACCTTTAAATATTATTTTATACTAAGCAAAATCCCTTTTATAAACCAAATTGTTATTTATAAATACCTTTATTAGATTAATTAATCACCTTTAAACATCGTAAACAAATAATAAATTAACTTTAAATCAGGATTAATAAAATAAATAATTAACTTTAAACATCGTTAATAAAATAATTAATTAACTTTAAAACATTCTTAATAAAATAATTTGTTGACTTAACCCATAATTAATAAAAATCAATTCATTAACTTAAACCATAATTAAATTAATTAATTAACTTAAAACAACATTAATAATATAATTATGTAACTTTAAAACATCTTTAATAATATAATTAAATAACTTACTTTAATACATCATTTATAAATACTTAACATTAAATTGTTATAAAAATGAAGTTAATTTAAATCCATGACGTTACAAATTCGGAAAGAGGCTAAGCGACCACAATGGTACTAATTCCAGTTACCATTTAATTCAATTTAACTTTCCAAATCATATCATTGGTATTTACATAAGCAAGCATGTATGTAAACAAATCAACAAAACAATCACTAGCTAATCAATTTCTTATCCAATATTCATTTATACACATATTAATTAACTAGCATATGAAGAAATGTCCAAATTAATATAATAGTAGAATGGAGGTTTATTCTACCAAACAGATGTCATCAATAATCTATTCAATTTAATTATTATAGAATGGGGATTTATTCTACAAATCAAGTGTCTAAAATAATCTGAGTAAATTGATTCAACAGAACAGTGTTTTATTTGCCCAAATAGATATCACCAATGAAGTATAATTAATTTAACTACGTTATTATTTAAAATAACATAATTAAAATTCAACCACTATTTATTAATCATAAATTTGTACTTCATTAAAACCACCAACAATTTATATTATAGTGTTCTACTACTTCATATGGACCTAGTGCAAAAAAAAATGGGTCGATCGGGTGAAAAATGAAGGAGTTATCACCTTTTAAAATGTACTACTTGGTTTATAAACTTAAACAAAACCAAACAATTATCCTTTCCCAAGCATCCAGCCAAAGCACCAAAACTCCAAATCGACCCAACCACAAATCATTACTCCATCTTCCCAAACCTAAATCTCAAATTCATATTTCCTCCAATACAAATCCCAAATCCAAAAACTTGGAGCCAATCAAAACTCGTGCATGAACTGTGCAAGCGTGCACCTTGCATGATGCCTTCGACCCCCGACCGTCGCGCCGACCACCCTCATAAATCCCAAATGCCTCGCTCGACTCAGCTGCACGACCACCGTCCCCTCCAATCGTCCCAACCGCCAATTTTCCGTTCAAACCCAAACTTAAAAAAACGAGCTTCAAGAACCATGCGTACAACATCGATTACCCATGCCTCGTCCACTTTTAGTCATCACCGCCACCGCCGATCGAACCCCCATACGTGGGCCCACCTTCAGCCACATCATTGTCCATCTCGATGCTCTATAACCATGCCCGCAACTAAAAATTCAAACACCTAAAACGAAGCCCCTAACATTAACTTAAGCTCGTCCGAGCACCACCCTTCACCACTGACTTCGCCGGGTCCCTACCCTGCTCATATCTACATAGTTCCTCCCCTCGAACCCACGATTGCTGGAATTTCGCAAATGAACAGGAAACATTCATTTAAGATCATGACACCCCTACAACCCCTAAAATCATGAGACTAGCTTCAAAAATTCCAATTTGTACATACGACCATGCTGGTATAATCCATTTTTCAATTCGAGCTTGTTGAAAATTTGATGACACTCGACCACTTACTGAAATAAAACAGTATCTCACATCCTAGGCGATGAAAACACACCGGACTATTTTTTAAAATTACTAGGGACTAAGGCGAACAACTTTCCAATTGGTCACTTTGGCTAATTCCTAACGGATTTGAAGATATTGACTTTTGAATCTAGGTCGGTGGTTGATTTTCATTTAAAGTAAGCATGAAGAGGAAGAAAAAGATTGCTTCCTGTGTCTGAGATCAAGTTTCTCTGTGTACCTTTTTTTCTTTTTTTATAGAAAGAATTCATTTCATTTTAACCCAAACTTTAACAAATTAAGATTTAAAACAATTTTATAAACATGAGTAACATATACAAATCACATCCAAGCTACTACAAACTTTACACAACATTGGTTTCATAAAGATATTAGGAAGATTTAAGCTTTCATTTATTTTCTAAAAAGTAAGATCAAGGTTTAGAGTTTTCACCTTCCCCTAATCGTTGAAAATGCAAGATTCAAGCTTTCTCTAGCAATCAACCCAAAATCAAATACACAACTTAATTCAAAACTTTTTAAAGTAAAAGAATGATATTTTTTTCAAATTTTAAGAATGGAAGAGAAAGAGGTAAAAATAGAGTTAGGAAGCAAAAAATGAAGATGGAAAACGAATGAAAAGTGAATAAAAACTTACTTTTATATATTAGCGAAAATGCTAAGACCAAAATACTCTAAATCACTTTTCCTTCCTACCATCTCTTCTTTAGCCAACTAAATACAAAACAATATGCAAATATGTTGGACATTAGGAAGGTCCAAGTACCTTTGTTAACTTGTTCACTTAAGGAATCTTTACAAATTCAAATCCATCTTTTCATTTTCAAAATTAAATATATTTTTACATTTAATAATCCTTATTATTATTATTATTTTATTAATTCTTACATTTTAAAATAAAATTTTTTTCCTAAACATCAAAATATTGTTTAAAATATATACAAAGGTTCAACAACTTTATATAACTTGTGCGATAAAAAGCCGAAAAACCGGTTTCGGTCGCATTTTCAATTTTTCATCAAACTACCTATTTTTGAAACAAAATTCAAAAATGAAATTTCTATCACTAGTTATAAAATAAAAGAGGGTTATTTAATTATTAAAACAAATAATTTAATATTTTAAAATAAATTAAATATTCACCAATCACATTTTTCCCCCCTTAAAAGAATTTCGACCCCGAAATTTCATCTCACACAAACAAAAAGGAAACCAGCTAACAAAAACTTAACCGATTTACTTCCCATAACAATTTACAAAACATTTTTATAAAACTCAACTTATGTTTTGAAACCGGTATAATACCCTACTACATCCTGAGGGTATATACAACTATTCGATTAAAACCTTTTTACTTTGAATTTATTTCCTTTAAGTAAACTCAAGATCCAAATACCCGATTTTATTTCAAACCCTTTTTGAAATGATATTATATATTTTAACCATGGAATGGACACACATACACGGATATATATATAGCCCAAGTAACCCTAAAATGATACTAAGGAACTAGATACCATCAAACAGTATCATACATTCCCTTACCGAGAAGGGTAATACCTAAGAGAAGTGTTTACCATCAGAACACATCTCTTTCCCATTGTTGGTTATTTTCGAGTTACTAAAACAAGTTAACTAGAAAAATACTTCTTGTTTTCAAAGTTTCCCCTTTTGAAACAATACCGTATATATTTCCTTACAAATAGTTTTAACAAAATATCAATAGCCAACTTGCTTTGTGTTTTGTTCAGATTTGAACTTGTTTCGATCGTACAATGACAAAGAGAATAATTTACTAAGTGTACTACAATGTTCACCTAGGTAAACATCCAGTCGTCACTTATAAGATTATTCAGATCATTACAAAACAAATTGAGACTCATTTCCCAAACCAATCCTAGAAAATATACCTTACTTCAAAATTTTCTTTCCAAAATATTACTACCTTTTCTCAAAAATCTTCTGAAATCTTTTCAAAGACCACGGGACTTGAATTCTCAAAATTTCTTTTATGTATAAAACACATATTTGTAAATCCAAATTTCGCAATATCATCTTTATAAAATCATTCCCAAATATTGATTTCAAAATATTTTGGCTTTCTTTTAATAAATACCCTTTATTAAAACCCAACTTTAACCCAACACTATCATCGAACTTCTTATAGTCAAATTGTGAAAATCAATTTACAAGGTGTTCATTATCAATGTTCCCACATTTTCTATCTACCCAACACATGTCTAAGGAAAGAAAATTACAGATAAACCAACAAACATTAGTCAATGCTCAAAACTAGACGAGCATGACTAATCAAATACTAAATGATAATAATTGAAATATTATCATTTCCTAACAAACAAACACATCAAAAATAACAATATCATTTTTGGAAAGCATTCCTTTATATATATAATATAATCCTAAGTAAAGTTATTTCATTTACCAATTTCAAAACCAATACTGTGTCGATTGGCCTTATTTAAGTGTTTAGAGGTCCCTATCAATAACGTTAGCTACTCGTATTGACCGGAATCCATAAACCACTAAATACATCAGTTAACATAATATAAAACATTTTTATAGCACTAGAAAATACACGCTCTCACACACTCAAACTCATTCTAGGGTGTCAATAACCCTATGTCTAATGAGTTTACCCCACTAGGGCCAAGGTTCTCACTTAACCTTCGTCTCTGATACCAACTGTAACAATCCACCTTTTCGATCTTCACAAGTCAACTTTAATACATTCATGATATTTACGTGTTGAACATCCAAGTGCCGGAAAGACAGATTATTAGGGTGAAAGAAAAGACAGAACAAAATCTTGTAACGTGATGAGTAATATATAATATACCAAGACTTTTACAAAAAGAAAACTTTTATATACAAACATCAATCAGAGTACTAACCTATCATCAACTTGAATAGTTATAACAAACTGTCCTTACAAATGCTGATAAATATAACAAGAACCAAATAACGGAAGATAAAATACGTAAAATGCCTTAGAGGATCTAACTCAGCTCCTGAAGCTCCAAAGTGTTCAGCTAAATTTGGAAAATATGCTCGGGCTGACCCAAGCAATATAAGAAAATAACACCCGGATCAGTCTTGTAACTAACGTGAGAACACATATCAACTAGGTTTTTTTAACTTTATAAAAACCTTTCAAATAAAGATATCACGTAAGACCATGCCGCACATAAACATGGATAGGTTTTTACCTTACGATAACCACATCATTTTATTATAAAATCCAGTGATAATATAATAACGTCTAGGGGTTGAAAATAAATATATAAAATATCGGGAATGGTTACCCATAATTACATTAAACAGTACTAGGTTCTACAACTAAAACTGTATGGCACGTATTGGAGATTGGATTTTCATCGATATAAGGCTACCAGGGTACCGATTGCCACAGTACATCTCTAAACAATGTACCGAGAGCCTCACATGGACCCCATGTGAATCAGAGCCGGCCTGCCTCTTAAACATGACAAGCCGGATTACATCATTCCTTGAGCTCCAAGGCGGAAAATAGATGCACCAAGCCATGACCCCACTCTTCCCGTGTGCACGCATACCGAAATTCATAAATATTGATTCTTGATCGAGGAATGATGCTCGTAATGGTAGCCAACCACATAACTCTAAAGCATATCCTCTGTTTTAGTCATTACTGGGTTGTAAGGCTTGTGAGGTCACGATTACCTTTTCCACTCTTAGCAAATCCTACTTGCAATGCTAATATTGTCCTCCAAGCAATAACGCAATGCTAGCATTAATCCATACAAGTTGTTCAGGACATGAACAAACCGCAGGCGCTACTTTTACTACATCCATTTTGGAATTGCCCTCAAGATCAGTAGCAAGTAGCCCTTGCACTTTAAAGAACTCCATCTTCGATTCCACTATCTTCAAGATGTCTTCCAAAACCAATCAATATAAGGACACTCCTCCACTTACCGGTCTCTCCAAAACCAATTGATATTTTCGGTAAACTCGACTTCGGTTCTTTTGAAAATAATCAAACAATACATAAGAGCAGAGATCATCTCCTAACCGCTTATGTGGACAGATTTCCTTATCATTTGTCCTAGAAGAATAAAATGAAATTTATACGCATAGTACAGTATCATCAAATATGACTGTGCTATATAACTCCCATGTTTCTCTTAGATATTTCCAGAATTATATATTGAGCCAAGATTTGATGGTCAGTTATTTATCAAACAAACAAACAATCAAGCTTAGATTTAATTCTATGTGGGATCCATTAAACCTTTATTAATAAATCTTTCATTAAATCACTTTTAAACCTATTTGATTCAAAATACCTTCACAAAAGATAATATTCCCAAATCCATTATATTCCTTTCAATACATGGAAAAACATTCCTATACTTATCCCACTGGTATAAGTATAATCACAAACCATTATACTTTCAATTCTTAGAAAATATATCTATATACTTATCTCAACGGTATAAGTATATTAACAAAACTTAGGAAAGATTTCTTCTTTTCCAACTTTATATTTAAATAGGCCAAAAACAAATATCATTTAAAATATTACTTACTCTAAACTCAAACCAATTTTCCTTCGGTGTTTAGTATGGAAAGAATGCTTCTAAACCACCATAATTAAGAAAGATTATACATCAAAATCAAATCTCATTCCTTTTATAAAATTCCGTTTTTATAAACCCATTCCATAACTACAAATCCTTTTATAAATCTCCAAATTAATTTACAAAACTTCTGTTATCAATCTCTAAAATTATTTGTAGAATTCCTTTATATTTATAAAACTCTTTCCTATTTATAAAACTCTTTTATAAATCTCCCTTTATAACTCCTTTATAAAAATCCTTTATAAAACCCTTTACAGATATCATTTGTAAATCTCATTTAAATAAATTCTTTTATTAAGTAAAATCCCTTTTATAAACAAATGTTTATTTATAAATACCTTTATTAAATTAATTAATTATCTTTAGACATCATAAACAAATAATAAATTAACTTTAAATCATCACTAATAAAATAAATAATTAACTTTAAACATCATTAATAAAATAATTAATTAACTTTAATACATTCTTAATAAATAATTTATTAACTTAACCCATAATTAATTAAATTAATTCATCAGCTTAAACTGTAATTAAATTAATTAATTAACTTAAAACAACATTAATAATATAATTAAGCAATTTTAAAACATCTTTAATAATACATTTAAATAACTTACTTTAAAACATCATTTATAAACACTAAACCTCAAATTGTTATAAAATTAAAGTTAATTTAAATCCATGACTTTATAAATTCTAAAAGAGGCTTCATGACCACAATGGTACTAAATCAAGTTGCTATTTAATTCAATTTAACTTTCCAAGTCATATCATTGGTATTTACGTAAGCAAGCATATATGTAAAAAACAACAATTTATAATCACTAGCTAATCCATTGCTTATCCAATATTAATTAATCCACATATTAATTAACCGACATATGAATAAATGTCCAAATTAATATAATAGCAGAACGGGGGTTTATTCTGCCAAACAGATGTCATCAATAATCTATTCAATTTAATTATTGTAGAACGGGGATTTATTCTGCTAAACAAATGTCTAAAATAATTTGAGCAAATTAATTCAACAGTACGGTGTTTTATTTATCCAAATAGATATCACCAATTAAATATAATTAATTTAACCATGTTATTATTTAAAATAGTGTAATTAAAATTCAACCACTATTTATTAATCATAAATTTGTACTTCATTAAAACCATCAAAAATTTATACTATAGTGTTCTACTATTTCATACGAACCTAGTAAAAAAACCTACAGGTCCATCGGGTGAAAAATGAAGGAGTTACCACCTTTTAAAATCTACCACTTAGTTTATGAAATTAAACAAAACCAAACAATTATCCCTTCCCAAGCATCTAGGTCTAAGCACCAAAACTCCAAACCGACCTAAACACAAATCACTACTCCATCTTCCCAAACCTGAATCCTAAATTCATATTTCCTCTAATACAAATCTCAAATCAAAAAACTTGGAGCCAAACAAAACCATTGCACCTTGCACAACGCCTCTGACCCCCGACCACCGCGCCGAACACCACTACAAATCCCAAATGCATCGCTCGACTCAACTGCATCACCACCGTCCCCACCAGTTGTCTCTGCCACCAATTCACCGTTCAACCCCAAACTCCAAAAAATGAGCTTTAGGAACTACGCCTACAACCATCGATCACCCACGGCTCGTCCACTTTAAGCCACCGCCGCCGTCGCCGATCGAACCCCCATACGCGTACCCACCTTTAGCCACATCATTATCCATCTCAATGCTCCACAACCACACCCACAACCCAAAATTTTAACAACCAAAAACGAAGTCCTTAACCCATAACTTGAGCTCATCCAAGCACCACCCTTCATCGGAGAACCGACGACCTTTGTAACGACCCGTATTTTTACGGATCGAAACATCGTAAAACTGATATCATTAGGTCGTAATGTTGTTAAGTCGTCTAGGGTTTAAGTCGTTCGAAGCATAGGTCGTGAAGAAGGATAGGTCGTGGAGCGACTTAAGGTATTGGGCGACCTAAGGAATGAGACGACTTATAAAAGTTGGCGACTTATAGCAGTTAACGACCTAGTAGTTAGCGTACTGGTTTAGGTCGTATGTTAGTTTGGGACGACCTATAGAATTTGACCGAGTTAACTGGTTAGGTCGTATAGAAGGTAAGTCGTGTGGTGACTTAGGTCGTAGGGGTAGTTAGGTCGGAGTAGACGACTTAAGGAAGTGTGGCGACCTAAGGGTTTTGGGATAAGTCGTGGGGAAGTTAAGTCGTATGGAGGCTTAGGTCGAGTGAACGACTTAAAGGGGTATAGCGACCTGTAGAATTTGACCGATCTAAGGAAGTTGGCGGCTTAGGGGTGAACGAGTTAAGTGTTAGGTCGTGAGCTGTTAGGTCGCTAAGTATTAGGTCGTAACCCAGTTAAGCCGTGTAGGTATTAATTCGTTAGGTCACGTAGACGTTAAGTCATCGAGTTAAGTAAAGTCGTAGGTCGCGCATTGTCTTAAGTCGTGACATAGTTAGGTCGTGGCTTCTGTTAGGTCGTTAGGTCGGCACTGTTGCCAAGCCGCTTGAATGTGTTAGGTTGTAGTGGCTTTAGGTCGTAGGTCGTGGGTATTCTTAAGTCGTGGACGACTTATAGAGGCGGACGACCTAAGGGTTTCCAGCCTATAAATACTCGTCCATTTCTTCATTTTTGGGATCCGGATTTCGAAGCGACGAAGTGCTGCCATTTTAAGAGCTCGACTTCTACACTTCTTCACTTCTTTTCTCCACTCTAATCTTGTGATTCCTTCCATCCTAATCGAAGATCAAATTGAAGATCGAAGAGCTTAGATTGAAGATCTACATTCTCCGAAGAGTGATTTCATCGTTTGAAGCGAAATTGTGATAGATCGAGTTATATCCTTCGCTGTCCAGATCTGAAGTGTGTTGCTTTTGAGGTGTTTAGGTGATTTGGTGAGTGGTGGTTATCTCTCACACGGATCCAAAGGAGTATATCGGATCGTTGGCTTGATTTTGTGTTAAAGTAGAGATTTCCATGCATTTTTGTAAACCTAAGTATAGATCCATATAGATCCATTGTTCATGATGATTTGATAACCATTTTACTACATGATAACCTATGCAAGTTCATTCATCAAGATTATAGAGACATTACCCATGTTTTCATGCTTGTTAGACTTTAGACTCTTTATTTACAAATTTGCCATTACTGTTATAATTGTCTATTTAGATAATATTTGAATGCTTGATTACTTGGATTAATGTTTGACTTGATTGATTGCTATGAATTAGATGATTGATGATTTGATTTAGACAAGATGGTCGAAGATGATTCAAAAGCTAAGGGAAAGGCTCTTGAATTGGAAAAGCTGCTTGTGACATATGTGGCGAATGAGGAAGCTCATATGGATAGATTTGATGATGATGTTGAGATGAGACTTTGCTATGATGATGATGAGGCGAAGCATGATATGAGATAGCCTTGGTCTAATCCAGACGGGATCATTCCAAGCATGTTGATAACTCGGTGAAATGGTTCGAGTTTGAGGATAATGGTTTGCTCGAGAGGCGCTTGAGCTAGTATGGAAATAGTCGATGAGGAGGATGACTAGAAGGCTGAGATCTCATCGTTGTTGAAGGTTCTAGCATGCTCAAAGCAAGAGTACGTTGGGCAGATTCGATAGTCCCTAAAGGCTACTGATTGGTAGTCGAGTACTCTGGGCAGATTCGATATTCCTAGGCACGGGTCACGATGACGTGCAGAGTTATGTCTAGAACCGGGGTTTCCATTAGCCCTTGACGGACAGATGAAAGAATGAGTCGGTCATTCAATTAACGATGATATCGAAGCAATGATAACAGTGATAGCCAGAGTCATGGATGTTTGGTTGTATCGTCATTCGGTCTCAAGAGCAGTGTTTTCTGGGTGCTTATCTGATCTTGGTTTAGGCCTTGGGGGTTTGTACTTGGAAAACATCGCCCTTGACTCGAGTGATAATTGCTTTACTTTAAATTGTATGCTTTGCTATGTTTGCTTCTGCTTAGTGTGTGTCTGGGGGCTATCACTGTAGAAAGAGGTGCAGTGGGAGGGTTGTATTCCTATTCCTTTTCCTTTATGCTCTTTTGATATGTTGTTAGTTAATTTACCGCTCACTAAGACTGTTGTTTGACTCAAGGCTTTATGTTTTAACTCTTATTGCCTTGGGCTGTTCGTCCATTTTTGGGACGGGCAGACTAGGTAGCAGGTGACAGGTGCTGTTCTTGCTTTCCACGGTGCTGATGTCGAAGGCGAGCTGGAGGCTTGCATATTATCTTCTTACTATATGTACTGGATGTTTTGCTGCTTGAATATTCTCTGAGTGTTATGTAGTGAGGCTTGATGTATTGACTATTCAGATGTTTGTATTCAACTATTATGAAGTTTTATTGATGAGATTCTATTCTGTGAAGCTTCACTATATATATATTCTATTGTATTTTGTCCATGCGCTGTGAGTAATACGATAGATTCTACTGTTTTTATTTACCCTGGCAATCGTCCATGGCTATCTGGCACACTTTACAGCGCACTATCTCTAGATTCGGTGCAGGGGTAATGGGCGGTCGTCACATTTGGTTTCAGAGCCTTGGTTAATCGATTTTACCCAACGCTCGCTGACGTAACTACGTATGAGAGACGTAATTGTAGTTTGATGGATGATTACTATATATAATATAGTACCTTAGAATGATTTGGATTCCTTATGCAGTTGTTTCTCAAGGTGTATTAATCATTCCTTTTTATAGATATTGAGAATGAGTCGAAGAGGGAGACCAGCTGCTAGGGAAGGCCGTGCTACTGAGGGGGCTGCTGATTATGCAACTATGTTCGAAGCTATGATGACTTCGATCATGAGAAGGATGCCAGCTCTAGGGCCAGCAGTTGATGTTGGAGTTCAAGTTCAAACTCCAAAACCGGTGGATTTTGCTAAGCTGTGTAAAGACTATACTGCTCTTGGAGGAAAGGTTTTCTTGGGAACTGAATCAACCATTGAAGTCCAGAGATGGATAGATGCTTGTAGAAGGATTTTTAGTGATTTGGGAATTGAGGATGCGACTAAGAGGAAGTTAGCATCAAGACAGCTTCAAGGAAGAGCTTCTGATTGGTGGAACTCTATCACCATTGATACCCCGGAGGAAGAAATTACTTGGGAGCAATTTCAAGCCAGATTTGAGGCTAAGTTCATTTCTACAGCCCAGAAGTCTGTTCTGTTCAATAAGTTTGTGGAGCTCAAGCAAGGTGGAAGACCAGTACTTGAGTATGTTTCTGAGTTTGAAGCTTTGTCCAAGTATGCCCGGTCGTATATTGAGTCTCCTTATCAAAAGAGCGAGAAGTTTGTGACAGGCTTGGACAGTTACCTTGGGAGACAGTTGGTGGATCATTTGGACGATCCATTTGAGAAGCTTGTGGAGAAGGCTCTCAGGCACGAGAATCTATTTCCTAAAGAAGGATCTGTTGTTGCTGTGACCAAGGAGGAGTCTAAACCCCAACAGGGTGGAAACAAGAAGAGGAAGCAGCAGCAGCAGCAAAAGGGTAAGGATGGCCAGAAGAAGCCAAATGGCGAAGTGACCTGCTACAATTGTCAGCAGAAGGGCCATTTCTCTAGGGATTGCAAGAATCCGAAGGTGCCGGTGAAGTGCCACAACTGTGACAAGCTGGGGCATGTTAGGAAGAATTGTCCAGAACCACGAAAGAACAAGCAGATTGTGCAAGCTTATGCTTTGGGGGCTGTTCCATCATCTTCGAAAGCTCCTACCGTTGAAGAGAAAGGGAAGAGTGTGGTGGTTCAAGGTACCCTTTCCATTTGTGGTGTTCCAGTTAGAGTGTTATTTGATACTGGGGCGTTGCATTCTTTTGTTTGTAATGAACTTGTAGGCCGGTTGGGTTTGGAACCGGATATTGTTGATAGGCCATTGGTTGTGACTAATCCAGTTGGGGGTTCGTCTTGTTTGTGTATGTTATGCCGTGGTCTGATTGTATCGAGTCATGATTGCTCTTTTGTTTGTGATTGTTTTGTTCTGAACTTTGCGGGGTTCGGAATTATTTTGGGTATGGACTGGCTTAGGAAGTATGCGGCAAAAGTTGATTGTGAAAGGTTGGAGGTGACAGTCGAGAATGTGGAGGGGCGAAAGGTTGTGATACGATGTAAGCATGAGGAAGGCGTCTTCATGAGCTTCATGTATTCGCTGGTTGTTCCACGGGATGGACTGTCATCAGTGCCAATCGCTAATGGATTTGAGGATGTCTTTGACGAGGTCAAAGGGTTACCGCCGCATAGAGAGATCGAGTTTCGTATAGATCTTGTTGAAGGAGCCAGACCTGTTGTGATGCCTCTTAGGAGGATGGCGCCTAGGGAACAGCAGGAGTTGAAGGTGTAGGTAGATGATCTTTTACAGAAAGGATTCATTCGGCGTAGTATGTCCGAATGGGGTGCACCAGTTGTGTTTGTAACCAAAGCGGATGGATCACTGAGGTTGTGTGTGGATTATCGTGAGCTGAATAAAGTGACCAAGAAGAACAAGTATCCATTGCCGAGAATAGATGACTTGTTTGATCAGCTTCACGAAGCTAAGGTGTTTTCTCAAATGGATTTGGCAACGGGATTTCACCAGTTGAGAGTGGCTAAGGATAGTGTGCCGAAGACTGCTTTCAGGACACCATCCGGTTTCTTTGAGTGGCTGGTAATGCCGTTTGGATTGACGAATGCACCAGCATATTTTGTGGATCTTATGAATAGAGTGTTCAGGGATCAGTTGAACAAGTTCGTACTTGTGTTCGTGGATGATATTTTGATTTATTCCAGAACTGAGGAAGAGCACAAGACGCACTTGTGTATTGTTTTGGGGATCTTACAGAAACATCAGCTGAAGGCTAAGTTTTCGAAGTGTCACTTCTGGAAGAGTGAAGTGAGGTTCTTAGGCCATATTATCTCTGGAAGTGGAATAGCGGTTGACCCCGCTAAGGTGGCAGCAATTCAGGATTGGGTTAGACCTAAGAATGCATCTGATGTGAGAAGTTTTCTTGGATTAGCAGGATACTACCGTCGATTTATCAAAGACTTTTCCAAGATAGTTGCACCGTTAACAGGATTGACGAAAAAGAATCAAGTATTCAAATGGGATGTTAAGTGTGAGCAAGCTTTTGGAATCCTGAAAGAGCGACTGACTAGTGCTCCTGTTTTGACTATTCCAAGTGGAAATGATGAGATGGTGGTTTACACCGACGCATGTGGTACTGGACTTGGAGCAGTGCTGATGCAGAAGGGTAAAGTTGTTGCGTATGCAAGTCGACAACTGAAGCCGCATGAAAGGAATTATCCAACTCATGATTTGGAGTTAGCGGCAATTGTATTTGCTCTGAAGATGTGGAGACATTACCTATTGGGGGTTCGGTTCGAGTTGTTTACAGATCATAAGTCGTTGAAGTATCTCTTCTCCCAAAAGGATTTGAATCTTCGGCAGCAACGATGGTTAGAGTTCTTGGCATCATATGATTTTGGTATAGCCTATACTCCGGGAAAGGGTAACGCAGTAGCAGATGCGTTAAGTCGAATACATGCTGGATTGGGAGCCATGTTTTCAGAATGGAAGAGTCTCGAGTATTTGGCTGGATTTGACTTCAGGACCAGATGTGAATTGGAACCTGAGATGTTGGCAAACTTATCGATAAGACCGACTCTTGTGGAAAGAATTGGCAAAAGCCAAAAGCGAGACGATAAGCTTGTCAAGATTATCCGTGATTTGGAATCTGGGTTGGACCCAGAGAAGGATAAGGGCTTCGAGGTCGATCGAGAGGGTTGGCTTCGGAAACAAGGACGACTAGTTGTTCCCGATATAGATGAATTGAGAGATGAAGTTCTGAAGGAAAGTCATCACTCGAAGCTGACAATTCATCCAGGTGGAAATAAGATGTATCAGGATATGAAGAGAACATATTACTGGGAAGTTATGAAGAAGGATGTTGGAAATTTTATTTCCAAGTGCATGAACTGCCAGTTGGTAAAAGCCGAACAGAAGAAGCCAAGTGGATTGCTTCAGCCATTAGAAGTTCCTACATGGAAGTGGGAGCAAATATCGATGGATTTTATCGATGGGTTACCTAGAACCAGAGCAGGAAATGAAGGGATTTGGGTCATCGTAGATCGACTGACTAAGAGTGCAAGATTCATTCCTGTTTGATCAACCAGGACTGCATCAAAGTTGGCTAAGCTGTATGTTAAGTGGATAGTTCGATTCCATGGTATTCCGAAGAGTATAGTGAGCGATTGAGACCCATTGTTCATTAGTGGATTTTGGAAGAGCTTCCAGAACGTTTTGGGAACCGAGTTGTGTTTGAGTACGGCTTATCATCCTCAAACAGATGGTCAGACTGAGAGAGTCAATCGAGTTTTGGAAGATCTCCTTAGAGCTTGTGTTTTAGATTTCGGAGGATCATGGGAAGATCACCTTCATTTGGTGGAATTTCCGTATAATAACAGTTACCAGTCAAGCATTGGTATGGCACCATATGAGGCATTGTATGGAAGACCGTGTAACTCTCCGACGTGTTGGTTAGAAACAGGAGAAAAGTTGATACTTGGGCCAGAAATGATTCGACAAACTTCGGATTTCATAGAGATCATTCGGCAACGAATGAAGGCAGCCCAAGACCGACAGAAAAGTTATGCCGATAAGCGTCGTAAGGATTTGGAGTTCGACGTAGGTGATATGGTTTTTGTGAAGAGTTCTCCACTGAAGAAGGTTATTCGATTCGGGAAGAAAGGAAAATTGACTCCGAGATTTGTTGGACCATTCCCGATCATCGAGCGAATTGGAAAGCTCGCCTACAGATTGGAGTTACCAGAAAAGATGGCGGGTGTGCACGATGTTTTTCATGTATCATATCTACGGAAGTTTGTGCACGACTCGAATACAGTGGTTTCTGCTGATAGCTGTGAAGATTTCGAAGTTGATCCAGTCGATAAGAGACCTCGTAAGCCGCTTCGTGTTGTGGAAACCGACACGAAACAGCTTAGGAGGAAGGTAGTTAAGTTGCTCAAGATACAATGGAGTGATGATGATAACGACTGTACATGGGAGGTGGAAGAGAGGATGAAGGCAGCTCATCCTGAACTCTTCAAGGTATGGCCCTAAGGTGTCGTGTCATCTAACGACATTGTAACTTGTTCTAGTTTTAGAATTCTGCACGCTAAGCTAGAATTGGATGCATGGTTTGTTGATTGCTATGGATGGTAGGCGTGCAGAACAGTCTTTGATTGCTCTTGTTTGTTTGGAATTTCGAGGGCGAAATTCCTAAGGGGGAGAGAATGTAACGACCCGTATTTTTACGGATCAAAACATCGTAAAACTGATATCATTAGGTCGTAATGTTGTTAAGTCGTCTAGGGTTTAAGTCGTTCGAAGCTTAGGTCGTGAAGAAGGATAAGTCGTGGAGAGACTTAAGGTATTGGGCGACCTAAGGAATGAGACGACTTATAGAAGTTGGCGACTTATAGCAGTTAACGACCTAGTAGTTAGCGTACTGGTTTAGGTCGTATGTTAGTTTGGGACGACCTATAGAATTTGACCGACTTAACTGGTTAGGTCGTATAGAAGGTAAGTCGTGTGGTGACTTAGGTCGTGGGGGTAGTTAGGTCGGAGTAGACGACTTAAGGAAGTGTGGCGACCTAAGGGTTTTGGGATAAGTCGTGGGGAAGTTAAGTCGTATGGAGGCTTAGGTCGAGTGAACGACTTAAGGGGGTATAGCGACCTGTAGAATTTGACCGATCTAAGGAAGTTGGCGACTTAGGGGTGAACGAGTTAAGTGTTAGATCGTGAGCTGTTAGGTCGCTAAGTATTAGGTCGTAACCCAGTTAAGCCGCGTAGGTATTAATTCGTTAGGTCGCGTAGACGTTAAGTCGTCGAGTTAAGTTAAGTCATAGGTCGCGCATTGTCTTAAGTCGTGACATAGTTAGGTCGTGGCTTCTGTTAGGTCGTTAGGTCAGCACTGTTGCCAAGCCGCTTAAATGTGTTAGGTTGTAGTGGCTTTAGGTCGTAGGTCGTGGGTATTCATAAGTCGTGGACGACTTATAGAGGCGGACGACCTAAGGGTTTCCAGCCTATAAATACTCGTCCATTTCTTCATTTTTGGGATCCGGATTTCGAAGCGATGAAGTGCTGCCATTTTGAGAGCTCGACTTCTACACTTCTTCACTTATTTTCTCCACTCTAATCTTGTGATTCCTTCCATCCTAATCGAAGGTCAAATTGAAGATCGAAGAGCTTAGATTGAAGATCTACATTCTTCGAAGAGTGATTTCATCGTTTGAAGCGGAATTGTGATAGATCGAGTTAGATCCTTCGCTGTCCAGATCTGAAGTGTGTTGCTTTTGAGGTGTTTAGGTGATTTGGTGAGTGGTGGTTATCTCTCACACGGATCCAAAGGAGTATATCGGATCGTTGGCTTGATTTTGTGTTAAAGTAGAGATTTCCACGCATTTTTGTAAACCTAAGTATAGATCCATATAGATCCATTGTTCATGATGATTTGACAACCATTTTACTACATGATAACCTATGCAAGTTCATTCATCAAGATTATAGAGACATTACCCATGTTTTCATGCTTGTTAGACTTTAGACTCTTTATTTACAAAATTGCCATTACTGTTATAATTGTCTATTTAGATCATATTTGAATGCTTGATTACTTGGATTAATGTTTGACTTGATTGATTGCTATGAATTAGATGATTGATGATTTGATTTAGACAAGATGGTCGAAGATGATTCAAAAGCTAAGGGAAAGGCTCTTGAATTGGAAAAGCTGCTTGTGACATATGTGGCGAATGAGGAAGCTCATATGGATAGATTTGATGATGATGTTGAGATGAGACTTTGCTATGATGATGTTGAGGCGAAGCATGATATGAGATAGCCTTGGTCTAATCTAGACGGGATCATTCCAAGCATGTTGATAACTCGGTGAAATGGTTCGAGTTTGAGGATAATGGTTTGCTCGAGAGGCGCTTGAGCTAGTATGGAAATAGTCGTCGAGGAGGATGACTAGAAGGCTGAGATCTCATCGTTGTTGAAGGTTCTAGCATGCTCAAAGCAAGAGTACGTTGGGTAGATTCGATAGTCCCTGAAGGCTACTGATTGGTAGTCGAGTACTCTGGGCAGATTCGATAGTCCTAGGCACGGGTCACGATGACGTGCAGAGTTATGTCTAGAACCGGGGTTTCCATTAGCCCTTGACGGACGGATGAAAGAATGAGCCGGTCATTCAATTAACGATGATATCGAAGCAATGATAACAGTGATAGCCAGAATCATGGATGTTTGGTTGTATCGTCATTCGGTCTCAAGAGCAGTGTTTTCTGGGTGCTTATCTAATCTTGGTTTAGGCCTTGGGGGTTTGTACTTGGAAAACATCGCCCTTGACTCGAGTGATAATTGCTTTACTTTAAATTGTATGCTTTGCTATGTTTGCTTCTGCTTAGTGTGTGTCTGGGGGTTATCACTGTAGAAAGAGGTGGAGTGGGAGGGTTGTAATCCTATTCCTTTTCCTTTATGCTCTTTTGATATGTTGTTAGTTAATTTACCGCTCACTAAGACTGTTGTTTGACTCAAGGCTTTATGTTTTAACTCTTATTGCCTTGGGCTGTTCGTCCATTTTTGGGACGGGCAGACTAGGTAGCAGGTGACAGGTGCTGTTCTTGCTTTCCACGGTGCTGATGTCGAAGACGAGCTGGAGGCTTGCATATTATCTTCTTACTATATGTACTGGATGTTCCGCTGCTTGAATATTCTCTGAGTGTTATGTAGTGAGGCTTGATGTATTGACTATTCAGATGTTTGTATTCAACTATTATGAAGTTTTATTGATGAGATTCTATTCTGTGAAGCTTCACTCTATATATATTCTATTGTATTTTGTCCATGCGCTGTGAGTAATACAATAGATTCTACTGTTTTTATTTACCCTGGCAATCGTCCATGGCTATCTGGCACACTTTACAGCGCACTATCTCTAGATTCGGTGCAGGGGTCATGGGCGGTCGTCACAACCTTCACCACTGACTTTGCTGTGTCCCTTCCATGCTCATATCTACACAGTTCCTCCCCTCGATCCCAAAATATCCGAAATTTCCTTAATGAATGGGAAACTTTATCTGACCAGCACGACACCCTAAACGCACTAAATCATGAGGTTAGCTTCAAAAATCTCGATTTGTAGATACGAACATGCCAGTATAATCTGTTAAACAATGCGAGCTTGTCGAAAAACTAACGACACTCGACCACTTACTAAAATAAAATAATATCTCACACCCTACTCGACAAAAAGACACCCGACTATTTAAAAAAAAATTGGGATTAAGGTGAACAATTTTCCAGTTGGTCGCTTTGGCGAATTCCTAATGGATTTGAAGATATTGATTTTTGGATCTATATGGGTGGTTAGTTTTCATTTACAATAAGCAAGAAGAGGAAGAAAATGATTGCTTCCTGTGTTTGAGATCAAGCTTCTCTATGCATCTTTTATCACTTTTTTACTGCAAGTATTTCATTTCATTTCAACCAAAACTTCAACAAATTAAGATTTAAAACAATTTTATATACATGAGTAATATATAAAAATCACATCCAAGCTGCTACAAACTTTACACAACATTGATTTCATAAAGATATTAACAAGATTTAAACTTTAATTTATTTTCTTTTGAGAGAAATGTGTGCTCCTCTAAAGTAGAGGAGAGCACACATGTGTGTGTGTGTATAACACACCGATAACAAAGGAGCTGCCAACATGCCTGGTAGGTGACAAGTCATAATACAGAAAATACAAAGAAAACAAACTCAGGTAACTTCTTGAATGAGCTCCGGTAAGGCCACCGCCCATTACACCTCAATATCGAACTCCGGCAAGGCCACCGCCCGATAATGAAGTGTTAGACGTACCCAAAAAATCCATGGTGCAACCAAGTGCACAAATAAGATCAACAAGCAGCTCCACTAGAGAATGAACGCCTCACTGCAAAGGCAGATGATCCAGAAAGAACGCCACACTGCAAATGCGGATGATCCAGAAAGAATGCCTCATTGAAAGCACGGATGATCCATGGTGCGACCAAGTGCACAAATGAGATCGGCAAGCAGCTCCACCAAAGAATTAACGCCTCGTTGCAAACGTGGATGATCCAAAATAAACGCCACACTACCAACGTGGATGATCCAGAATGAACGCCTCACTGCAAATGCGGATGATCCAAAAACTCTCCAAACAACGACCCTACAACCAGCAATCCTGCAATCCTAGTGACACCAACCTGAAATCCTACAAATAGCATTCTAACACCATTTTTGACCAAAACCTGTATCTGTAGATGGAACTATGCAAAAATATAAGAATACTACACCTATATGTATATAAATGAAATTTATATACATATATATATATATATATATATGTATTAATGAAGTAAAAGTAATAAAACTAAAGTTAAAATATAAGAGAGTAAAAAAACTAAAAAAGGGATAGACTAATTAAAGGATCAAAATTCATTATGCAACATCTTAACTTACTCTAATGTTATGAAATAGTGATCATGAAATCAAAAAGGCATAAAAATTAACAAAATATGTAGTTAAAAACCTATAAACTCATTAAGATAATCTTTAAAATTATGCTCCTTTGATCAAAAGAACATTATGATAATCAGTAAAATCATCAATTGAATTCGAAAAAATGCTAATGCTGTAATTATTAATGTTAAAAATATTGTTTTTATGTTTAAATAAGTTAATGTTATTTCTAACCTTACTAGATATTCTTTAAAATAATTATTTTTAGCCAATCTATATTTTGGATTTGAGATCGAATTGAACCAAAATGATGCTATTGTAAATATCAATCTATTAATATGACTATTATTATTGTTAAATAGTCTATTTCTCTCAAACCAAATATATCAACAAATTATAATGAATAAAGTATCTAGTAAAAATCTATTTCCCCTTTTAAACTTAAATCTTAAATTATTCCAGTAAATAACACAATCGGAAACTTTAGTGGTAAGAATAAAGTTAAAGATTTTAAGAGTATTATTAAGAATGTAGCAAGTATCCATAAAATCATAATAAATAAGACTAATATCTTTAAAATACAATTTACAAAAAGTACATTTATTATCAATTTGCATATTCTTTCTTTTTAAAAAATCAGTCGTATTTAGCTTTTCATGCATGATTAACCACATATGAATCTTAGCTTTTGGCGGTGCATTTGCTTTCCAAATAAGCTTAAAAGAGTTACTAGTAACATTCGAGAAATTAAAAAATTTATAAAAAGAATTAGAAGTGGATTTCTTACTTTTATCCCATTCCCAGTTAATAATATCATTATCGTTATCAATATTATATAAATTCAATCTTGCACATAATAAAGAAAATTTTCTAAGAGTTGTACCTTCTACGATTCTATTAATACTAAAGTTCCAAGGGGGATCATTATCCGGAGAAAAAACATCTATAATTAAAGCATTTTTAAAGTTACAAATTTCAAAAAGTTATTTAATTCTACCCTAAAGGGAATGACAGATATCCAACGGTCATGCCAAAAAGAAGTATTGTTTCCTGAATGAATAATCGTATTAGTACCAAGGTTAAAAATCTAATGACATTTTAAAATTAATTTCCAAAAATTAGACAATTTATTGTTAACTGAAGGTGTAATTTGGTATAAATTATTACTACCATTATAATAATGTTTAGATATAATTTTTTCCAAATAGAATTATCATTTATATCCTTAAATTTCCATAACCACTTCCCTAATAAGGATAAATTCATGTTACGTAAATTAATAACACCTAATCCTCCCTCCTTTTTCAATTTACAAACAGTTTTCCAATTAACTAAACATTTAAAACTACTACTAGGATTATTGTTGCTCCATAAGAAGTCCCTTCTTATTTTATCAAGTTTATTAGTCACCTAATTTGGGAAAAGATGCATAGACATCCAATAAATCGGAAGACCAGATAAAACAGAATTGATGAGAACTAATCTACCCGCTCTTGATAAAAACCTCCCCTAATCGTTGAAAATGAAAGATTCAAGCGTTCTTTAGCAATCAACCCCAAATCAAATAGACAATTTAATTCAAAAAAAATTAGCATAAAAGGATGAGATATTTTTCAAATTTTAACAATGGAAGAGAAAGAGGTAAAAATAGAGTTAGGAAATAAAAAATGAAGATGGAAAACATATGAAAAGTGAAAATAAAAACTTAGTTTTATAAATGAGTGAAAATGCTAAGACCAAAATACCCTAAATCCCTTTTCCTTCCTACCATATTTTCTTTAGTCAACTAAGTACTAAACCATATGGAAATATGATGGATATTAGGAAGGTCCATGTACCTTTGCTAACTTGTTCACTTAAGGAATCTTTACAAATTTTTAATCCATCGTTTCATTTTCAAAATTAAATATATTTTTATATTTAATAATCCTTATTATTATTATTTTATTAATTCTAAAATTTCAAAATAAAATGTTTTTCCTAAACATAAAAATGTTATTTAAAATGTATACAAAGGTTCAACAACTTTCTACAACTTGTCGTTCGATAAAAAGTCGAAATCCGAAAAACCGGTTTCTGTCACATTTTCAGTTTTTCATCGAACTACTTATTTTTATAACCAAATTCAGAAATGAAATTTCTATTACTAGTTAAAAAATAAAGAGGATTATTTAATTATTAAAACCATTAATCTAATATTTTAAAACAAATTAAATATTAATTAATCAAAGCGATGAAATCTCAGGTCATTACATTAGTACTTTATTATTATTCTTAGTTCATATATATGGTTAGATAACGTTCCTTAATTTAATTTAATTATGATTTACATTCTTAAATGGAAGCTCTACATAAATTGACCTTAGGTGTTTACTTGCCAAAAACAACGTAAGCACATTGCAATAGGCAAATGTTGACTCGTGGTATCAGGTAGTTGTAGTGACTTTTGACAAGCAATTATGTCTTTATTTTAATGATTCATATATGAAAAATAAGTGGGGAAGTATGAAACACACCTGTGTACATTGGCTTAAGTAGCTATAATTTAAGGGGATTGATAAATGTTGAGAAGGATAATTTTGATGATTTTGAGGAACTTTGGAATTCGATTGCTAAAAAATATGAAAAATTCAAGCGCAAATATTTAGTGATGTTCAAACAAATCGATAAAAAGCTTCCAAGGATGTATAGTGCCAACTTGGAAATAACTTAAATCTCATAACCACCACACCCTCTCCTTCAAAAATGTTTATGATGTTAATACACTATATTATGTCGATTGGATTGCTTGTCTATGCGATGAGTTGATGTCTACTTTAGTATTTCAACCGCATTGACAAAGAAACATACCTGGCCATGGTGACTCATCTAGAGTTAGAGTAAGATCTAGACACCCTGACACCACATGGTCCCTTATGACGATGACCTATTTTGCTCATGTCTTCAAGCTGTGTATAGGCTACTTAAAGGAAAGTATTGATGGCGGTGATGATAAATTATCGCTATCTTATGCAACAGTCATCAATTATGGATCTTATAGACAATGTAATCGATAAGGGAAGTAGAGATTTCATCATTTTCAAATCGACAAATTTATGATGTAATGCATGATTTTTCGATTTAATATAGTAAATTTAATGTGTTTTCACATTTATTTTCATTTTAATCACTGTTATACACACACATATCAATAATAACAAACAATCATTATAATATATACCTTTTTTCTATCCTTTCAAATAAACCCCACAAATGCATGTTCATAATACAAAAGCGCATTCTCCATCTACCAAAATAGACTGCTCAAATTCCCTTCTCAAATACCTACATGCGTTTATGAAGAATGCACCCACATTATAAAAGAATGGATTTATCTAATTGATTTTTAACTCTATGGATGGTTACCATGAGTAGCCTTACAAATTTAAAATTGCTATTCACAAAAGAATAAATTACGCAAATTTTATTCATACAACACAAATTATTATACATACACCAAAAAAATATCAAATTTATGTACACCACATATTACCTGATACATACCAAAATTTCATAAGAACATAAAGTTGAAGATATGGGTTAGTTCAGGAGACAAAACACTTGGTTACATCCTGTATCAAAATTTCTATGCGTATTTCAAATCTTATAGTTTTTTGAAATAAACCGTTCATATTACAAACTATCTTCATTTTAAGTTAAAATTATACACTAACCTCAATTCTCTCTCTTGCTTCCATTGATCAAAGTAATAAACCATAACTCCCAAATTTTCAAACTTCAATTTGCAAATTCCATATTTCAATTCAGCAACACTTAGCTTAGAAGATGCATTCTCAATAAACCTATCAATCATGGGATTACTTTCTTCACTGATTGCCGGGTTTGAATTTGAACATGAATATGATTCAAATTTTAAGGATTATGGAGTATTAGCTTTAAACTTAGAGGGAGATGAATTTTTTTGTGAAAGTAAACTACATGTATAAGTTTCACAATTAAACTTTTAGCTTAACACTATGATACTAGTCTTTGAATCAAACTTCTGATGTAAGGTAGAGATAAATTTTGAATTTGAATAGAGATAATTTTGCTGTAAAAGTTTAATCCCTGGGTTAAAATCTTATTTTAAGTTAATAACATGAGTATACCTTTGAATTTAAACTGAGAAAATTTACAACTGTTAAACTTGAGTTTTTTTATATTAAAACCTTGTATGACCCAAAGGTCATACAGTCATACTAAATAGATATATAAATATAGCAGCCAAAAAGGCTTGGCCGATAGCCTGGGTTTTAAGGTGGATTGGTCACCAACATAAAAAATAACACAGGTGTGAGGCAAATGCCTCGGCAGCTACAGAACACAACTTGATTATTAGAAATTATAATTGTTAAAATATTATTTTCAAATGTAAAATTGTCAAATAAAAGGGAATTTTTTTCCTATAATTTATTAGAAATATAGTGGCATAGGTAAAGTAATTTATGATATATGTGTTTGTGTAGTTTTTGGGTGAGTATACATCAGTAAATTATGTAGATCTTTGGCCATATAAAGAACCAAAGTTATCGTTTTTATGTGAAAATTTTAAACTACTTAGGAAATTATAGTGCAATAAGATAGATAAATTAAATATTTAAATTGTAAGCATTAATGGATAATAAAACATAATGGCGTGTCCACTATCATCGACAAAGGAATCGATAATAGAATGGGACTAGGATTGCTCATCTCTTTTCTTCCATCGCAACCCATTTTTCCATCTCTATCCAGTTCGTCTTTTTTTCTTTTCACGTCTACCACGTTCATGCTCTCCTTCTCTCGCTTCCATACTTCTCTAGTTTTTCCCATTACTGCAAGCCCCAACTCTTATTCGATTTTTGCATCTCCTCATTTCGCGTCTCCTCATCTCTAGGTTGCATGTCACCCTATACTTGCCATAGATATGAATCGTCCGTCTGTTTCTCTCCCTCTGTGCTTATATAGTAGTGCTGTTATTTCTTAGTGATTACAGTCTTGGATCTTGAAGTGGCCACAGTGCACTTCATTTCGATCTCGTGTCTGAGTTTGGGTTGTCGACCTAGTTCAGTTATTGTTGTTTTTTAGGATGCACCATTAGTACTTTGTGCTTGATCTTTCTTCTTCTGTCATATGTTCGGTGGAATGTCCTGCTCTGATGTTGTATTTTGGTTAATCGATATGACTGGTTTTGCTTGCCGTCTTTCCCTCTGGCACTCTAGTTGTTTTGGTTTCTCCACTTTTCCCTGATTTGGATGCTGTTGTTGGTTTTACTGCCTTGCCATGCCTCTAGTTGTTATTCTAGGTGGTTCTCTATTAGTATCTGTAGTTCTTGCGATGTCTTGTTTATGGTATTTTTGTTTTAAATGTTATAGTGTATGTCATGCTAAATCTGTTGCTTTTGATGGAATGATCTACGAAGACCTACATTCATGTGCTCTTCGATGTTACTTGGTTTTCTAGTAGCCTATTAGTTTGTTAAGCGAGCCTTGCTGCGATTGCTATCACTTATGCCTCTTCGTTTTGGTATTAGAATGCCTTAGAAAAATATCTTCATGGATCAAGTTCGATTGTTTGTGCAAGTTTGATGCTTTTGGAGTCTCAACTAGAAATTTGTGTCTTAAGCCTCTATGTCAAAGTTTATAGTTTATCCGTGAGTCTGCTTTGGGATTATGTGTATGATTGCATTTTTGCAACTTTGAATTGAGTGTTGTTTGTAACTGCCTTGTGCAGCTTATACATATATGCACCATGTGTGGTGTTTATATCGTATGTGTCTGGTTGTGCAGATTAGTTCTGCATGTTTGCACCTTATGTGGTGCTTAATAGCTGTTGAGAACATTTTTCCTCGGAATTTTAATAATTTGTAAAGTGGTACAGCCATTATAAAACTTACTTGCCTGTGCAAAATAGTAGTATTTTGTTTTACCTACAAAAAAATAAAAAAATGATGGAAAGTAAAAACAAACAAGCCCAAACAAGATGCCTAGGTCAACTTCTTCCATGATCTTTTATATATATATTTGCTTTCAACTAATAATGGCAAAGATGATAAGTATGAAGAAGTTTTTGTTAAGACAATTTTTTTCAAGTCGCAAAAGGCGAAGTACAAGAGAAGTCAAAGAGATTCCCTTATTGAAAGCCGCTATTTGGTATTTATAGACTTTATTAGTCAAAAAAATCTGGTTAGCATTTGGATTCACGAGATGAACGAGCTTTGAGAAATATTTGGAGCGAGAATATATCAGTTTAACCAAGTATCAATTGAACTTTGGGTTGAAATTAAGGGAATCGAACTCAAACACTATAGGGCTTAAGCTTCAAGTTTGAGTGCTTCTTACCCCAAATCGAGTAGCTTGGGATAAAGGGTTAGACTTGAGTACATAAACTACTTTGAGCCAAATGTAACATGGCTCGAGTTCAAAGATTAGCGCTCTAGGGTAAACATCGGGTCAAAATGCCGAGTACCTTGGGTCAAGCTAAAGAACTACTTCGGACGATGTTCTGAGTTGAGCATTAAGTGTAACGACCCACGTTCTTTATGCATTTTTACATATCTATAGGTCATAAAAATATCATTTTCATAACCAAATAACATTATATTAGACTAAAACTTTGGATAGTACCATGTTTTGATATTTTTGACTCTATAAATAGTGGATAGTTTAGACCCTGAAATCTTATAATGATTAAAATTTTTGATAAAAGCCAAAATAGGGCTTGAAATCTATTCCAAATAAAAGATATGATGGTTTGTCTTTCCATAATCTGGTCACAATAGATTTTTGTCCAAGCAGTTTGGGAGATAGGCAAATTAAAGTAGATAGTTTGTAGGTAGATTTTAGTGGCAATTATCCTAAGACTATAAATTAGGCCCATTAATGATTTTGGGACTTGTGCTAACCACGGCTTAGAGAATAGTCCCAAACCGTTTCCACGTTCTAAAAACATATCTAATCCTCCACTAAACAATCCCCGATAAAATCAATCATCATCTCTTACTAATTTTAGCCAAATCTAGTATTTAAGAGTGGATTAGTAAAAAGATTAGCAAGAGACTTCAAAATTAGCATTTTTGGATTGGGGATTTTAGATCTATTGTCGTCATTTTTGGATCTAGCTTGATTTGGTTATTTTCAGAGATTTTACATTGACAGGTGAGTGATTCATTACCTCACAATCTCTAGATATTTTTGTATGTGTTTAAAACATGTTATGCACTAATTTTTGAACTTAAATATATGATTTTGGACTAATTTGATTTTATAAATGTATTATATGCGAATTTAAATTGTTTTTAAATGATTTTAACATGTGTTTTCATATCATGGTTGATCATATATATGTTAGAATTGGATATGCATGTTATGTTAATTGCTATTATATGATGCTTGTTTTGCCTGTTTGTCTTTCTTAATTGCATGTTTAAATGGTTGAAACGCTTATCAAAGCGAGTTTGGGAATTAGATAATTTTATTAGCAAGGATCTTCATGTAGAAGGAGGGGCTTACCGATGTGCCATCCTATTTCGATTACATAAAGGATGGGAGATCAAGTACGATAGAACAAACTTCAATGGCTCGGCTCTAGAGTGTTTGGAGTAAGATCGACGAAAAGGAGATTGCATATAGACTAAAGAGAAGAATTAGAATGGAATCAATGTAAAATTGGCCAGAAACTTAGTCAAAAATTTGACCAAGTGACATGGATCGATAACAATCCACGTTTATCATGGTGGAGATCAAAGTAGGGAGAAAGAAGGATAGGGATGATGGTTGCGGGTTTGATGAGACGTTACACATGAAAACTTTGAGACTTCTAGCTAAAAACACAGTGATATGATCGATCATCGTGGGTTGAAGCAAGTGAAAATGGATAAGTGTTAAACGCAGAAAAGAACGAGGCTTGCTTTGGGGCATTGGATGGAAAAAATGAGGGGAACTCCAGTCCAAATCGACTGTCTCCTGGGAACAAGTACTTAGCCAAAGTTTTGGCTAAGCACTAACCCAAATCGATCAGCACCGATCAAAGTCATTTAGTACTGATCTATTTGAACGTTAGAGAAATGTGGAGTAAGCTTAGGGTAATCCCTATGATTGAACGCATAGTGTTTTGATGGATGCTTTGTGAGATATGAGTCAATTTCAATCGATGGTGTAGGAATATTCTACACGAGGAAGACGTGGGGATGCAGAAGAGCTACTTCAAGCACGACATTGGGCTGCTCCGGGGTTGACTTCGGTAATTTTATGGGGCAACCAAGGAAGTTCATAACTTCAATGACATGATGATGGGAGAGATCAGGATCAAATGCTTCAAGGACAAAGTGTTCTTAGCATCTAGAGTTAGTCCAAAGGGGTAAGTTTGGTATGAGATAAACTTATGCAGTGGAACGAACGAGGGGTTCTACAATTAAGACGCATGCCAAAGGATCAACGATAACTAATAGGTTTGATGTGTGCTCGTAAAGTGGGGGTTTGTGAGGACACTCACTTGGATTTTATAATGGGATCAACATACCTTATACTGAACGATGTATTCTAGTTTCCTGGCCGAATGAAGTGACATGGATTCAAACATTTGTGGAACTGGTATGTTGAGTAATCTTTAATCAAATGATGTGATCATAAGAGTTATCTTATGTCTAATGGCATTTGAGTCTAGTGATGTGAGATTATTTGATGGTTGCTTTGTTTGTTAGGATGTCACACGATGTATGTAATATGGATTTCTATACCTAGACACCTTAAAATGTACTTAGAGTATTAGTACACCCATATGATGATGATATTTTATCATTTATTGATGTTATGTGTTAACCTATTGGATGCAGGGTCAGCTCGAGTATGATTCTTCAAGCTTCATGTTCCTATTTACGATATATCGACTTTTATATCTATTTTGAGATTATAGATCATTTATACCAGACTCTTCTCTAACCTGAGGTTAATTGCATTGCTTATTATATTCTTGGGTACTTTTAAATAAGTAGATTGAGAGATAGGTACAAGATAGCACATGGAGTTATGCAAAGGACAAGCTGAAGGCTAGCGCTTTAATATGTATTTATATTTAGAGTCGGTATCGCTTATATTCCACTGTGAAGTGCTACAGAGATTGTTAACACTTGTTATTATTTAGATAAGTTATGTTGAGCCTAGAAATGGCACAACACCCAAAAACAAATCAAAGCCAAGAGAACTAGCAAGAACAATCAATAAAATAGAGAGAACACTAAAGTTTTTAAAGTAGTTCGGCAAATTCAAGGCCTACGTCCATGTATTACTATTGATTATGGATTATAGCCATAAGTACGATGGTTTGGTAGGTCTAATAACCCAGAACAGCCAAGAGTAACTTCTTTAGTGACTAGGGTCATGGAGAGACAGAAGATAAGAAAGCAAAGTGCCAAAAGTCCTTTTCCAGTTGCCATAAGTGCTATATGTATAGGAAATTTTTCTAGCAGAATCGTTATATCTCAATATACCAGTCTAACTTTAGATCCGAAGAAGCAAGAGAGGAAGACGAAGTCCCTATATCAATAAATTCATCTCGGTACCAATCACTTCTGGTAAGTACCGACCTGATTTTTTGATGGGGTATTATCCCATCTTCCTTCCTTAGGTCTTCTATCTTTGATTCATCGAGCTCTGAGTACTGTTCCTTAGAAGTTATGTTGTTTTTGATAAGCTTTAATATATCCAGTATTTGTCTCCTTTCCTTCAGTATTTTCTTGGAGTTGTTCACCTATTCCTTCAGAAATACATCCCGAGATGATCATTCAAGCTAGTCATCCACATGCCATAGCTCTAGAGACCCATAGTGGGCATAAATATTGATTAGTATTGACTAGAAAGTGATTGGTATCGAGCACTTTTCTTAGCTCAAACCTTGCTCCAAATCATTGAGTCTGTTCTTATTGTCCTTCAAAGCATGTTCACATGTCCGTGAATTGTTTCATCTTCGTCTTGATGTCTAGATTCGTTTGAAAGCCTGCTTGGTTAAAAAGCCAAATAACACTTTCCCCCCAAATTATGCTTATATTGAAAAAAGTGTGCTATAGTACTAGACAAGCGCACATCACCATCTCTATACGTCAGTTGGTTATCCAAGGATTGCTTCAAAGCACTGTCTCTATTCTATGGATATCAATTCGATTGCTTTATATAGTAGAAATTCCATCTTCCATGCTAAGGACATGATCTACAGCTTGAAGATTGTTCCATACCTTAGTCCAGTATATACTTCTATCTCACTGCCTTTCCTCCCTTTTTCTTTTATGGTCCAAGATTTCGAATCAGTACTGACCTGGTTAGATCGGTACCGAGCACTTTATAAAGCTGAATACTTAGAGCTTTTTCCTTTCATATTTCCACTTGCCTTTTCTTATTAAGTTCCCGATACCAAAATCATGCAACCTAAATTGTTGACTCAAACCGCTTACCGTCATTTCCTTTGAGCCGTCGTCGAACGCCCGAGGCCGCCATCACTATTAGATCTACGTTGCAACAAATACCGACTTCTCAAGAAAAGTCGTCCTCAATTTTCATAAGTCGCTTTTAGATCCAAGATCATCGAGATAGGCGACTATCGACTAACACCATGATGGCGATCTTTGGTCACCGTTGGCTATGTTAGGGTTTCATCCCCGGCCAGTAAATGACCTAATATTTTCAATACATGATCGACCCCTTTCCACTGCTTAGCTATTGCTTGCTTCCTTATATTTTCTAGACCGAACCTGTAACGACCCGTTTCTTCGACCCCTTGAAATCGACACTAATACATCCTTAGGATTCACGTGCCGCAAATCCAAGCCACGGAGACCCAGTTCGTTAAGGGTAAAAAGAAAAGCAGAAAAAACAGAATCTTACATGAATGGAATAACATATATTATTTCAACATATAATCTTTACAGCGTAAATTTTAAATACATTATTCAGAGTTTAACTTAACATTAACCTGGATAGTTATAAATCTATGTCCGTACAAATGCGGAATACAATAGTACATGAGTGTGGTGGAAATGGATAACTATCTACTAAAGAATATTCTAACTCCATGCTCCGAGCTCTTCCGAATTGTTCCAAACTAAACCTAACTACTAGGCTGCTCGGAAAATTTGGGCACCCAGAGTTTACGGGAAAGGAAATAAACTTCGGGTCAGTCATGAGATTGGTGTGAGAAACTCAAAATACAGGTTTCTGAAAAAAAAAGGTATCTCATAAGACCACATAGTACACAAATACGGAACGGGTGTTTACCTTATGATAACCAAAATCTTTCTATGCAAAATCATAAATATTATTTTTAATGACATTCTTTTTGAAAACATTTGCAAGTAAACTTATGAGTCTTAGCCGAAATTGTTACCATATTAAATTCTAGACATAATCATTTAGGTTCCACAAACAAAACCGAAGGCACTTATTAGAGATTGGATTTCTGACTGAATAGCAAGGTAAGGGACTACCTCCCGTGCAGTGCATTTCTAGTGGAATGCACCCGAGGCCCTTATGTTGGTCCTTATGCGAATTATGACCGGCCTATCTGAAAGTAGAGTATACGAACAGCACTGAGTATTACATCACCCGGCTGTTACCAACCTATCCAGGATCCCAAGCATACACCATATAATTTAAACCCGACATTGTAGTAGGTAGAAATTTTATCCATCTAGATGGTGATTTCATATCCTGATTGGTTGCGACCCACTTTAGCCTTAAAGCATCCCCTGTTTTACTATACTCGGATGACGGATTTGAGGCTTTGAGGTAACGATTACCTTTTATATAGCACATCTTCCACTTTGAATGCCACTTTGCCATTTCACAATCACACAACTGATTTCTACAAACATATAACTCCTGAACTCGTACATGTCGGGAAAGGGTGTTAAGCTAAGAGAAGCTGCATTCTCCACCACCAAATATATGATACGTTCATATAGATCAACCAATATGATCTAGAAATGAAACGTCGGACGTTCGTCCATACAAGTTGTCTAGGAATAGGACAAACCGAAGGCACTCTCCTACCACATCATGTCATTCATTACCCCTAGAATTAGTAGCGAGTTAGTCCTTGCATACGAAGATCCCAGAACGAAGGGACCACTGCTATTAATTTATCTCGGGAGCAAATCCGAATAATGTGAACAAGTAGTCCTTCTATTATGAAGATCTTCGCCTTTAAATCAAGGTCTTCAATATATATTTTCTTCACTTTCGAAATGTAAATTGGTTTGAAGTGGTTTTTGGATAGGAATTACCCAAATCTGACCCGGTTCCTTCAAACCAATCATCGATAAAAAGATGGTTTATAAATAGATGGTTTGTCATTTGATTTATTCATTTCTTTTTATCGAAAAATATCTTCAAGAGATATATATCTTTAAAAACATTCTTATTGGTATATACGGAATCGTTAAACCTCTCTTTATTAAATTATTTGGTTTAATTAAATAATTCTGAATCATTTTACATAAATCTTAACCAAGATTTCTTATTTTTAAAACATGGATTTTTAATAAGTTGAAACCATGTTATCTAAGATGGTAAATCCGAATTGTTTAAATTTAGAAAATTAAATCTTTTATACTTAACTCGTTTCCAATATTTTGACATTATCTATCCCTCGCTTAGGTGAGGCCAGGTGAGCCAGGGCACTGATTGCTCTTGAATATCTCCTTCATTTAAGCACCTCACCCTGATCTCACGAATAGAAAAATCAGGTGTACTCGTCGGCTTATTAGAGCCAAGATTAAAACAATTGCTTATAACAGCTTTTCTCTAATTGTTTTATTTAAATTCTTTTAAATAAATCATTAAATCTTCAGATCACCTTTAAAACACTTAATTATTCTTTTTTTAAACATTTATAAAAGGTTTGGGAAAGAATTATTAAGTTTAAAGTTATATTTTAAAAGTTATTAAAAACCGTTGCAAATAGTGCGGTGAATAGTGTTTTTAAAGTTATATTAACCAAAATTACTTTTCTATCATTTGAAAGTTTATTTACACAACTCAAATCTCTTTTAAAACATTTTAAAGGTTTAAAAAGATTTTTCCATGTTTTTAAAACATTTAAAAATATTAAATTTTAAGAAATCCCGTTTTGGATTCCGAACTACAAAACCATGATATTTTTGAAAACTTTTTTTGACTTATTTGAAAATCTATAAGATGAAAATTTGATTGTATTTCTTTATTTGAAAACTACGAATAACATAGTTCGTATGATTCTTATTACAAAGAATTCCGAGCTATATTCCACTTTATATACTCATTTAACTTTTCCGGTGCGAAATCGCGAACTACCGTTACACAACGCGTCTAGTTTTGACTCGTTTTTCATTTCTTATTCAAACTTCACCAAATTTGTTTCTAGTGTTTATAAAATATTATTAAAACATTTTAAACCATTTTTAAGAGATTTAACATTTCATATATACCATTTCATTCAATAAAAGGAAAGTGATTTTTTTGTGTAATATCGATGTGTATTTAACGTGACTCGTTAAAACAACCATATTAAACAATCAATACTTGATGATCAAAGTATAAACAACTAAATATGATTAACAATCATTATATACAACCATAGCAAAACATACATATCATCCAATATATATAGTATATATAAATAGAGTTCTCACCATAATCCAGACCGATACTTCCTACCAACATTCAAACAAATCAACGCTTCACTAAACATCTCCTAAACACCCAAAGCTCAGGGCCATGCCTCATTCCACTTGCTAATCACGCTTTCCATTATAACTTAGGCCTAACACTAGAGTTTAGAAGAGATTAGAGAATATTTGGTTAACTTTTGAAAAAGTTAGCGAATAATCGGTGGATTAACGCTTAAGCACTTCCAATATTTTTAACCCTCCTATGTTTTCTCACGTTTTTGAGAAAGAAGAGAGACTTCCGTGGAAGCTATTAAAGAGCATAATAAAGCTCAAGAATGAAGAAGAAGAAGAAGATTGTGAAGAATAAGTGAGAAGAAGGGGCGGTATTTGTAGGAAAAAATGAGAAAAATCTTTGACTTGAAATTACCGCCATACCCCCACCTACCCAAGAAAACACCTCCCCCTCCACCTTGTTGCGCACAGCAGCCCCCTCCCCTATGTGGTGATGAGGTGCAGGTGATGGTGGTGATGATGATGGAGGTGGTGATGTGATGTGGTGTAAGACTGATTTGATGTTTGCTTTTTAAAGTAATTATTACTTTAGATATTTTATTCTTTTACCATTATGTAAATGTATATTTACTATTATCGTGTGTATATGTATATGATAATGTGTGTATGTGCATGTAACAAATGTGTACAAGTTATTTGAACAACGTTGTACAACTTATATACGTCAAACCATTACGAATTTGGATTCTAATCTTCAGTCATATTTTCATTTATTAATTAACGTATATATATTTGTAAACAAACTTTGAAAACATTTTCTTACTATTATTCATGAATTAAACTGATCTTATTTTAACTATAAAACCATATAAATAAATATTAAAAGATTGTTACTAAAAGTGTTATTATATCGATAAACTTATATAAATTTTCCTTATATTTTCAAATCAATTATATATCCTCGTAAAATTTTTATAAATGATTCATTGTCACTTTAAAACTAATTAAAATGAACTATTATCATTTTAAAACTATTATTTGAATAATCAAAAAAATTATTAAATCATTTAATCTTAATTTAAAATCATTAATTAATTATTAAATGTAATGACATTACTGATGATGTTATAAATATATTTAATTTCCTAAAAATAAAATAATTAATTTTATTTCATATTCTTATTCAATTGTAAAAATAAGTGTATGTATCTGGTCCCGTTCGTGACTTTGGATAATTATAGAGCCGTTTATTGATAAAATAATTTTTGGCTATTTTATCGATTTAAATCCCGAGGAAGATATTTTTGTAAATATCTATTCAAAATAAGATTACCTTTATTATTTATTGTTCCAAGCTTCGTATTTTATGTTAAAAAAGCTTGTATTTGAATATTTTAGAAATAAATCAAATTTATCAAAGTGATAAATTTGTGGGTCGTTACAGACTTCTCCCCTTAAAAGAATTGCTTTCCCGAAATTACAACAGAACAAAAACCAGAAGATGTTTGCCCAAAATATTTATTTATAAACTTACTCTTGTACGATGTATGTAGATCATTCTTACACATTATCTGATTCGATCTACTATTCGAATACACAACTTTACTTTCGAACTAGTATTGATCCCTTGATCCTCTAGTGCGGACCCTGATTAGGCTTTTCGATCAGAACTTTAGTCTTCCTTGCATAGCACTCAACTATGATAGGAAAATCAAGTACCCAATCATAAATCATCATCAATGTTCATCGTCAAGAATCGAGTGATAAACCCTTTTTCGCACCGGTGTAAATACCTAAAAGTTTCGTACTTGTATTTTAGATCAACATTGTGCGACGGAATGACCTATGTGCAACACTTATTAACTTCCCAAAATCTTTACGAAAACCTTTCATTTATTAAGTTTCACTCAAAAATCTACTTCTTTATAAAATCTCCTTTATAGCACTTATTACTCTTATTTATAAAAATGTCATTTATAAATATACCCTTTATTGATAAAACTTTGTTTATAAATTTATTACTTCGAAATATTTATATTTCTATCTCTTTTCCAAAAGAAACCATTTAAATTTAAAAGATAATTTATCTTTATTTTCCAAATTTATAATAAACTTATCTTATTATAATATATTCCTTTTTTAACTTTAGAAAATATCTAGATCGAGTAACTCTAAATTAATACCAAGGAATTGAGTACTACCAATAGCATCACATATCCTCTTAACTGGAAGGGCAATATTTAAGAGAAGTGTTTGCCATCCGAACACAATTCCTACCCATTTTTAGTTACTTTCGAGCCACTCGAACTAGTTAATCTTTAGATTCTTTTTATTCATATTCATTTATTACTTAGTATATTTTATGAAATACTAACAATACTTTATGAACCATTCTATAAAATCATTACTTAAGTTTATTATAAACCCCTTTTTTATACAATACCACTTATGTTTTATTATCACTTCAAAATTTTAGTTTATATTTATAATATTATTTCATTTGACTTCACTTAAGTTAAATTTTCATTTCATAATGCAATTTAAAATTTTGTTTTTATTTAACCAAAATGTTTAACCATTTTTAAAATTTGGTTTTACTTTCCATTTTCTCAAATTCCTAAGTTATACAAACTTATTTACTTAAAATTTTATAAATACTTACTTAAGTTTATTTACATTACAACTTATGGTTATATAATCACCTTACAACTTAGGTTTATATTTATTTCACACTCATTTACAGTATAAAATTTCCAATTTATTTTACTTAATCTGAATATTTAACAAATTACAAATTTGTTTTTAACTTACTATTTATCGAACAGCCATAGTCAAATTGTGAAACTATATTCATAAGATGTTCGTGCTTAAACTTTTAAATCAAACAATTCATTAGATTGAAGTGAACTAATTTAATTTTTATTTCAAAATTACTTTTTTTTATAAAACACATTCATACAAAATACATTCATATATTTTATCTTAATCAAATTCCTTAACCCAATGTTATTTATCAAACACTACATAGTCAAATTGTGAAACTAAATTCACGAGGTGTTTGTATTTAAACTTTTAACCGAATATCGATTTATCGATGATAATAACTGAATACTTATTATTATCAACTTTCAAAATTCTTTGAAAACTTTTTCTCAAAAACCTTTTAGATTAAAATCCTCATTTCATAAACATTTTTCCACACTTCAGGTTCTATTTATATCCCTTAATATTCTTAGCATTATTTGTTGAACATCTTATAGTCAAACTTTGAAATTCTAATCATAAGATGTTTATACTTGGATTTTACAAATCTTGATTTAAAAATCATCCAACTTATATTATATCTAACTATATATCCTTTTTAAAACATATTCTTTATATATAAAGTATAATTTTTGGTAAAATTATTTCATTTACCATATTTTTCAAAAATCATTTTTATATATCATTAACAAATACGCACTAATATATATAACCCTCAACTCATTCAAGGGTGTTACTAACCCTATCTCTAATGAGTTACTCATTCTTGGATATTGCTAATCCTATCTCTGATGAGTTCTTACCCCGATAAGGCTTAGGTGTTTGCTCAACCAAAGCTCTGATACCAAATGTAAAGACCCGTTTCTTCGGCCCTTGGAAATTGACACAAATACATCCTCGATATTTATATGCCGCAAATCCGAGCGTCGGAGAGGCGGTTCCTTAAGGGTAAAAAGAAAAGAAGGCAGAACAGAATATTACACGAATGGAATAACATATATTTCAACATATAATCTTTACAGTGGAAATTTTTAATACATTTATCAGATTTTAACTTAACATTAACCTGGACAGTTATAAATCTATGTCCATACAAATGCGGACTACAATAGTACATGAGTGTGGTGGGATAACTATCTACTGAAGGATCTTCTAACTCCATGCTCCGAGATCTTCCAAATTGCTCCAAACTAAACCTGACTACTAGGCTACCTGAAAAAAATAGGGCACCTAGAGTTTAAAGGAAAGGAAATAAACTCCGGGTCAATCATGGGACTGGTGTGAGAAACTCAAAATACGGGTTTTTAAAAAGAAAAAAAAGGTATCTCATAAGACCACGTCGCACATAAACACGGAACGTGTTTTTATCTTATGATAACCAAAATCTTTACTATGCAAAATTATAAATATTCTTTTTAATGACATTCTTTTTGAAAACATTTGCAAGTAAACTTATGAATCTTAGCCGAAATTGTTACCATATTAAATTCCATACCTAATCTCTTAAGGTTCTATAAACAAAACCAAAGGCACTTATTAGAGATTGGATTTCCGACTGAATAGCGAGGTAAAGGACTAGCCCCCGTAAAGTGCATTTTTAGAGGAATGCACCCGAGGCCCATATGTTAGTCCTCATGCGAATTAAGACCAGCTTATCCAAAAATACAATATACCAATAACACCAAGTATTACATCACCCGTCCGTTACCGACCTATCCAGGATCCCAAGCATACACCACATAATTTAAACTCAGCGTTATAGCAAATAGATATTGTTTCCTTCAAGAAGGTGATTTCATACCCTGATTGATTGCGACTAACTTTAGCCTTAAAGCATCCCATGTTTTACCATTCCTGGGTGTGAGGCTTTGAGGTAACGATTACCTTTTATATAGCACATCTTCCACTTTGAATGCCACTTTGTCATTTCACAATCACACAACTAATTTCTATAAATGTATGAGCTCGTATGTCTCAGGAAAGGGTGTTAAGTTAAGAGAAGTTGCATTCTCTGCCACCAAACATATGATACGTTCATAGAGATCAACCAGATCTAGAAATGCAACGTCATACATTCGTCCATACAAGTTTCCCGGTAATAGGACAAACCGAAGACACTCTCCAACCACATCCCGTCGTTCATTACCCCTAGGATTAGTGGCGAGTTAGTCCTCGCATATGAAGATCCTAGAATGAAGGGACAACTGCTATTTATTTATCTCGGGAGCGAATCCGAATATTGGCAACAAGCAGTCCTTCCATTATGAAGATCCCCGCCTTCAAAATCAAGGTCTTCAATATATATTTTCTTCACTTTTCATACGTAAATTGGTTCGAAGTGGTTTTAGGATAGGAATTACCCAAATTTGACCTCGGTTCCTTCAAACCAATCGTCTATAAAAAGTTGTTTTATAAATAGCTGTTTATCAATTTATTTATTCATTTCTTTTTATCAAAAATCATCTTCGAGAGATATATATCTTTAAAAGCATTCTTGTTGGTATATATGGAATCATTAAACATCTCTTTATTAAATTCTTTGATTTAATTAAATAATTCCGAATCGTTTTACTTAAATCTTACCAAGATTTCTTATTTTCTAAACATAACTTTTTAATAAGTTGAAACCATCTTATCAAAGATGGTAAATCCAAATTGTTTAAATTTGAAAAATTAAATCTTTTATACTTAACTCGTTTTCGATATTTCAACATTATCTATCCCTCGCCCAGGTGAGGCCAGGTGAGCCAGAGCACTGGTTGCTCCTGAACATCTCCTTAGTTTAAGCACCTCACCCAGATCTCACTAATAGAAAATTCAGGTGTACTCATCGGCTTATTAGAGCCAAGATTAAAACAATTGCTTGTAACGGCTTTTCTTTAATTATTTTATTTAAATCCTTTTAAATAAATCATTAAATCTTCAAATCATCTTTAAAAAATTTAATTATTATTTTTAAAATCATTTATAAAAGATTTAGGAAAGAATTTTTATGTTTAAAGTTATACTTCAAAAGTTATTAAAAACCGCTACAAATAGTGCTGCGAATAGTGTTTTTAAAGTTATATTGACCAAAACAATTTTTCTATCATTTGAAAATTTATTTATACAACTTAAATCTCTTTTAAAATATTTAAAAATATTTTTCCATATTTTTAAAACATTTAAAATATTAAATTTTAAGAAATCTCGTTTTGGATTCCAAACTGCAAAACTGGGATATTTTTGAAAACTTGTTTTTGACTTATTTGAAAATCTATAAGATGAAAACTTGATTTTCTTTCTTTATTTGAAAACTACGAATATAATAGTTTGGAAAATTCTTATTACAAAGAATTCCAAGCTATATTCCACTTTATATACTCATTTAACTTTTACGGAGCGAAATCGTAAGCTACTGTTACGCGACACACCTAGTTTTGACTCGTTATTCATTTCTTAGTCAAACTTCACCAAATTTGCTTCTAGTGTTTATAAAACATTTTAAACCATTTTTAAGAGTTTTAACATTTCATGTTTTCCTTGTGTAATATCGACGTGTATTTAACGTGACTTGTTAAAACAACCATATTAAACAATCAATACTTGATAATCAAAGCATAAACAAACATATAAACCACCATAGCAAAACGTATATATCATCCAATATATATAGTATATATAAAGTGAATATTAGGCTCAGGTCCTTAAAATCAAACTTAACTCATGGAAACTCCTCCCAAAAAATTTGTAAATTAGGTCCTTAGAACTAAGTTACTGAATAATTGCAGATATTTATGCAATTATATCCAAAAATTTCATAAATGTTTGCAATTATTCAGTGAATAATTGTGGAAATGTCCGCAATTTTTGTGTGAATAATTACGGGAATTTCCACAATTTTTCAGTGAATAATAATACGGTAATGTCTGCAATTTTTGGATATAATTTCATAAATGTTTGCAATTATTCACTGAATAATTGCATAAATGTATACAATTATTCAGTAACTTAATTCTATGGACCTAATTTACATACTTTTTTTGGCAAGGATGTTTGGTGTATTTTGAAACTTAATAGGGACTTTAGCCAAACTATCCCATATATAAATAGAGTTCTCACCATAATCTAGACCGATGCTTCCTTCCAACATTCAAACAAATCAACGCTTCACTAAACATCTCCTAAACACCGATAGCACATAGCTATGCATCCTTCCACTTTCTAATCATGCTTCCCATGATGACTTAGGCTTAATAAGTCTAAAAGAGATTAGTGAAGATTTGGTTAACTTTTGAAAAAGTTAGAGAGTAATCAGTGGATTAGTGCTTAAGCACTTCCACTATTTTTAACCGCCTACTTTTTCTCAAGTTTTTGAGAAAGAAGAGAGACTTCTATAGAAGCCATTAAAGAGCATAAGAGAGCTCAAGAATGAAGAAGAAGAAGAAGATTGTGAAGAATAAGTGAGAAGTAGGAGTGGTATTTATAGGAAAAAATGAGAAAATATTTTCGAAGTGAATTACTACCATACCCCAACCTACCCAAGAAAATACCTCCCCCTCCACCTTGTGGTGCACAGCATCCCCTCCCCTATGTGATGATGAGGTGTAGGTTGTGGTGGTGGAAGTGATGATGTGATGTGGTGTAAGATTGATTTGATGTTTGCTTTTTAAAGTAATTATTACTTTAGATATTTTATTCTTTTACCATTGTGTAAATGTATATTTACTATTATCATGAGTATATGTATATGATAATGTTTGTATGTGCAAGTTACAAATGTGTACAGGTTATTTGAACAACGTCGTACAACTTATATGTGTCAAACCGTTATTAATTTGGATTTCGATCTTCGGCCATATTTTCATTTATTAATTAACATATATATATTTATAAAAAAACTTTGAAAACTATTTTCTTATTATTATTCATGAATTAAAATGATCTTATTTTAATTATAATACCATATAAATAAGAATTAATCGATTGTTTACAAAAAGTGTAATTATAGCGATAAACTTATATCGATTTTCCTTATATTTTCAAATCAGTTATATATCCTTATAAAACTATTATAAATGATTCATTATCACTTTTAAACTAATTAAAATGAATTATTATCATTTTAAAACTATTATTTGAGTAATCAAAAAAAATATTAAATCATTTAATCTTAATTTAAAATCATTAATTAATTATTCAATGTAATGACATTACTGATAATGTTATAAATATATTTAATTTCTCAAAAATAAAATAATTATTTTTATTTCATATTCTTGTTCAATTATAAAAATAAGTGTATATATCCAGTCTCATTCATGACTTTGGATAATTATAGAGCCTTTTATTGATAAAATAATTTTTGGCTATTTTATCGATATAAATCCCGAGGAAGATATTTTTGTAAATATCTATTCAAAATAAGATTACCATTATTATTTATTGTTCCAAGCATCATATTTTATGTCAAAAAAGCTTGTATTTGAATATTTTAAAAATAAATCAAATTTATCAAAGTAATAAATTTATGGGTCGTTACAGACTTCCCCCTTGAAAGAATTTCGTCCCCGAAATTACACCAGAACAAAAACCCTAAGGTGTTTGCCCAAAATATTTTTTTATAAACATACTCTTATACAATGTATATAGATCATTCTTACGCATTATCTGATTCAATCTACTATTCGAATCCACAACTTTACTTCTGAATTAATATTGATCCCCCGATCCTCTATTGCGGACCCAGATCGGGCTTTCCGATCAGAATTTTAGTCTTCCTTGCATAGCACTCAACTATGATAGAAAACTCAAGTGCTGTAACGACCCACCTTTTTGTACGCTTAAGCAGACATACGTGCCGACTTAAACCATACAGAAGGGTGGATTGTTATGGGGTAAATAAGAAAAAGTGGAGAAATAAAAGAAACAAAATAGAATCTTGCAGCGGAACGATAAAATATAATAATCAAATAACAGTTCATGAAGCTGTTTTACAAAACATTTGATTATACTTATACAATACATATCAGAGTTACACATACCAGAGAATGATAATTAATGCAGCGGAATACAATGGTGTAGTGCAATATAGAACAAATAGTAATAATAAAATCTTCGTCTTCGTCCTTCAGAAATAGGGCCTTCAAATCCTGAAATGCTCAGGCTGACCCGAGCGAATTGAAAAGACAAAACACTCGAGTCAGAACTAAAAGATCTTATGTAAGTTAAATCAATGAAATAAATATGAGTGTAAACGGCGTCAGAGATGTTTACGGGGTTTGACATCTCCTATCCAGTGTCTAACGTGAGTGCAGTAACTTAAGAAATGTTCGGGATTCACATCTCTTAAGGATCCGTTAAACTATCTACTATGTAGTAATATTCGCTATTATAATAATGTCTAATATAAAATAAACATACTTTTAAATAGCGTTAAGGGGTTACCCATATAGCCCTTAACACAAAATAATGCCAATAGTCTATACAGTACCTACATACCCCGAGAGGCTACGAGAAGATACTCCATAGGTACGACACAAATAGAAACTCGTAGTAAAGCTCGATATGGTAGGTGACACGGTACAACTAGGCAATGCCAGGGTAGATATACCAATTACGCACACAGACTGATGGAGCGCATAGCAGCCACTACCGTCCACCTCGAACAACACTCCCAAATCGAAGGGTGGCCACCGAAAATCACAAAGTAATAGAATGGAATCGAAGAAGTGTGTCTGATAAGAGGTGCTACCTCACTGGTCCGAGATCGCTCCTGTTTTAGCCACCTTATGCCAACTCATGGGAGTTGGGTCCACGTATATACCTTAGGATCGTCGCCACCATCCTACTTCATTCTGGAAACTCCACCGCGTACACAGTTGTCAAAGTGGTTTCGGTATCGACAGAGAGTATGTCCATATCCGATCCCGGTCTCTTTAACAACCAATCGTTATTATAACACCGTGGTCATTTAAAAAAAATACTTTTAAAAACACAATCATTGCCCGTTCAAAACATATTCTTTATTTCAAAATAGTATATACATCAAAAACCAAAATATTATTGCCATTTCAAACAATATCCTTTACTTCAAAATAGTATATACTTTAAAACCAAATTATTATTGCTATTTCAAAACATATCATTTACTTCAAAATAGTATATACTTAAAAACCAAATTCAATAATATATCATTTAAATAAAATCCAAATTTTCAATCACTATTATTACTTTTAATTATAAAACTTGAAATATTCTTTAAAACCATCTTAAACCCAAATCACATAATGCAGTCATATTCTTAATCTCAAAATTTCAATCGGTTTCAAATCAATATATTTAAAGATAATTCTTAAATAAATTCTATTTCAAATAAATTCATTTTCAAACCATATTACTTTCAAAGTTATAACAATTTCGAAAACAAATACTTGGAAAAACAATAATACCTTAATTTCAATAAAACATTTCAATTTTGATATATTTCAAGTCTTTAAATATTCCAAAATTCCCAACCAAATATGATAATCTTATATATACCTTAATTCAATTTACTATTATTTAGTTTAGAAATATTTATTTAATAAATTCAATATCACTTAAATAAAGCTCAAACTTGAAATATTCGTAAATCAAACTAAAAACATCATCAAGTCATACATAGCTTAAATTTTAGAATTTAACCATATATAAAATAATATTTATATAATATCAAAATTTAATATTTATTAAACCGTATATTTCTTTCCAAACCATAGAAAATCCCTTAAAATATTTTATATATAGACCACGGTGCCTGTATATAATTTTCTATCCTATGGTCAAGTGATACGGATATTTATCATTTCAATCCGCAATTTAAAATAAAATTATGGTTATATATCATTTCAAACTGCAATCCCGAATAAAATAAAAATGCATAATAACTTGCAGTTTATACAATATAAAATATAGCATCCATTCATCCAAATATCAATAAACAACCATTTATTACAATCATCATCCAATTTAAACTAAACATCAATATAAAGCATATAAAATATAACAGGCATCAACAAATAGTTTATATTCAATAAAAATTAATAACTGTTCAACTGGCAGTTTATATGCAATAATAAATAAATTTAACTCGCAAATTTTATGCAATAATAAAATTAAATAACAATTAAATTTAACTAAATGTTATCTAACTGAGATGATGATTAAATATATGCCCAAACAATCATAGATAAATTTTAAATCATATCAAAATTTAATTTAACAAACATAAGAAATCTTAGAAGTTGTGAGTGGGTTAAAACACTCACCTTTTGAATTTAAATTGAATTTAAATTCAATTTAAACCCAAAAATTTTACAGTCTCAGAATTCATCTAAACTAGCATCAAAAGATCTGGAATTTCAATATGATCCTAACAAAAGAAACCGCGTCCAAATCCGAGTCCGTATGCAAAAGTTATGAAAATTTGAAGATTGGAAAATTCTGGTCCTAAGTCGACTTCGAGTTCAACCCGGTCCGCCGCCTCAAATACCCGATGCTTGCTTTGAGTTTTTGCCAAATCGACCCGGAGACCCGAGTAGTTTTCTTCCTGACTCAAAGTAGCTCCAGGGTTTTTCCCCCGAAACCCGAAGCGCGTAAATCTCAAAAAAAATTTTTTTTTTTTTTTTGAAATTATATTTTGGAATTTGGGAATTAGGTTTTGTCTGCCATTGGAATGAGGAGCTAAGAAGAAGATGAATTGTACGTACAGACAAATGAAGATTAAGGAGGCTAGTGTTTATAACAGGATATATATAGGTAGGGTTGACATTTGAATGGATGGATAAGATAGATTTACGCGCTAACGCCAAAGTGGTCCAAAAAGCCCGTTCTGTCTCCGGAACGGAATTGGGTAAACCCATATATCAAAAAAGGTGTTTTAAAATATTTTAAACGCAATGGAAAAGGTTTCAAGTCCAAATTCCATCGTATGAAGAAGTTATGCTAAAATCAAAAATTTCAAACTGATTTCAATTGATTACAATTGCATTTATTTCAAGGCGTTTCGAGTCCGTACGATCAAATGACAAATCCGATTGTTACGAAACTTGAAACACTATTATAATTCACCGTTACGGATCTGATGAAAGTTATTTCATCGAAATCCGAGTCAGTGGCCAAAATGACTATTTTTCCATCAATTAAATAAATTAAAAATAAATTAATAAAATCCAACTTTTAATTTAAATCTTATAATTTACCAATTTTAACCCTTTTATATTGCTCAGTAAATTACAATGTTTTAACCAAATTAAAAGTAAATTTAAAAATTGATAAATTTATCAATTTCCGTGTTTATCTCAAATTTATTGAATTTAGAAATTGTAAATTAAATTTTCAAAATTTCATTTAATTACCTTTCATTCTATTATTCAGTCTAATATTATCAAAAAGATGCAATTTACATTGGCTCACTATTGTTTACATTTATTTTCTTAGATTTCCTCTATACTTCCTGCAACGTTAACATTTAACTGTTATATTTCATTTATTCACAATAATTTCAAAGAAAGAAATTAAATTTTCCAATTAAATAAATAAATATAGCTTCCTATTCTGTAGATTAGCCAACTGTCATAATCTAAATAGGGTTAGTTTTCATCTTATAAAATTTACTAATTAATTTGAAATTCTTTAAACAAATTCCCGTCTTAGTTTAAAGTAGCTTAATTCTCTCATTAAAGAATTTATTTCGATTTCTTAAAATAAATCCTCATTATAAATTGAATCCCATTTTATCCTAATAAGTTTCAAATTAAATGGATAAGTTCCAAATTCAACCTTTATCTTACACTTAAGTTTAGGTAAAATCAATTTATAACATATTTCCCTTTTAGTTATTACTTTACCTGCTTCTAGTATTAATTTCTCAATTAATCCACATTATTAAAGTAACGCTTTTAATAAATATGACCCTATGATTACTCAACATTTAATGAACGTTATTTCATTTCCCATTAGTGTAACCTTCATTTATTTTATTATCACTTATTACAAATTCTAATTCCATTAACAAATAAGCAGGTAATTTAAAATATATGTTACAAATTTTGAATTAGTCACTATTCATTATTATTGACTTTAATTTAGCATCACTTACCTTGCATTAACGTTGTTACTTAACAATCCCTACCCAATTGCAATTTTATATTCAAATGAATACATTTACTCTTTCCGTTATGGAATTAATTATCAATAAGGCACATCTAATTATCATTATTGATTTTATACAATTTCCATTAACTGTACATTCAATTACTATTCAATGTATATTTATTCATTAATCAATCCGATATATACGTTTGTTTCCTTCTATTTGATTTATAACCTAGTGTACATTTACCTAAATTCTATTTCAATTACATTCATTAATGGGTGTTGCATTGAAATCTAATTTATTAGCTTATATCACATTATTACCATTAATTACAATTGGCTTACTAATTTTTATTCAATACCATAAATAAATAACATATTATTCAATACTTACTCTTGTTTCTCATATTCTATTTAAAAATCAAATCATAACATTTACATTATTTTATTGAATTGGAATTTCATTTTATATATATATATATATATATATATTTTAGTTAACTTTTAATTACAATTGCTACACCTAATTCCTAACATTCATTTTACTATAAATTATGGAAATTATAACAAACTTAGTTAACGAAATTCACGGGTCGTTACACTCTCCCCCACTCAAAGCTTTTCGTCCCCGAAAAGGAAAAAGAAGGGAGAAGGAAGAATTAGATAAACAATACATCTTATTCAAAATATTAACTTATAAACACTAATTTACAATATTTATTACTTTATATAAAATATACCCATTTTAATCATTATATCTTTTTATACTTAAATGAATAAAGTTTTGGAAAAACAATTCAAAATAATTTTCTAAGTCCAAAAATTTCGGCGGTGTCTCCCTTGTACGGAGAGGCTCGGGAGAAAATATAATATTAAATATAACAAAATATCACTTATAATATCCAAAATTTAATATCCCAACACGAGAAAACAATATAATAGCGCTATAAACCGTAATCCGAAAACGTACCTATTTGTCGGGCAATTAACGCTTATTTATGGAACCAAAAGCAGTAGCAATTTGCTTCCATAACCTACATTTCACTTATATAATCTAAAAGGGTTAATAATTATATAAAATGAAATATTTGGAGTTGCTTAAATCAATGACAACAATCAACATAGCAACCATCACTTGCAACGAGCAAACAACCATCACATAAGTCAACACACATCAATCATTCATTCATATCAAACACAATAAATAGTTGTTCGGGTTCAAAACTTCAAATTGTATGGAATGAAAATAAACTACTAAGTGTACCCTTTTACTCAACAGTCTTAGGCGAACTGAATAGATTATTTATTCATCCAAACAATTATAAAGTATCCTTGCCCAAACAACCATAAATTAAACAAACAACAAATTCAAACAATAGATCAAGTTCATTATCATCAATTTCATTCCATATATTGTTGCTTGATTTCCTCTTCATTCAATTTATACTCATCTTTATTTAATTTATTCACATCATGTCAATTCTCTTCTTATTGCATTATATTTATTCATTCATGACTTGATTTCATTCATTTATTAATAATATTCATGTTAAGTTCAGTTACTTGGCATAACAATTATAACCTTAATTCTTATTAATAAGAGCAATTTACAGAACATTTCCATTACATAAGTTTACTTGTACAATTTACTATACATTTTCTTATTAAACATTTTCAACTTTTTATAAATTTTTGGTAAGTTATATTTATGCTTTTAAAGAATGAAATTGAAAGTTATACAAGTTTTCTCATTTCTTTTAACTAATTTAATGCTCAATAAACATATCTTAGGTTACATATTTCAGCTTTTCTTTTAATTTTATTTATAACCTAGCATTAAATCCTTATTTTAAATTAGAGGTTCCACTTATTAATTAGTTCCATTCCATTTCACTACACTAATTGAAACTATTAATTAACGGAAACTTAAGAACTAAATACCGGGTTAAATTTTAAATCATTTTAAAATAATAGATAAATGTATATACTTACCGTTTATATATCCAATTATATTTAAAACAATTTAAAATATTTATTTGTTTATCAAAAATAAATCTGTAGTAAAACTACTACAGTGGTCTTCCCACTTCGAAACTCGAAAATGAACGTCGATGATGCGTGCACTCATCACCGAAATTATTTTCCAGCGACAGAGAGGGGAGTACAGAACTTATCTCTTTCCAAAATTTTCTTTAAAACAATTCTTTCAAGTTATGTTGAAATATTTATATCAGAAAATACTTCTAACAATATTATTATTATATTCCAAAATCAATTGAAAGAAATCTTCAAAAACCCCGAAACTTAAGCTCTAAATTTCCAGTTTTCATTTATTTTATTTTCAACTTAGTTTCAACTATTATTTATTTTTCATTACCTAACACCCAATCTATAGCAACCAAATATATATCTTTATAAAATATTTTTATATATAGAAATATAATAGGCAAAGTTATTTCATTCACCTATATTAAAACAAATATTATGTCGGTCTGTCCTATTAAGTGTTTAGAAATCCCTATTGATGTCATAGCGTCCCATGCACCAACCAGAATTTATAAATACAAAACGGAATAGATTAACACAATATTAAAACATTTTTATAACACTAACAAATACGCTCTCTCATATATATATGCTCAACGACTCCCATAGGGTATTACTACCCTATTAATAAAGAGTCCGACCCCACAAAGCTAAGATTTATCGCTAAACCAAAGCTCTGATACTAACTGTACAGCCCACCTTTTTGTACGCTTAAGCAGACATACGTGCCGACTTAAACCATACAGAAGGGTGGATTGTTATGGGGTAAATAAGAAAAAGTGGAGAAATAAAAGAAACAAAATAGAATCTTGCAGCGGAACGATAAAATATAATAATCAAATAACAGTTCATGAAGCTGTTTTACAAAACATTTGATTATACTTATACAATACATATCAGAGTTACACATACCAGAGAATGATAATTAATGCAGCGGAATACAATGGTGTAGTGCAATATAGAACAAATAGTATTAATAAAATCTTCGTCTTCGTCCTTCAGAAATAGGGCCTTCAAATCCTGAAATGCTCAGGCTGACCCGAGCGAATTGAAAAGACAAAACACTCGAGTCAGAACTAAAAGATCTTATGTAAGTTAAATCAATGAAATAAATATGATTGTAAACGGCGTCAGAGATGTTTACGGGGTTTGACAACTCCTATCCAGTGTCTAACGTGAGTGCAGTAACTTAAGAAATGTTCGGGATTCACATCTCTTAAGGATCCGTTAAACTATCTACTATGTAGTAATATTCGCTATTATAATAATATCTAATATAAAATAAACATACTTTTAAATAGCGTTAAGGGGTTACCCATATAGCCCTTAACACAAAATAATGCCAATAGTCTATACAGTACCTGCATACCCCGAGAGGCTACGAGAAGATACTCCATAGGTACGACACAAATAGAAACTCGTAGTAAAGCTCGATATGGTAGGTGACACGGCACAACTAGGCAATGCCAGGGTAGATATACCAATTACGCACACAGACTGATGGAGCGCATAGCAGCCACTACCGTCCACCTCGAACAACACTCCCAAATCGAAGGGTGGCCACCGAAAATCACAAAGTAATAGAATGGAATCGAAGAAGTGCGTCTGATAAGAGGTGCTACCTCACTGGTCCGAGATCGCTCCTGTTTTAGCCACCTTATGCCAACTCACGGGAGTTGGGTCCACGTATATACCTTAGGATCGTCGCCACCATCCTACTTCATTCTGGAAACTCCACCGCGTACACAGTTGTCAAAGTGGTTTTCGGTATCGACAGAGAGTATGTCCATATCCGATCCCGGTCTCTTTAACAACCAATCGTTATTATAACACCGTGGTCATTTAAAAAAAATACTTTTAAAAACACAATCATTGCCCGTTCAAAACATATTCTTTATTTCAAAATAGTATATACATCAAAAACCAAAATATTATTGCCATTTCAAACAATATCCTTTACTTCAAAATAGTATATACTTTAAAACCAAATTATTATTGCTATTTCAAAACATATCATTTACTTCAAAATAGTATATACTTAAAAACCAAATTCAATAATATATCATTTAAATAAAATCCAAATTTTCAATCACTATTTTTACTTTTAATTATAAAACTTGAAATATTCTTTAAAACCATCTTAAACCCAAATCACATAATGCAGTCATATTCTTAATCTCAAAATTTCAATCGGTTTCAAATCAATATATTTAAAGATAATTCTTAAATAAATTCTATTTCAAATAAATTCATTTTCAAACCATATTACTTTCAAAGTTATAACAATTTCGAAAACAAATACTTGGAAAAACAATAATACCTTAATTTCAATAAAACATTTCAATTTTGATATATTTCAAGTCTTTAAATATTCCAAAATTCCCAACCAAATATGATAATCTTATATATACCTTAATTCAATTTACTATTATTTAGTTTAGAAATATTTATTTAATAAATCCAATATCACTTAAATAAAGCTCAAACTTGAAATATTCGTAAATCAAACTTAAAACATCATCAAGTCATACATAGCTTAAATTTTAGAATTTAACCATATATAAAATAATATTTATATAATATCAAAATTTAATATTTATTAAACCGTATATTTCTTTCCAAACCATAGAAAATCCCTTAAAATATTTTATATATAGACCACGGTGCCTGTATATAATTTTCTATTCTATGGTCAAGTGATACGGATATTTATCATTTCAATCCGCAATTTAAAATAAAATTACGGTTATATATCATTTCAAACCGCAATACCGAATAAAATAAAAATGCATAATAACTTGCAGTTTATACAATATAAAATATAGCATCCATTCATCCAAATATCAATAAACAACCATTTATTACAATCATCATCCAATTTAAATTAAACATCAATATAAAGCATATAAAATATAACAGGCATCAACAAATAGTTTATATTCAATAAAAATTAATAACTGTTCAACTGGCAGTTTATATGCAATAATAAATAAATTTAACTCGCAAATTTTATGCAATAATAAAATTAAATAACAATTAAATTTAACTAAATGTTATCTAACTGAGATGATGATTAAATATATGCCCAAACAATCATAGATAAATTTTAAATCATATCAAAATTTAATTTAACAAACATAAGAAATCTTAGAAGTTGTGAGTGGGTTAAAACACTCACCTTTTGAATTTAAATTCAATTTAAACCCAAAAATTTTACAGTCTCAGAATTCATCCAAACCAGCGTCAAAAGATCTGGAATTTCAATACGATCCTAACAAAAGAAACCGCGTCCAAATCCGAGTCCGTATGCAAAAGTTATGAAAATTTGAAGATTGGAAAATTCTGGTCCTCAGTCGACTTCGAGTTCAACCCGGTCCGCCGCCTCAAATACCCGATGCTTGCTCTGAGTTTTTGCCAAATCGACCCGGAGACCCGAGTAGTTTTCTTCCTGACTCGAAGTAGCTCCAGGGTTTTTCCCCCTGAAACCCCAAGCGCGACCCGAAGCGCGTAAATCTCAAAAAAAAAAATTTTTTTTTGAAATTATATTTTGGAATTTGGGAATTAGGTTTTGTCTGCCATTGGAATGAGGAGCTAAGAAGAAGATGAATTGTACGTACAGACAAATGAAGATTAGGGAGGCTAGGGTTTATAACAGGATATATATAGGTAGGGTTGACATTTGAATGGATGGATAAGATAGATTTACGCGCTAACGCCAAAGTGGTCCAAAAAGCCCGTTCTGTCTCCGGAACGGAATTGGGTAAACCCATATATCAAAAAAGGTGTTTTAAAATATTTTAAACGCAATGGAAAAGGTTTCAAGTCCAAATTCCATCGTATGAAGAAGTTATGCTAAAATCAAAAATTTCAAATTGATTTCAATTGATTACAATTGCATTTATTTCAAGGCGTTTCGAGTCCGTACGATCAAATGACAAATCCAATTATTACGAAACTTGAAACACTATTATAATTCACCGTTACGGATCTGATAAAACTTATTTCATCGAAATCCGAGTCAGTGGCCAAAATGACTATTTTTCCATCAATTAAATAAATTAAAAATAAATTAATAAAATCCAACTTTTAATTTAAATCTTATAATTTACCAATTTTAACCCTTTTATATTGCTCAGTAAATTACAAAGTTTTAACCAAATTAAAAGTAAATTTAAAAATTGATAAATTTATCAATTTCCGTGTTTATCTCAAATTTATTGAATTTAGAAATTGTAAATTAAATTTTCAAAATTTCATTTAATTACCTTTCATTCTATTATTCAGTCTAATATTATCAAAAAGATGCAATTTACATTGGCTCACTATTGTTTACATTTATTTTCTTAGATTTCCTCTATACTTCCTTCAACGTTAACATTTAACTGTTATATTTCATTTATTCACAATAATTTCAAAGAAAGAAATTAAATTTTCCAATTAAATAAATAAATATAGCTTCCTATTCTGTAGATTAGCCAACTGTCATAATCTAAATAGGGTTAGTTTTCATCTTATAAAATTTACTAATTAATTTGAAATTCTTTAAACAAATTCCCGTCTTAGTTTAAAGTAGCTTAATTCTCTCATTAAAGAATTTATTTCGATTTCTTAAAATAAACCCTCATTATAAATTGAATCCCATTTTATCCTAATAAGTTTCAAATTAAATGGATAAGTTCCAAATTCAACCTTTATCTTACACTTAAGTTTAGGTAAAATCAATTTATAACATATTTCCCTTTTAGTTATTACTTTACCTGCTTCTAGTATTAATTTCTCAATTAATCCACATTATTAAAGTAACGCTTTTAATAAATATGACCCTATGATTACTCAATATTTAATGAACGTTATTTCATTTCCCATTAGTGCAACCTTCATTTATTTTATTATCACTTATTACAAATTCTAATTCCATTAACAAATAAGCAGGTAATTTAAAATATATGTTACAAATTTTGAATTAGTCACTATTCATTATTATTGACTTTAATTTAGCATCACTTACCTTGCATTAACGTTGTTACTTAACAATCCCTACCCAATTGCAATTTTATATTCAAATGAATACATTTACTCTTTCCGTTATGGAATTAATTATCAATAAGTCACATCTAATTATCATTATTGATTTTATACAATTTCCATTAACTGTACATTCAATTACTATTCAATGTATATTTATTCATTAATCAATTCGATATATACGTTTGTTTCCTTCTATTTGATTTATAACCTAGTGTACATTTACCTAAATTCTATTTCAATTACATTCATTAATGGGTGTTGCATTGAAATCTAATTTATTAGCTTATATCACATTATTACCATTAATAACAATTGGCTTACTAATTTTTATTCAATACCATAAATAAATAACATATTATTCAATACTTACTCTTGTTTCTCATATTCTATTTAAAAATCAAATCATAACATTTACATTATTTTATTGAATTGGAATTTCATTTTAAATATATATTTTTTTTAGTTAACTTTTAATTACAATTGCTACACCTAATTCCTAACATTCATTTTACTATATATTATGGAAATTATGACAAACTTAGTTAACGAAATTCACGGGTCGTTACAAGTGCCCAATCATATACCCTCATCAATGTTCGTCATCAAGAATTGAGTGATAAACACTTTTTCGGACCGGTGTAAACACATCAAAGTTCCGTACTTGAACCTTAGATCAAAATTGTGCGACAAAATGATCTATGCACAACATACGTACTTATTAACTTCCCAAAATCTTTATGAAAACCTTTCATTTATAAAGTTTCACTCAAAAATCTACTTGTTTATAAAATCACCTTTATAGCACTTATTACTTCTATTTATAAAAAATGTCATTTATAAATATATCCCTTTATTTATAAAACTTTGTTTATAAATTTATTGCTTCGAAATATTTATATTTCTATCTCTTTTCCAAAAGAAACCATTTAAATTTAAAAGGTAATTTATCTTTATTTTCCAAATTTACAATAAAATTATCTTGTTATAATATATTCCTTTTTTAACTTTAGAAAAATCTAGATCGAGTAACTCTAAATACCAAGGAACTGGCTACTACCAATAGTATCACATATCCTCTTAACCGGAAGGGCAATACTTAAGAGAAGTGTTTGCCAACCGAACAAAACTCATACCCATTTTTAGTTACTTTCGAGCCACTCGAACTAGTTAATATTTAGTCTTTTTATTCATATTCATTTATTACTTAGTATATTTTATGAAATACTAATAATACTTTATGAACCATTTTATAAAATCATTACTTAAGTTTATTATAAACCCATTTTAATACAATACCACTTATGTTTTATTATCACTTCGAAACTTAAGTTTATATTTATAATATTATTTCGTTTGACTTCACTTAAGTTAAATTTTCATTTCGTAGTGCAATTTAAAATTTTGTTTTTACTTAACCAAAATGTTTAACCATTTTTAAAATTTGGTTTTACTTTCCATTTTCTCAAATTCATAAATTATACAAACTTATTTACTTAAATTTTTATAAATCCCTACTTAAGTTTATTCATATTATATAATTACAACTTTGGTTTTATAATCACCTTACAACTTAAGTTTATATTTATTTCACACTCTTCTACAGTATAAAATTTCCAATTTATTTTACTTAACCTGAATATTTAACGAATTACAAATTTGTTTTTAACTTACTATTTATCGAACACACCATAGTCAAATTGTGAAACTATATTCACGAGATGTTCGTGCTTAAACTTTTAAATCAAATAATTCATTAGATTGAAGTGAATTAATTTTATTGTCATTTCAAAATTACTTTGTTTTTATAAAACACATTCATATAAAATACATTCATATATTTTATCTTAATAAAATTCCTTAGCCCAATGTTATTTATCAAACACCACATAGTCAAATTGTGAAAATAAATTCATGAGGTGTTTGTATTTAAACTTTTAACCAAACAATCGATTTATCAATGATAATAACTAAATACTTATTATTATCAACTTTCAAAATTCTTTGAAAACTTTTTCTTAAAAACCTTTTAAATTAAAATCCACATTTCATAAACATTTTTCAACACTTCAGGTTCTATTTATATCCCTCAATATTCTTAGTGTTATTTGTTGAACATCTTATAGTCAAACCGTGAAATTCTAATCACAAGATGTTTATACTTGGATTTTATAAATCTTGATTTAGAAATCATCCAAGTTATAATATATCCAACTATATATCCTTTTAAAAATATATTCTTTATATATAAAATATAATTCTAGGTAAAATTATTTTATTTACCATATTTTTCAAAAATCATTTTTATACATCATTAACAAATACACACTTATATATATAACCCTCAACTCATTCAAGGGTGTTACTAACCCTATCTCTAATGAGTTACTCATTTTATGATATTACTAATCCTATCTCTGATGAGTTCTTACCTCAATAAGTCTTAGGTGTTCGCTCAACCAAAGCTCTGATATCAAATGTAAAGACCTGTTTCTTTGGCCCTCGAAAAACGACACTAGTACATCCTCGGTATTTACGTGCCGCAAATCCGAGCGTCGGAGAGGCGGTTCCTTAATGGTAAAATGAAAAGAAGACAGAACAGAATCTTACATGAATGGAATAACATAACATATAATCTTTATAGTGGAAATTTTAAATACATTTATCAGAGTTTAACTTAACATGGATAGTTATAAATCTCTGTCCGTACACATGCGGAATACAATAGTACATGAGTGTGGTGGAAATGGATAATTATCTATTGAAGAATCTTCTAATTCCATGCTTCAAGCTCTTTCAAATTACTCCAAACTAAACCTGACTACTAGGCTGCCCAGAAAAAATTAAGCACCTAGAGTTTAAGGAAAAGGAGACAAACTTTGGGTCAGTCATGGGACTGGTGTGAGAAACTCAAAATACGAGTTTTTGAAGAAGAAAAAAGGAATCTCATAAGACCACGCTGCACATAAACACGGAATGGGTTTTTACCTTATGATATCCAAAATCTTTGCTATGAAAAATCATAAATATTATTTTTAATGACATTCTTTTTGAAAATGTTTGCAAGTAAACTTATGAATCTTAGCCGAAATTGTTACCATATTAAATTCCGGACGTAATCATTTAAGGTTCTACAAACAAAAACGAAGGCACTTATTGGAGATTGGATTTCCGATTGAATAGCGATGTAAAGGACTACCTCCCGTACAGTACATTTCTAGAGAAATGCACCTGAGTCCATTATGTTGGTCCTCATGCGAATTTAGACCGGGCTATCCAAAAATGCAGTATACGAATAGCACCAAGTATTACATATCCCGGTCGTTACTGACCTATCTGGATCCCAAGCACACCACATAATCTAAACCTAACGTTATAGCAGTTAGAAATTTTATCCATCTAGAAGGTGATTTCATACCCTGATTGGTTGCGACCCACTTTAGCCTTAAAGCATCCTCTGTTTTACTATTCCTGGTTGTGAGGCTTTGAGGTAATGATTACCTTTTATATAGCACATCTTCCACTTTGAATGCCACTTTGCTATTTCACAATCGCACAACTAATAAAAATTAATTTTGAAAAAGTTGAAATTTATCCATGAAACTTATGTCATTACGTTCACAGTGCAATTCTGATCAATTTCCATGTATAATATGTTGAAAATGGAACTCAAATGGAAAAGTTATGGATGTTTGAAGTTTTCACATTTAAAATAATTTAAATAGAATTAAATTCAAATGAATAATTAATTTTAAAATTTAAAATTCAAAAGTTAATAGTAGATTGACTTGAGGATTTAGTAAACGTTGAAATCAACGCTAACATTAAATACCAAGTAAGGAATAAAATAATTAAAAATCATCGACTAATAATTCTTCCCAAAATACGACGAACCGATCAACCGGTGGGAAGCGAAGGTCAACCGGTCGTGAATCGTGGCTAGTGGTTTTTTAGTGTATAATGAACGTCGAATTTTATATTATTAAACCGACGTAAATCCGACGGTTCTAGTGCATTTTAACCACTATAAATAAGACCTTACACCCCTTACTTTTATTCGTAATATTTTGGGAATATTAGCGAAGCTCTGTCAATTCGTCTCTTCAAGATTCAAAAAACTCCATTAGCATTTCATGTACAAAATCATATAATCTACTTTTGTTTGTTATTTAATTTTTCAACTTCTTCTCCTCTAAACCTTTAATTTTTTAAAATCTAACATATATACAAATCCCTTGCTGTATATATGTATTAAAAAGAAGAGATCTGATAGAGATTGTCAAAGGCATATCAAATCCGAGGAGGCAAAGCTAAGGCTATACTGTGAGTGAAAATCTTAGCTTTTCTATTTTAGTAATTGATTAGTATAATTTGAGTTTGAGTATGCCTTGGAGAGTTTTGGTTTGCGAAATCATCGTATTATAAACCCCTAAAACTCCTTCAATGCGAAATGTCAATTCTATGTTGGAATCTCAAATTTATTTATGCCAAAATAATGGGAATTGTGTAGATTTGCAGTTTCGCCAATTTTACCTTCTATTATACTTTAATTCATTTCTTTGAATTTGGTTAAAGAATTTTGATTAAGGAATAGTGTGTAAGGTACGAATTTATTCGTAGTTTGCACTGCATTTTCCTATGAATTAAATAAAACATAAAAACTAGAATTGTAAGTTTCTATTATCAATATATTCCATTATTTTGACGTAATAAGTTGAGTTTAAAGTTTTATTGTATACAAGTCTATTGATTGGAATCTTTGGGTACAAATATTGAAATTTTGGTAATATTGATAATATGGAATGCGACTTGTATAATTATTTAAAGAGTTGACATTTAAATGCTAGTTTAAGGTGTAAACTCTGCATGCTTAAAAATTACTAGTCATGAATATATATATATATATGTATGTATGTATGTATGTATGTATGTATGTATACATACGTATATATATGTGTGTGTTATGTATGTATGCATGTGTATAAATATAAATTAGCATAATTAACGTATAAATATAAAGTTTAATTGTGTGGTTAAATAGGTTATTAATTCTCTTAAATCCCCCTTAGGAAGATAATTAATGTTAAAGGAGAAATAAGGGAGATTACCTATAAGGCCTTAATTTGGGAAACGGTTAGATGTGTGATAATATATGCAAAGTGTGATATAGATTATGACTAGGTTATAGGGGTGTGAGGTCAGTCAAAAGCACACGGAAGTTTGCTAAGCTAATCAGGCTACCAGTAGTATGACTTTGGGCTGATGTGAGATATCACCTATAATAAGTAACCACGATGACGCGAGGTTAGTCCCAAATTCTGTAAGGTAAATCTATCCAGCTAATCGGGCTACCATTACCTATGAATAATCAAGCTAATATGATACATCACCTTGGGGTATGGGTCATAATACGAAGGACCCACTTCAGAGATTGAAGGTATTAAGTGGTTGTATGAGGACCCGTCTCTTATCTATTTAGGAAGTAGTAAATGGTTAGGGTTATAGGTTAGGCACGGTAAAGGAAATTTCGGCACAGAGCCCGCTTCAATAAGGAGCATTAGGTAGCTGAAGAGATTCCGTACAATGTCAGCTAGATAGTTACTAGTGTGGTGTCCGCATTGGGATTATAGGTAATAAATGGCGTGGACCTGCCTTAAATAAGGTATTACGTAGTCAGAGTCTTCCTAATTCTCATTAAAAGGTATTAAGTGACTTGAGTACTATCTCTTACATTGATAGGACATTCTGGACAATAGATATGGGTTATTAGGTTTACGGCAAGGTAGCTATGGGCTTATATTTGGAAAGCCTTTTATTTGTAGAATGGCCTTTGGGAAGACTTATGTTGTTAGTATAAATGTAAGACATATTCCTATTTGAATTATACTACCCAAGTACTAATATAGTAAGGCTCGAGATTATTGTTCACCAGACATATATTATTCTGACTCCCTCCTTATTACAACATAGGTTATGAAAGACGATATTGAGGTGGAGATGTTGATGAGGCTTGTGGCAGTAGACTATCTATTTACTAGTTATTTTTTGTTGTTTTTGATGTACCCATGAAATAAAAACAATATTGTAATTTTGGAATATTGCGGATACGTACGGTTATTATTGGATTTTGACATTATAGATATTTTGTTATGGTTTTGAATGAAAATTTGAAATTTGAATAAAATGGGTACTACTGTTATTATTATATTTTATCCATCTGCTGTGAGATTATATATGTGTAGATAGATACCTCTGTATTGTTCTTTTCACCAACCAACAATCAGCTTTGAGATGGTTCTAAGTTTCGATGGGCCTTTTCTGTGTTGGAATTTAGTCTCATTTCAGGGCAGGTTGTTACATTTCGTATAAGAGGCTAGGTTACCAAATCGATGGGGAAAATTAAACATATGAGAGACGTACTTGTTATTTTTGAAAAGGTTTTTCCAAAAACTCCTATTATATATACACACTTTATTATATACATATGCATATATACACTAGGAAAATTTTTCTTTTAGCATATAATACTATCTTGGTAAATTATAACTAAAAGATTAACCTATAGATAGTAGACTATGGTTGAAAATGCTTCTTCTTCTGAGATTGGGAACCCCGCAAGAGGAATGTCCACTACTTGAGGGATGCTTGAATGGTTTAAACAATACCTTAGGCATGTAGGACAAGACCTTGTTCCCCAACAGACTACACCGACGACACCCGTTGTCCCACCCGTTGAGGCAGCACCATGTCCTATCGATTTTCCAAAAATGTGTAAGGATTTTATGATTATGGAAGGAAGAGTATATTCTAGAAAGGAAAGCTTCGTGGAGACTAAGGCATGGATAAGTGACTGCGAAAGGATATTTCGGGAGATTGGTTAAGAGGATCAAGTGAAGCAGAGAATGACAGCTTAGCACCTTAAAGGAGAAGCCTTAGATTGGTGGAATATGGTAACTGAGGAGGACGTTGGTAGGGTCGTCACTTGGGATGAGTTCAAGAACTAATTTGAGACTAGGTTTATGTCAAAAGCAGAAGTGAGCCTGCAATTAGAGAAATTTATACAGTTTAGGGACGGAGACTTCACCCAAAAGGAGTACATTAGTAAGTTTAAAGAATTAGCAAAGTTCGGAATGAGTTTGATTGATACACCCATGAGGAAGGCCATAAAGTTTGTCAAAGGTCTGAACTCCCCACTTAGGGAATAGTTGTTGACTTAGATACTGCTTGGAGCTACCTACGAGATGCTTGTTGAGATGGCTTCACTGTAGACAATGAATGCTGAGGAGAAAGAAATGGAGAAGGAGAAGGAGGCAGGACCCACATAGATAGAATCAAGGAGGGGCCAAGAAAGGGAAATTTGTTGGCAAATAAGAAGTCAAAAGGGAAATATAAGAAAGATGGTAAAGTGTGTAATAGATGACAAAAGAAAGGACACCTCACGAAGGATTGCATAGTAAATCTACTGAAGGATGCTTTTAAGGGGAAGTGTCACCATTGCCTCGAGGTAAGGCATTTCAAAAACGAGTGTCCAAAGATGGTGAAGGAAGGGCAGAGTGAGAAAGCCTATGCCATTGAGGTTGCCCCTATTTCGAGTGGAACACCCCCTAGAGACAAAGGGAAGATAGCTATGGAAGGTAAAACTCTTATTTTAGAAGAAAAAGATTCGCACTATATTTGACTTCGGAGCATTGCATTCATTCATAGCTAGGAATGTGATTAACTTCTTAAACCTTTAAACCCAAATTGTCTCTCACCCAATAGTAGTTTCAAATCCTATTGGAGGGACGACACATCTTTTCTCAATTTGCATAGAGCTAGTGTTAGATATATATGACATTGATTTCTTATGCAATGCATACTTTCTAATATTTTAGGGGTGTGGACTTATTTTGGATATGGATTGGTTGTTACACTATGAGGCAGTCTTAGAGTGAGATAAGAAGGTAGTATGGCTTAAGAGTTCTAAAGGATGAAACTTAGACGTTCGTTGTACACCCTAAAATTCAGTCGAGTTGAGTTATCTATACTCGGTAAATCTACCACAAAATGAATTTTCATCCATACCTACAGTTCGAGAATTCTCCGATGTCTTTGAAGAAGTTTCGAGGCTTCCATCCTGATGAGAGATTGAGTTTAGAATTGATTTTGAGAAGGATGCTAAACTAGTCACTCTGCCATTAAGACACATGGCCCTAAGGAAAGGTGAGAATTAGATAATCAGATCTTGGAGCTACTACATAAAGGATTCATTCAATGAAGTATCTCAAAATGGGAAGCCCGTGTTATCTTCGCCACTAAGGTAGATGGCTCATTAAGGCTTTGTGTTGATTATAGGGAACTTAACAAGTTAACGAAGAAGAATAGGTATCTCTTACCTAGGATAGATGATTTGTTTGATCAACTTGTGGATGCCAAAGTCTTCGCCCAATTGGACTTAGCAACTGGATTTCATCAGCTAAGGATCACAGAGGATAACAAACCAAAGATTGCATTTCACATACCAGATGGACTCTATGAGTGGGTAGTGTTACCTTTTAGATCGACAAATTCTCCTACATACTTTGTAGATTTGATGAGTGGACTATTTAAGGGACAGTTAAATAAATTTGTGGTAGTTTTTGTAGATGACATCTTGGTATTTTACAAATGTATAAAAGAGCATGAAAATCACATAGGGAGATATTAGGAACCATGAGAAGGCACCAACTTAAAGCCAAATTCTCAAAATGCGACTTTTGAAAGAAGAAAGTGAGATTTCTTGGGCATATTGTTTCGGAACATGGATTAGCTATGGACCCTGCAAAAGTAGAAGATTTTCAGTATTGGAAGACTCTAAAGAATGCCATGGAGGTTAGATGTTTTCTAGGGTTAGTAGGCTATTATAGGAAATCTATAAAAGATTTTGCAGAGATAGCAGTTCCTCTAACCCGTTTGACCAAAAAAATTAGTCTTCACTTGGGATGAGAAACGCACGGAAGCTTCTAGGATGCTAAAGAAGCTATTGACAAGTGCAGCGGTACTTGTTATCCCAAATGGAACGAAGCTTTTTACGGTTTATATAGACACATGTGGCACAGAGTTGGGAGTAGTTCTTATGCAAGAAGGAAGAGTGATAGCATATGCTAGCAGGCAACTAAAGGAGCATAAGAAGAGATACCCAGTGCATGATTTGGAGTTGGCAGCCATTGTTTTTGCCTTAAAGATGTGAAGGCCCTATCTTTTCGGGGAAAGGTTTGAGTTGTTTATTGAACATAAATCACTCAAATATCTATTTTCTCAAAAAGTCTTAAATCTTAGGCAGTAGAGGTGGATGGAGTTTATAGCATTCTATGACTTTAGGATATAGTATAGCCGACAGAAAAGGGAATGTCATCGTCGATGCCCTTAGCCGGAGGCATGCTACCCTAAGTGCTATATATGAGTGGAGGCAGTCGGAGTTCCTATCGAATTTCAACTTCCAACCGCCAATAAAACCCAATCAAAACTATTTGGCAGCAATGGAAGTTAGAACAGTGTTGATGGACCATACTGGACTTGAGTATAATAAAATCGAAGGGATAGTCGATATCTTGTATAAGCTAAGGAGAGGAGAACAATTTTCCTACGTTTGTAGATATGGAGTTGACGAAAATGGATGTATGAGGAGAGATGAACGCCTTTGTGTCCCAAGGATTGATGGTATATTAGAGGAGTGCTTAATGAATGTCATCATTCAAGAATGACTATTCACCCCGGAGAAGATAAGATGTACGGGGATATGAAATGAATTTTCTATTGGTCGGGATGAAGAAGAAATTAGCAGAATTTGTTTCTAGGTGTTTGACAGGACTAAAGCAGAACAGGAGAAGCCCGGAGGATTGTTATTGCCATTAGAAATCTCGATTAGGAAATGGGAACATGTATCAATGGACTTTATAGATGGGTTGCTTAGAAGTCAAAGAGACAATGAAGCAATTAGGCTCATAGTGGATAGACTCACAAAAAGCACCCATTTGATTACCGCTAGGAACAATAGGACCGCGACACCTTTAGCCTACATTTAAATTAAGGAAGTTGTTCAACTTCATGGAATTCAAATCGGCACCCTTAGTGATAGGGACCCCTTATTTACTAGCGAGTCTTAGAGGAGTTTGCAGACAGCTATGGGAACATCGTTGACTCTTAGTATCGCTTACTACCCGCAAACAGATGGATAAACGGAAAGAGTAAATGGGATCCTGGAGGACCTGTTGAGAGCAAGCATCATGGACTTTGAAGGACATTAGGAGCAGCATCTACCTTTAATGGAATTTGCTTATAATAATAGTATTAATTGGTGATTGGTATGGCACCCTTTGAAGTGCTATATGGAAGTCCATGCAAATTGCCTAACTATTGGTGGTAACCACTAACAAAATTTTACTCAGACCATATTTGATTCGTGAAACTATGATGAAGGTAGAGTTGATTACATAGTGAATGAAGGCAGCACAAGGTCGCTATAAATCCTATGCGGATAAGAGAAGGAAAGAATTGGAGTTTGAGGTTGGAGACATGGTTTTTATCAAAGTCTACCCTCTTAGTAAAGTCGTGAGTTTTGAAAAATTAGGAAAGTTGGCAATAAGATTTGTTGAGCCTTTTCAAGTTGTGGAAAGAATAGAAACTAGCTTACCGTGTGGAGCTACCCGACATATTAGCAGGAGTCCATGACGTTTTTCACGTTTCACACTTGAGTAAATGCCTTCATGACATAGCTATTATGGTAGAGTCTGATCAATTAGGGGATATTGAGACGAAGCCAATAGCATCCTATTCCACCATACGCATTATGGAGCACGGAACTAGAAAGCTCCATAACAAAGAAATAAAGTTGGTCTGAGTACAATGGGGAGATAAACCGGTGGAAAGCACATTGGAGACCGAAGAAAAAATGAGGATCTCTCACTTCGAGCTTTTCACTGGTAACCTTTCCTCGTCAAAATTAGATTTTTGGTTACATCGTGGTTGCTAGATTGGATGGTAGGAGATGGTTGCTACGTTTTTCACCGTCGCTTTGCACTCATGTAGATTAGGGTGCTATGAATACATACTTATATGTCACGGTTACACACTAACGCTAGAATTGAGCTCATTTATAATATTTCTGTAATACATAATCATATTGCACTTTTGGATGAGTAGATGGATGTATAGATAACTTTGTTGTATAACATGGACGCTTAGTGCACGTCATGTTGTTCGTCCCTTGGAAAAGATTCGTGGACGAAATCCTTTTTAAGGAGGGAAGAATGTAACACCTCGTAAAATCAACCATGAATAAATTGGATAAATAAATTTAAATAAATAGGAATTAAAATGGAAAGTTTTTCTAAACTTGGAATTTGGCCACGAAAGTTATGCTATTGCGTTCGTGGTGAAATTCTAATTAATTTCCAGATATAATATAAACGGAGCTCAAACGGAAAAGTTATAAACGTTTGAAGTTTTCGGACTTAAAATAATTTAAATAGAATTCAAATGAATAATTAATTTTAATATTTCAAATTAAAAATTTAATCGTAAATAGACTTAGGGATTAAGCAAATGTTAAAATCAAGGTTAACGTTAAATACTAATTAAGGAATAAAATAATTAAGAACTAAGGGCAAACAAATCTTCCTAAAATACAACGAACCGGTCGACCGGTGCGAAGCAGCGGTCGACCGGTTGTGAACGGCAGCTCGGGATTTTTTTGTGTACAATGAATGTCCAGATTTTTATATTATTAAACTATCTTAAATCTAATAGTTCTGGTGCATTTTAGCCACTATAAATAAGATGTTAGATCCCTCACTTTTATTCATATATATTTTGGAAACATTAGCGAAGCTCTGTCAGTTCGTCTCTTCAAGATTCAGAAAAACACCATTAGGGTTTTAGGTAAGAAATATTATAATCTATCTTTTTTTATTATTTATTTTCTCAACTTCTTCTACTCAAAACCTTTAATTTTCTAAGTCTAACGTATACACAAATCTCTTGCTGTATATACAAAAAAAGATCTGTTAAAGACTGTCAAAGGCGTGTCAAATCCAAGGAGGCAAAGCTAAGGCTATATTGTGAGTGGAAATCCTATCTTTTCTATTTTAGTAATCGATTAATGTAATTTGGGTATAAATATGTCTTAGGGAGTTTTGGTTTGTGAAAACTTCATATTAAAAACTCTCTAAACTCCTTCAATGTGAAATGTCTATTCTATATTGGATCTTAAATTTATTTATGTCAAAATGATGGGAATTGTGTAGATTTGCAGTTTTGATAATTTTACTTTCTATTCCACTCCTTATTCTTTTCTTTGAATTTGGTTAGAGAATTTGGATTAAGGAATAGCGTGTAAGATACGAATTTATTCATAGTTTATACTGCTTACTCCTATGAATTAAATAGAAATCCCTTTGTTTATTTTTATGTGGAAAAAGGAGTTGAATGGAGCGTAAAAAATGGAATTGTAAGTTTCTACCATCAATATATTTCATTATTTTGATGTAATAAGTTGAGTATTATATACAAGTCTATTGATTGGAATCTTTGGAAACGAATATTGGAATTTTGGTATTTTTGATAAAATGGAATGAGACTTATATAATTGTTTAAAGAGTTGACATTTAAATGGTAGTTTAGGGTGTAAATTCCGCACGCTTAGAAATTACTAGGTGTGTGTGTGCGTGCATATTGGCGTAATTAACGTATAATTATATTTTATAATTTCATAGTTAAATAAGATATTAATTTATTAAATCCCCTTAGGAAGGTAACTAATGTCAAAGGCGAAATAAGAGAGATTTCTTATAAGGCATTGATTTTGGAAACGGTGAGGTGTGTGAAAATATATGTAGAGTATGATATAGATTGTGACTAAATTATAGGCATGCAAGGTCAGTCAAATGCACACGAAAGTCTGCCCAGCAAATCTGGCTACCAGCATGTGACTTTGGGACTGATGTGAGACATCATCTATAATAAGTAACTACGATAACACAAGGTTGGTTCCAAATTCTATAGGGTAAACCTGCCCAGCTAATTTGGCTTTCAGTACCTATGAATAAGTGAGCTAATGTGAGATGTCACTATAGAGGTATGGGTCATAATACGAAGGACTTACTTCAGAGATTGAAGGTATTAAGTGATTGTGTGAGGGCCCGCCTCTTCTCTATGTAGGAACTAGTAAATGGCTGGGGTTATGGGTTAGGCACGGCACATGATACTTCGGGAAAGTGCCGCTTCAATAGGAAGTATTAAGTGGCTGTAGAGATTTGTGCAATGTCGGCTAGATAGTTACTAATGAGGAGTTCATCTTAGGATTATAGGTAGTAAATGATGTGGACCTTCCTTAAATAAGGTATTAAATTGTCTGAGTCTACCTATTTCTCATTAAAAGGTATTAAATGACTTGAGTACTATCCCTTACATTGATAGAACATTTTGGATGATAGATATGGGTTATTGGGTTCATAGCAAGGTAACTATGGGCTTATATTTGGAAAGCCATTTATTTAAGTTTGAGAAAAGCCTTTGGGAAGACTTATGTTGTAGGTAAAAACGTAAGACATATTCCTATTTGAATTATACTGCCCAAGTACTAATATAGTAAGGCTTGAGATTTTTATTTACCAGACATATGTTGTTCTAACTCCCTCCTTATTACAACACAGGTTAGGAAGGACGATGCTGAAGACGGAGACGTTGATTAGGCTTATGGTAATAGACTATCTTTTACTTGTTATTTTCGATTGTTTTAATGTATCCATGAAATAAAAACAATGTTATAATTTTGAAATATTATGGATATGTAGGTTATTGTTGGGTTTTGACATTATGGATATTTTGTTATCTTTGGGCGCTGTTGTTATTATTATATTTTATTCTTCAACTATGAGACTCTGAATGTGTTGATAAGTAGCTTTGTATTGTTCTCTTTACTAACTAACAGCCAGCTTTGAGATGGTTTTAAGTTTCGATGGGCCTTTTCTAAGTCAGAATTTAGACCCATTTTAGGACGGGTTGTTACATTTGGTGTTAGAGCCTAGGTTACCCATTCAACGGGGAAAAATATATGTATGAGAGAATTACTTGTTATTTTTGAAAAGGTTTTTCCAAAAACCCTTATTTTATCTATACTTTATTATGAACATATTCATATATACACTAGTAAAATGTTTCTTTTAGCATACAATACTATCTTAGGAAATTATAACTAAAAGATTGACCTATAGATAGTAGACTATGGCTAAAAATCCTTCTTCTTCTGAGACTGGGAACCCTGTAAGAGAATGCCCACTATTCGAGGGATGGCCGAATGGTTTAAACAATACATCATATACATAGGACAAGTCCCTGTTCCCCAACAGACTGCACTGATAGCACCCATTACCGTGCTCGCCAAGGCAGCACCCATCCTACTAATTTTCCAAATATATGTAAGGATTTATGACTATGGAAAGAAGAGTATATTTTGGAAAGGAAAGCTTTATGGAGACTAAGGCATGGATAAATGACTATGAAAGGATATTTTGGGAGATTGGTTGAGAGGATCAAGTGAAGCAGAGAATGACGGCTTGGCACCTTAAAGGATAGGACTTAGATTGGTGGAATGTGGTGGTTGGAGAGGATGTTGGTATGGTCATCACTTAGGATGAGGAATCAAGAACCGATTTGAAACTAGGTTTATGTCAAGAGCAAAAGTGAGCTTGCAATTAGAGAAATTTATACAGCTTAGGCAGGTAGACTCCACTCTAAAGGAGTATATTAGTAAGTTTATAGAATTAGCCAAGTTCAGAATGAATTTGATTGATACACCCATGAGGAAGGCCACAAATTTTGTCAAAGGCCTGAAATTCAAACTTAGGGAATGGTTGTTGACTAAGATACCACTTGGAGCTACCTACAAGATACTTGTTGAGATGGCTTTACTGTAGACGATGAATACGCAGGAGAAAGAAATGGAGAAGGAGAAGGTTGGACTCGCACAGAATCAAGGAGGGCCAAGAAAGGAAATTTGTGGGCTAATAAGAAGTCAAGAGAGAAATTTAAGAAAGAAGCTAAAGTGGGTAATAGTTGCCAAAAGAAAGGACACCTCGCAAAGGATTGTAGACTAAATCTATTGAAGAAAGCTTTTAAGGAGAAGTGTTACCATTGCCAAAGGGAAGGGCATTTCAAAAATCAGTGTCCAAAGATGATGAAGGAAGGGCAGAGTGGGCAAGCCTACGCTATTGAGGCAGCCCTTATTTTGAGTGGACCACCCCCTAGAGACTAAGGGAAGACAGCTATGGAAGGTATAACTCTTATTTTAGGAAATAAAATTCGTACTATATTTGACTCCGGAGCATCGCATTCATTCATAGCTAGGAATGTTATTAACTCCTTAAACCTTCAAACCCAAACTGTCACCCACCCAGTAGTAATTTTAAATCCTATTTTGGGGACAATATAGCTTTTCTTAATTTGCTAAGACCTAGTGTTAGACATATGTAACATTGATTTCATATGCAATGCGTACGTTCTAAATTTCGAAGGGTATGGACTTATTTTGGGTATGGATTGGTTGTCGCACTATGGGGCAGTCTTAGACTGCGATAAGAAGGTGTATGGCTCAAGAGTTCTAAAGGATGAAACCTAGATATTCATTGTACACCCCTAAAATTTAGTCGAGTTAAGTTACTTATACTCAGTGAATCTATTGCAAAATGAACTTTCATCCATACCAGTAGTTTGAGAATTCTCTATGCCTTTGAGAAGTTTCAGGCCTTCCACCGAAGGTTGAGTTTAGGATTGATCTTGAGAAGGACGATAAACCAGTTTCTCTGCCGTTAAGACACATTTCCCCTAAGGAAACATGAGAATTGGATAGGCAGATCTCGAAGCTACTATAGAAAGGATTCTTTCGACGAAGTATCTCGGAATGGGGAGCCCGTATTGTCTTTGCCACTAAGGCGATGGCTCATTGAGGCTTTGTGTTGATTATAGGGAACTCAATTGACGAAGAAGAATAGGCATCCCTTACCTAGGATAAATGATTTGTTTGATCAACTTGTGAGAGCCAAAGTCTTCTCCCGGTTGGACTTAGCAACTAGATTTCATCAGCTAAGGATCACAAAGGATAACAAACCAAAGACTGCATTTTGCCCATTAGATGGACTCTATGAGTGGGAAGTGATGCCTTTTGGATGGAGAAATGCCCTCGCATACTTTGTAGATTTGATGAGTAGAGTATTTAGGGGATGGTTAAACAAATTTGTAGCAGTTTTTATAGATGAAACCTTGGTATTTTCCAAAAGTAAATCTAAGCATGAAAGTCCCTTAAGGGAGATGTTAGGAACCTTGAGAAGGCACCAACTTAAAGCCAAATTCTCAAAATGCCACTTTTGGAAGAAAGAAGTGAGATTTCTTGGGTATATTCTTTCGAAACATGGATTAGCTTTGGACCTTGCAAAAGTCGAAGCTATTCAGAATTGGTAGACTCCAAAGAATACCACAGAGGTTAGAAGTTTTCAAGGGTTAGCAGGCTATTGTAGGAAATTCATAAAAGATTTTGCAAAGATAGCAGTTCTTCTAACCCGTTTGACGAAAAATAATTTAGTCTTTGCTTGGGATGAAAATGCACGGAAGCGATTGGGAAGCTAAAGGAACTATTGATAAGTGCACCAGTACTGTCATCCCCAATGGAACGAAGCTTTTTACAGTTTATATAGATGCATGTGGCACAGGATTGAGAGTAGTTCTTATGCAAGAGGGAAGAGTGATAGCATATGCTAGCATGCAACTAAAGGACTATGAGAAGAGAAACCTAGTGCTTGACTTAGAGTTGACAGCCATTGTTTTTGCCTTAAGGATATGGAGGCGCTATCTTTTGGTGGAAAGGTTTGAATTTTTTACTGACCATAAATCACTCAAGTATCTATTTTTCCACAAAGACTTAAATCTTAGGCAGCAGAGATAGATGGATTTTATATCATCCTATGAATTTGGGATACAGTATACCCCCAAAAAAAGGAACGTCGTCGCCGACGCCCTTAGCCGGAGGCATGCTACCATGTGTGCTATATATGAGTGGAGGCAGTTAGAGTTCCTCTCGAATTTCAACTTCCAACTACCAATAGAATCTACTGAAAACTATTTGGCAGTAATGGAGGCTAGATCAGTGTTGATGAACCTGTATTGGACTTGAGCATAATAAAGACGAAGGGATAGTAGATACCTTGGATAAGCTAAGGAGAGGAGAACAATTTCCCCACATCAGTAGATAAGCAATTGATAAAAATGGATGTTTGAGGAGAGATGGACGCCTCTGCATCCTAAGGATTGATAGTATATTAGAGGAGTGCTTACTGAGCGTCACCATTTAAGAATGACTATGCTCCCCGGAGGAGATAAGGTGTATAGGGATATGAAATGGATTTTCTATTAGCCAAGGATGAAGAAGAAAGTAACTGAATTTGTTTCTAGGTTTTTGGCGTGCCAAATAATTAAAATTAAGCAATGGAATCCAGGAGGATTGTTATTGCCATTAGAAATCCTGACTTGGAAATGGGAACACATATCAATGGACTTTATAGATAGCTTGCTTAGGAGTCAAAGAAACAACGAAGCAATTTTGGTCATAGTGGATAGACTCGCAAAAAGCACCCATTTTATTCTCGTTATGAACAATAGGACCGAAGCTTCTTTAACCCAAATTTATATTAAGGAAGCGATTTGACTTCAAGGAATTCCAGTCGGCATCGTTAGTGATAGGGACCCCTTAATTTCTAGCGAGTTTTGAAGGAGTTTGCATACAACTTTGAGACCATCACTGAATCTTAGTACAGCTTACCACCCGCAAACAGATGGATAAACGGAAAGAGTAAATAGAATCTTAGAGGACATGTTGAGAGCATGAATCATGGACTTCGGATGACATTGGGGGTAGCACCTACCTTTATGGAATTTGCTTATAATAATAGTATCAATCAACGATTGGTATGGCACCCTTTGAACCGCTTTATGGGAGGCCATGCAAATCGCCTAACTATTGGTGGGAAACAACGAACAAAATTTAACTCAGATCGGATTTGATTTGTGAAACTTCGATGAAGGTAGAGTTTATTAGGTAGTGAATGAAGGCAGCACAAGATCGCTAGAAATTCTACACGGATAAGAGAAGGAAAGAATTGGAGTTCAAGGTTGAAGACATGGTGTTTATCAAAGTCTCCCTTCTTAGGAAAATCATGAGATTTATAAAATCGAGAAAGTTGGCTCCAAGATTTGTTGGGCCTTTTCGAGTTGTGAAAAGAATAGGAAGACTGGCTTACTGTGTGGAGATACCCGACAGATTAGTAGGATTCCACATCGTTTTTCACATTTCACACTTGAGGAAATGCCTTCATGATACAGCTATTATGGTAAAGTCTGATCAATTGGGGGATACTGAGACAGTGACAATAGCATCCCGTGCCACCGCATGCATTGTGGAGCACGGAACTAGAAAGCTCCATAACAAAAAATTTAACTTGGTATGAGTACAATAAGATATAACCCGTGGAAAGCACATGGGAGATCGAAGAAAAGATGAGGATCTCTCACCGCGACTTTTCGCTGGTAACTTTTTCTCTCCAAAATTAGATTTTTGGTTGCATCGTGATTGCTAGATTGGATGGTAGGAGATGACTGCTGCACTTTTCAGCATTACTTTGCACTTATATAGAAATTTTCATGCATGTTTAGGGTGCTTTACATACATACTTATATGTCACGGTTACACACTCACGCTAGGGTTGAGCTCATGTATAATATGTATGCAATACATAATCAAATTGCACTTTTGGATGAGTAGATGGATGTGTAGACAACTTGATTGTATAACATGGATGCTTAGTACATGTTATGTTGTTCGCCCCTTGAAAAAGATTTCGGGCACGAAATCCTTTCTAAGGGGAAGAATGTAACACCTCGTAAAATCATCCTAAACAAATTGGATAAATTAAATTAAATAATATAGGGATAAAATGGAAATTTTGCAAAATTTGGTATTTGGACGCGAAAGTTTTGCCGTTGCTTTCGTGGCAAAATTCTGGTCAGTTTCCATATATAATATGTTGAAAACGGAGTTCAAACGGAAACGTTATGGACGTTTGAAGTTTTCGAATTTAAAATAATTTAAATAGAATTCAGATTCAAATGAATAATTAATTTTAAAATTTGAAATTCAAAAGTTAACAGTAGATAGACTTGGGGATTAAGTAAATGCGTTAAAATCAATGTTAACGTTAAATACTAATTAAGGAATAAAATAATTAAAAACCAACAACAAATAATTCTTCCCAAAATACAACGAAGCGGTCGACCGATGGGAAGCGACGGTCGACCGGTCATGAATGGCAGCTAGGGTTTTTTGTGTACAATGAGCATCCGAATTTTTATATTATTAAGCTGACTTATATCTGATGGTTCTGATACATTTCAACCACTATAAATAAGACCCTAGATCCCTCACTTTTATTCATACAATATTTTTGGAACATTAGCGAAGCTTTGTCAGTTCGTCTCTTCGATATTCAAAAAAACTCCACTAGGGTTTCAGGTAAGAAATATTATAATCCATCTTTGTCTATTATTTATTTTCTCAACTTCTTCTCCTCTAAACCTTTAGTTTTCTAAATCTAACATATATACAAATCCCATGCTGTATATATGTATAAAAAAGAAGAGATCTGATAAAGATTGTCAAAGGTGTGTTAAATCCAAGGAGGCAAGACTATGGCTATAATGTGAGTGGAAATCTTAGTTTTTCTATTTTAGTAAATAATTAGTTTAATTTGGGTTTGTCTATGCCTTGGGGAGTTTTGCTTTGTGAAAACATCATATTATTAACCCTCAAAACCTCTTCAATGCAAAATGTCAATTCTATGTTGAAGTCTCAAATTTGTTTATGTCAAAATAATGGGAATAGTGTAGATTTGCAGTTTTGATAATTTTACCTTCTATTCCACTCCTTATTCTTTTCTTTGAATGTGGTTAAAGAATTTTGATTAACGAATAGTGTGTAAGGTACAAATTTATTCGTAGTTTGCATTGCTTATTCCTATAAATTAAATAAAAATCCCTTTGTTTGTTTTTATGTGGAAAAAGGAGTTGAATAGAGCATAAAAACTAGAATAGTAAGTTTCTATTATCAACAAGGTTTTAAATCTCCCAGAGATCAGCCGAGATGAAAATCCGAGATATTAGCCAAAATCCAAGATTTGGCAGCTTGGTTAGTTATAAGTCTTTTAAATATCGCCCGAGACAGCCGAGATATTTGCCCGAGATATTGGCCAAAATCCGAGATTTGAAACCTTGATTATCAATATATTCCATTATTTTTATGTAATGAGTTGAGTTTAAATTTTTATTGTATACAAGTCTATTGATTGGAATCTTTGGATACAAACATTGGAATTTTAGTATTTTTGATAATATAGAATGGGACTTGTTTAATTGTTTAAAGAGTTGACATTTAAACGTTAGTTTAGGGTGTAAACTCTACACAATTAGAAATTACTAGACACCTATCTATAAACTTACACACACACACACAGATATATATATATATGCATAATTAACGTATAATTATAAGTATAATTGCATAGTTAAATAGGTTAATGATTCTATTAAAACCCATTTAGGAAGGTAATTAATGTTAAAGGCGAAATAAGAGAGATTTCTTATAAGGTTTTGATTTTGAAAACGCTGAGGTGTTTGATAATATATGTAGAGTGTGATATAGATTAAGACTAAGTTATAGGGATGCAAGGTCAGCCAAAAGCGTATGAAAGTCTGTCCATCTAATCTGGCTACCAATAGTGCGACTTTGGGGCTGATGTGAGACATCACCTATAATAAATGACTACGATGACGCGAGGTTAATCCCAAATTCTATATGGTAAATTTGCCCAGCTAATCTTGCTACCAGTACCTACGGATAGTCGGGCTAATGTGAGACGTCATCATGGGGTACGGTTTATAATACAAAGGACTTGCTTCAAAGATTGAAGGTGTTAAGTGATTGTGTGAGAGCCCGCCTCTTCTCTATGTAGGAAGTAGTACATGGTCGAGGTTATAGGTTAGGCACAATAAAGGATATCTCGAGAAAGGGCCCGCATCAATAGGAAGTATTAAGTGTTGAAGAGATTCCATGCAATGTTAGCTAGATAGTTACTAGTGAGGAGACTGCCTTGGGACTATAGGTAGTAAATGACGTGGACCTGCCTAAAATTAGGTATTAAATGGTCAGAGTCTACCTGATTCCCATTTAAAGGTATTAAGTGACTTGAGTACTATCTCTTACATTGATAGGACATTCTAAATAATAGATATGGGTTATCAAGTTGATAGCCAGGTTGCCACGGGCTTATATTTGGAAAGCCTTTTATTTAAGTTTGAGAAAAGCCTTTGAGTAGACTTACGTTGTAGGTAGAAATGTAAGACATATTCCTATTTGAATTATACTACCCAAGTACTAATATAGTAAGGCTCGAGATTTTTATTCACCAGATATATGTTGTTTTGACTCCCTCCTCATTACAACACAAGTTAGGAAGGACAATGCTGAAGGCGTAGACGTTGATGAGGCTTGTGGTAGTAGACTATCTATTTACTTGTTATTTTCTATTGTTTTTATATACATATGAAATAAAAACAATGTTATAATTTTGGAATATTGCAGATATGTACGGTTATTGTTGGGTTCAGACATTATGGATATTTTGTTATGGTTTCAAATTACAATTTGAATAAAATTGGTGTTGTTGTTATTATTATATTTTATACTTCCGATGTGAGACTCTGAATGTGTAGATAGATAGCTCTGTATTATTCTTTTTACTAACCAATAGCTAACTTTGAGATGGTTCTAAGTTTCAATGGGCCTTTATTGGGTCGGAATTGAGGTCCATTTCAGGGCGCGTTGTTATAATGTCCTACTTCCAACGCAAATCCATCGAGCGCACAATCCTCTAATAGGTTACAAAGTGTGCAGTAGATATTTGTGCTTAGGCAGCGTTGTGCCGACTTAAATCCTTTCTTGCGTATATTTCTCCAGGAGCTTGGGCTTGCTCCAACCCAAGTCCATATCGACGGGTATGCCTTGTTGAGCTCCGTATACGTCTTGTTCATGAACCAATTCCAACGACCCCTAAACTTCAGAGAGTTAACACACATCTTGAGCTTCAAACAATGGTGTGAATCTCCATTTTATATGATCATCGAGGCCTAGTGCTGTTTTAAGGTCATCGAAGTGCTTCACAATAAATATTCATACTTTAAGAACGAATACTTTCTTGTCCGATGTCCATATGGCTTTAATAGGTCTTAGCTTTGCGGTAGTAAGATCCTTTCCCTTTCTTACTTCTTCCTGCTTCAACTTTCATCTTCCTAATATTTAACTTATTATCTCCTTCCTTCATAGATTTTGTTGCTCGAGACACAAGCGCAGAGTATTCCAAAACTCTCAAGATCATCCCCATCTGACTTTGATCTACCACTATCTTCCAACGAATGAGAACCTCCGCCAGTGTAACCTTCTTTATCCCAATCGCTTCGTCGTTCCTGCTGAAACTCCATCGAGTAACTCCAGAATGCTAACTAGGTCTTCTGCCCCCACTCATAATTCTGGTGATGACATCTAAGGGTGCACTGAAGTTTCATCCAGTACAGCAAATGTTGATGAGCCAGTTGATAAAGCAGCAGAAGAGCATATTGTCAATGAAGTTCAAGAAAAAAGAGAAGAGAGAATCGAGATTGAAACAATTTGAGAGGAAGAAGATAAGGGAGAAAGAAGAGAAGAAGAAGAAGATAACGAAGAAGAAGACAACAACAAAGGAAGTGATGGTGATGACAACATTGACCAAGAGGGAGATGAGTCGTACGAAGAGACATCTCTCGAAGGTCTTGAACTTCTTGTTTTGCCTCATCCAAAGCATATCGTTATCAAGACTCCAAAGCAAACTACAAAACCAAGCAGGGTGCCATTAGCTTAAGCGACTCCTCTGGCTGGTTCTTCAGATGACATATTTGGCTCATTGAGTGATTTCGATATTCCAATTGCAGATCTCCTTAAGGAGGGCTCTCTGGGCTTCAGCTTCCCGTCTGAGGGTATCTTAGCCGAAGGAGGCATGACACCATCCTTATCTCCTTCCAAACATGGTCCATAGAGTACTTAGGGGGACAACGACACTCTATGCACTTTTAGGATCATGAATACACAAGCCTTGCATTTGCACGTATTTCGATATTCCAAAACTGATACAATCTTTTCTTCCATTTCTGGTATAATGGATAGAGATCGATTCAGTAATCTCCAGTATGTTATTTTTAAAGAGAGGAAGTGCACTCTCGATCCATATCCACCTCATTCCAGCTGTCGCAAAAAGCGAGAGACTGAAGAAGAAAGAGCCCGCAGAAAAGATCTTGAGGTAGAAAGTGCTAGAAGGAAGAGACGGACCAAGAAAGGCTCTCTTACTATCATAATAAAAGGCACACAGATTCTCAAGATCGCCACGGTTCGTCTTTCAACGTTTCTCCGCCTCGACCTCAACCTTAGCTTCCTTCATAGCAATAGACTTTGGCTTCCCTTTCACTTGCTACTATCGTTCATCCTCGATCTAAAGGAATCACTACTCCTCCAACTCTTCCTCCAGCCTTTCTAGCTGCATGTAAGCCACCTTCTATGATATCTTCTCAACCAGAGTCATGTTTGACCGTGAAATCAAAAAAATCCTAAAGAAGAAGCGAACTCCAAGGTCAGGTAGGTCCAGGAGCTTGTTGATGAACATCCAATCGTTTGAATCTAAAAAGAAGACTTATAACGGTGTTATAGAAGGGTACAAAGTGGATTTGGATAAGATTAGGAAAGAGAGAGATGTGGCTTTGAAATACGATTCAAAGTCCAAAAGCTTGATGGAGGAGATGAAGAGAGCCCATAACCAAGCTGAGATTGTAATAGAAGATCTATTAAAGACTACTCATGAAGAAAACACGGCTCTCAAGACACAGCTTGCTAATAAGGACTTTGCCCTTACCGCAAAGGATGAAACTATTCTGGTCAAGGATAAAACTATATTGGACTAGGTAGATGAAATCCAAATGACTCATAGTGAAGTGCCTTTTTTACTAACGTTTTCCCCCCACCCCCCCCCCCTCCAAACGCCCCTTGGTTGTGATCATCATAACTACACTCATCAGTTTACATGAGGATATTCCCAGCCTCATCCTTGGTTACACACCTAAGCAAGGGAGTAGAGAATCTTATCCTATAAAGTACTCCTTCTTGCATCATGAACTGTGGTGCTTTTCAAAAGAGTTTCTTCCATTCATTCCTTTCTCTCGGAAGTATCCCCTTCAGTAAATAATCCTTGATTAGGGTCATCTATGACTCCTCTTCCTCTACGGTCTCAAAAATCGACTCGATATCCAACCGATCGATGCATTCTCCTCTTTGGAGATGTGCATAACCGTGTAATGCTCTATATCATTCAATAGTTCTGGTGCCTTTGTCAGATAAGGAGCAAGTCTTGAACCCTTAGCCTAATATTCCTTCCTCACTTGACAAACCACCAACTGGGAATCATTGAACATATGCAATGTCCTTATTCCCATCTCATTAACTATCCTTAGCCATGCTATCAATACCTCGTACTCAGCCTCATTGTTAGTTGGGGGAATACCAATATTAATGCATAACGAATTGATCATCCTTTTGAAGTTATAAGTACTACTCCTGCACCTGTACTATGTTCATTCGAATCTCCGTCCATGGCTAGTTTCTAATGAGAAAGTGTGACCATATTAGCTTCCTCTTCACCATCCTGTATGGTAAACTTAGCAGTGAAGTCCGCCAACGCCTATTCGTTTATCACTCTCCTCGAATGGTAAGTGATATCATACTAACTTAATTCAATATTTCGTTTCAGCAACCTTCTCAAAGTCTCAAGTCGGTACAACACCTGATTCAAAGGTTGATCCGTTAACACCTTAATTAGATGGGCTTGAAAATATAGTCACAGCTTCCTTGATGCTATTAGCAAGAAATAAGCAAGTTTCTCCAACTTTAGGTAATTCTTTTTAGCTCCAGTAAATCGCTCGCTAATGCAATAAACTAGCCTTTGAATCCTTGCTCCTCATGCACTAAGGTTGTGCTCTGTGCATGAGCAGACCCGCTAAATAAATAAAAAAATCATCCTTGTCCAATGGTTTAGACAGAAATGATGTTGTCTCCATATGCTTTAGTAACTCCTTGAAGGCATTCTCACACTCTCTCGTCCATTCAAAATTCTTCTTTCCCTTTTTGAGGTCATCAAAGAATGGAATGCACTTATCTGTTGCCTCTGAGATGAATCGACTCAACGTGGCAACCTTCCCATTCAAACTTTGTAATCCCCTCTTCGTGGCTGGGGCAGTTACGTTTCTCAAGGCGTTAATCTGCTCTAGATGGCCTCAATGCCTCTCACATTCATGAAAATCCTAGAAACTTCCCCAATACAACCCCAAAATAACATTTCAATGGATTTAGCTTCATTCCGTATTTCCACAATACTTTGAACATCTTCAAAAGATCGTCCAAGTGGTTCCTTGATAGTCATGAATTCACAAGCATATTGTCCATGTATACCTCCAATGTCCATCTGATTTGACTCCTGAACATAGAAGTCACCAATCCTTAGTATGTTGCTCCTGCGTTCTTAAAACTGAACAACATCACCTAATAACAGTACAATATCAAATCCATTATAAAGTTGATGTGTTCCTGATTCAGTACATGCATTAGTATCTGGTTATAGCCTGAATAAGCGTCCATAAATGAGAGCAACTCATGTCCTGCAATCCTGTCTACCAATTGATCAATCCTTTACAAAAGGAAGCTATCATTTAGGGATGCTTTATTCAAATATAGTAATCAATACATGTCCCCCATTTTCCGTTTGATTTGTTGACCAGCATGGAGTTCGATACCCATTCAGGGTACAAAGCACCATGGATAAAGTCGTTGCCATCAACTTATCTACTTCCTCCTTCAACGAAGTGGATCACTTCGAACCCAGACTGCGTCTCTTTTGCGTTACTAGTGGGAATCTTGGATCCATGTTCAAATCGTGACACTCTATCTCCAGCAAAATCCCACATATATCTGAATACGTCCAAGAAAATACATCCAAATTCCCATAAAGAAAATTAACCGATTCCTTCCTTAATCCAACGTTGTGTTGAGATCCGATCTTGAGAGCTCGAGAGGGATTGTCCTTATTGATCGGAACATTGACTGTCAGCTCAGCTGGTGCCATCCGTGGTTCCTCTGACTTCTTCCTCGGATCCATAGACTTATCGAACCTATTATGGTTCCGAGCTAGGGCTTGGGCTTTAATTTCCATGCTTTTGAAATTTAATGCAGACAGCCCTCTCTACATTCTTGCATTTCTCCCATCGTTTTTCCCCTTTTAAACCAGCGACATAACATTCCCATCCTATGCTTTGGTCTTCTCTAACTGATCCAACCTCGATCTCCTTGGGGAACTTCATCATTAAGCACCAAAGAGCTAGTGCTATCGTAAAATCAACCAGGGCTGGTCAACCTAAAAAGGCGTTGTACGCCGAATATTCATCCACTATAACAAACTTCTAAATTCGCACTACCTTGCGGTCTCCATCACCTAAATCTGTGGATAAGTCAATTGTCCCAGTTGGTTATTTTACCTCACTTGTAAATCCTTGAATCATAGATTTACAGGGCTTAACATTCTTTATGCTGATCTTTATTTGATCTAATTTTTTTTTAAATAGAATATATACAGAACTTCCACTATCCGCCAAGACCTGATGTACCGTAGCCGGGCCAATCACGACCGTTATCACCATGGGATCGAATGTAGGTGCCTCGATCCCATCCGAGTCCCTATTCTTAAATACAGTATACTCGGTTACCATCTTTTGCTGCTTATTCGAAGATCCTTCCTTGATGGTAAAGCAACTCTCACATGGAATGTGCTTCAACGAACTCGCATACCGTTCCATTTCCCTCCACTTTTTTCTACTAGATGAGGTTCTCCTATTATAGTAATTATGACTATTCTTCCATCAGTATACCCGGGCTCTTCTCCGCTAGGTCTAGGATGATTCCCTTGGGCATTCGACCCTTGGGGTCCTGCGTTTTATCCGCCATCCAGTGACTCTCTCACATATTGCTATAATTTCTTCTTTCTATTAATTCCTTGATAAAATCCCTACGATGCCGGCACTCGTTGGTGTTATGTCCATGAGTTTCATGGAAATGGCAATACGCCTAAGCACCACTCTTCCTCGGTCGCCTCCCTCCTAGGCGGCTTTTTATACCTCTCTATGCCTTACGTGGCAAGGTATATATCCTTTAAAGTATAATTTGGTGGCGTATACTCATCTAGCCTCATATTCCTCGAGCGCTTCTTGGCTTCATTTCGCCTACCACTAGAGCCCGGATTCTCTTTTTTGATTATTAGAATTACCAACAACTACTATATTACCAGAACTCTTGCTGGTTTGCTTAATCTCCATGTTACTTTGAATAACCTTCTTTGACTGTCCACCCTCAATCTTTCTAGCTGCCTAACTTGCTTCTTCCAAATACAAGAATTGATCAGTTTTCCCGTGGAACTCTTCATAGTCGTTGACTGCTTCATCTTCAGCCATTTTCTAAAGTCAGTGTCTGGATGTATGCCTCGAACCAATGCCCTGAACACCAAATCTTCCTTCGGATTATTAACTTATGTTACTGAAATATAAAACCAATTCAATAACCTCTTTAATGACTCTTGAGATCCTTGTGAAAGGCTCGACAACGACATCATGTCCTTAGGCCAAGTAGTGTAAAGCCTAAACTTCTCTAAAAACTTCTTCACCAATTCATCAAATGTTGATATGGATTTCGGTGTGATCCGAGTAAACCACATTAACGCCACGCCTTCAAGGAAAATAGGAAAATGTTACATCGAACCCGTCTGTTGCTCTAGCACCATTCATATTTAAACAAGTGTTGCTTGGGATCGATAGTCCCATTATACAATGGCATTGTTGGCATCATAAACCTCCTACGATACTCCTCCCTCAGAATATTATCTGTGAATGGAGTTCTACTTGGTGAAAAACCCCAATCCTCATTTTTCCTTTGTTTATTTTCTTCCACCAATCAATTAACCATATCCGATAATACTACTCACTCGCATGGAACTCCGAAGTTCGACTATCAAAGGCTACGCCAAGTGTTTGACTCAGAAAACAATCTCAGTTTGCTCATTAAAGTCTAGATTCTCCCGTCTTTAGTAAAACCACTCCTTTAGGTCTTTTCTGATGCCTAATTGGCTCCGTAGCGGTTGTGTGTACACTAGCATCTCGAACATCAACATCGAGTTCATAACCATCACCATCATGTTGTAGATCATCCTCAAAATCAGACAAGTCAATAGCCTTAGCTCCTTGCCTCTTTAAGGGTCTTAGATTCATGTCAGTATTGACCCGATTCTGATCGGTACCAATCTAAATCCCTTTAGAGGGAGCTATCCTACGTCCTCCAGCAACCATCCTTACTGCTCCAGTAGCCTTTTCCTTATGCTTTCGTTTTCCATCTCTTCTACTCAGACCAGAAGTAGATGAGTTCTCCTCTTCAGATCTAGTAGGTGAAGTCTCCCTCTTACTCCTCCTAGTTCTTTGTGACTATTGGGTCAGCAAAGCTATGCTAGCATCCATCTTTTCCAATAGAGCCTGCTGACTATCAACCATTTCTGATTCATCTCCCACATCATCTTATCAAACTCCATCATCTCCTCAGGGGCAGATGGTCTTGCTAATTCTACTGTTATTTGGTTGCTAACCTCTATATGATTAGAAGCTCCTTCATCTGCACCAGCTACCGCTCTACATCTGCCTGACTTCATTTATGGTGTCTTTGATTCCAGTATGCAAATCCTTTAAATCTTTTGATGAAAACCTTCTAGATCTATCCTCTGGACACTCCAATCCACAAAAGATATCTAGATTTACACCTGAGAATTGCCTTTCTTAGTGAAAGCACCAAAATGTTGAGCCTAGAGATGGCACAACACCCAAAAATGAATTAAAAGCAAGATACCTAGCAAGAACAATCAATATAACGACGAGAACACCAAAGTTTTTAAAGTGGTGCAGCAAATTCAAGGCCGCATCCACTGTATTACTACAGATTATGGATTATAGTCACAAGTAAAATGGTTTGGCAAGCCTAGCAACCTAGAATAGCCAAGATTAATTTCCTTAGTGGCTAGGGTTGAGGAGAGATAGAAGATGAAGAAAACAAAGTGCCAAAGGTCCTTTTCTAGTTGCCATAGGTGATGTATTTATAGGGAAATCGTACAGCAGAATCGCCAGATCTCAAATTACCAAGTCTAACTTTAGATCTGAAAAAGCAGGAGAGGAAGACAAGTCCCGGATCAATAAATTCATCTCTGTACCGATCACTTCTGATTGGCACCGACTTGATTCTTTGATGGGGTGCGGCCTATCTTCTTTCATTGGGTCTTCTATCTTTGATCCATCGAGCCATGAGTACTTTCCTTAGAAGTTGTATCATTTTCGAGAAGTTCTAATATATCCAGTACTTCTCTTTTTTCCTTTCGTACTTCCTTGGATTTTTTTCACTTATTCCTTCAGAAATACACCTGGAGATGATCACTCGAGCTAGCCATCCACATGCCATAACTCCAGATACCTCTAGGGGACATAAATACTGATCGGTACCGACCAGAAAGTGGTCGGTTTCGAGTACTCTCCTTACCTCTAACCTTGCTCCAAATCCTTGAGTCTGTTCCTTTTGTCCTTCAAAGCATGTTTCTAAATCCATGAATCATGCCGTATTCGTCCTAATGTTTAGATTCGTTTGAAAGCATGCTTGGTTAAAAAGTGGGTAACAGTTATCTTTGGAGTTTACTTGATTCAGATGCATAAAATCTATTTCTATGCTTCGTATAATCTGATGAACCTGTTGCACTTTGATATGTGGTTTGTTCCTAGTTTATTTGATTATATTATTGTCTCTCTTATTTTAAATCTATGTTGTTATTATATTTTGTCTATGCATTATGAGATGTTCTATAGGTCGTATGATTGCTTTATCATACTTTACCCTTGACTGCTTCCCTCCATTGGTAGGGTACCGATGCAGCACACTCATGTTATCACATATTTGATTATTTGGGTACCAGAGGTGGAGTAGGATCGTCACACGTGGTATCGGGGCTTTGGTTGAGTGGTCTTAGGCTTAGGTCAATCGCTAGAGTCTAAGTTGATATTAGGAACCCTTAGAGATAGGTTAGGAGATATCGCCTTAGAATGGATCGAGTGATATATAAGAGAGTGTGCTTATTATATATTTAGAGTTATGCAGGATGAACCACCAACAAAACCACCTGATCCCTATACATCGGATCATCCGACCATTGCAGCGACATCTTCAACATTAGTACTAACTCTGCAAGCAAATTTAGGAGCAAAGAAAATATAGTCTCGCTCTTGGGTAGATGCAGTCAAAGAAGTTGAAATAGGGTTTTTTAAGAAAAGGATACCTATTTACAATTCTATGCACTAATTTAGCAAACTAGAAAGTTTATTGTCTGCATGTTGAATTCGGTAATTAGTGATATAGAAGTCAAATGGGCTACCATGATTATTGTATATGTAATGGGGAGAAGGCCTATATATGATCAATTCAAGAAATTTGTGCAGAATGTAATGAAATCAGAGACATAATACAACGTCTACTGTAGTGCTAATGGATATGAATAATGATGATTGCAACAAAGTTATTAAAGGAGGACCATACACATTCAATTCAATGATTGTTGTTCTTAAATAGTTGAGATTAGATATGAGGTTATCCAAAGAATACTTCTGCTCTATTCCTATTTGGATTAGGCTAAAGGACTTAAACTTATCTTACTAGAATATAGAGGGTGTAATTCGAATTGCAAGTTCTCTTGGTAACCATATTAAGATGGACAATGATACTGCAAAGGATCTTGAAAGGTGAAATGAGTAAATTTCAAAAAACATTATTATTTGGACCTTGACAGGTTTATGCAATCTATTAACTAGCAGTAGATCCAATCTACTTGTTAAAACAAAAATCATATTTTACTTTAAAATATTTTGTTTCCATTTAACTAATCACATTAATTAAGTTTATTTAACGATTATTTTGAATATGTCTAATATATTCATACACTAACATGGTAGCATAATAATAAATGAGCATCTTTATATATGTATACACATATAGATACTGAGATTTATATTTGTTGTATATACATATATATTATACTAACATATACATATGATAAATTAACATGCATATTAGGAATATAAATTCCTAAGTACATTTTCTTAAATATACTACAATGTATGTATATGGTTTGCATACATATTAATAGTACCACACACGCACATATGTGCACGCACACATGCACGTACATATATATAGTTTAGATATATATATATATATATGCATAATATATATATATGTGTGTGTAATATATATATATATATATAAATATAAATCCATGTTATTATAAAATTAACTTCACGAAAAATATGTAAATGAGAGAGACAACTCTCATTAATTACCTTTCGGATGCCAAATCAAATAATCTTCAAATCCCATTCAAATCTACAATAGATCTAATTTGTTGTATACCATATGTGTATTGTATATCAAATCATATATATATGCATAAAATTTAAGATTCAAATCATAGCCAAAATAAAGGATTGTTCATGTATAAGGTAATTAAAATTTAGTAAACTAAGTATATTTTAAATAATTTTACGTTATAAATAAATTATATATATTAAAATGTAAACATGGCAAAAAAATTAAATTATATATATAAACAAATTTAGATGTACAAAATTTTCACATTTTGTATCATAACCTAAATAAATAATTAACTATATATATACATAAAATTTGACATTAAATAAAATATAATTTGAATAAAATCATTAAAAAGATTAACATAAATCAACACAAAAGTATAAAACAAATTTTATTACAGATATATATATATATATTATAATTTTAAATCAATTCAAAATCAATGGTAATAAAATATATTACATACATGAACATTAGTCATGGGTGAGTATATATGAATATGTAACATAAAATATGAATTGTACCTAATCAGATCTGGTCTTTCTTGATACCTCGATTTGAGAATTAACTCCATGATTACTTGAATCGCCACTATGTTGCGACGATTGAATGAACCACCATGATTTTATTTTGTTTGATGTTATTAGGGGCAGAAATTAATTTCGACCAAGGGAAGGATGAAGGAGATGGTGGCCATGAATGATAGGAGAGAAAGAAAGGAAAATATAAAGTAGAATTAATAAGGAGTCTTTATTTTTATAGAGAGAATGAAAAACTTTCCTATTGCTCACTTTAAAACCTTCCCTTTAATTCTCTATTAAATCTAAATCAAATATCTAGACCATTCATTTCCTCCTACGGTCGGCCACACATAATGTCTTATATGTACAAAAGCATCCTAAAACCTCTTAAGTATTAAATATATTTAAAGCTTGTTTAAATCTATATCGATATCGTATACTGATATGTACATATATAACTTTCATATACATGTCCAAATAATAACTAGTGGCACCCAAAACATTTCTAGGGGTTACCCCAACTACTAATAACATCTCAAACGTCAAATACATTAATAATTAATATTTTTTTAATATTAATTAATTTAATTAATATGTAATACTACAAACTAATTAAATCATATGGTATTTCAGAGAATTCACAAATACGGCTGTGTAGCTCATAGATGTGAATTCAGTCAGTGACTAATATAGAATAATTCAAATATTAAAGTTCATATGTCACCTTAGCTAGTTGTGTGACAATTTGGCTGAGTTCATCGCTTACAAATATTTTAAGTAAAATCATATTTTACATAATCTTAAGCGATACCAATAGTAAACATAATTCACATGCGTTCCCTTCGCCAACACTATATCACTTTGGGAGAAATGGAGTCTGGTATTGGTAAAAACTCCAACATTATCCACATTCGACTTGATCAGTCCATAAACAAAAACTTTGATTCAGTAATAATATTTATTATTAAATGTTCTACTCTGGCCAGAGATTTGACTTTGAGTTGACTATAGTTAGTCAAATCAGATTTATATATTAATAAAGTACTTATGATTTACTGTTTTTATAGAAAAATTAGCTTATAAAATGTTATACTTAGCTAATAGAATTTAAATTAATATCCTTCCAAATTTTTTTCAAACAATGTATATTTCGGTCAAACATATATATATAATTTAAAAAAAAAATCTTCCATTCGTTGTAGCTACAAATTTATTTATTTATTTTGATTAAGCTAAAATTATTTAATTTTTGATTCTAACGTATATATATATAATATAACGAAAATAATATTTTGATTAAATAAGTATACATATTATATATAATAATTTTACAATAAACAAAATTATTTTAATTATTTTTACATATAATTATATTTGTACATAAATATATTATTTTAATATAAACATTATTATAAATATTTAACGGTTGAATTATATACATAGGATATTTCATATATTCTATTATGTATGTATGTATGTATGAATAAAGTATAATGCAGGGACTTGTTGACCGTAGGACAAAGCGACCAACTCTCCCATGAACCTTAGTCAAGTTATATTTTTTTTTTATGATTTCCATATTGTGAATATGGATATCATAAACTATTAAATATATTAATTAATAATAAATAAAAATTATTTAAACATTAACAACATATAAATATTTTACTTAATAAAATTAACTTACAATATTAAAATCATCTTTTGTTAATCAAAAATACTAAACTTTATTTGGTATAAACAAATATTTATTTATACAAACATAAATAAAAGATCTTGTGTAAATTATTAAAAGGTGAATTACTTGAAATTCATCACTTTTACCCACCACCATTACACCTGATCCAACAAAAATATACGACTTTATATATTATATTTGACCTCATTTGAAAAATTACATTTTAATAGATAGCATTTTAATTAGAATAGTGAATATACTTATACATTATTTTATTTGGGCTTTAAAATCAAAAGACATTTGAAAATAAAGCAAAACATTTTTTATTTTTATTGCCAAATCTACACTAAAATTTTGAATTCACCATTTAGCATTTTTTATGGTAGCATTCATAGTAAAGTGATTTTCTGGTTTTCGACCAAATTTCTTGTTTGGCGTGTTCGATGTTTTGCATGTGAACAGGGGAAAATAAAGTTTTATTCATATGAACAAACAACATTAGGTGCTTTCATCCCTTTAAACTCTTCTCTCTAAGAAATTTTATAACTAGACATAAAAAAACCCTTATTTCAACAATAAGTGTCTAAAACTTATTAAAAGAATAAAGCACATCAAAAATTTATGTTGTGTTTTTAAAATGCGAAAACACAAAACTTAACTTGGTGAAAATTAGATTTATTTCTATGATATGCTTCAAATAGTGTTTGACTTAATAACGAGTTTTGAGTTTCGCATTTTCAATATGTATGTCAAATGGCGTAGGAGTGTAGTGGATAATGGGTTGGGAAATCCTAGTCATTCCAAAAAAAAGGAAAGGAGCAGAGAAGATAATTTCTGATATTTCACAAAATGAGAAAACTAGGAGAGGCCGTTTCTAATTTACATGTTAAAACTATTTCTCAAATTGACCGTTTTCCAACTCTTTTCCTCTCTCACACATTTTAAACAACATGTTGAAACACAAAATACAAAACTCATTTTAAAACTGTTGGGAATTATGATACGATATTCCAAAATGCTTGAAGTAGCAAAAGAGTAGCAATAAAGACGAGACGATGGAACAGAGAAGCGGGAAAGAGACGGTGGAACCACAAGTCGACTCCATTTTGAGCTATTTTCAGCGTGAGGGAAGATTTACCTTTTCAATCGACTGGAAATCACTTCCAAACGGCTGGTAGGTTTTTCCACTCGATTGGATCAACTTTTTCTAGAGAATTTTGGCTACAAATTTCATGAGCAATTTCGCCTTTTTAGGTGTATCTTGGAATTTCCACCATAGATCAATACATATCTTTTATTCAATGATCGAGATTATTGTAGACTTTTATAAATAGGCTTGTATATGTCCAATTGTAATGGGTAAGGAAATGGGTTATTTTATTAGGGTTTTGGGGTCGAGATTTCTTCTTAACTTTTAGGGATTTTCTTTGTAATCTCTTGGATAATTAATAAATTTTGTTTGGAAGAATTTGTTCTATTGTTTTTCTTCACTTCTTATCTCTTCTCAAATTAAATAATGTAGGGACCCTTGGTATCACCTAATAATTGGTATCAGAATCTACTATACAAATTTTTCTGAAGAGAGTTTAGTTACGGAGAATGTAGTGTTGAAAAACTCAATAGGAGAAATTGGGGGTTATGAAATGCAAAGATGGAGAATTTTCTATACCTCCATGATCTTCCTCGACCATTGAAGAACAAATGGAAGAAACCTAGTGGTGTTGTAATCACCTACCTCGAAACCGCCTAATTTTCGATCTAGAAAAGGCCCATCGAACCTTAGATCCATTCCAAAGCAGGCTGTTAGTTAGTAAAATTGATACAACGAGTAATACATAGAGCAATCTACTAATGCTATCAGAATCTCACAACAGAAAGGATAAATAAAATATCAGAAATAGTATAAAAATTCAAATCTCATAACAAAACATAACAACTCGATATCCATAGTATAATATCTCAAAATACGATGACATCAAGTCTGAAATGGGTACATCAAAATAAATAAAAACATAAGTAGATAGATAACAGCTACAAGAGTCCATCTCTACCTTCATCTCCTAGATCTGCATCTTCTTCTCTAACCTGTGTTGTAATAAGGAGGGAGTCAGAACAATAATGTCTGGTGAATGAAATTTCGAGCCTTTCCATAATAGTACTTAGGCAGTATAATTTAGATAAGAATATGTCTTATGCATTCAAACTATATTTCCTATAAATACCTCCGACTGTAAGCCGAAGGCTCTTCCAGTCCAATCCTATAACTTACACTTTCTTAGTCCAACTCTATAACTTACTTTCAACTGTAAGCCCAAGGCCATTTCTAGTCTCATGCATCTACCGTCAATCATGTACTAACAATGTAAGAGAAAGCATGCATGCCACTTAATACCTTTTCAATGGGAATTAGGCAGACTCTGACCATTTAATACCTATATCTTAAGCAGGTCTCCGTCATTTAATACCTAACCTAACCCAAGGCGGACCCCTCTCTATACTATCTAGCTGACATCGCATGGAATCTCATTAGGCCATTTAATACTTCTTTTTGGAACAGGCAACCCTACAATAGCCCCTTAATACCTCAAACTCGAAGCGGACCCTTCCCGAGATTTCCATCTACTATGTCTAAACGTTATCCTCGACCATTTAATGCTTCCTAATTAGGGATAAGGTGGACCCTACGATAGATACCTACCACCCAGATCCCCGAAGTAAGTCCTGCATATTATGACCCGTAAACCAAACTGTGACGTCTCACATTAGTCCGACTATTCATAGGCACGGGTAGCTAGATTAACTGGGTAGACTTACCCTATAGAATTGATACTAACCTCGTGTCCTTCATGGGTACTTATTATATGTGATGTCTCACATAAACCTTAAAGTCACATTGATAGTAGCAACTTAGCTGGGCTGACTTCCGTGCGCTTTTGACTGACCTCGCATCCCTATAACTTAGTCATAATTTACACTTCCCTAATCATACTACCACATACCTCACCACATTCTACTAAGGCTATAAAGAAACATTCTTTATTCCACCACTAATCATAATCATCGTTAACTTCCATCTTATGGGGTTTTAATGTTAATTACTAACCTATTTACTACATAATAAATACGTTATTAATTATGCGTTATTTCTCTATCTCTCTCTCTCTGTGTAGCTAAAATATTCCAAAGCATGTGAAGATCGTGTCCTATATTAATCGTTAAATGTCAAAACTTCCAATTTATACAAGTCTAAATCCATACAGATTAGCTAATATCCTTAGCCTAACAATAGACTTGTATAAGAAAATAGAATCAAACACCAATCTTATTTTATATTAAAGTAGTAGAATCAACATCAGTACAATTTACAATTCAAATCCTTTTACACTCTATTCAACTTCTGCATATAAAATGAAAAAGGATTTAAATTATGGAAATAGCCAATGCAAACTATGAATTGGAAAATTCGTACTTTACACATCATTTCTTAACCTATTTTCTTTTTAAAACCCTTAATCACATTAAAAGAGAAAAGTGAGAAGTGGAATAGAATGTAAAATATTAAAATTGCAATTACTACACAAATTCTGCTATTTTAATATAGAATAATTGAGGTTCCAAAACATAAGAATTGACATTTCACTTTGGGGATTTATTTTTGAAATTTTCATGAACAAAATTCCCCAAGGAATATATCAAATTCAACATATACTATACAATTATTAAAATGAGAAAAACTAAGATTTCCACTTACAGATAATTCCTAGTTTTCTACTTTGGATTAGAATATGTATGCTTTCCTTTTCTCTTTTAAGACCTCTTCCTTTTGAAGTGTACAATAATTGGATTTTATATGAATTAGATTTATAATTTCAGGGATTGGAGTAAAATAGAATTAGAAGTTGAATATTAATATCTAAAATCCCTTACTTAAAGACCTTAAGAAATTTCAGAATCGTGTGGAAGAAAGAGACTGACAGAGCTCCGCTGACGTTCCTAAATAATTTATGAATAAATGTGAGGGGGCTAGCCTCATATTTATAGTGGGTAGAAGGCACCAGAACCGTTGGATATAAGTCGATGTAAAATAACAAAATCCAGGTTATTCCTAGCCGAAAATAATCCTAGCCACCACAACTATACCAACCGACCGCACCTACCTAAGCGGTCGACCACTGTTGATCGACCGGCCCTAAGAAGGCAATTAATCGGTTGCCTTTGGGAAAGTTTAATTCTGCCATTTTAATTATTTATTTAATTCTTTAACTGATTTTAATGTTAACGTTTCTTTTAACATTTACTTAAACCCCAATCCTATTCACTATTAACTTTTAAATTTAAAATACTAATATTAATTAAATTCCATTTAAATTATTTTAAATTAGAAAACTTCAAACATCAATAACTTTTCCGTTCGAGCTCCGATTACAAACTTTATATATGAAAATTAATCAAAAGATCGCATGAACGTAATGGCACAACTTCCATGACCAAATTCTGATATCTATAAAATTTCAATTTTTAGCCTTGTTATTAATTAATTAGTTCTTATTAATTTTTAAGGGGTGTAGCATTCTCCCCTCTTGAAATGGATTTCATCCCCGAAATCCGTAAAGGATTGACAGTGTAACGTGCACTAAGCATCTATGTTATACAACCAAGTTATCTACACAACCATCTGCTCAATTAAAAGTGCAATGTGATTATGTATGCAGACATGCTATAGGTGAGCTCAATCCTAGCGTGAAAGCAAAGTCGTGACATATAGGCACGTATGCAAACATCCTAAATATGCATAAATTTTCTATATGAGTGCAAAAATGACAGTAAACGTATGACAATCATTTCCTACCATCCAATCTAGCAACCACAATGCAACCAAAACCTAATTATAAAGAAAAAGTTTACCAAAGAAAAGCTCAGGTTGAGAAGTCATCATCTCCTCTTCAGTTTCCCATGTGCTTTCCGCCGAACTATCTCCCCATTGTACTCAAACTAGCCTAATTTCTTTATTGCGGATCTTCCTAGTTCTGTGCTCCACTATGCATACGGTGTCACAAGGTGCTATCAGCTCCATCTCAATGTCTACCAACTGATCAGGCTTTACTATGGCGGTGGTGCTATGATGACATTTCCTCAAGTGCAAAACATGAAAAGCGTTATGGACTCCCGCCAACTTATTCGGCCGCTCTACTCGATATGCTAGTTCCTATATTCTTTCCAAGACCGAGAAAGGCCAACCAAACCTTAATGCTAACTTTCTCGACTTACCGAATCACATAACCTTCCTAAGAAGGGAGACTTTAACGAACACCGTGTCTCCTACCTCAAACTCCAATTCCATCCTTTACTTGTCAGAATAGGACTTCTAACGATCATGTGTAGCGTTTATTCGCTGCCTAATCAATTCTATCTTTCCTGAGGTCTCGCGAATCAAATCTGGTCCGAGTAGAGTTTTGCCGGGGTTTCCCACTTTGTAGTTAAAGCTCCGCTAAAGCTCTATAAAATCTCTGCTATAGCGCATAGTGCTCTTCGGCTGCTATGTTTTTTCAATATAGCGCTATTAAACAGTAAATTCGCTTTTAGTCCCGCTATTTTCCGCTACATCCACTAAATCAAGGTCTTTTAGCACCCGCATTAGCAACATTAATATAAAAGGTTGATTTGACTAGTTCTCTTTTAAGCCAAATTAGCAAAGTTAGGTAAAGACATAATTTTAAGTCATAAGTGCTCAATATAAGTTAGAGATCTATTGTAGTCACCAAATCTGGACTGCATAAATCATTATATTCTTCAGTTTCGTTATATAAGTGTAAATAATATTTCTTTTTCCTGCAAAATGATGTGAGAATGAGAATAATTTAACTTTAAATATTTGGTTTTATATCTAATGATGTTTTTTCACCACCGCTATTCACCGCTATATCCCTATTTTATCACCGCTATAACTTTTTGCACCTCCAACACTATGGAACCGCCAAGCGCTTTAACTGCATAGGTTTCCCACCAACATTTGGGCGATTCACATGGCCTTCCGTATAACGCTTTAAAGGGTGTCATGCCAATCGTCGCTTGGTGACTATTATTGTATGCGAATTTGACTAAAGGTAAGTGTTTGCTCCTAATGTCCTCCAAAGTCCATGATGCAAGCTCTCAACAAGTCTCCCAAAATCCTATTTACCCTTTCAGTCCGACCATCGGTCTGTGGGTGGTAAGTCGTTCTAATATTCAATGTGGTTCCTAAAGCTGATGATGCAAGCATGCTAGTTCGAACTGAGTGCTTACGGACTAAGGACATAACTCAAAGAGTAAAAATGACATGTTATTGGCAGGTATGAGCCGAAGTCCAAACCACAACAGGGAAAAAAAGAGTTTTTGATCAATTTTGCAAAACATGAATACTATGTCAAAGGACTCTTGTATAACCACGTACAGTAGTTCATTTCTCTCGTCCATTGTGCATTATAGTAGTTATTCCAATAATATTAGGTAATATTAAAGTATACACACACCATAAGATTCATATATTTATACTAGTGCACTGCCTCACACAATGTGCAAACACATTCACATACATGAGGTGCTTGATGTTTCTCAATTGATTTTCTTTTTCTTCGTTTACAACTTTTAGGTGCGATATAATTAGAACCTTTTTGTGTAATTTAATGGTAGTGAAATGGTGAGCGTTTTTTCCTCCAAATTTCATTAGTGAATAAGAAGTCTCTATCACTAATAATGCTAACCGGGATCCAATGGATTCGAACCAACTCTTTAATATAAATTTGTGCTAAAGATGTTGTTATCCTATTACTTCTAATAGGAATAAAATTGGTGCTTTTAGTGAGCCTATCTACTATAACCCAAATAGCTTCATTGCCCTTTTGACTCCTAGGCAACCATCTATAAAGTCCATTGATATATGTTCCCACTTTCATGTCAGCACCTCCAATGGTAATAACAACCCTCTGAGCTTTCCTTGTTCAGCCTTTATCCTTTGGCACGTTAATCACCTAGAGACAAATTCGGCTACCCTCTTCTTCATCCCTGGCCAATAGATAATCTGTTTCATATCCTTATACATATTATCTCCTTCGGAATGAATGGTTATCCTAGAATGGTGACATTCTTTTAACACTTCTTCTAAAACATCCTCAACCATAGGGACACAAAGGCATCCATCACTCCTCAAAGATCCTCTTTCATCAATTGCATATCTACTGACATGGGGAAAATGGTCTCTCTTACTCAACTTGGCTAAAATGTCCATTATCGCTGCATCCTTCTTCTGCTCTAGCCCGGTGCGGTCCATTAATGCTAGCCTAACCTCCATTGCTATCAAATAATCTAGAGTAGGTTCTGTTGGCGGTTGGAAATTGAAATTGGAGAGGAACTCTAACTACCTTCATTTAGATAAAGCCCCTTAAAGTAGCATGCCTACGGCTAAGGACATCGACGACAATACCTCTTTCGGTGGTATACTGTATCCCAAAGTCATATGATGCTATAAACTTCATCCACCTCTACCGTCTAAGATTCAAATCTTTTTGAGTAAATAGGTATTTGAGTGATTTGTGTCAGTGAACAACTTGTAAGAAATGCAGATTAAGGATCTTAAGGCTAGAATTAACACTAGAGGGGGGTAAATAGTGTTTTAAGAAATTTGTTAATCTTTTTGAGTTTATCTTAATTTGTTAACAATGTATACACTAATCAGACATAGATATGAACACAGAATCAAACACAGATGCAAATATAAAGTAAAAGCAGTAAAGGAAAGAACACACCGGATTTTATAATGGTTCGGAGTTACCCTACATTCAGTCCCGCACAACCAAGTATGGATTTTATTTCAAACTCAATTCAACAATTACAACCCTCGGTTTCAAGGCTACGAGGTACACCCTCCAGAATCACAATCCTCTGGGTAGAGATACTTGATTTCCGGGGCAACAAGTTCACCCAATTGATTTCCAGGGCTACAATCACACCTTTTCTCGCTTGATTGATTTTCAAGGCTACAATCACACCGTCTCTCGCTTGATTGATTTCCAAGGCTACAATCACACCTTTTCTCGCTCAATAGATTACAAAAAGTCTATAACTCAGATTAGCACTTGGATCTTGTAGAGATAGTGGAGAGAATCAAAACCAAAAATAATCGAGTATGATTAGATGTTGATTTCGGTAGAGTAATGGTATGATTTTGTATTAAGAAATGTGGAAGAAGAAGAGAAGTGAAAACCAGAAAAAAGTGTTTAAAAATTCGTTGAAACTGACCCCTATTTATAGAAGATCAACAGTCATGACCATTCATGAAGAGTTATGGCGAATAGACACTTCTTTTGAAATTTGAATTTGAACTTCAACTGTCACCATGTCGACATAGTGCCTAGGGGCATGTCGACATCCCTCAGCCAAAATTGATGTTTTGAATTTCTATAAAAATAATATTTATCTTATATAAAACTATTTAAAACTTTATAAATATACTTGAATATAGTTGAAATTCATAAGTAAATATAAAGAATAATATATATATATATATATTATTTAACTATAATTTAAATCAAAGTATAAATAATTTAAAAGTTAAATATATTATTTGAAAAGATAGTTTAAAATCAGAAAAAAAAAATTGACTCTTAAAATAAAGATGTTTTGAGGCTAAAATTATTTTAAAAACGGAATCGAGAGTTTTGAATCTTTTAAAAGGAAAGTTTTGAAATCATTTCGAAAATAAGATAATTTTGAAAAATCATTTTGAATTAAGATTAGTGGATACAAAACAATGTCCCACTAGATTTTCGTAGGTTCCATCCTACTTAGGGTTCCATCCCTTTAACGGGCTCGAAGTGGATTCCATTCCACGAATAAATTGGATATTAAGATGCCAGTGCTTTTCTACGAGTTTTAACAAATATTTCTAATAAAACAAACTTAACCTAGAAATCTTGAACTCTTGATAATCTTGATAATCTTGATAATCTTGATACTCATGAGTCTTCTATCTCTATATCTTGAATCTCTATACTGTACAGTCTTCATTCTTGATACCTGCATGGTTAGATCCTGCATATACATATATATCTAAACTTGTAATGTTAGTATTTATATTTTATAATCTATTCTAAGGTTGTTGTCATCAAAACCATCATCTCATGGACTAACACAACTCAAACCTTTTCCCCAAAAGATTGTGCCTCCATATCTTTAAGGCAAAAATGATGATCGTTGACTCTAAGTCGTGAGTTGGGTATTTCTTCTCATGGTCATTCAACTTTCTACTAGCATAAGCTATCACCCTTCCTTCTTGCATAAGAACAACTCCTAATCCCGTACCATATGCATCTGTGCAAATGGTGAAAGGCTTCGTCCTATCGGGAATGTTTAATACTAGGGCGCTCGTTAGCAGCTCCGTCAGCTTCTCAAATGCTTCTATGCACTTCTCATCCCATGCAAAAAGCAAATTCTTCTTGGTTAAGAAAGTTAGTGGGACTGCTATTTTTGCAAAGTCCTTAATGAATTTCCTATAGTAACCAGCCAATCCAAGAAAATCCTAACCTCTAAGACATCTTCGGAATCTTCCAATCTTAAATAGCTTCCACCTTCGTAGGTTCTATAAATAATCCCTTCTCGGAAACAATATGTCCAAGAAATCTCACCTCCTTCTTCCAAAAGTAACACTTTGAGAATTTGGCTTGAAGCTGGCGCCTTCTCAAAGTCCCCAGTACCTCCCTAAAGTTATTTTCATGCTCACCTTCACTTTGGGAGAATACTAAGATATCATCCACAAACATTATGACGAATTTATTCAATTGTCCCCTAAAAACTCTACTCATTAAATTTACAAAGTATGCGGGGGCATTTGTCAATCCAAAAGGCATCACTTTCCATTCATTCGGTCCATTCGGAGTATGAAATGCGGTCTTCTGCTTGCTATCCTCAGCCATCCTCAATTGATAAAATCCAGTGGCTAAGTCCAATTGGAAAAAGATTTTGGCACCAACAAGCCGATCAAATAAATCATCTATCCGAGGTAAGAGATACTTATTATTCTTAGTCAACTTGTCGAGTTCTCTATAGTCGATGCATAGCCTTAATGAGCCATCTTCCTTAGTGACAAATACAATGAGTGCTCCCTATTCAGAAGTACTTCGACGAATGAATCCTTTCTGCAACAGCTCCAACATCTGCTTATCCAACTCTTGCCTTTCTTTGGGGGCTATGTGTGGCAAAATGATAGGTCTAACATCCTTCTCCAAATCAATCCTAAACTTGATCTCCCTTCGGGGTGGGAGACCCGAGACTTGGTTAAAAACGTCAGGAAATTCTTGAACTACGGTTACAGATGAGAGCTCATCTTGTGACAAGCTCAGTGAATATAAGTAGCTTAAATCAACTGAGTTATGGGGTGTACAACGAACAACTATATCTCACCCCTTACAACTCCGTAACCATATAATTCTCCTATCACAATCTAAAATAGCCCCGTAGTAAGATAACCAATCCATCCCTAAGATAAGTCCATACCCCTCAAAATTAAGAACATATGTGTTATATCTAAAATCGACGTTACATATGTCCACAACTAAGTCGTTGCAAATTAAGAAAAGATGTGTCGACCCCCTAATAGGATTTGATACTACTATTGGGTTGGAGACAACGATGGTTTTTAGACTCAAAGAGTTGGCTACATTTTTAGCTACGAAGAATATGATGCTCCTGAGTCAAATAGGGTACGAATAATGTGCCCAAAAATAATAGTTGTGCCTTCCATTACAGCCTTTCCTTGATCTCTCAAAGGAGGTCTACTCGAGATAGGAATAGCCTCAATGGCATAACCCTGCCCACTCCGCCATTCCTTCACAAGCTTTGGACATCGATTTTTAAAATGCCTCTCCTCGTGGCAGTGATAGCACTTCACCTTGAACTATTCCTACATCAAACTCATTTTACAATCCCTAGCGATGTGTGTTTGCGTATTGTTCAAAATAGTATGTGTGTGTATATGATAGGTGTAACATCCCCTATCTTGAGGTCCAAAGCTAAGTGCTACAGATACTGCAGTCATCTATAGTATGTAACCTTCGGTGACGAAATACGGTAGTTTTAATGGTATCACAATTTCAGAAGCACATGAATATGAAATAAAATCGACATAGATTTCAAAATAGCTTTTCTGATTACATTTCAAATCAATATTTCATATTCAATTACATAATCCCAAAACGATTCCCAGGTTTTGATCAAATATAATTATTATAAATTACGCTAAGAGCGACATATGAAAATGCACCCTTGGATGATCAGAGTACTAGATAGATAGACATATCTATCATAAATACATCATAGTGGAAATAATATTAAATAACTTCTACATAGCTAGCTTTGCCTCCTGCATGCCTTCGGAAGCTTATTGGTCCAACCTACTAAACCTGAAAAGTCCTTAACTCTCCATCTACTCAAATTTAATTTTGAGTACCCGAGAGTATAAGGGGAAAACATAAACTTCGAGTCAGACATAAAGCCATGTGTGAATAGTTCTATTACATCTCGGTTTACTGATATTAAGTGAGACCACGCTGCTTCGCGGAACGGGTTTCCCCTCACTAATATCCTTTTAAAATCGTATCTTTTCCAAATCAAAATCCTGCAATCAAACTGATCTAACAACAAAAGCAATAACATATATACATATAAATCAGGTAATCAATGGACTATCCGTTTGAACAATATAGTTTTATCAGGCTGAGTATCAACCACTGGCTGACTCGGGCCTACCAGACATAATAAATATTATAACTTCTATTAGACACAATACTGAACAAATTGTCCTTAACTTACTTCTCTTAGTGTCAACTTATCCTAATGGTTTTGCGGGCTCACCAGTAACCTATCTCTACTGTGTGTATTCCTTCATATGTATAACATCACTTTAGTCTTACCTATGACAGATACCTATATACTGGAATTTTGGACTTTATTAGCTAGGGGCTACAAGCTAAAGTATAGGGCGCGACTCCAAACCAATCCTATCTAGTTTTCTAATATCTGAGTCATAAGCTAATTTCTAACCACCCTATTAAATTTTCCTTAAAAACATTTCTTTGCAAACTGATTTAACCCTTTTAAATCATACTTAAACAAGGAAAATATATCTTTTTCTTTACTCAAATACTTATGCCATGATATATGCTTTACACAAAATAATGTTGATGGAATTAAAATCAATAGGGTTTTTATTAATCCCTTTTGAAACATCTTAGTACTTTAACCTTGAAAGCATTAGACCGAAAGGCCAAAATCTACCTTTTGAAATCATGACTTAAAACCGTAGACATTCTTTTTCGAAAAATTAAAATATTCCTTTCGAAAGCATTAGGTTTATGTAAAGAAATATGGAAACATAGCTTCGAAACTAATTAAAGGCATTCATTTCGAAACCATAGTTTGAAAACAAAAAAAAACAAAATACACAGCCCTTAAGGGAATTTATATGAAAGTTATTCTTTCTAAACACTTAGGGTGATGATGACATACTTCCGCATGTATACTTGGGTTTAAACAAGTAGCTTCAACCATGTCAAAAGGTATGGAACGGCATCCACCCTTTCATAGGTATAAGTAAGAGAAAAGCAACTTCAATGGTTGCGGAAGGGTATCAATTCGAAACCCTACCCTCCGAACTCATTGATTTAAAAAGTTGTAAAAACAACCCTTATTAAGGCGAAAGGTTTTAATGCGGCAGCTAGGGTATCGAAGGGGTTCAAAAGCGGCAACCCTTTCGAAGATATTAAAATTAAAGGTGGGTTTATAGATTCGAACTTGGAAATACAATTTCACTCCTAACACATGTATACTTTCGACGCCATTACTGCCTTCTGCATAAGTCCAATACACTTTGTACCAATAGTTTGATACCATGTATATTGGTACCGAATGAATGCGGAAGGGTTAGAGGCGGGTGTGTATGATGTCGGAAGCTAGCAGGGTTAAGTGTCGAAGACGTAATTTGAATAAAAACTGCATTTTTTCTTATTAAAGAAAGTACTTTTCACCTACCATCAATATATGTCAAACTCTTATTATCTTAGAAAACTTTTTCTTCCTTCTTTATCAGAATTACTGCCGATTTCCCATTGGAACATTTGAAAATAATTTAACACTTAAGCCCTTCTTCTTAATAAAACATTTAAAACATTTAAGTCCTCTAATTTAAATAATTTATAAATCATAGTTAGTTACTTAGAAAAAATCCCCAAAAATCATGATAATTCACATTAATTACATTTTCACAGCATATAAAAATTTCAGACCCGAAAATATTATTTAATTGCCTTAAATAATTTAAATCTGAAATTAACTATTTTCTCTCTTAGAAAATTCATAGTAAATCCATAATTACTTAGAAAATTATGAAACACAAAACCCACTTTAAATAATATTCTTGACCATATATCAAAAACGGAACTCATTTGGATGTTACATGATAGGTTTTCTAATCTAAATATATCATTAAATACATATTAAATCATATAAATCATCAACAAGCGTATATATCCATTTAATCTATCAAAACATGGCATGATACTTGCAAAAATAATTCGGATCTAACTTGAAACTGAAATAATTATCAAAAGTGAGATGTATACTAATTATTCACCTTGGCTTTGTGTTAAGAAAGTTGAGATTTTCCCTTAGTTTTATTTCTTCAAGCTTTCTACTTGAATCCTAGCTTATCTTCCCTTTAATTCTTCTTAACGGTGGCTGGCCTAAGCATGATATTATTTTTGTTTAATTTATGAATGTAGAATGAATAAGAGAGTGGAGAGAATGGAAGGGTTTAGGGTATAGGAATAAGGTTCTTCCTATTTTACCCTTCTAATTTTCCTCCTCCTTATCTTAAGTTTTAATTACTTATATTAGTTCATTCATAAGGCACGACTCCTCCTTAATTTACAAATCTCAATCCCTTAACTTTCTGTATTATTTTGTCTCATTTACCCAATTAAATGTTCTAAATAATGTTAACTAAAATTAGGATCATCGCAATAGGGTTTTAAAAAATACATTCAAAAATAACAAGTACACACTCATACGTATACTATACCCATTAATCGAGCAATCTAAGCATTAATACCAAATGTAACAAATCGCCTCGAAATGTGCCTAATTTTCGATCTACAAAAAGCCCATCGAATCTTAGACCCATTCCAAAGCTGGTTGTTGGTTGGTAAAATTGATACAAGAAATAATACAAAGAGCTATCTAATAATGCTATCAGAATCTTATAGCGGAAAAGATAAAATATAATATCAGAAACAGTACCCAGCTTATAAAAATTCAAATCTTATAACAAAACATAACACCTTAATATCCGTAGTACAATATGTCAAAACATAATAACATCATGTCTGAAATGGATACATCAAAATATATATAAACATATGTAGATTAGTAACTGCCATGAGATTCTATCTCCGCCTCTTAGATCTGCATCTTCTTCTCTAACCTTGTTATAATGAGGAGGGAGTCAGAACAACACTATCTGGTGAATAAAATCTTGAGTTTTCCATAATAGTGCTTGGGTAGTATAATTCAAATAAGAATATGTCTTACGTATCCTAACTATATTTCTCATAAATACCTCCAACTGTAAGCTCGAAAGCTCTCCTAGTCCAATTCTATAACTTACACTTTCCTATCCAAATCTATAACTTACTTTCAACTATAAGCCTAAAGCCATTCAAATCTCACGCATCTACCATCAGTCATGTCCTAACAATGTAAGAGAAAGCACCTAGGCCACTTAATATCTTTTCAATGGGAATTAGGCAGACTCTAGTCATTTAATACCCGTATCCTAAGCAGGTTCCTGTCATTTAATCCTAACATAAGGCGGACCTCTCTCTGGTACTACCTAGTTGACATCGCATGGAATCTCATTAGACCACTTAATACTTCTTTTTGGAAGAGATGGACCCTACAATAACCACTTATTACCTCAAATCCAAAGCAAACCCATCCCGAGGTTTTCATCTACCATGCCTAAATGCTATCAGCAACCATTTAATACTTCCTAATTAGGTAGGAGGCGGACTATACAACAACCACTTACTACCTCAATCCTGAACCAACTCCTATGTGTTATGACTCGTAACTCAAACTGTGACATCTCACATTAGTTCACCTATTCATAGGCACTAGTTGCCAGATTAACTGGGCAGACTTACCCTACAGAATTGGGACTAACCTCGTGTCCTCCATGGGTACTTATTATATGTGATGTCTCACATCAGCCCCATAGTCACACTACTAGTAGCCAGATTAGCTGGGCAGACATCCATGTGCTTTTTACTGACCTTGCATCCCTATAACTTAGTCATAATTTACACTCCCCTAATATACTACCACATACCTCACTACATTCTACTAAGTCTATAAAGAAAGATTCTTTATTCCACCACTATTCATAATCATCATTAACTTTTATCCTATGGGGTTTTAATGTTAATTATTAACATATTTACCACGTAATTAATACTTTATTAATTATACATTATTTATATGCTAATATATATAAATATGTAGCTAAAATATTTCTAAGAGTGTGAAGATCGCGTCATATACTAATTGTTAAATGTCAAAATTTTCAATTTATACAAGTCTAAATACATAGCATACAAATTAGCTAATAGTCTTAGCCCAACAATAAATTTTTACAAGAAAATAGAATCAATTACCAATCTTATTTTATATTAAAATAGTAGAATCGACGCCAATATAATTTAAAATTCAAATCCTCTTACACTCTATTCTACATATAACATGAAAAGTGATTCATATTTAAATTATGAAAATAGACAATGCAAAGTACAAATAGGAAAATCTGTACTTTACACATCATTTCCTAACCTATTTTCTTTTTAAAACCCTTAATCGCATCAAAAGGTAAAAGTGAGAAATGGAATAGAATGTAAAAGATTAAAATTGCAATAACGACACAAATTCTGCTATTTTAATATAGAATAATTAAGATTCCAAACATAAGATTAATATTCCGCTTTGGGGGAATTTCAGACAAAATTCTTCAAGGCATATATCAAATCCAACCTATACTATACAATTACTAAAATGAAAAAAGTAAGATTTCCATTCACAAATAATTCCCTCCTTTCTACTTTGGATGTGAATACACCTATTTTTCTTTCCTCTTTTAAGACCTCTTCCTTTTGAAGTATACAATAATTGGATTGCATATGAATTAGATTCAAAATTTCAGGGATTGGAGGAGAAGAGAATTAGAAATTGAATATTAATATCTAAAATCCCTTACCTGAAGACCTTAAGAAATTTCTGAATCGTGTGGAAGAAATAGACTAACAGAGCGTCGCTTGCGTTTTCAAATAATTTGTGAATAAAAGCGCTGGGGCTAGCCTCATATTTATAATGGTTAGAGGGCACCAAATTTGTCGGATTTAATTCGGTTTAAAATAATAAAATCCGGGCCATACCTAGCCGAAAACAACCCTAGCGGCCGCAACTATACTGGTCGACCGCTCCTACATTTGGTTCTGTAGTTTTAATTGTTTATTTAATTTCTTAATTGATTTTAACGTTAACTTTCTTTTAAAGTTTACTTAAACTCCAATCCTAATCACCATTCACTCTTAAATTTCAAACATTAATATCTGGTTATATTTTTGAATTTAAATTCCATTTGATTTATTTTAATTTGAAAACTTCAAAGTAAATAGCTTTTCTGTTGGTGCTCCGATTACAAAATTTTATATATGAAAATTGATCAGAAAATCATCACGAATGCAACGTCACAACTTTCGCAGCCAAATTATGGTATCTATAAAATCATTTTTAACCTTATTAATTAATTAGTTTTTATTAATTTTTAAGAGGTATTACATGTGTAATTGAAGTAAAGTGAGAAATTTTAGATAAGAAGCCTACGACGGCTATTCGGTGCTTTTGGATAATACGTTGTTTCATATTGTTGCTTATGAAACATCTGCTTATGCAATATGGAATAAATTAGAAGGAATCTACGCGAAGAACTCTGGAACAACAAGGTTCTTCTTATAAGAAGATTGGTGAATCCGAAGCTCAAGGAAGATGAGTCAGTTGAAGAGCATCTTAATGATTTTTAAATATTTATGAATCAATTTGCAACTGAATTACAAGGTGGACAATGAGATAGAATTCATAATATTGATGAGTTTATTATCGGAATGTTGGAAAACACTTATGGTTGCATTAAACAACTCATATTCGGATGGAGTTGTTTAAATGGGTCAGTAGTTAGTAGCCTTCTAAATAAGGAGACATGAAGGATGAACCTAATGGAAGGAATGCTTGAAGAAGAAATGGAAAATGAAATCAAATTAAAAAGGTTCGTCTTGCAAGGAGGGGTAACAATCCAAGTATGAAAAGAAGATAAAAAGATCATACATGGAAAGCAATTTCATCTGTTATTATTGTGAAAAACAAGACCATCGACTAAGATTTTGCAACAAGCTGAAAGGGAAAAAAGAGAAGATGAAAGCATTGGAGGAAGACAAAGACAAGCTTAAGGAAGGTAACAATGATGAGGTGGATTTTGGTATTGGTAATTGTGTGCTCTGTGTTGATGGAAGAAAAAGAAATGGACGGATGCTTGTTTTAGGTGCATGTTTCCATGTATGCAACCAAAAAGAAGCATGCATTAACTATAGGAGAAAGAAAGAAATGTGGAGTCCATTGATAGTGGAGATGCTGAGGTAAAGGGAAAAAGTTCGGTTGGTTGAAGATGTATGATGAAAGGGCGGTGAAACTTGCGAGAGTTATGCATACCTCGGAAATTAAGAGGAAGCTTGTTTCAGTAGGACAGTTGGAATGAAAAGGCTGCAACGTATCAACTTGAGGTGAAGTTATAAGGGTTTGGAAGGGTAACAAGAAGATGTTGTGCGCAAAATGAGAAAACAACAACATATACAAATTGCTTGGAAACATGATGGAGAATAAACTTCTCAAAGTGATATTAGAGAGGCAAATTTATCTGAATCAAGACGGAGCTAGCAACGTAAAGCAACGAAATCCGCATGGAGGCTTTAATGATATTACAAGCGTTGCTAATTTATTGATGATGTGCATGTTCAATTGGAACATGCATAACTAGGTGGATTGAAGGTTAGTTAAGTTTATTTATTTATTTTGAAGATAGAGATATATGTTTCCATGATGATATTAAAGATTAATTGGAGTTTGAGATTGTAGGTGAAGTTTGGACAACTTTATGGAAATATAGTATCATGGTGGAGATTGTTAGGATTTGTGATACGATATTTCCAAAATGAAGTAGGAAGGAGTCGTTTAAAGCAGCAGAAGAGGAGCAGTGAAGACGAGACGAGGGAACAAAGAAGTGGGAGAGAAACAGAAGCTCGGCTTCCAGTCCACTGGTGGAACCACCGGTCGACTGCATTTTGAATTATTTTCAGCTCGATGGGAGCTTTACTTTTTCAGTCCACTGGAAACCACTTCCAGTCAACTGATGGGTTTTTTCCAGTCGACTGGATCGGTTTTTTTTAAGAATTCTGAGTATGAATTTCAAGAGCAATTTTGTCATTTTAGAGGTATCTTGGAATTTCCACCATGGATCAGTGCAAATCTTTGATTCAAGGACGGGGATTACATTAGACTTCTATAAATAGAATTGTGCATAGATCATTGTAATATGTGGGGAAAAAAAGACTACCGTATTAGGATTTTGGGATTAAGATTTTTTTCAATTTTTAGGAATTTTTTCTGTTTGGAAAATGATCAGTATGAATAATGAATTTTGTTTGTAAGAATTTGTTCGTCTATTATTATTATTTTCCACTTCTTAACTTTTTTCAAATCAAACTGTGTATCTATCTTTGGTTAATCCTAAGATAAACCAAACACAATCTAAGTTTTTCAATTTGAAGCTTAATTACAAGATTTGTCTTTCTTCAAGGTTTTAAAAATACACACAAGCACACCTATTGATTTCCAAAGAAGTTACTATGATAATGCGACCCAAGTTAAACACGAAGGATTTCGACACAAAACACTGAATTCTCCCAATGGTTGTCCATTTTGAAGCGTCTTCTTCCATGTTGGAAGAAAATAAGATTAAAAAACGTTCAACCAAGCTAAAGCATCCGAAACCACCAACTCCATTAAAACAAAATGGCCCTCACACGCTATTCATATATTTTAGTATATAAAAATTCCAATTTCTACCCATAAATCATTTCACATCCATCAATCAGAAGTCAAATAGAAAAAAAGAAAAAGAAAAATGATGATGCTTGTAAACTGTTCCAGCTGTCAAACCCCGCTCCAACTTCCACCAAACGCAGCGACCATCCGCTGCTTCCTCTGCCGTTCGATCACCCACGTGGCATCTCCCTCTGCAGTCCGTTTACCTCCTTCCCCGTCTCCTCCGAGGGTGCACGGTAATAAACGTGCACTGATCGTGGGTATATCGTACCGGCGCTCTCGGCGTGAGCTAAAAGGCAGCACGAATGATGCCAAATGCATGAACTATTTTCTTCTGAATCGCTTCCACTTTCCTCAAGAGTCTATTCTTACTCTTACCGGTCGGTTAGTTTACTCAATCCTATTACCTTTTTGCATTTGCCCCCTCAACTCAGTAAACGATCGCTGACATATTTTAAAGAGACTCTACACTATATAAATTTTTAAAGGAATTTGTTGGGTTTCGTATGAATTATCATGCCGTTGATAAAGTATTAGTTATAGTTTATGTAATCGTCTTAAACAGTCTTAAAACTAATTTTTAAGCATTACATATTGACGTATTTGTAGAAGAACTTCAATGTATTGTGTTGTAACTCATTAGGATCCTATTTGACTATCATGGGTTATATGATACTTTATCTAAATCCCTAATTGAATAGGAATTGATTTGTAGAATTATGTTGACATCTTAGTTGTTTTCTATAAGAAGTGTTGACTTTGGGGCTATAGTTAGTACTCCGAGGTATGATTTAATCGCCATCTCTCAAGAATGTTGTATTCCATCTTAGATCGCAGAGGGTAATATAAAACGTTCTCTCTGTTGGATTTTTAAAATTGCGAATGCCTGTCACAGGATATTATATCATCCAATTACAAAGGGATAATATAGATGAAATAATGATATTTGAACATAAACAATGATGCTGATCGTTTCAAAACACAAAAAAATCAAAAGAACCAACACACAAGATTACATCCAACAACGTTTTATATTAACTCTAAAAAAACAATTGTTTACAATTAATCCACCAAATAAAAGTAAACAGAACAAAACAATATAATCGATAAAAATTGAGAACGAAGTCTTGATCTCTATGACATGGTCTGAAGAAGAAAACAAAGATAGAAGAAAAGATAAACACCAAACACGTTTTCACATTTTTTCTCACTCTCTTATCTAGGCTATATTTATAGCAACCAATTACTTAATACCCGAGTTAATATTAATATGTATATGACAAAAAATAAATTGATTATTCAATTAAAGGGAAAAATAAGCATTTCCATATATATGTCTATTAATTAGGGGAAATTCAAATATACTATTTTCTTTTTTCTATATTTATTTCCACTTCTAAATGTGATTTTGTATCATCTAAGTTTAACACTCTCACGATACAACGGAGTAAATATGTGCAAGTCGTGATTACTTGCACGGATCATAAGAACACTCGAAATTAAAACAAATAATGCTTCCGGATTAATTAGGAAAATAAGAAGTATTGTTATTTTGGGAGGCAATTCATTATCGTGTATTTCTCCGTGGAAAATGATTTTTTATGGTGACTATTGAATCCAATGGACGTGACCTATGACTATATTAATTAAGTAGAATTAACTAATATGTATTGGCAGCGGATCCAGTCACTTCATGTGTAGTTGGACATGTAATACTGAGAGGGATGAAATTACCAAGGTAACACAATTAAAGATTCTAAACAAGATTTGTTTGGAAACTGCTAGTGCAGATTCCAAAATTTATTTATTTATTCTTATTGAATTCTAACTTTTTATCTGTGTTTTGGACCAACGGGGAACAGTGCATCATACTAGTCTGTTATATATAATCAATAGAACTTTGTCGATAATTTAATTTTTCCTTTCAAATTTCTATGATTAGTTTTGAATATCTATGTAACTTTTCTTCTTGAATTTAATTTTATCCAAAAGACCCTAGCAACCTATAAGTGAAGTCAAATTTAAAAAGAATATGAAAATCCAAAAAGAAGAAAAATATAGTACAAATAAAGATTTTGGGATGAATAACTTTATTGAAAAAATAAAAAATAAAACTAATGTTCAAAATATGACGAATAACCTTGGTTTTTAAATATTTTACTTGTGTGAGAATCGCAACGTTCACTAGAAAAGTGTTTCATTAAAATTGAGTTTGGGCCTTTCCTTTCTTTGGAATTTGGTCCTTAAAGTTTAAAACACAAAAGGTTCTCTTATTTTGGTTGGGACCCAAACATACTTCTCATGTTTTATATTTGAACCACCCTGGACAACTTGTGCGAGAAGTGCTTATTTATGTAAGACATGAACTTATAGTGGTATTTGGACTATACTACCTTGGTCAAAATTTTGAAACACTTCTACCATGTCTATATTATAATGTCAAGACCTCAACTTGAAGCTTTTTGATTTATCAAGCTATCTGTATTTATTATTTGTTAAAAAATTAAATAGCTTTTTGATTTATCAAGCTATCTGTATTTATTATTTGTTAAAAAATTATATAGTTATCTATCTGAGTCGTCAAAATAGATAAAACATCTTTCAGGAAAACCTTTTAAACTACGCCTTTTAAAACTCATCTAAATCGTTGAAATAAATCAAAAATCAACATGCAATGACCCACTACTTTTCTTAATTTGATTTTCTCTTCATATATATTTCTACTAAATGTAAAAAACAAAAAATAAAGATCAAATCGATGAAAGAAATCCAGTGCATTTTGCAAATTTTGCAGTTCAAACTACAAATATCTGTAGTAAAAGTGCATATATATATATATATATATATATATATATATACATATACATATGCAGTTTAAACCGCAAATATTTGCAACAAGCGTGCATGAGTGGTATATACACAATGAAAACTATAAATGTTTGGAAAAAATTGAACTGGCATCGATTCTTGCACAGAAATGCTCGTGAGTTAAAGATGAACTCACGTGTCTGAAGAAGAAGAAAAAATAAGTCTAGGAGGTTATTGTACGAAGTTTTAGTGAGAAAGGATTTTATCTATTAAGTTACAAAATAAAGGATGCATCCTAGTATCCACTTATATATATATATATATATATATATATATATATATATATATTACAGAGATATATGAACTTTTAGTGGTATCTATATTGCTCTGGTTTAAAATTTGAAACACTTGTAACATATTTGTGAAGACCTCTACTTGAAGTTTTTGAATTTACCAAAATATCCTTATTATTTATTATTTGTTGAATATCTTAAAAGTTATTCATTTAAGTCCTCGGGTGCAATATCCAATCACTCCATTTTTTTCAAGCTGCCATTTTTTGACAACCATCCAAATAGTGTGACCACCCAAATAAACAATTTTCTCCTTTTCTTCTACTTCCTTTCCATCTATTTAATTGTTAAAAAATATATTTATAGAGTTACTCAGAAATTAAGAATTTAAATGTTAACACAAATATTTATAGAGTAATGCTGGTAAATTGTTTTGAAAGCCTGTGGGAGTTGATGAATATCAATTTGAAAGTAGTACCAACTATTTTTTACTCACCTGCAGCGCACATCTGCATTGTTTCCAAATGAATCAATTCTGTTATTCCCTCTTTTTTTTAAATAGGAAAAAACATAAATGTTGTAAAAGTGATCAGTGAGAAGTGCTAATAATGCACGAGTTGATGTCTGCTTGAATTGCTATTAAAATAAATCTTAGACGGGAAGAAACTACCATATAAAATACCCAGGCCTGACCTTGGGCATAGGCCACCTAGACGGTTGCTTAGGGCCTTCAATCTTTATGGGGCCCCAAGCTTAAAATCGGTGTATGTATAAATTATGTTGTTTACGAAATTTAAAATGTATATATAACTTAGTAGTAAAGGCAATGGTCACTCACCTTATAAACCCACGGAATTTAATTGCGTGTTCCAAATTAAAGTAGGTCCAAGCAAACTTAAGAATTTGCTAATTATTTGACTTAATTTTGCTTAAAATAGTTAAATCAACTCAGGGTAGTTTGAAATCTTTGTCCTGTTCCTATTTACATATACCATAGATTTAAGGATCTTCAACTTGAGATAAGGGTTCCAAGTTTAAATCATATCCAAATAAAATTACATTAGTAATCCACTAATTTATTTCCTTTCGTCAAACATGATTCTTAAAACTAAATTGAAGTCGTTAGTTTAAGATAAAAAAAATAAGAAGCCTTTTAGACTAAAGTGTCTGTGTTGCTAGTGACAGTATCAATGTGGCTAATAGCAATATTTTGCTTTGGGAATTGAAACAATTTTTGGAAAAACAAAATGAATAAATAAATATTTTTAACTATTTGAGGATTAATCAAGGGTACTTTTGGCACAGGTCCTTATTAAGTTTCAAAATTCACGAAAAGTCCTTCACTAAATTTCAGTGTAAATTAGGTCCCTGTTTTTTATTCACGATTATTGCAGAGCATGATGCAACATTTCATAAAAGTTGCTGACATTTCCGCAACATTTCTGTACACTGTGAACATAGTGTATGAAAGTTGCTGAAATATCAACACTTATTTATAAAAGTTGCTGATATTTCAGCAACATTTATGTACACTGTGAACACAGTTTATGAAAGTTGCTGAAATATCAGCACTTATTTATAAAAGTTACTGACATTTCAGCAATAATTTTTCTTTGTTTTTACAATAAAACTTTGACACAGATAGTTGCTGAAATATCAGCACTTATTTATAAAAGTTGCTGACATTTCAGCAATAATTTTTCTTCGTTTTCAGAAAACAGGGACCCGCTTTACAATGAAACTTTGACAGGGACCCGCTTTACAATATGAAAGTATGATAGGGATGCCTCCCTAATTTCCACATTAATCAATTTGATTGCTAAGACTTTTGAACTAACCAAATTGATAATACTTCCAGAACTCAAAATACATTGTTATTGACGTAACATTAATTATTCAACATGATATAGGATTGTTTTGAATTTTCTATATGCATGCTGTTGTACCATTTATTACATGGTGTAAGCTACATGTTAGAATATGAAGGTAATGAAAGGATATAACTGAATGGTGATGAAACTTCCAATCTTAATCTCCTTGAAACTTACATCATCGGCACAGAAAATGAAATAGTGGCTATCAAGACAAAAAGAAATTTTATATTGATGTATGTATGTTAGTGTTGGAAAAATGTTTTAAAATAAGTGAATTCTTAAAAAATTGACTAAGTATGAAATGGCTCCTATATGGGAATATGAATAGTCCCACATTGTGGGATTATATAAAAGAATCAAGTATTTATACTTGATTCTTTGAAGCTAAGTTGGGCCCTTTGGGCACCCAATGATGCTCTTTTGTGAGAAGGGAGACCATGCTAATTCGAACCATTTTCTTCAAATCAGAGCAAAAATTATTGAGTGCAAAATAGAATCGGTTCGTACGTGCAAACGAATCGGTACCACCAAATTTGAGAGGCTGTTTTATCCCCGAGGCGGCGGCGATTGAATCCGAACTGCTTTGCACTACATAGCAGATCGTTGAAACGTCTTCAAGAGAGTGACGTAGTCCACGACTCAGCCGAAGTTCGCCATTGTTTCCAACAGTTTGAAGACGACGCCAACGACAATGACTTCCGCTGCAGATCTAAATGCGCTGCTCCCACCTAGTTCTTCCAGGTCCCGATGGTCTCAGCTGCGCCTTTCAGGTTCGAAGGCCTCCACTTCAAACACTGAAGACAGAAGATGGAATTTTTTCTGACTATGAGAAAGGTGGTGGCTGCGCTGACAACTGACAGACCACAGCTACCGGAAAGGCCGGACGAAGCTGACACAGATCTTATGCGAGCCTGGACAGAAAAATCGAACCAATTGCAGAACTGGACAGAGCAAGACTACATGTGCAGGAACTTCATACTCAACGGCCTCAGTGATGACCTCTACGACTACTACAACTCAGACAAGACTTCCAAAGAAATCTGAAAAGCGCTGCAAAAGAAGTATGATACGGAAGAGGCTAGAGCGAAGAAATATGCAGTCAGCCGCTACCTAAAATACCAGATGACGGATGACAGGTCAGTAGAGATGCAGTCTCATGAGCTTCAGAAAATTGCTCATGAGATCATCTCCGAAGGTATGAGTTTGGATGAACAGTTTCAAGTTGCTGTTATTATTGATAAACTGCCTCCAGGTTGGAAAGATTTTAAGAATGTGCTTAGGCATAAGACTAAGGAATTCTCCTTAGAGAGCTTGATAACTCGCCTCCGTATTGAGGAGGCTCGTAAGCAGGACCAGAAAGAGGAAGTGCTTGTTGTCACCAACAACACTAAAAAGTCCAAGCCCGCGGTTCTGAAACCGAATCCGAAAAACTTTAAGAATCAGAACCGCAACCGCGACAAACAGAATTGGAACTCGCAATAGAATCAAAAAGGACAGCAGAAACCGACCCAAAGAAATGATACTGGACAGTTGTTTCTGTGTTACAACTGTGGAAAACCAGGTCATATGACACGCAAGTGTAGGAACAGACCAGGCCCTGCACCGCAGGCTAACTTGGCTGAGGAGCCTCTTACGGCTATGATTTCTGAGATTCATCTAGTTGGTGGATCAGAGGGTTGGTGGGTAGACATTGGTGCATCCCGCCATGTTTGCTACGATCGTGCTATGTTCAGTACATACACGGCTGCTGATGATAAGAAAATGTTGTTGGGAGATTCTCAAACCACTACAGTTGCTGGCATTGGAAATGTGGAATTAAATTTTACCTCTGGAAAGACAATTCTACTGAAAGATGTGAAGCATACTCCAGAGATGAAAAAGAATCTGGTTTCTGGATTTCTCCTTAATAAGGCTGGTTTTACTCAAGTTATAGGGGCTGATTTGTACACTTTAACTTATAAGGGGATGTTTGTAGGGAAGGGTTATGCTTGTGAGGGTATGTTTAAACTTAATGTTGAATCTAATAAAGTAACCAATTCAGCTTATATGTTGTGTGATTTTAATATCTGACACTCTAGATTATGTCATGTAAACGAACGCATTATTCATAACATGAGCACCTTAGATTTAATTCCTAAAATGTCGCAAACTGACTTTGATAAGTGTGAATTATGTAGTCAAGCAACAATCATTAAGAAACCTCATAAATCAGTTGATAGAATTTCTGAACCCTTAGATTTAATTTATTCTGACATATGTGAGCTTGATGACACTTTGACTAGACATGGACACCGTTACTTTATCACTTTCATTGATGATGGCTCTGATTTCACTTATGTATATCTTATGAAAAATAAAAGTGATGCATTTGAGATGTTTAAATTATTTAAAACTGAAATCGAGAATCAATCTAATAAGAAAATTAAGAGACTTCGTAGTGATAGAGGAACAGAATATGAGTCTAGTCTTTTTCTTGATTTTTATAATTGCATGGTATAATTCATGAGAGAACTACACCTTATTCACCTGAAATGAACGGTAAAGCTGAAAGAAAGAATAGGACCTTTACCGAATTAGTTGTAGCTATTTTATTAAATTCGGGTGCAGCAAAACATTGGTGGGGGGATATTTTATTGACTGTATGCTATGTATTGAATAGAATCCCTAAATCAAAAAGTAAGATTTCACCTTTTGAAATTTTAAGAAATTATAAACCAAATGTATCTTACTTTAGAACTTGGGAATGTTTGACATATGTTCGTATACCTGACCCTAAGAGAATAAAATTAGCAAGTAGAGCATATGAATGTGTATTTATTGGCTATGTTGTTAACAGCAAAGCATATAGATTTTATAATCTGAATACACATAATATAGTAGAATCTAATGATGCTGATTTTTATGAAACTAAACTTTCTTTTAAATTAAGGAATAGTGGGGGCACGTCAAATAACACCGTGCCTATTGGAACAGAACTTAATGAATCTTCTGAAATCGAACCTAGAAGAAGTAAAAGAGCAAGAGTTGATAAAGACTTTGGCTCGGATTTTTGCACTTTTACTATAGAGGAGGATCCTACAAACCTCCAAGAAGCCTTATCTTCATTAGATGTCGATTTTTGGCAAGAGGCTATAAATGATGAGATGGATTTCTTGGAATCCAATAAGACTTGGCACTTAGTAGATTTACCACATGGTTGTAAGTCTATAGGCTGTAAATGGGTACTTAAAAAGAAACTAAAACATGATGGCACAGTTGATAAATATAAAGCCCGTTTGGTAGCTAAAGGTTTTAGGCAAAGAGAAAATGTAGATTTTTTTGATACTTTTTCACCCGTAACTAGAATCACATCCATTCGAGTACTAATTTCATTAGCATCTATTCATAATTTAATTATACACCAAATGGATGTTAAAACTGCTTTTTTAAATGGTGAATTAGAAGAGGAAATTTATATGGACCAACCAGAAGGTTTTGTAATTCATGGTCAAGAACATAAAATTTGCAAATTAGATAAATCATTATATGGTTTAAAACAAACACCTAAACAATGGCATGAAAAGTTTGATAACTTAATAATCTCAAATGGTTTCAAAGTTAATGAAAGTGACAAATGCATTTATTATAAATCTGAAAATGACATTTGCACTATAATATGTTTGTATGTAGATGATCTACTTATTTTTGGATCAAACATTCATGCCATAAACACTGTTAAATCTTTGTTAAGTGCCAATTTTGATATGAAAGATCTAGGTGAAGCAAGTATAATCTTTGGTATTAAGATTACTAGGTCCGATAAGGGACTTTCTTTGGATCAATCTGAGAAAATACAATTACTTTGACTGTAAACCTGCATGTACACCATATGATCCTAATGTAAAGCTATTCAAGAACACTGGTGAAGGTGTAAGACAGTCTGATTATGCGAGCATCATTGGCAGCCTTAGGTATGCCACTGATTGTACTAGACCCGACATTGCCTATGTCGTGGGATTATTATGCAGGTTTACTAGTAGACCTGGTATAGAGCATTGGCATGCTATTGAGAGGGTCATGAGATACCTAAAACGAACCATGAACCTAGGGTTACATTATAAAAAGTTTCCAGCTGTCCTTGAAGGTTACACCGATGCAGACTGGAATACTTTATCTGATGATTCAAAAGCAACCAGTGGCTATATATTTAGCATTGCTGGTGGAGCTGTTTCTTGGAAATCCAAGAAACAGACTATTTTGACTTAGTCTACTATGGAGTCTGAGATGATAGCACTAGCTACAGCTAGTGAAGAAGCAGAGTATTTAAGAAATCTGCTAGCTGAGATTCCCTTATGGGAAAAACCGATATCAGCTGTGTTGATCCATTGCGATAGTACCGCGGCTATTACAAAAGTACAGAACCGTTATTATAATGGTAAGAGACGACAGATATGTCGTAAGCACAGCACTGTTAGAGAGCTACTCTCTTCAGGAGCTGTTAGAGTGGATCACATACGCAGTGAGGAGAATTTGGCAGATCCTTTGACGAAAGGACTGGCCAAAAAGAAAGTCTTTACAATTTCTAGAAAAATGGGACTATTGCCCTTAGATTGTTGAGTCACGCACAATGGTAACCCGACCTAATGACTGGAGATTCCAAGAACTAGGTTCAATGGGTAAGAACAAGTTGTGTAGTGATATGAGTTGAATATGTTATTTCTCATATATGTAGAAGCATATATTCCTGAAGTGATTAGAGGTTGAGTTAATAGAAACTCTTAATGAGATCTATACTCCATTTGGAGTGGAGTACCTACCTTCAGGAGTACTCTTGATAGACTTACCTGTGTGAATGTGGAAATTTGGCCGTTTCCTATGGAGCTTTGGGCAAAACTCCTAGAGCATTCACTAAACTGGGATGGACGTGCATTGCCATAAATGCACGGGTTTACTTGATTGCACTCTAGAAAGATTGTGTGTGGTCTGATGTCAGGAATAGAGTTCAAGGCTACATGTCACTCTAGTAAAAACTGAATCTTATCCACTATGCAAAGGTTCAAGTCGAAAGACACCTTTGTTTATGGACAATTTATGCTTTTTCAGAAATTGCTCGAAAAATCTTTTTAAAAATTCAAGTGGGGGATTGTTGGAAAAATGTTTTAAAATAAGTGAATTCTTAAAAAAATTGACTAAGTATGAAATGGCTCCTATATGGGAATATGAATAGTCCCACATTGTGTGATTATATAAAAGAATCAAGTATTTATACTTGATTCTTTGAAGCTAAGTTGAGCCCTTTGGGCATCCAATGATGCTTTTGTGAGGAGGGAGACCATGCTTGACCACCACACGCGCGCGCGCCGACCGACCGACTCGACCCGGGCCGGGCCGGGCTCGGGCTTGTAGTGGTGTAACACTTATATTTTTGGTGCAAATTTCTTTAACCGTTTTGACCGAGCTGGAACGGTCAAATCAGACCGTATTAGAGAACGTTATGCAACGTTCATTATTTTGACCCGTTATTTTCTCAGATCCGTTTTTCAAGACCACGCTCCCCAACCAGTAACGTTCTTTTGTTATTCCGTCTTCTTAACTGATGAGAAGACGAAACAGAAAGAACTACAGTTTTAATTCGAACCATTTTCTTCAAATTAGAGCAAAAATTATTGAGTGCAAAATAGAATCGGTTCGTACGTGCAAACGAATCGGTACCACCAAACTTGAGAGGTTGTTTTATCCCAGAGGCGGCAGCGATTGAATCCGAACTGCTTTGCACTACATAGCAGATCGCTGAAACGTCTTCAAGAGAGTGACGTAGTCCACGACTCAGCCGAAGTTTGCCATTGTTTCCAACAGTTAGTCCGTCAACTTGGTTGATCAAAAGTTTAAGCAATTTAATTACCCAATAATCTAGAAGTATAAGTTAATGAACTTTTTATTTTAATTTTTTGAATTATTTTAACTATGTTGTGCCCATAGTAAATAATGCCCTGTCAGTAGCAAAATCCAATAATAATCCTTTGTAACTAAGATCCTTTAAAGATATTGTTACAGAAACTTTACTATAGCTATCAAACCAATTGTTTCTAGATTCTTTTTATTATTTATTCATTTATTTTTATATTTATTGTTTTTACCAAATCCATAACTTATAAAAGTGTTATGTTTATCTTTAATCACTCTACCTTGGACAAAATAATAAGAAAGTAATATGTGGATGCTGATTCAGTATTTATCTTTTCGTTGCTTTGCATATACATCATCAAAAAATTCATTCCATTTTACCATAAACAGTCAAGCAAATCACTTAATTATGTCATATTACGAAAGATGATTTGCAGAAGAAGAAACGGACAGGTATAAGATTCCGAATAAACAAAACATAAGAATGGCGATGCATTGGCTTGTTCAAGGTTGCCAGCCAGGAGATTCATTAGTATTCCATTACTCGGGACATGGTTCCCAACAAAGAAACTACAATGGAGATGAAGTAGATGGATTCGATGAAACCATTTGTCCTCTTGATTTTGAATCACAAGGAATGATTTTGGACGACGAGATAAATGCAACGATTGTTAGACCGCTTCCTTACGGAGTCAAACTTCACGCCATTATAGATGCTTGTCATAGTGGTACTGTGTTAGATCTTCCTTTCCTTTGCAGAATGGACAGGTATCGTCTTGTTAAAAACTAATTCCCCTTTCTTTTGCAAATAAATAAATGATGCATTTTGCGATGGTTGATGAACGTATGAATACATATTAAGGAATTATTTTATAGGAGTGGACATTATATTTGGGAAGATCATAGACCAAGATCTGGTGTCTGGAAAGGTACAAATGGAGGAGAAGCCATTTCATTTAGCGGTTGCGATGATAATCAAACATCTGCTGATACCTCTGTAAGCTAATTTGCCTCTTTGTACATTTGTCGTTTCGAATAATTTAATGTGACTGCTTCTTACTATACTGAATGATTAGGCACTTTCTAGGATCACATCAACAGGAGCAATGACGTATTGTTTCCTTCAAGCATTTGAACAAGGAAAGGGAAGCACATATGGCAGCATTCTCAATTCCATGCGATCTACCATTCGCAACACTACTGGATCCACTGGACCAGTCACTACACTTATGTCTATGCTCGTACGAGGAAGTAATTTTGGAGGGTTGAGGCAGGTAATAATATTTGTTATTTTGCACCATTTTTTTTAAGCCTAGTAATCAAAAATTCTTCGCACATTGCATGTACTGACATTGCATATTAATTTTTATTTTATTTTTTTATCATGTTTTCAGGAGCCACAATTGACTTCAAACGATCCATTTGATCCTTACGAAAAAGCGTTTTCTCTGTGAATCTCTGCATACCAGATACAAGGCAAGAGTTGTTGAATAAGTCTCTCATGTGCACTGCTCTAGCGAGCTTATGCACATATTCTATGTACCTGATTATATATGTGCATTTGTATTTCTATATTGGAAGTTGTAACATGGCGTGGAAATGCTAATCACACTGGCAAATACAGATAAATGTATTGATAATTGTTTGATGATGAGAGAAATGCAATGTTAACAGCAATTGCACAAAAGAGTTTGATATTTTTATATGACTACACAAATAACACACTCAAAAGTCTGGCTTATCTGACCAAGCCACTAAAATGTTAGCGATTCTGATTTACGTAACGTATTAAAGTGACATTTATGAATATTATGCAGACTGAAAATGGGGAAAAATAATTTTAAACAGCAAAGCATTTCATAATCCACAAATTATTCTAGTTGCAAAATTGCACTTCTTTATAGAAAGAAGTTAAAATTAATAAAAACATGACAGCTGCAAAACGAAATTGTTGTAAAAATAAAAAACTATGGAGGCTCTTCAAATTCATTATGACCTGCAGGCTGCAGCTAAACTGCAAAAGATCAATGAATATGAAAGCCAAATACTATAAAACAAAAACCTACATAAAGTATAACTACAATATCGTCAATAATCAGTTTACTCTCCAAATAGCCTAACGCATCAAATATGTTGAATTCATTTAAAGGAAAGCATCAAGCTTCTTGGACTTTATGGAATGTGGTGGCTTAAAATCGTCCAACTTCAAATCAGAGGTTCTAAGAATATCTTTAACAACAGAGTCACCCTTCTCTGTTTTAATGACCTCAAGAACGGTCCCAAGAACTTCAGAAGCAAGTCCACTCTCTAATAAACTACCAGGCTCTTCTCCTCCTTCATAAATTAACTTTGCAATCTCTTTTAACGGAAACACATTTTCTAAAATAACCTTGGCAAACATTCGACCTAAAAACTCAGCAGCTCTTGGAGCATCATTCACAGCATCTTCTAATATAGAGAGGACGGACTCGAATCTGTAAACAAAAGAGTATATTATAGGTTATTCAAAATTCAAAAGTTTGAACATGCTAATAGATTGTTTTTGCACATAAGCATGTTTTATTCGTTAACTGAACAAAACTGCAAAGTCTGACATTCAACTTAGCTGCGATAGAACCTTTGATGTCATACCATAAACTAAAAGTTCCAATAGGGGATTATTCCCATGTAATTACCTTACAAGCATAATCCACTTCTTAAAACATAGAAATTAGAATAGTTCGAACATAAAAAATTGATCTTCCTACATTATAATATCTAGAATATTTGTACTTGTAAAAATTTGTGTTATTTCTGTAAATTCATCTGCAAGTTGGACATTTAAATTGCTGAAACATCAAATTGAAGAATACATATATCTCTGAAAAAAAAAAGAGGAATGGAATGGGCACACTACAAAGAGATTTTATGTTCAGATCAAGATGAAAAAAATAATATGAAAATACAGTAAAGGTTTGCACAAAGATAATATAGTAATCACCCTTGACTTAGCTGAGCTTGACTAAGCAAGTTATCTTGAGATCTGCACAAATTAACCAAAAGCGTAGTCAACAAATCTCTCTCCATGTCTTTCCTCTCAAAAGAATCTGTAACCCACAATGACACCGTAGATGGATAAAAGTCTGGAGAATTCAGCTCTTTAATGCACAACGCTACCTCCTTCTCATCCTTTGCACTGAGCAATATAAAAAAGAATAGCCTCGACAATAAGATAACCAAATTGAATTGTACAACGTATTTTTGTGACTGTTTTCTCCAGAAGCAAAATTTGGCTAAGCATAAATATTACAGAAGAACAGGCCTTGGTAATGGTGATAAGATATCATTGGGATTGATTATACTATAAACCTGTGTAATTTGACATTAACTGATCCAACTGCTGTAACTTCTTAAGTAATCCATATTATATATCCTCAATAAAAAGATATATTAAAGCAAGCTGATCGTGATTAAACCAATGAAATTAAAATCACAGTTCAGGTACAATTTTCATACCCAACAAAGTCACTATTTATATTACATCATTATTTTCATCGTTAAAAGATTAGTGTTTCTTGCACAACATATGTGCACTCATGTGATATAAAGATTGTTAGCAATGTTTTATAACCAGAAACTAGAGCCAGATGCAAATTTCATTTGCTATGAAACAATATTTGTTAAAAAGGATAGTTTGTAATTTTCATTAATCGATCAGTGGCTAGTGGCAGATGCAATTATGTTTAGTTTGCCAAAGAACGACGAACCCTAATTAACTTGCAATTGATTTGACATTTGAAATCAACTGAGGTGTATCTGCATTCTCTGGTGAGATAAATAGAGAAGGGTATAAAACTAATTTGGTAAGATGACAAATTTGCAATATAGTTAAGTTAGTTTAAGGAGCTGGCTTTAAACATGATTTAAGAAGTTTGTACTTCGTTCTTCCTAATACAAGCTAGAGTCATTCACCATTCTCGGTTTATGCAAATTGTAATCTATGTCCAGTGCTTATTATTGACCAGCCAAAAGGCTTAAGTCAACTATCATTAAAATTGCGGACTGCTATTGACGTATGAAGTTCACCAGACATTTAAATATCCTCTTTAGGATCACTTATACCTTCTTCCACATGCCAAATTGAACCTAAAAATAAAACACTAAGAGACACTGCTGGCCAATATGAGCACTTTCTCAATGTCATACAAAACATACCTGAATATATAACATACAAAAAGGCAGGCGGGAATATCAAATAAATCGAGAAGAAACAAACATACCTATAGAACTCCTTTATGGTTGCAATTGACTTTTCACGCAAAACCTCTTCAGACATAGTTTTGGCATCAGAAGCCATGCCACCTACTGGTCTCCGGGCTTGTACAGGTGATGCAGTAAAAAGCGGAGCTTTATCTGGAACATGTCTTGGCATCGAATTTTCCCTTGAGTTGTGAGGTGCCTTATCAGGGGTAACATTGTACATATTGGGACCAGATGGCGTTGAAGGTTGTCCTTTAGACATTCCTCTGGCAAGACCACCTTGTGGTCCAAATGTAATAGGATCATCAGTCGGTCTGTGGGACAAAGGATACGACAGTGTTCTGTTTTCAAGAGGATGTCTATCTTCAAATCTCGCTTCTTGATTGCCATACCCATGGTGTTGAGGTGGCATTCCTCGATTACTTGTTGGGGAAGGTAATACCGAGGATCCCCTAGAGTTATAATCCTGCACTCGTCTAGAAGAGGACCCCATGCTCGGTCCTCGTGTCAGTCTGTTTGTCTGAGATTGACGTTCTCTGGCTGCATCTCTGTGCACCTCTTCAATCTTCTTTGGCCCATCTACCTTCCTTCTCTCCTGCCATCTGTTTTTCCTCAGGTCAATTACATCTCTAATCATGAATCTTATCCGGGAAGAAAGTTTCTGATTTGTTGATAATTCTTGCATGCGAACAAAATATACATCCATAAAACTTTTAGCCTTGGGATGATCTATTTGATCTCCTATCGTACTCATTAACTTGCACAAGGCTTCTAGATCTTCTTCATCAGGAGTTTGCAGTTCTCCTAATAATTTTTGGATGCATTCATGCATGATTCTCTCCGTTAACATCTTTTTCTTGTACAATTCACCTATCAGCCGAATATTTCCTAGGGTACGTCTCCGAGTTTTGATTCTTCTCACCTCTCGTTCTTCATCAGTTTGTTTGTTTTCACCCTCCTCTTCAGCTCTCAATGCTTCAGCTTCAATATCTCCTCTTTCAAATTCCTCCTGGCACTTGTTCAGAAGCATCCTTTTAAATGAAATTTTTTCCTCGTTCTCTGCAAAATCAGGTAACACGGCAGAAAGATGATAGCAGAAATCTGCATACATTTCACAAAAAGTAGGCTCCATCAATGCTTTATCAAAAATTTGTGATATGACACCAGAAAGAGTCCTTATATTGTCTATATTAACATCATTCACTTGTTGAAATAGCCTCTCGAAATTTTGAGGTGTCAACTTATTTAATATGCCTTTTAACTGTCTTTGCTTCGCTTGTTCCTCATCTGACACTTTACCTACTTCATACTTCTTCTCAGCCTTGTGCATGACTTGTAATGGGGTTTGAGGTGGTGACATCATACCTTTTGCACCAAAAGTAGAGTGCCACCTGTCTGCATCAGAGTTATATCTCATCTGCCCTCCTTGAGATACCATTGACTGCATAGGAACAGAAAGAAGTGGTTGCCCATATTGGTTTACAGGCAGTCCATACTGGTTCACAGGCTGCCCATATTGGTTCACTGGCTGCACATATGGTTTTCTTAGAACTCCGTAATTTGCATTCTGCACTGGTCGAAAATTTTGATTAGCAATATTTTGTAAATTGAAGTTCCCAGATTGTTTCCATTTAGCTTCATCAGCCATGCCATATCCCCTACGATCAGATTTGGAAAAACCAGGAGACCTATCCATATTTTTTCCAGGGCTAGGATATGGATTTTGACAGTTACCATGGCCACTTAATAAAGCAGCAGCTATGTCAGATGTAATCTCAAATCCTAATGGAAGATCAACACATTGCTCGGAGAATGTCAAAAGAAAATCTCTGGTGTACTTCATACTGGTTTCATTAATGATCTTTCCATTATCGAGTTTCGGAGTAGGCATTTCTTCTGCATCTTCCCAATCATCAATTTCATCTTTGCAGTGGTTGCCTGTCTTAGTTTTAATAGTGCAGTTATTATCAGTGTGACCTATATTGGTATTGTTTTGATCAACCTTTGGAGAGGTACTGATACTTTGTGAGGTATCGGGATGTTTTTGCTTCTCATCAGGACTTTTGTATGCATTATATAGGTCAGAGGTTTGTGTGGCATCTGCTTTTGACAATATATCTTTCATTTTCTTCTTTTTCCCAGAGATAGGCTTAGTCTTTGCTAGTTCCTTGCTTGTCATAGGCTTTGTCTCAGATGCTAAAGCATTTGGCTTTATTTCTTCCGATATAACCGACTCATGGTTAGACCCCTTAGGAGAAAAGGAGCCAACATCATGGCCTGATTTTTCTTCTAAATCGCTCTTTTGGGGCTCTAAAATTGTTGTTGCGGCCTCTGAAGAAACAGCCACTCTTTCTGAATTCTGTTTGCCAATATAATTCTTTTCTACACTGCTTTGTTGATTAACTGGCAAAACTGGCTCTCTGGTTTCAGAAACTTCAACAGGAGTATCTATGACATGGCTGCTATCAGCGGTAGATAGATCAGACACTGCAGATTTACCATTTTCAAGCTCTACCAACTCATTTATAGTGCATTCAGAAGAAACATTAGCAGTAGGACATACAGTGGATTCTTTTGTGCTTATGGGCAGACTATTGGTATCATGGGTGATTACACTGCTTTCATTTACTTGCTTAGTTGTCACATCTTCCAAGTTAACATCCTCGGTCAAATTTACTGAAGATTTCATCCTGGTTCCAGAATTTGATTCATCTACCTGAGAGAACAAGAAGCAAAATATAAAAGAATATAAATGCAACTTGTCAATGTCAAATAACATGCCAATTCTCATACTGCAATGTATAGAAAGGATTGCTTGTTTGCAAAGATAGGGAAAATGTAAGCATATGACAATGATATTCAATTGTACTTGAACAAAAAATCAAAAACATATGTACCCAAAAGCTTAAACTGTATGGTTTTAGTTGTGGGGGGTAGAATATTTATCAAGTTAACATAACATGCCAAGCATTATCGAATGAAGGAAATGTAGAATTATCCAAATTTAGAGAGTTATATACCTCATCAATTTGTTTTGGCTTCACTTCTGCTTTACCAACTTCTTTTGGTAAAGATTCCAAACTATTAGAAGGCATCACCTCTTTTTTATCAGTAGTTATTGCATGAGATTTTTCACTAACCTTTGTCTGTTCAGGCTTGCTAGGAGGCTTGCTAATAGTAACTGAAGGTGCTCCAACTCTTTGACCAAATTGAACATTACCTGATCGAACTGGTACACGCCCTATCTGACCAACAGGTTGGTTAAAACTGGAAGGCTGTGAAACCATGTTCACAGGGTGATTGCTACCAAAATAAACCGAAGGAGAGTTAAATGAAGTAGGTTGAAAGTATGGAGTGGAATTGAAAGAAGGGACAGGACGTGACTGAGGTGTAGCTTTGTCAAGTCTCAACTCTTCATGTGTATCTGGATGAGTGATTTTTACATTCGAAGTTTTCCGGGCTCCACTGAATTTGCTTATCTGCTGCTGATGTGGTGGAAATTGCGAGGTAGGAATGTAGGGAGAAGGATTAGGTAGCTGTGGTGGGGACGAAGAAACTGGATGCCCAAAACCCAAATGTGGTGGCATGTGATGAGGGTGAATATTGTGAAACATCATTTGTTGTGGAATTTGTGGAGCATTTCCCATAGGCATTACAGGTATTTGCTGCGGGCCAGGAACACCAAACTGTAAAGGTATTGGTGGAGGTTGAAATGACATAGGCATTGATAATCCAGGAATAGGTATATTAGAAGGCTTAGGAGGATGATACATATTCTGTTGTGCATGCATATCCCTTTTTATTTGTACTGGAGGACGGGGCTCACCACCACTAAATTGGTTATTACCAGCTGTCTCTTTTTGTGTTTGTTGTGGTTGCTGCTTGGGAGCAGAAGGTATAGGTTGAGTTGGCCCAGCTTTGAATGAATTATGATGAACCTGGAGGATATTGTAGTTTATAAGTTATTAATATCCTCTTTGCAAAAGATGAAAATGCTGGAAAATGGAAGAGGATTATAATTGTGCATTTCATGGTAGTAATTACTTATTAGAGATGGTTTGGTTCCTCGAAGCTGGAAAGTATAAAAGATTCTCAGTAAGAACTAAGGATTTGCATTTCTTAAAAAATTAACGGAATCGCAGCTATAAATAAATAATTTTCAGACGAAATCATTCATGAAACAATTTTAGATCATTATTTTATACAGGTTTTTTATTATTATTAAAACTGCTTCAGCATGCACGCGCATATATACTAAGTATTTTAATTTGATATTACATTACAAAAATAAAACATAGAGTTAAAATTATCATATAAATAACTTTGAATAAAAAGATTTGTTTTTTCGTAAAGATAAAAGGGTGGAAGTTAAATTAGTTGGATGCAACGCGAGAGAAAGGCTGCGTACATTATCGATCTCCGCAGAGGCCACTATGTTCCACCTTTTTATATTAATGATATCGAGATTACAAAAAACAAAAACAAATTAAGAAAACAGAAGAAAAAAATAACATATAAAATAAAGAGATATTTTGATCATAAGCAGGATTTGAACTCGTGACCTCGTAGGAAATTTAAAAAAATATTCTTGTCAGTAGCAGGATTTAAACTCATGACCTCATATAACGGAAATAATGGCATTTTGGGGAGTTTGCGTTCAAGTTATTACAACTATTATTAAAGATAGAGGGATTCTCATATTAAAAAATTGTTCTATTTTGTCATTTTTGTAATCCTAAAACGATATTTTCAAAATAATATGAAAATACGTTGAACCGTTTAAAACATTTCATAACAATATTTGAAAACTTAGTGTTTAAGCACATAGGAACCTCGTTTTCAATTTTAAAAAAATTCAAAAAGTTGTGGCTCCTCATTTCCATTATACATTTATACTCTTCCTCTTTCTAGGATTCTAATTGACTTTGGTCAAGGATCTCTAGCTCAAGGGGTTAAGGGTTTGACGCTTTAGACAGAAGTTTTAAAGGTTATGAGTTCGAGCCCTTAAGACATCAAAAATAGTGCTCTTCTTGAATAAAGTATCACTTATGTTATGGCTGTTATGGTAATGGTTACCGTTACCATTATGCAAATACCGTTACCGTAGTATTTTTACTGGTAAGCTAAAATTGCTTACAATTACCGCTACCGACTTGCTGGTATACCGAAGAGTGGTATACCGATAAACTGGTAATCATTACACTGGTAAGTGGTAATAGTAAATTGCCGTTTTTCTTAAAAATCAGTAATTTGACATGTTTTTGCACTATGATGATGCTTCATTGTACAATTTATAGTGTTACTTAATAAAAGATATCAAGAAGAAATAAAATAAGCATAGCTAGCATTATTTGATTTAAATTACTTAACTAAATTTTATCATTTGCTCGGTTCTAAATACCTATAATAAAGCATATTACATGAATATTCATGCATTATAAATTGACTGGTAAATTTACCGTTACCGCTGGTTTACTGCTGAAAATGGTAAATTTACCCATACTAATTAAACTAGTATACCGATTTCACTCAAAATGGTAACCGATTGACTGGTAATGGTATGGTGATGGTAAATTTACCGTTACCATAACAGTCCTAACTTGTGTTACCAAAAAAAAATTCTGTAACCTATTAAACTGTACAGTTGTATGTGCAGTTGTACTATGCTGTTTAATAACTAAAATAGTGTTATATTGATAGCCCTACATGGAATTTTGTCAAGAAATTAATCAAATTCACTTATTACAACTTAACTCACTGCATCTATAACTAGGATGACATTGATGTCAGATACTTTCGGTGATCTAAAAAATCAAAAAATCAAAAATAAAAAAGAGGGAAAACAATGAAAAAAGGGAGAGTTAACAGAAATAAACACATTAACAAAAATTTAATGTGTATGATGCCTCAGCTTGACGATTGACTTTCATGCTGCAGTTACTATTAACAAAATCCAACGGTAAAATCTATTGTGTCACATTTTATGTTCAGATAGCCGCCGCCATATACATGCATACATATGTATGATAAATTTCTCGTTATTTAGCCCCCAATCTTAACCCCCTAATTTCAACCACAAGTTTATATTTAATTAATTGTATGATGTGTTAAAAGAGAGAAATATTGAATATTTAAATACAAACTTATGGATGAAATTAGGGGGTTAAGATTGAAGGCTAAATAAAGAAAGCTATTAATCCTAGCTCATATAAGAAAAAGTTGCATTGAACCAGTTGATATATTTAAAAAGGACGCCCTCCTATAGAGGAGATGCACAAGGGAAGAGAACCTTGTGCATTGTGTTCCACCATTCACAGAATCTAGGATGTAGAAACCAAACCGGAGTCATAGTAACCCAGATTTCGACCATATCTAAAATAAAATAGATTTATTTTGGGGGGGGGGGGGGGATCCAATTTTATTGTAGAAGAAAAGGGTAGTTTGTCAAATACAAATTTTCAAGTATTCTTCTTCTCTATAAAAACTAAAGATGTTGATTGGCTATGGCTCTAAGCTTTTATTTTTTTTCCTAGTAAAGTTAAGAAGCAGACATTTATTTTTCACATATTGCCTGATTATAAAGTCAAAGCAAGTTACATTTCTGCCACAATTAATACAAAAACTTATCCTTAATGACCACTTTGACCCCTGTTTGAAGATAGCACCTATAATGGGATGCACAATAAAAAATTATCCCTTGATGACCAAAATAAGGACACTCACCTAAACACTTATCGACATCACTTAAACATTTAATAAAATTAAATCATAATATTATTTCAAAAAACCACCTTAAACTTAAAAGAGGATCTGGAACTAAACGCAAACCGTTATGCATAAATATAGAAACATGATGAAGTATAATCCTCAAACATAATTAAATTCGATCCTATCAAACATTAATAGTAGAAGAAATGAGATGAACAATGTAAGTAAAAATATTTTATGAATGTCAAATTAGGAGTTGATGGGTTTAGATATTTAATTATATTTAGAGTATGCATGTAAATCGATATTTTTGTAATTCCATTAATTGTCTAGGGAAATGGTAATGATTATTAATTATATTTGGTTATATCATATTGTTTTCTATTACAATTGGTTTCATCGTTCTTTTTTTTTCTTGTTGAAACAACGAAAGTAATAATGATTGGATAATTTTGATCGAGTAGTGAAGATTATTTACTATGTTCTACCATAGTTCCAAATTTGAGCTGTAAATCATTCTTTACTATGTTAATTTTAGTTAAAGTTACACAATTGACAAAAAATGTAAAATCTGCTTATAATTAAAATTGATTAAATCTTAGTCGTAGCCAAATTAGCTGGATTAAAAAAGATTGCATGTGGAGAAATTGGATGGAGAGATTTTGATTACGTTGTTTGAAGAGAGAGAGGTCGAGTTATGGTTTTTATGAAAAAAAAATATAAAAAGGTGGGTATGGGTGGACGAGTGAAGTATTTGATTGGACGAGAGGATGAATGGATGAAAGAAGGTGTTTAGATGGGTGTAAGTAGTATCATCCTAAAAAATATGGTTAGCATACCTGGTTTTGCTTCTGTTCGTCAAGCTTGGGTGGAGCTGAGCTAGTTCTAGCTGGAATCTGCATAAACAGAAAATTTTGGACACAAGACTAAGAAAAAGAAAGAAGAACATGTATTAAATAATCGGATCCAAAGTACCTTCAACCCATCAACTATACCAGGGCTTATAGTCCCAAACTGAAGAGGAAGTGGTTTTGGCCCATCCCCATCTCCTGAATAAACAGAAACAGTAAATATCGTACTTAGGAAATTTTGTATGTGTTGTGTGTGATGAGTTGTGATGATTGGTATAACCCGTGCATGTGGACAGTAATGCGTACGTATGCACTTGTTTATAAACATAAATTTGGGTGAATCACATATCCTGATCCCTCTAATCCACATTTACTTTCAGTTGGCTTATTCTTATCTATACATTTTTGGATTTAATCTAATTTTTATAAAAATGATCTTATACATAAAAAAAGATCATCTCCATAAAATTCCAAATTATTCCAAAACCCTTCAGATGCTCAAAAATACATTCCAAATTAACAGTTGAAATACTATAGTTGGTGACTCTTATCAACTTACTTTTTTTTCAAGTAATTAAACGTTTTAAAATTGTATTTTTTTTGCATATGCTCTATACATAATCAGAATATTTCTACTATTAATAATTAGATTATGCAAGTTTAATTACATCTCCATGAAATGACTTCACTACCCACATCTTTGCTAGCAATTTCAATTGTTTATGGTTTCAATCATCATCAAGGTTACATAAATGCTCTTACAATTTTTCATATTCCATTGCATCTCTACATCACGTACATGCAAGAGCATATCAAGCATAGTTAGTTGAGAAGAAGGTGGTAATTACACATTTTGTATGTGAAAAATCATCAGAGAATAACTGAAATCAAACATTACAGTGATGATAAATGCGTGTAGACATATGTTTGTATACATATATGCACACACAAGTCTGTGATATGTCATTCCAGGAAATAGCACTCTTATACAACTCAACCTAGTCGATTCAATTTGTATAATTAATGATAATCATTGGTGTCGACTACTTCGTTAATTTTCATTAATTATACTGTAACGTCAACACCATTCATGATCACTGAATATGTATATCTAATAACCTAAATTGAGGTGCAAAAAAGGTGTTTCATTTAAGGATGCTATCATATTTAACCATGTATATACGTAGGAATATGTAGTATCTCCTACCTTAACACTCGTTCTGCACCTCTCTTATTTTAGGAGCAATTTTGAAAGACGTGTTCTCATAATACTCGAGGACATCTCCAACTTTGTTGCTTAGTCCCATCATAATAATTAAATTGATATGTAAAATTAGTAATTAAAAATATACTTTGGTGACATGTAATTTTCAAAATGATCTTAAATGTGTAGAGAGAATATCATTGTGTACTATTTATTCTATAGCTCAAAAGCATAGTTTACAAAAATATTTAACTCTTATGATTTGAATCCCATTTCGGTTCATCTCTTTGCGATTTCGATCCGATTTTTAAATTCTGTTTTAATACTTAACTCAAATGAAACAAAAGAGAAAATTAAGCTTTAGGTTTAGAAATATAGAAAGTTAAGCATAAAAATCCATTTCGAAAATACACTTTATTGCTACAGCAAGATGATTCTACATTTTTCAAGTACTTAAATATCATTTGATAAACTACTTAGACAAAGTTATTAACATATAAATATCTATACACATTACAATAAGAACTCTTTGTATGAAATCTTTGAATCCACAATCTACAATCATAATCTTGTTTCAATCTAAAATTTAACTTTATGATTTACAATATAGATTCTTTCTGAAATAAGAGCACCAAGGGGTAAACCTTGAGATATGTATGCATGCCCCTAGCATACATTCAGGTATTACCAACGATGTGTTTTATGAGGACACTGTGGTTTGAACCAACGCTTTCCTCTCAATAATTATGCTAGGGTAAAGTAAGTTTGAAGCTGAATTTTTTTACCGCTTTCAGTCAGGCAAAATAAATCTTTTTAACATAAGCAATCTAAGACCATGGATGAACTTAAATGAATAACATTATTCCATATTAAACATTTTAGAACTTTTTGTATATGCTGTTTGATGAATAAAAACACTACTGCTGTTATGTTCCATCTGCTAACCAAGAGAATATTTTGTCTTCATAGGATTTTTCATCTCAAATTTTTTCTTCAAATAGTCAACGGCTTTGGTAAATATTTCAAGCCATATAAAGATTTCTAACATCATCATATATTAGGGTACATTTCCATATTCATTTTTCTTAATGAATATACATGGACATGTATGAACATTAATATATAATTCTTTGATTATGTACTCAAATGACTGACCAACATTCATTCTAGTTGTTTTAATTTGTATGAGTTTGATTAGGAACATGGCAAGTAGTTTTTGTTCTAGCATTTTAAATCATTCCAGGATTTCCCCCCACGCGCACAATATCTGTACAGTTAAAGCGCTTAGCGGTTCCATGGCGGTGGATGTGCAAAAAATTATTTCAGAGATAAAGCGGGGAGATAGCGGAAAATAGCGGAGGTGCAAAAAGCTTCATCGGATAAAAAACCAAATATCTAAAGTTAATTGATTATCATTCTCACATCATTTGTATAGAAAAGGAAAATATTGTTTAATCTTATATAACAAAAGCGAAGAATATCATCATTTATGCAGACTAACTACAATAGATTTATAACTTATATTGAGCACTTACGCCTTAAAATTAGATCTTTACCATAACTTGTTAATTGTGTTTAAAAGAGAACTAGTCAAATCAACATTTATATGTTAATGTTGTTAAAGCGAACGCCAAAAAGCCTTGATTTAGCGGATGTGACGGAAAATAGCGGGACTTAAAGCGGATTTACTGTTTAATAGCACTAAATTGAAATCGCGTAGCGGTCCAAGAATGCTATGCGCTATAGCGGGAATTTCGCGGGGTTTTTTGTATGTGTGGAGGGTAGGATATTTAATTCAGAATGTATGATGGAAATCGAAGAGGGAGGATGAGGTGCAGTTGATCATTGCAGTGTGTGTAAACTTCCATGTGAATACACGGTTACCATGTCCATTTTACGCTCAATACCGCCAAACTTATTGAATATCAAGAAATAATTTCATTCATAACATTGAAATCAATTTCATACATACATGAGAAATCTTATGCAATAAGTTGCACTTTATACTTGTTATTTTGCTTTTTAACCAAGCAGTATACGGACAAATCTGACGAGATAAACTTTGAAATTATCAAGGTAAGACGCTCGAAGAGATGACCACGAAGCCCAAAACCCAAGCACAACCAAGATCACGACGTGTTCACCCCAAGAGCCTAAGAACCGGGAACCACCAAAGTTAGGGGTTGGTACCGACCCCACCCCATGGGTCGGCACTGATCCATGTTCCTTGGTCCGGTGGGGCCCACCTTCTGCCTACACCCTCTACACGATGTCAAGAGTTTATTCCAAGAGTTGTTCTGACGTTTTCATGCAACTCTCTATCGATCCCCACGAACTCCTAAATCAGCAACTTCATTCTTCTGCAACTCAGTCATTTGGACTCTGAAACAAGCTATTATTGATGCAAACAACTATGGAATCACAAACCTAACCACAAGACGAGCCGAACCGAAGAGTCTAAGATGATCAGATTGATCATCTTAGAGGTCAGTACCGATCCCTATCCTTGGAGTCGTACCGACCCGTAGTTATCCGATGATGTGGGATCCTACTTTTGTGGAGAACTGGTCTACAACAAGGTAAACGGCCCGGAGATCTTTTATGCGAGATTTTAGGCTCCCTACCTCTATAAATAAAGGGGTAGGGCTCATTTTTAAGATTTTTTGGCTCTTGCTCTTCTTACTCTAATTTCTGATAATCTCTGTCGAAGTTGTACCACCCATAATGGAAGTTGTACCGATCCGTAAGAACTTCTGCTTGTAATCAGCAAGATAAGCACTAAATCATTAAGTGGACGTAGACCGGAGTACGCCGAACCACTATAAATCATGTGTGTTCTTTCTTACTCGTTTTTCATTTATTTTCTTCACTTTTATTTCTCTACTTATTTTCCTTGGATGTATGTGTTATTTTTAGTTCAGACATTTAAGTGCTTTCACTGAGAAACGCTAAAACTCACTGATTCAAGACTTGAAAAGATTCTAAATGGCTAGACAATCAACTAGAAGAATTGTTGTTGAAGGAAATCAACCAAGGGGCAGCCAAGAGGCGTTCTCAGGAGCTAACCCCCCATCAACCTACATAATCAGAGATGAGATGAAAACTACGATGAATAGACTGTAGAAAAGGACCATATCACGCCAGGAAGAGATGATGGAGAATTTCTTCAGAAGAGTGGGACAAATGGGAACAACCGAAGTCGCTGCAAATCAGAATCAAAGACCAGAAGCCGGATCGTAGGACGTCCCGGGACAAACCCCGAGCCGAACATACGGGTCGGTACTGATCCACGGGTCGGTACCGATCCACGGGTCGGTATCGATCCACGGGTCGGTACCGACCCTCAAGGGCTCGGGGGCATGGGTCATCCTGGCCTTGGAAGGAATGATGTATATTTTGAAGCTAAAGCAGAACGTTTGAACGCAGATTAGAATGTAAAAGCATAGCAGGAGTATATACCGGAATTCCCTCGCAAAGTCGGGAGGTAGGCCGAGAATGCTAACCTTAGAGTTCATTTGAATGACGATGACAAACTTGTTGAGTTGGTGAGACGAGTTATGAGGGGTGGATTGCCTAACCAGAGCTTGGAAGATGTAAGTAGAAGTCCATTCACTCCAAATATTCGGCACATTAGGAATCCGTCTGATTTCAATTTACCTACGCTGAAAACGTATAAAGGAAAGACGGATCCAACAGTTCATTTGATGAGGTACATCCGGCACATGGAGGTGTTGGATGCGTCTTAAAAGATTATGGAACAGTGTTTCCCTTTATATTTGACAGGTTTGGCGGCGTTATGGTTTAGACAGCTGGAGAACGGTTCCATTAGCACATAGGCTGAGTTTATGAGCAAATTTGTGAAGCAGTTTTGGGTCCATATCTCACGATCCAAGACTGTAATGACGTTAGCGAGCATGAAGTAGAGGACCGAAGAGACCCTCATGAGTTTTCTAACAAGATTCAATGCGACGGCAGCTGCAGTTGATAAGCTAGACTCATCGATGGTTTTGATGGCGGCAGTTTCAGAAATAACCGCGAAGACAGATTTTAAGGTGGCTTTAGAACGGGATCCTTTCAGGGATCTCGTAGAATTTTATCATGAAGCTGAGAGATATTTGCGTCAGGAGGACGCCGAGGCTGATCAGGAAGAAATCAATACTGTGGATGGCGGAGGACTGCCCGAAGAAGGATCCAGCAAAGGAAAAGGAAAGCGAAAGACGAATGACAATTTTGATGGATCAAAGCGACAGAGAAGGGAATCAAAATTCTCTTCTTACACGGACTTAAACGAAACCCTGAAGTGGAATTATTTGGATACTAGAGGGGAGATCCCCTGTCGAAAATCGAAAATCTCTTCTTACGCGGACTTAAATGAAACGCCGAAGCGGATTTATCTGGATAATAGGGGGCAAATCCCCTATTAGAAGCTGGCGAGAATAGAACCACGGAGCATGAAAGGGTATCTGGAAAATACTGCATATTGCATGAACTGGATGGGCATAACACAAATTAATTGAAGGCACCTGCGAGATCTGATCGAGGAACGTGTCAGAGATAATCGATTACAACAATATGTGATAGGCCAAGCTGCGGTGGTGGAACAAGAGCAGCCATCAACCGCAGCGGATGGAAATGGTCCTGAATTAGGTCAAGGATAGTCATCTCTTGATCGGGATAGCAAGGAATCAGTTTTGGTTCTTGCACTCTATTTCCGCTTTCCAATAAACCACGCAATCACAGTCTAGCCACTTACTCGTGTACGGGATCCTGAACGGTCCATAGGCACGCTCTGAGCTGAATGCTAGGCTCTGTTGCACTGTCTACGAAACATTTAGGGGTCGTTTGGTTTATTTTGTATTTTATGTTTTGAGTTTTCAACATTAATTACAAAATACGAGAAGAATGAAGGGAGGTCAGAAGGGATGAACGAAAGATTGGAGGGGACCACGAAGTGGATGGAGGAACGACGGAAGGATGAATTGTTGCTCGTGCTTCCGTTTTTCTCAAACACGAAAAATGAAAAAAAATTGTTTTCTATTTTGTGTGTTAAATTCGTTTTCTAAAATGGTCATTTTTCATAACATACATGCGTTGTTCGTATTTTTGTATGGACGAAAACTGAAAACTAAAAACGGTAAACCAAATTATACAATTTCAATCAAGACAATATATATAAAGCTTTATTCATAAAAAGTATGTTACGTAAAATAAGCCAAATTAAACCACTACTTATACACGTATTTACAAACATTAATTCAATGACATGATTAATACAATATCATTATCAATTATTTGATTCTTTTTCCTTTCAGGTATGCAAAGAAATCCTCAGCATTTGCACCAACAATATCTTCTAGACCATCAAGATAAAAAATATTATTACAATTTGTTTTGATTCTTTTTGTTTTCTTTACCAAAGTTGCTTGATATGACTATCCTACATATGCAGATGCTTGACAATCTCTTCACCAATGATCCACATTGCGATGATTAAATATATTTCAATGATCAACATGGTAATGATTAAATCTAGTAGGGCTGCTATGTTGGTCATGACCACAATTACAACTCTTCCTACGAGTTGTACGGCACGCGCTTCACACGTGATGATGGCACGCACTTCGCGTGCGAATTGTTATTTTACAAATTGTATATGTTTAACTCCATCGAAAAAATATGATTTGCACGAATATTTAACCGTATTTTTGCGTTGAAATGATATGCAATTAGTTTTAATTTTACTTTCTAAATTGCAACATCCATTTTGTTGGTTTGAATTTTTATTTCTATTATTAATAAATAAAGAATGAATTTTGTTTTTTATTATTTGTTGGATTCTATTTTTAAGTGATATTAAAATTTCGATAATATCCATAGAGAGACGTTTTGAATTGGTAAAGAAAACTTATCTGTTAGATCCTATTTTTAAGTGATATTAATATTTAATAATATTTGTGGAGGGGCATTTTTGGTAGTTCACGTTGATACCAAAAAAGTATGACACCAAAGGTATTACAACTATTATTAAAGATATATAAATGTTACGGCACGCACTTCGCGCGTGAGTTGTTTTATTTATAAATCCGTCAAAAAAATAATTTTTTATTTTCAAATGATATTAAGATTTGTATATTTGTAAATAAGCATTTTGAATTTGTAAAGGAAGTTTAATTTTAAATCATATTTTTAGAAGCGTTTTGAATTTGTAAAGCATGTTTAATTGTTAGATCCTACTTTTAAGGGCGTTTGAATTTGTGAAAAAAGTTTAATACTAGATCCTATTATTAAGTGATTAAGATTTGATAATATATAGAAGGGCGTTTTTGATAGTTCACGTTGATACCAAAAAAGTGTGACACCAATGCTATTACAACTATTATTAAAGATAATTTTGACCACCTCTTCGTCCTTTTTCATTAGAAAAATTATTGTGTTTCACGCACAACAGAGCCAATTGGACGAGATTCACGATTTTACATTGCTAACTTGTTTTGTTCAACAACAAAAGGTCTGAGATTGGTATTGAATATTTATTACGGTTACATCAAGAATGTTAAATGCCAATTTCTAATACAAATGTTATATACCTGGAAAAAAATATAAAATTGCTAAAATGGTAAATTAAATAATAAAGAAGGGGTGTATAACAACTAACAAGTATAAAATACTTGAGCATGTTAATAATGTGTTACAATATACTATATAATCGCAAAGGATATATCAAAAGAAGAATTTGTCGCCGACTCTTCTTCGTATACTCATAATCTCAATACATGTCACACTTGTAACCTACAAACTATGTTTATCAAATAAAGATGCAGTATAAAAACCCGCATATTTATCGATTTTATATTTAAATATTTTATTTAAATATAACATCGTTCATCGGATTTTAGTCTGAAAATCTACTTTTTGCAAACAGTCGAATTGAGACTCGAGACCACTTCCATTGAGTCCAAAATGTCATTTGCGATCTTTTTGAGTGTAAGCTTCGATATGTTTGAAGCTAGTCAAAAATTTGACCATTTTCACTTTGGATTTGTGTTTGGGTTCAGTCCACTAGCCAACTTATACTCAAAACTGAACCACTCCTCCCCATTCACTCTCACTTCCTCCTCTTTTCAGTTCTAAAGCAACAATGGTGGAAGAGAATGGGAAATAGAAATTCAAAACCCTAGTCTTCATTAGCAAATCCAACTTCTAGCTCCAAATTCAAAGAGAACCCATTGGTAAGCATCCCCTTCTTCTTCTCCAACTCTTTCTCCTTCCAATTTCAGAAATTTCTAAACCTAACTTTGGGAATGTTCTTCTTTTAAAGCTTAGATTGAAGCTTCTTGAGTTGTTATTGAAGAGGAATTGATCTTAGCTTGTTTTAAAAGCTTCTTCTTCATTTGTTTGGGTTCAAATGTGAGATTTTTATCTCACATCTTAAACTATATTTATCTTCGATTGTTAGGTATGAATTCCTAACACTTATTCTTATGCAATTGCTTTTGGTTTGGATTGATTTGGTGAATACTCCAAATTTTTGTGTTTTGAGTTCAAATCCTTGAAAATCCTAACCTTGATGTTTTGATCATGTTTTGTGATGCAACGAAGAGCTCATAGGGCCGGGTAGTCGATAGGCATAAACCCTTAGCGCCATTTGCTCAAGCAGTTGCAAATTGGTCGTGTTTGGCCATTGTTTGTGGTAGGCTGGGAAGGTGCTGGAAACAGGTCCGGCCGACCGAGCTCTGTAGCCAGTCGACCGACCTGCTTCCAAAGTGCAAAGCACTTCTCTGCATCAGGGTTTGGTCGACCGACTGCAGAGCTCAGTCGACCGACCTGCTTCCAAAGTGCAAAGCACTTCTCTGCCTCAGGGTTTGGTCGACCGACTGCAGAGCTCAGTCGACTGACCTGCTTCCCGAGAATTTTCCAGAACAGGGTCCGGTCGACCGAGCCCTGTAGCAGGTTGACCGACCTGCTCCTATTTGCCAATTATGCCTATATTGCCTACTTTGTTTGAATTTCCAACTTTAATCGATTCGTGTTGTTTCCCTTTTGTTATCATTTATTATCGACTTGATGACTTCTTTTCTTTGGGATTTTTGGAATATCCATTTTGATGGATTTGATATCGATTTCTTTGGATTTTATTCACGTCTTCGAATGTGAATTTTTATGATTGATTGTTTCTACAATCACTTCTATGATTTGTCACTTCAAAATATAAAGGTTTTCTATACTAGTATTAAATATCAAAACTTCTTCATCAAAACGATTTCAACTCTATTTTCAATATCAAAGCTCGTTTCTTAAAACCGCTTTCCAATCTATTAGTATATACAAACATTTACCTCATTCGTATGAGAAAATCTAATTAAACGGCTTAGCAAAACAAGTGGTATGAAACGCTTGCGTTTACTTCGTCGGTTAATTTATGGACTTGTTCGATTGAAACTCTTGTGACAATTTTCTAGTGCAGATCTACAATCTGTTCGTAGATATTTGAGTTAAGCAAGTGGTTATGGGACATGAAGCTAAACTCTTATATTTACTAGCTTAGTGTAATCGACACTTCTTGATGATCGATGATGATTATTTTATGGTTTAGACTAGCAATGTGCGATGTCTCTTTGTCCATGTGAAGGACTGTACTTCATTTTATTGAGCTTCGTCTCATTTCTTTGTGGGCTGGCAACCCAAGTACTTTTAATGTGTTTCGATTCATCCGATGTACCGTTTGCACTACATCGATGTCTCGTCCTTCCGATTCATTGGACGTACCGTTTGCACTGCGTCAATGTTCTGAATTGTATTGTCTTTCCGATTCATTGGACGTACCGTTCGCACTGCGTCAATATTCGATTCATTGGACGTACCGTTTGCACTGCGTCAATATTCGATTCATCTGATGTACCGTTTGTACTACATCGATGTCTCGGCTTTCCGGTTCATTGGACGTACCGTTTGCACTGCGTCAATGTTCGATTCATCTGATGTACCGTTTGTACTACATCGATGTCTCGGCTTTCCGGTTCATTGGACGTACCGTTTGCACTGCGTCAATGTTCCGGCTTTCATGCTCCTGTTTGGGATTGGCCATCCTTTTCTTGTGATTTCTGGATTTCTTGTTGTGATTTTTGGAATTTATGTTTCACCAGCTTTTACCATTGACATTGATGAGTATGTCATTTTATTGTGGCTTGGTGAATTAAATAAAGAATATGACATTCTTTTGATGCTATGAGATTCTTGAGATATTGTATGCCTTTAGTTGATTTTCTATGTAGACTTGTCGCAGTATGACATTCTTGGTTATCATACGTTTTTATTATCTCTTATTATCTCATTTTATCTGATAATTATAGCTAGACTGATCCGTTTATTATTTTCTTCTTAAATAATACTCGGGTCAGACTGAGATTTTACAGATGCTTTTGCTCGACTTCCTATCTGGGGCCATCTTCTGACTTTTGGCTAACTACTCTAGTTTAGTAGTTTTTGTTGTATACATTTAAGTTATAAACTCCGTGATGTATACTTATTCTTTTGTGTAGCTTGTAGCTATCCTTTTGTATTATCGTGGATCTTATTTGACCACTACTCTGATGTACACTTTCATGTGTTATATTCATATCTATTTCCGCCTTTGTGATATGAATTGTCTGTGACTGATTTGTGTTATGTTTATTTCTATATTTGTTTCCGAAGTCCATATAGCTACTGTGTAGTAGCTTTGAGTTTGTATCCATATGTCGGATTTCCTCTTGAGATGAAAAGTTTTATTTTTATCTGGCATATCGGTACTCGCACAAAGCAATTACACGGATGGTCGCTCCTCAACAGCCTTATTCTCCGTGCTAGTTGACGGCATTACCCCGTAGTGTCCTTGGCTAGCGTGGGTATAGAGGTGGGGCGTCACAGCTTGGTATCAGAGTCAAACTTCAGAACAATGTAGAATAATTTAGCAAGGATCATGTCCTAAGTCTTTCTTAGGAATCGTGCCATAGGGTTTGATTCGGGTCTTCGTACCGTTCTATCCTATTTCCTTTTATGATTTCTTGTTTTATCAATCAAGTTTGTTTGATATTCATTCTGAGATTAATCTTTTTCTCTTTTCTTTCTTTCTTAAAAGAAAAGAAATGGTTAGACCTGACCGTCCCAGCGCCGGTCAATCCAGTGCTACTCCTCAGGAGGGAGTATTTATGTCTGCCCAGCAGCTTCTAGATCTTGTTAAGAATGCTCAAGCTATCGGACCCATTCCAGAGCCTACTCATCCTAGATCCGGTTTTGCACGCTTGTGTAGAGACTACACCGATTTGGGTGGAAGGCCATTCCGGGGATCCGAGAGTGTCATTGAAATTCAAGCTTGGCTTAGATCATGCGACCGCATCTTTTCTCGCATGAATCTTGTTGATCTCTACTGAGTCCAAGTGGCTTCTAGCATGCTCCAAGAAAGAGCATTGGATTGGTATGAGCTTCTTATTTCTGAAATCGTTGAAGCGGATCTCACTTGGAAGCAATTCCGAAAAAGATTCGAATTGAAATTTGTGCCGGAGGCTGAAAAAGTAACTTTGTCCCGGCGTTTTATCGACCTTGTTCAAGGTGAATCTTCTGTGACGGACTACGTCGCATCTTTCGAATCTCTTTCCAAATACGGGGTTGAATACATTAACACCCCGTTGAAGAAGAACCATAGATTTGTCTATGGCTTGAATAAGAATCTTAAGAAGCCATTACTCCTGAAACTCGAGGTTTCATTTGATCAGCTTATTGATATCGCTCTTCGTCTTGAAGAGGCCGATAGAGAGTGTAATGTTGAAGTTGTGAGTGCAAAACAGAACTTCAACGACAACATGAAAAGGCCAATTAAATTCAAAGGCCCCAATCCAATTCCCGACAAGAAAGGGAAGCAAGAATCTTCGGTAGCAAAGACTCCTACCTCTAGTCGTGGACGATGCTACAATTGTAGCCTTACGGACCACTATGCAAATGAGTGCCCGAAACCATTTTTCTGTCGATATTGCAAAGGTTTGGGACATCTTTTATCTTCATGCCCCAAACTTCCGAACAATAGAGAGGGAAAGTTAAATGTTGTTCAAGCCCCTAGTGACACTTCTCTTGGTCAAGGTATCCATTCTATCCTTGATGACATTTATTTTGTAATTGTCTTATTCGAGTTCTTTTTTATATGGGTTTCATCTCATCATTTTTATATCAAAAGAACTTGTGATTCTTTTTCTTTAGACATTTCTGGGCTTGATTACTTCTTTGAGGATTGCGAATCCGGATTGGTGGATCTGCAACACTCAATTTGCTTTTTATTGATGTCGAAATTATTTTATGTGATTTATCTTTCCGAGCTGATTTTTACTTAGGCTTCGGAAGTGATTTTTGTAAGGATTGACTTAATTTTTAATATAGCCATATCCTTTGTCCCGTGTGGTCTATTCATCTTCGACATTTTCAATCTGTTAAGCAGATTTCTGTTTTTCCTTTGTGATTTTGATTCCAATTTGATGGCATCATTTTATTCATGTAGTTTGAGAATTTCCGGTATTTTTGAGCTTGTCTTAGGATTATCGCCTAAGAAATCTTTTGAGTAATGTTAGGGTCTTTTTAGTTCGACTTTGCCCCCGATTTTCATTTGCTACGAGTTGCGGGAGTTAGCATTCCATTTACCGCATTCCGCACTCATTATGATTCTTATGAATGACTTGTTATGTCATTCAGTTTATCCAGTTTATTTCATCCATTTTTGTAAATCGAGTATTCTATGAATATTTCGATGAGACCATTCTTATATTCATTGATTTTGGGTGACAATAGCAATTTAAAATTTTGCAAATCTTTTTCATAAGATTTATTTATAAGTACAATTGGATTTTTGTTCTTTAAGCAAACAAAGAATATTCTTAAAAGTTTTTAAGGAACATGTTTATTATCTTGAAGATGATTTTGTGATTGTATTGCCCATTGAGCGCTTTAAGAATTTTGGTCGATGCGCTTGATCAACGTTATCGATAGGAATCTCCTAAACGCTTTGATGAGACAAACAGACACAGTAAATTGATTTGGAATAAATAAATTTTTCTAGAAAGAATTATTACATAAAGATAATTGTGATTTTGAAAGTTTTAGCTTTTCGGGAAAGAAGATTATTTGAAAGAATTCTTTTTCGATACTTCTATTCTTGTGATTCCCGATGGGAACCAAGACTTTATCTTTTGTACCAATGCTAATCGTATTGGTTCAGATGCCGTTCTCTTGCGAAAGAGAACGTGCTATCACTTGTACTTCTAAATCATTAAAGCCGATCGAGACTAGGTATGCCACTCATGATCTAGTGCTCGCGGCTATTGTTTTCGCTTTTAGAGTTTGGCATCATCATTTTTTGGGGGAGAAATTTGTTCTCCGCCTCGATCATAAATCTTTAGAATATTTATTTTCTCATAAGGAACTTAATATTGGATCGAGTTCCTTGCATCTTATGATCTTGATATTCTTTGTATATTCCCGGAAAGAGGAACCGTGTTGCCAATGCACTTTGTTGTAAACAACAAGTGGTTGATTCTTTGATGATGTCTGAATGGAATTATCTTTTTATCAAGTCCATCGGACGTTTTGATATACTTCGTTTTATTGAGCTTTATTTCATTTCTTTTATGGACTAGTGTCCGATGTTCTTTTATGGTGTTCGGTTCATTTGACGTACCGTTTGCACTACGTCGATGTTCTGAATTATTTGAGCTTTGGTTCATCTGGCGTACCGTTACTGTACTATGTCGTTGTTCCAAATTATTCGAGTTTCTCGTTTCCCTGGCGTACCGTTATTGTACTACGCCGTTGCACCGGCTCAATTTTCTGCTATCCATGACGTTTTCCCACGTCTTCCAACTACGGAAATGCCTTAGGGATTCCAATTTTATTCTTGAGCCCGGAGTTATTGTGGAAATTGAAGTTTCGCCTATTTGACTTTTGAGCAACATTTTATTCGCATCATTGCTTCGGAGGTTGAGCGCCTTCGAAATAAAGATGTTCTTCTTGTGAAAGTTCTATGGTTCTCAAATCCCAAGGATTGCTCTTGGGAAATCTAGAGAATTCATTGAGCGAACTCATCCGAGTTTACTCTTTCGTGCTCTTTATGGTGAACTTCTTATTTCAAATTTTCTTTTATATTGATATGCTTCTATGGTTGTTACTATTTATTTTCTTCTTAAGTATTGCAAGGACGCAATTTCTTTAAGGAGGGGAGTCTGTAACAACCCGCATATTTATCGATTTTATATTTAAATATTATATTTAAATATAACATCGTTCATCGGATTTTAGTCCGAAAAGCTACTTTTTGCAAACAGTCGAATTGAGACTCGAGACCACTTCCATTGAGTCCAAAATGTCGTTTGCGATCTTTTTGAGTGTAAGCTTCGATATGTTTGGAGCTAGTCAAAAATTTGACCATTTTCACTTTGGATTTGTGTTTGGGTTCAGCCCACTAGCCAACTTATACTCAAAACTGAACCACTCCTCCCCATTCACTCTCACTTCCTCCTCTTTTCAGTTCTAAAGCAACAATGGTGGAAAAGAATGGGAAATAGAAATTCAAAACCCTGGTCTTCATTAGCAAATCCAACTTCTAGCTCCAAATTCAAAGAGAACCCATTGGTAAACATCCCCTTCTTCTTCTCCAACTCTTTCTCCTTCCAATTTCAGAAATCCTAAACCTAACTTTGAGAATGTTCTTCTTTTAAAGCTTAGATTGAAGCTTCTTGAGTTGTTATTGAAAAGGAATTGATCTTAGCTTGTTTTAAAAGCTTCTTCTTCATTTGTTTGGGTTCAAAGGTGAGATTTTTATCTCACATCTTAAACTATATTTATCTTCGATTGTTAGGTATGAATTCCTAACACTTATTCTTGTGCAATTGCTTTTGGTTTGGATTGATTTGGTGAATACTCCAAATTTTTGTGTTTTGAGTTCAAATCCTTGAAAATCCTAACCTTGATGTTTTGATCATGTTTTGTGATGCAACGAAGAGCTCATAGGGCCGGGTAGTCGATAGGCATAAACCCTTAGCGCCATTTGCTCAAGCAGTTGCAAATTGGTCGTGTTTGGCCATTGTTTGTGGTAGGCTGGGAAGGTGCTGGAAACAGGTCCGGCCGACCGAGCTCTGTAGCCAGTCGACCGACCTGCTTCCAAAGTGCAAAGCACTTCTCTGCATCAGGGTTTGGTCGACCGACTGCAGAGCTCAGTCGACCGACCTGCTTCCAAAGTGCAAAGCACTTCTCTGCCTCAGGGTTTGGTCGACCGACTGCAGAGCTCAGTCGACTGACCTGCTTCCCGAGAATTTTCCAGAACAGGGTCCGGTCGACCGAGCCCTGTAGCAGGTTGACCGACCTGCTCCTATTTGCCAATTATGCCTATATTGCCTACTTTGTTTGAATTTCCAACTTTAATCGATTCGTGTTGTTTCCCTTTTGTTATCATTTATTATCGACTTGATGACTTCTTTTCTTTGGGATTTTTGGAATATCCATTTTGATGGATTTGATATCGATTTCTTTGGATTTTATTCACGTCTTCGAATGTGAATTTTTATGATTGATTGTTTCTACAATCACTTCTATGATTTGTCACTTCAAAATATAAAGGTTTTCTATACTAGTATTAAATATCAAAACTTCTTCATCAAAACGATTTCAACTCTATTTTCAATATCAAAGCTCGTTTCTTAAAACCGTTTTCCAATCTATTAGTATATACAAACATTTACCTCATTCGTATGAGAAAATCTAATTAAACGGCTTAGCAAAACAAGTGGTATGAAACGCTTGCGTTTACTTCGTCGGTTAATTTATGGACTTGTTCGATTGAAACTCTTGTGACAATTTTTTAGTGCAGATCTACAATCTGTTCGTAAATATTTGAGTTAAGCAAGTGGTTATGGGACATGAAGCTAAACTCTTATATTTACTAGCTTAGTGTAATCGACACTTCTTGATGATCGATGATGATCATTTTATGGTTTAGACTAACAATGTGCGATGTCTCTTTGTCCATGTGAAGGACTGTACTTCATTTTATCGAGCTTCGTCTCATTTCTTTGTGGGCTGGCAACCCAAGTACTTTTAATGTGTTTCGATTCATCTGATGTACCGTTTGCACTACATCGATGTCTCGGCCTTCCGATTCATTGGACGTACCGTTTGCACTGCGTCAATGTTCTGAATTGTATTGCCTTTCCGATTCATTGGACGTACTGTTTGCACTGCATCAATATTCGATTCATTGGACGTACTGTTTGCACTGCGTCAATATTCGATTCATCTGATGTACCGTTTGTACTACATCGATGTCTCGGCTTTTCGGTTTATTGGACGTACCGTTTGCACTGCGTCAATGTTCGATTCATCTGATGTACCGTTTGTACTACATCGATGTCTCGGCTTTCCGGTTCATTGGACGTACCGTTTGCACTGCGTCAATGTTCCGGCTTTCATGCTCCTGTTTGGGATTGGCCATCCTTTTCTTGTGATTTCTGGATTTCTTGTTGTGATTTCTGGAATTTATGTTTCACCAGCTTTTACCATTGACATTGATGAGTATGTCATTTTATTGTGGCTTGGTGAATTAAATAAAGAATATGACATTCTTTTGATGCTATGAGATTCTTGAGATATTGTATGCCTTTAGTTGATTTTCTATGTAGACTTGTCGCAGTATGACATTCTTGGTTATCATACGTTTTTATTATATCTCTTCTTATCTCATTTTATCTGATAATTATAGCTAGACTGATCCGTTTATTATTTTCTTCTTAAATAATACTCGGGTCAGACTGAGATTTTACAGGTGCTTTTGCTCGACTTCCTATCTGGGGACATCTTCTGACTTTTGGCTAACTACTCTAGTTTAGTAGTTTTTGTTGTATACATTTGAGTTATAGACTCCGTGATGTATACTTATTCTTTTGTGTAGCTTGTAGCTATCCTTTTGTATTATCGTGGATCTTATTTGACCACTACTCTGATGTACACTTTCATGTGTTATATTCATATCTATTTCCGCCTTTGTGATATGAATTGTCTGTGACTGATTTGTGTTATGTTTATTTCTATATTTGCTTCCGAAGTCCATATAGCCACTGTGTAGTAGCTTTGAGTTTGTATCCATATGTCGGATTTCCTCTTGAGATGAAAAGTTTTATTTTTATCTGGCATATCGGTACTCGCACAAAGCAATTACACGGATGGTCGCTCCTCAACAGCCTTATTCTACGTGCTAGTTGACGGCATTACCCCGTAGTGTCCTTGGCTAGCGTGGGTATAGAGGTGGGGCGTCACAGGCAGTTACAAAGCATCATCGTTCATGCGTATGAAGCGGCCATAACTAATCCAACTTCAAGAAGAATGTTATTGAATTCAATTTATTCTTATGTGTGTGTGTCCATGTACAAATGTTTGTGTAGATAAATATATTTTTGAACGTATATATAGGGCTGTTATGGTAACGGTAAATTTACCATTACCATACCATTACCAGCCAATCGGTTACCATTTTCGATTGAAATCGGTATACCAGTTTAATCGGTATGGTAACGGTAAATTTACCATTTTCTACGGTAAATCATCGGTAACATTTCTTCAATACCAGCGGTAACGGTAATTTTACCAGTCAATTTATAATACATGTATATTCATGTAACATGCTTTATTATAGGCATTTAGAACCAAACAAATGATTAAATTTAGTTTATTAACCAGGTGAAATAATGTTAAAATACACTCCACTTCTTTCTCATTTATGTCTTTTATTAAGTAACACTATAAATTGTATAATGAAGCACCGTTATGGTGTCAATACGTGTTATGTTACTAACCTTTTTTAGACAAACGGTAATTTACCATTACCAGTGTAACGGTTACCAGATTATCGGTATACCAGTCTTCGGTATACCAGCCTATCGGTAACGGTAACGGTAAGCAATTTTCACTTACCAGTAAAAATAGTACGGTAACGATATTTGTGAAATGGTAACGGTAACCATTACCATAACAGCCCTACGTATATACATGTGTGTATGTACATATACATGTATGCATGCATATATACAGTATGTATATATGTAAGTATATGGACGAGTATGTCTACATGTGTATATGTAATGCATACATGTGTATACATATCTTAAAACTCCAAGGGGTAATGTAGTTGGTAAAGGCAAAATATTCCAACATGTAAACGGATCAAAACTTCATTGGATCCATATGCACAGGCACACAACATAAAGAGACGCGCATAAAGTGGGTAAAAATACCAGTACACTAAAGTAAACCCCAAACACATTAAAAAAAATCCATGAGACTGGACTATTGCAACTTCAAGGGTCCCTATTGAGTAATGTATACATATGAGTTCATGAGACTTAGATTTACTATATTATTAGCATGGCATAAGAAGTATGTTCCATGAATATAAATTATGATCATGTAATATCGATTAAAACACTGAGCTAGTTGGGATATAGTACTGAAGGCACCTTTTATGGGTGTGCTCGGTGTCGTTGAGTTAGAAAGAATAGTAGATGATTGTGAAGGATGTGCTATTGACGGGGCTTGTGAAGACCTTGGCAAAGACATATCAACTGGATTGGTGGGACCATGAGGCACTTGTGAGGTAGAAGATCCTACAGGAAGAGCATGTTAGAACACTGTAGGTGAAGCTTTACAATTTAATATAACCAACTAGTCATGAGATCAACATAAATAGCAATGAAATAAAATGTAGCAGAGAATCATTATAATTTAAGAATTCCTAATTCAATCAATCATAAACGGTACTTTGAGAAGATCCATTAAATTACCGTAAAGATGAACAAACATTTAGCATTAATATAAAAACAATAACGGTGTAAGTTATAGCAGGAATATAATTTCAAAAATCATGTAAATTTCAGCTATAGCACCTTATCAACCAATGACATTGTATCATAGAGAGAATAAATAAACCTCCAACGCATCAAATAGCGAGGGATTATTATAGTTCATTAATAAGTTCAATTTGAAATTTTGATTACCTTGTACAGGCGCTGGACCAGGAGCATCATTACGAATAACTCTTTGAGTGGCGTTGGGGGTAGACACCTCGATTCCTACACTGGTAGGAGCTATTCTAGATTGTCCTTGTTCATTGTTAGATTTACGGTAACTGCATAAAACAAAAAAAAAAGAAATGACAAATACAAACTTCAAATTACATGTTTTTTAATATGAATATGCTACACATTAATGTGATCTTGCACTTGAAAAAGAAAAAGAAAATTCTTTGTTACACAATGGCGAACTTTGGCAGACCCATTGATCCAAAATTCTAAGAAAAAAGAACTAAGAACATTACATTAGATTAGTTTTCTATGACTATATTATGTCATCATAAGGAAAAATATTTATCATCATAACCTGGGGTTTTCACTTTGTTTATAACTCAGAATATGCATGTAGATTCTATGAGCCATAGTCGTATTATCGGATAGATCATTCGCCTGACTTAATCAAGTTGTATTTAACAACTCCCATAACATGATATGTACTGTTGTTTTTGTAAAATTTTGTTGGATTTTTTTTTTAAAGATATCAAGCATAAACAGTTGTATAGGTTTTGAATTACTAAGAACATGCGCATCACATGAGCTTATTTTGATTGATAAATCAGCTTTGATTATTTTTTCCCTGGGGGTGGAGTGTTCTGCCAGATATCAATTAAATTATAAAAAATTATCCCTCAACATGAATATATATTCACTTTCAATCAATTTTTAAAACATTTAAATAATATTTTGTACTTCTCATAAGACCGACAAGATGAATAAAACTAGTCCATCTGATACAAGGATTAAATCAAAAATTGATCCATAGTACATACAATCACCAGTCCCCACACACACACACATCATGTATTTCCTTTCGAAAAACAATCTCATCAATTAAAAGAATTCATATATGTGTTATTTCTTTCTGAATCAACATGCATAACCAAAATTTGAGTGGAAACATACGTGCATTTGTGTCATATGTTTGAGTGGAAACTGTGCAAGGTAAATGTCATCTGAAATGGATCGCTCCATATTTTTTCAACCCATTTGTACTTTCTCAATCATTCCATTTATTAGAACTTATATATTACGATTTTCTGTTAAATCAGAATCATGTAGCAATATCTCTTCCAATGAAACACCATAAGCAAAATGCTTATATGAAATTAGAATACATACATTTGTGTCATATGTTCCAGTGAAATATGTGCAAACCAAATGTCATCTGAAATGGATCGCTCCATATATTTTTTCAATCCATTTGTCAGAAACTTTCTCAAACACTCCATTTATTTATGACTTATATATTTTAAATTAGAATCATGCAGCAATATCCTTTGGAATGAAACGCATGCAAAACGTATTCATTTATCTAACCAGTATGTTAGGCACGTTTGTTGGACGCATGTAAAGAAAATTGAAAGCAAATTTATTTATCGTGATATAATACTCATATGCAAATATAATACTTGGCACAACCGATGAACGTTGGCTTTAATTTTGAAATTAAAGTTACTTTGTGATTTGTGAATTTTAGATTAGACCGAAACCCTAGATTTTGGGGGAAATGACACTGTCTTAGGTATGAGAAACCGAAGCTAAGTCGTTATGAAGCTGGATAGAGTGGATTTGCTAAATGATGTAGGGGAATTCAATGACAAAAATACCCTTAGATACTCATATTTGGTGGAAAATAACAACACGAACATTTTGAATATTTCAAAAGCTTCAAATGAACGTGTTCCTATTGTATATAGATAAAGATGTAAGATTACTCCACCACTATCACCTCTATTTATTTAATAAAGATGTAAGATTGCTCCACCACAATCACCTCTTGAAATCCAAATCCATCCACTTAATCATATGCAATCACATTCAATTGATATATCAGCATCAACTGAATTGTTTTGTGTAGCTTGATTGTTATGATCTAGTACTATGATGCCATGAGTCTACTAGTAATGTTTTTCTAAGAAAATTAGAGAGGTGTATTGAACTCCTCTGGTTTTTATATTGTTTGTCATAACCGGTAATATGTAAACAAGAATAGTTGAATGCACCTTGTCTTTTAACTTTCTTAAAAGTTAAAACATTACACAGACTAATAGTGTTTAAAGCAATATATAAACAAACTTTAGGGAACTTCTGTAAAACACTCTCTTTAAATTTCAAAATATATATTTATCCTTTCTCAAAAACATGTTTTAAAAAATACTCCTATTTTTAGTTCCGGCCGGGTGCAAATATTTGCAATTTCTAAAGTAACAAATATTTGCAGTTTCTTGAATTGCAAAATATGTGTGGTTTGACTTTCGCAAAAAAGTTTCAAAATAAGAAAAAATTTAATTTTGCTCATATCAACCTGCGATTAAGTGCAGATTTGATTTTCGAAAAAAACGAAAAAAATATCGAAAACAATTTAAGACTAATTTAAAAAATGTTTTTGAAAATGGTTTTTCGTGTATTAAGTTTGAAAATAAGGAGTTGAACCTAATTTCAAACTCTAAATTTCACCAATATGTTAAACCCTAAAGGCATCAACACTAGAAAAGGATCAAAACAATTTAATAATACGATGAATACAACTATAACCCTCTAGTTGCTAAAATTGTATGCAGTATAACCAAGGTTTCAAATCTCGGATTTTGGCCAATATCTCGGGCAAATATCTCGGCTGTCTCGGGCGATATTTAAAAGACTTATAACTAACCAAGCTGCCAAATCTCGGATTTTGGCTAATATCTCGGATTTTCATCTCGGTTGATCTCGGGGAGATTTAAAACCTTGAGTATAACCAACATTGACAAATGGTTACTTTCAACATATACCACCTTAGTACAACGAAAATAAATAAGGTGATGTGGAATAAATGCATCAATTAAACTCAACATAGTTGGTTGATATAACTCTACATCTAATACTATAAAACAAATTTGCCATATGAAAATGAGCATTTTGTAGCTTTTTGTAATTATGTAGGTTTCTTTGATGTTCATCTTTTGATGGAGATTATTCCCCGTCCTAATTTAACTCAAAAATAGATAAGATAAAATAGATGACATAATATACTGGTTAAGCTTCATAACCATGTAAATAGCATCTGTGATGAATTTTTAAGTGGGGATGAGAATGTATTGATTCAACTCGAACAAACTAGCCGAACTTAATAAATTTGGTTGATTCGGTTCGGTTTAAATCGTTAGTTAATTGGGTTTGAATTATGTTTTCGAAATTATTTGATTTTTCGTTCAGTTTCAATTTTCAATATTCTAAAACTGAACCAACCTATTAAGCCGAATATGAACCTAAATTATATTTGAACATCGCATCTTTATACAATCATGGATTTTGCCAACTGTTTTATTCTCAAAAGCAACAGGACAATCTAGCTCATTTAAAAACCAACTAAATCAATCAAAATGATGATTATTGCATCGGTTGGATTTTTTGTGAAAAATATCAGTTTGTTTTGTTCATGTTTGTTGAATGATTATCTTGTTTTAATATATTTTTGTAGGTTCAAACTGTACTAAACAAATTTACTTCGTTACTCAATGCTATGTAAGAATTCCAAGCAAAAAAAGGTATGTGGTAGTTATATCTATAGTCGAAACAAAGGTATCTAAACAATTTTATATGGTATGTCTACAAATTACAAGAAAACCTCGAACCTTAGTTATCTTTTGATATACCGATTGATAAGAATTTTACATGAACTATGGTTGCTAAGACAAATCAACACAAAATTGACGTACGATATGATAGAAATGAAAAATTGACACAAGATTGAATACTGTCATGATCCTTGTTTTAAAAAGACAAAAGGCATACACGATGAGTTTTTACATTCATGAGGCAAAGCATAAGTCTCAAGGCATTGAGTTGTAAGTTTTTCAAGTAAATATTATACATAACACATCAAAGAATTGAACAAAGAAATTGCGATTTCAATTTATACAATAAATTGTTGGCACTATTTACCTTACTCTCACAAATACATTCCGTTTAATCTCACAAACAAGAAGCCACGAAGGTAATCAGGTGAGTAATTTTTTAATTTTTCTTTCTTTCTCTCCTTGATTTCCATTTGTATATAAAACGATTTCTAAAGTCAACTCTACTAGAATCGATTTCTTAAATCGGTTCCATAGGAATTCGGTTTTAGAAATCAATTCTTGAGTGGAATCAATTTCAGTTAGGAATTGATTTTTGAAATTGGTTTTAAAAACCAAGTTTACTCATGTTTTCTTGTTGGTCTTCCTTTTAGCATTCCTTTTTCCTATTTTGTGAACAAATAATGGAGTGATTAGGGTTTTGATACTTGACTATTTGTTGCCTATAAGGCTCACATCTCAATCTATAGAGTCGTGCACTTCGGATGCAAGAGGTTTTTTTAAAGATGTCATAAGACATTCGGTTGTCGTCTCGCCTTGAGGCACCGCACCTTAATCGTGTTTTTAAAACATCGAAGACCAAAGCTAAACAACATACAAAACATGAGTTTTCTTAAAAAAATGACAATGTACTCGTTTAGACCCAAATTTTAGGATATATACATATATATCACTATTTTTTTATCGCATCTTCTTCGCAATACACCTGGATTGTTTTCATGATTTATCGACAAATCATCATTCTAAGCCCAAAACAAAAATCCTTTTTTAATGCTTCTTATCCCAATTCCTATGTAAATACAAAATAGTAGGGATAGGTAAATTTGAGATTTTGAACTTTCACTTGTTACACCTATAAACTAACTTGATTCTACACATAGATCTTCGGCTTTATGCTAGAAGACTATTATCATCATAAAACCAATTAATAATAGAAAAAAAGAACTTTTATATTCATATTGATCTCTATGTTATTTATTATTATATATGCAAGATTATATTTGATGATATGGTGACATAATAGGATTTTAGTACAAGAAAAAACATAAAGAGTATTTTTATCGCTTTGCATTAAGGTGTCGAATATTTGTATTGCGAGAATCTAATTAAGTAAAGTATGATGATCAAATTTTTAAATGCAATTTTACCAACTCAATGTAGATTATTAATTATAGTATATACAATTTATAATGTCAATGACCTGATTAGTTGTATGACGCTCTACACTTAAGGCTCTTGAGGTCATGAGTTTGAACCTCGAGATATCAAAATGAAAGTTTTGCTTGAATAAGGTACCACTCTTACTATAAAAATATAAAAAGACATCACTTATATCAATATTCTAACCAAGGCTCGAGGTTTTGATTTCGTCACGATTCCGATCATTTGAAATTCTCGAAATTTTGATTGTGATTTCAAATGTTTTGTATCAGTTTGTTTCCGATTTTGGTATATTTGCAATTAAAATGCATATATAATTTGGATCAACCAAACGTTATCTACTACAAGGCATTTTGTAGTAGATAGATACTTTTTTTAATGACATTAAACAATATAACATTGTCTTTTTGATAAATTAAACATAAACAACCAAATTATAATATAAAATATTTTTTAAATATATAAACATAAACATATTATTTTAAATATATAAACATAATCCAACCCACTTATAATAATATGCATAATCTAACCTTATCAAAACCGATTCAACTAATATCAAAGTAATCTGAGTTCAACAAATCTTACTAGAGCACATTCTCCATCATTTCTATAATTTAATTAATCACTACTCCGAAGAAGAGGAAAAAAACTTGAATTTCATTATGGGTTCAATTTGAGGTGAGATAAGTTAAATAAACTCAATCTAAATCAATATGTGAGAGATGCAAGCATTTATGTCAAGGTATGTTTTTTATTTCAGTTTTGTTTCTTTTGTTTCGTAATATCCTTCTTTTTTTCTATTTTACCTTCACTTTTCATCTTTTTCATTTTGCTAAATGATTTCAAGTACGCTAAAACTTTTTTTTGGTTAAATGTCCGGAACTGGAATTTTGATCAAATTTCACCCTGATTATGGCATGAATCAAACCGAAATGATTGATGTTTCAAGATCTTAATCGAGACCTTACACCTTGATTATTACCAATTAGTCAAAGTTTTCATACCTTCCAGGTAATACGGTAATTACTATACTTATAAATATATGTTTTCGACTATCAAAACTACATGGTTGTGGCTTGTTTAGGTTATAAATCAGCTGAAGGATATGGTAAACTATAGCCATTGACAAAAACATTTCCATGAGGCATCTACAATCTAGTGCATGCTCAAAACGTCCCAACATATTACAATTCCTTATGCTATGACATCAATTTAAGAATAGTTGCAAATATCATGTGTTGAATTCTACTCATAACATATTTTTAGTTGTGCTGGTGGTTTTCTCATATATGAATCTTAAACCTAGACGTTGAACAACATTAGCTAAACCATGGACATTGCATGTATTCCTCCACGAGTACAAAGGTATTTGCAATGGAAATTAAATAGACATGTAAAGGTGGAACCCAGTGCACAAGACTCCTGCACAATAGCGGACTCTAGGGAGGTCGATAATGTACCCAGTCTTTTCCTCGCATTGCAAAGAGACTATTTCCGAACTCGAACTTGGACGCCCAGATCACCATGCGGATGACATAATCGTTGCACCAAGGCTCCACCTCAGAATAAATAGACATGTGTTTAATTTAAATAGACATGTGTTTAAAAACTAAAAATATAAAATTAGGCTCTCAAAAATCAAAAAGTAAAATGACTAATTTAAAATAAACACGTCTATTTAATTTAAATTAAATTAAATAGACATGTGTTTAATTTAAATTAGTCACTCTACTTTTTAGTTTTTAAGAGCCTATATTTATATTTTTAGTTGATAATTTACCAATTTATCAGCTGAAAACAATACACTTTACTGCATGAGAATTGATTTAACCATGGATATTTTAGCAATTAAATTCATCAATTAAATAACCCACAAAAGTATGGTGTAATCAAACAAAGAAGGATGAATTTGGTGCATATACAATGTGATCTAATAGCACGGTGCGTAGGATAAAATAATTAGTACATAAAGCACGTCTTATGTGCATGCAACATAAAATGGGTAATAGGAATTGAAGACGCTCCATCCATGGAAGGCAAAAGAAATAATACAAAAAAAAAACTTGCTCTGTGTGTGAAAGATAATAAATGTTATAAACGACACATGATACGCAGGTGGAAGACAAAGGGTTAAATTAAAATCCAAAATCCAAAATGTCAATGGCTAACATCCTAGCAATAGTTTAATATATGTATAGCCCGTAGAGATGTTCAGTATATGCGGTTCAATACATATTAAATTTAAACACTATTATAGCAATCGTTTTCTCTTCTTTTTCCAATCTTGGCACCATCGACAGCGAGAGGCAAGTGTATGAGTTGAAAAAGTTACCAAATAATATTTTGATGTAACGTACAATTCAAATCGGACCATTAAATTAATATTATTGTCCATTTTATTCGACATAGGTTCGTTGTTTGTCATTGTTTAATGATTATTAGATGAAAAATTAATTTGATCAGAAGCGATTTACAATGAAATTGAATACATCAGTATTTTTTATTAACTCGAGTAAAGGCACATGTGATGTGTATAAAAAATATTTTTGAATTAAATACATATTTAATCCAAAAAAAACAAATTTTTGCATGCTCTCTGGTTTATTTCCAATTTGATAAAAGAATTGATAGAAAATGTAAGTTAGAAATGATTTCAAAATACTAAATTCTGATTAAAAAATGGAAAACTACATATATGTCTATATAAGAAAAAAATTATGCACATAGGCCACTTTTAGAAAATAATAACAGAAACATGCCTATTTGAAAATTAATTGCAAAACTGCCTTCTCTGTCATGCTGGTGCTAAGTTAACATTTTACACTGGCAGAATTTCAAATTGCAACAGTGTAAAAAAAAATATCAAACTACACTAATATGAACTAGGATAGCGCCAATGCAAAAAAAAAAATCAAATTTACAGTAGCGCTATCTGAAACACATCAATGTAAAAAAATTCCAGCAAATTTGCACTGGTGTGAAAATTTGCGTCGGTGCGAATATATTGACTAAGTGCCAATATGGGCAAACAAGCATAATTTTGTAATTAGTTTTAAAACAGGTATGTTTTTGTTATTGTTTGTTACAACAAGTCTAAAGTATTTTTTAGCTGAATTATTTCTTTTACAAATAGCTTTTAAGTATAAGAAAAAAAAATATCATACAAAATGCTTTGTGAGAAAATAAAATTTTATTTATGATTAGATGTAATTATCTTTTATTTTCAATTATTAAAAAAAGTATTTTTTCACAAGATAAAACTAAACAAAAAATAAAATAAAGAGTGCATCAACCTAAATTGAACAAAGAACTAAATATCAATTATTAATGCTAAGAATAGAAAAACATTAAAGCAAAATAAAAGAAAAAAAAATTGAATATGTAAAAAATTATTATGGTCATGATTTGAATATATGACCTTAATATTGATTCAAATTTTCAACTGAAGATAAAGATTAAATTTTTCTATAATAACAACTCGAACTTGTGACAACATGTGTATATAATAAGGGCATTTTGGGAACTTTGTGGCAGGACCAAAAAATTGTAATTTTATTTCAACTATTTACAAAATAGTTAATAAATAATAACAAAGATAGAAGCATGAAAAAAGTCGATAACGTTCACAGCTCCACTCATCTCTGCCTCCCTGAGTAAGGGACTCATCCATAAAATGACACAATAACAGCAATGTTTTCAAATATAATAATGGTACTCCAAAAACAATTATAAATTTCATGTATGATAAATAGTAAACTCATGACATACTCCACAAGTAGCTATTATTCAATAAAGAGTATAAATTATCGGTGATAAGATAACATAAAAGAAAAAATCACCTCTGATTACTCGAAAGAGAGGCTGCCATACCACTTCCCCTTCCCCCTCCTCTTTCTCCGCCGTAAAATCCTCTACCACGACCGCCGGACTTCCTCGGTTGTCCGCCGTCGTTCCTATCAGCTCTCACTTGATTATATGACATAAATTCTGACCCTTAAATCCTAAAATCAATAAATCACAAATATTCCACCAAATCAACGAATTCAAAACCCTAAAATCACCAAAAATAGTCGGCATTTCACCAAATTCACCTGTACAGAATCAAATAGATCAGCCGTTTGCACAGACCTCCGCAATCACGCCGATATGAGCGATCAATCATCAAAATTCACAAGAACAGGTATGACAGAAATAAATTATGCGTGAAAAAATATAGTTTTTATAAGACTGAAAGATATTGAACAGTTTACAGAGAGGGAGGTGGGTTTGGATCGGTGTACAGGGTATTTCCGTAATATATCAGCATTAAGGGGCACGTCATAACGTTTGTTTAGGGATTAGCGTATTTGTGGCGTTGGATTAGTGTATTTCCGTAAAATAAATGGTATACTAGCATTAAACTAAAATTTTATCATAATACATTATTCGAGTTTAATTTTAGAATGAAAATTATTTTGAATTTATTTTAGGGGGAATTAATTTAAAAGACAAAAATTTGTATATTTTTAGCCTCAAGGATACTACCTCAATATTTTAACCAGGACAAACATTCTTCTAAAAATTATTCATAAGGACAAACATTCTTTTAAAATTATTCATAAGTACAAACATTTTTTCAAAACTGCTACTGAACTAAAAACTGATACCTAAAAACTGCTAGAGGCTAAAATGCTGAGAAATTTTGTCCTTGACAATAATTTCCTATTTATTTTATTGAGTTAAAATTTATTAAAATAAGGTATTTTATTTTAATGGTTCAGATTAAGTAATTCATTTTTAAACTTAAAATAAATGGAAAGTACTATTCAATATATCAAGTTTAAATAATTAGAGTTATCGAAATATATTTTGTAACATACATAGCAAATCAAAATAAGTCGAATGGCAAAGCAATTGCAATTAAGTGGTAAAGTAATTTATTAGAAATAAAAAGGTATAAAATGTGAAAAAAGGTATAAAGGAAATTTATACAAAGTAGGGGCTTAAGTGTAAAACAGGTTAACAAATATCCTTAATCGACTACTCCCCCGTCTTTCATTCTCGCGTTCAACCGAATCTTTTTCCTCCTTCGTTTGCCCTAATACCCAAATTGACAAAATTTTGTGGACATCAAGTAGCAACTGAAGCTGGCTAAGTGGATTTGGACAGGAGCAATGACAAGTTTAAGGAAGAGAGAACATAAATTTTTGATGAGTGATAACTTATCCGATTCTAGTCTCTTGTATTCTTCCTATATACACCTGTAAATTACTGCAATTATGGAAGATCATGAGTTTAGTTTGCATACTTGGAACATGTTGATTGAAATGTGATTATAAGCATCCCTTGAATGAAATAGTGTATGTTTATATATTTATACACATACACATACGTGTGTCTCTTTGTGCGTTTATGTATGTATGTATGTATGTATGAAAGACGATTTCATATAAACTTCATGTGAATACATATATGTTCCTAAACATGTTTACCTATATTGATTTTAAGATGAATTGTGATACGAATGAACGATATAGATGATCATATCTCGCTATTGACATATTAAAAAGGGGAAAATTAGATTGTTGGTCGTTAGTGAGTGAAATCATCTCATTTAGATAGTAGTTTTCATATATATGTATTCCAATTTGAATTAAGTGCATGCTATGATTTCATAAACAACGACGAATGAAATTCTACCTTTTCTAAAAATAGAACGTTGGATTGTATGCTATATTGAAGGATTGCAAAATCGTTGAATTGAATGTATGCTCAACTGGATGATGAAATTGATTTGTGTTGTGATTAGATGAATTGGTTTGATAATTGAATTGATTGTACAATTAAAATTGATTGACATGCATTGTTGAAAAATAATATATATGTTTTTAAAAATATATAATCATAACTGCATTATTTTTATTTGAACATACTTTGAAGTTTTTATAAAGAAAATCATACATATAAACATATGTGTGTGTTGTTGATGGTAAACTATTGTATAATAATCAACAGTTTATACATATAAATATATTGAAAATATAATATATTTATATTATGGCATGGAAATGAATGAGGCATGCCTTAGTAAGTGGTGTTTATTATTATTGTGTATACGGCTGAATATTGTTGTGTGCTTGGATAATGGTCGAATGACATATATGTTGCTTCCGGATGTTATATTTTATGCCATGTGAGTAACATCATATCATATAGTGATGCTATGTTTAAGCCATGGAAAGAATGATATTATACAATATCATATAACGATGTTATGTTGATTATCGTTCTGATAAGCTATGTGTACACTACATATTGATCTTGATGCTAAGTGCAAAATATATATTGTTTTGCAAATGTTGAATCTTGTTAGTAACCCTTAGTGAAACCGGGTTAAATGACGTTAGGAGTGGTTTACCGTCATAATGAGAAAAAGCAACATATGAATTGATCAAACGAGATAAGATATCAAATAGACCAGATCCATCCTAGTTCGGACCAACTATAGGATTGCACCCCGAGTCGTAACATTCTGGCACATTTATCATCAATCCAGCGACCTTCTGTATGGGCACACCAACGATGGCGGGCATGCGGTGTATTTGATGGAGACAATAACGCCTACGCAGTAGAGAGTGGTACAGTAAATAAGTCGTGTAGGGACACTCACAATTCTGGGTCGAGAGGAATGCTTGCATACTTGGTGTCAGTTCAGCATCTGGTAGAGTGTATTCTACACTTAATAAGTTATATAAATAAACTACGATCAATTTATAATGAGTAGATGATTAACAAATATGGCAGTAATTGTGATTTGGAGTGAATCACAATTGAGTAGAATTACGATCGTGCTCATATTAAATAGAGATATAACTCATATTTTATGACATTATATGATGGGGATTAAAGTTGATATTGAGTGTATATGACATTCATTTTGTATTTTATGAGACTCATTATATGTATCATTCTTTATACATTATTAGACTCGCAGCTAAATTTCTAGCCTTACCCAAGATTTGTTATTTAGTATAATCTTGGTAGACTGAGGTTCTTTTGGAAGGATGCATTTTTGTGGTTTTGTTTATCTTGTAGGACTTGTTTTGGTGATGGTGTAGGGGACGATGGTGATGCTAGGTATTTTGTACATTGTCATGGTATTATATGATAATGTCATGTATAAGTAATGTACTTGTTATGGATAATGTGTATTGTTAGTACTAAATTTTGGTTGATCTAAATTGATTTTCTTCAAGAGAAAGAAAGGCACTTGAGTAAGATAGAGTACCTAGTCAAGTGCGCTAGTCATAAGTCCACAGGAAGCCATTATGCAAATTGTTATTTGTTCGAGCCCTATACTACATTGTAACGAAACCAAAAATTTTCATTCTACCATTCATGGCCCTTATTCAAGATTTTTTATTTATGCCAAAATAAAATGAAAATGAAGGGGAAGATACATTTCAAAATCCGACCTCTCTAGGGGGTAACAATCTATTTGTAGAAAATTCCTGCCCTTGGATTCGTGCCACGTGTCACTTGAAATAGACGAGCGATGGATCGTTCATGGAGCTTAGTGTTCATAACACAATGGCATGTATTAGTTTGCTTCACATTGGCTTATTCATTCTATTTTTCAATCGCTTTAGTGAGATAACCCACGATAGCTCCATTTCTTCATCTATTAATGGGCTTTGATCAAAGTTAACTCACGACAACTTCTCATAGCAATTACACGAAGGCTTTTATACACGAGGGATTTTTAGTCATCAACTCACGATGGCTTCAAGGTTCCATTTCATGATTACTTTAGAAATATCTTTACGATGAATATAGTATTCATTACACGAAGGCCTCGATGGCTTCAAGATTCATATTACAATGGCTTCAACTTTCCATTTCATGATAGCTTTAGAAATCTCTTCATGATGACTATGATATTCATTACACAAAAGTCTCGATGACTTCAAGGTTCATATCATGAGGGCTTCAACACTCCATTTAATGGCAGCTTTATAAATCTCTTCACGATGACTATAATAGTTATTACACGGAGGCCTCGATGGCTTCAACCCTTTATTTCATAATAGTTATTAGACGAAGGCCTCGATGGCTTCAAGGTTCATATCACGATGGCTTCGACTCTCCATTTCACGATAGCTTTAGAAATCTCTTCACAATGACTATAGTAGTCATTGCATGAAGGCATTGATGACTTCAAGGTTTATATCATGATGGCTTCAACTCTCCATTTTATGATAACTTTAGAGATTACCCCACGATGACTTCCATTTCTCCTTTCACGATGATTTTAAGAACTACTTCATGATGGCTTTAATATCCCATTTCACGATAGCTTGGAGGAATACTTTATGATGGCTCTAATATCTCATTCAACGATAGCTTAAAGGAATACTTTACAGTGGCTTTGAGATCTTCTTTACGATGACTTTAAAGAATACTTCACGATGGCTTTAAGGAACCCCCTACGATGACTTGGTCGCTGCACCAACCCGAAATTTAGATCATAATTAATTGAAGTTAATATTAGTAATTTAATTAAATAAATTGTAATTTGGGTATTTATTTGATAAATTGGTTTAGAAAATATTTAATAAAAGGATTTAGATTGTGAAAATAAGATATTTAAATTTAAATAAGTTGAAATGTGAAGATAATATTTTATAAAAGTGATGTGATTGAAATATAATATTGGTTTGGAAAGAAGTAATTTTGAAATGAAAATTTGTGTTTATTCAGATTAAATAGAATTTAGTTTTATAAATAAAAGAAAATAAAAATATATACATTTGCTTATTTCATATATTTGGGCCCAAGCCCAAACATGTCAAGCCTAAATTATTTCCAGAGTTTTCTGCCTTCGGATTTTTCTTCGTTCGCTGATTTTTGTTTTACGTATACTTCATCGTCTCATTTTCATCTTCCTCAACAAAAACACTGAAACCCTCCCCACTTGTAAAATAAAAAAATCAAATAAATTACCAAAATTCACCAAATTTAAATATGTTATTCTCTACATCGTTGTACATCTACCGTGAGAAGGAAATTGAGTTTTGTGGCTATTATGTTATGTTGTGTGTGTGTGTTCAATGATTGAGAGAGAGGAAGAAAGCAATGTACAAGTGAGTTTCTAAACTCACTCATCTATGTTTAGTTAGATAATTCATGTTGTAGATGCTGTAATTGAGTTGTTGTTTTGGTGTATTGTTCGTATGCATCGAGTCAAAAGTGAAACGGCCGAAGAAGGTGGAAGAGATCGCCCGAAACTGGCGACTGATTCCACAAAATTGCCTTCAACTAGTCGCCCCATTAGGGCTTTTGATCGACCATTGAATTGTTTAATTTGTGTATTTTTGAAACATTGTTTTATTATATATATATATTAATAATTTAAGTAACTTAAAATGTTATTAAATAAAAATATGTGATATTTATATATAAATTAAATTAGAAAAAAGCTTTTTTAATATTAATTATTGTTATTATCTTATTTAATTTAAAAATATATTACTTAATAAAAATTTGAGTCTTTGATTTTAATAAATTTATAAATCATTATGTATGTTCTAAATAAATAAATAATCTTTAAATGATATTTTGTAATCTTCAAAGTATATTTTATGAAGTTTTCAATATAATAACGGTTATGAAAAAAAATAAAGTATGGATTTGGAATGTAATAAATTAATTTGGATAATATAAAATTATTTAAAAATAGTATTTAAGTATAGAAAACTATGAAATGAATGTTATGAGTAATATTTAGTTTTATAAACTATTTGGTGGTTTCAAAAGAAGGAAAGGAGTTTTATGAGATTATTGGTGAGCAATAAATGAATATTCGAATTTATAAAACGTTTAGAAATTAATAATTTATTGAAAAGTAAATTTTATATTTGGGTTCATTAATTATTTTGAGATAATAAGATTATGGAAAATATGAAATATTTTCTGATTAGTACTTTGGTATTTTTAAAGTGCATTTCCTTAATATATAATTACTTATAAATTATTGACATATGCTCTTGATATATTTATGCATGATTTTTAAGTTTCTGATTTATCATCTTCTCTATTCTGATTTCAATGTTATGAGTAATTCACCTTCGATATAGATTTGACTGATGACTTAAGATGATACGGTGATGACATCCTTGATACGATTTTGTGATATTTAATTCTGTATGATGAGAAATCTGAATAAACAAAGTTATAATATCATTTGAGATGGGTCATTCGGTAATATTTCCCTGATTATTCTTTGGACTCATTATATAGAATATTGCGTAGTTAAGTGTGATCTATAAACAATGAATACACGTTTGAGTATCATGTATTAGTATGGGATGCTGTTGTAATATTTATTTGGTTATTCATTATAAGTAGATGACACTCACTCGACGGGAATATAATTATGAGTGTGAGGTGATAACGCAGTGACGAGTATGGCTTTGTGCCTATATTCAATGAGTAAGGCTACATGCTTAACGATGAGCATGGCTTCATATCTATATGTTTTAGTTCTATATGCCACTATTATAATGTACTCCTTTTATTGAAATTGGAGAAAACCAGATGGCCAGAATCCACCCCAGCGGCTTGATCGTGGGGTTACGCCCCAGAAATGTGACACACTATACACATAGCTTTATGCTTTCGCTATGTGTGTTCGCCTTTGTGTCACCTAGGCCAGTGGTCTGTTACCTATAGGGGCTAGAGTCGGGTTATGACTATTTAGTCATCACGTTGACGAGCACATCGGTGGATATATGTCACGACACCGTGAAGGTAACCAAGATTGTAGAGACTTCATGTCTTTGGAGCTTGCTTCGTGCTATCAGTCTTCCTTCTGGTACTAACGGAGTGGTAGATTGGCATATACTATTGATACAACTCACTTATGTATAGATATGGGTTAGACGACCCACATATTGATGTATAAATATAGCTCTACTTGGGACTTCATGTCTATCATATAATCATTTCCCATCATGATATATTTTGATAGTTCATACGTGAGGAGATGAGATCATACATGCGATAGATGTGCCGAATACAGTGGATTCTCGTATTTTTATTATACTAATAGGCAGCATATCCTATCTTTCATATATTGACGATGATGTTCTATTTATTGAGATTGAGAGATATATTTGGGCAATGCTACATGCTAGCCTGATTATACTTGGTGACATCTCACTTATTGATATTCTGTAGATTTTAATGATTATTTTTGGATATGTGTGATTCACCCATTTGCATTGATTCGGTTGTTTCTTTGACATCTTTCTTCATGGTTTTGAGTTATTCGTGTGACGTGATGCTTTGATGATTATCTATGGTATTATATTTATATTTCATGCATACATTTTCATACCTATATATGTATATATGTTGATGTATTAACTGTTGACTTGAGTATCTCTGGTAGTGTTATCATATTATTATTACTAGTTTATACCGTGTCGCCTATATTCATAGATCTTTGATTTAAATATAGTCTGACCCATGTGTTATTTATATAATACTTGGATCAGTCCAAGATATTTCAGGTACAAGAACGATGTAACCAGTATGTATTTTAATGGGCATAGAGGAGACTTATATTAGGATTGTTATAAGATATTTGTATAACCTTGATTCACTGTATATATACATGGTACTGAGTTGTATATTGTCTATTCATTACATTACATTAAGATACTGGGCATTTGAGATGATTTGTATCCTTACAGTATTATATATTATATGTTATCGCTATGATTTTGACTCTGCGTTCTCTGTTATCTACTATATATTGTGCATTTATCTATCCTATAGGCACATGTGTTTATTGCTTTGTACATATACCATGTACGTATAAGTGAGGTATTCGTTTGGTATTTTAATACGTACCAGTGTTAGACCAAGGAAATATTCACGTATGTATCGCATATAGCCTCATTCTTCGTATTATCCGATAGTATTACTCCGTAGCACTCTTGGATAGTATAGATATAGAGGTGGGATGTTTTAGTTGCCATATTCTTTGGTAGCATTGTTGAATCAATTCACGAAAGCTTCATTAGGTCAATAAAATGATAGCTTAATTTCGTCTTTTGGTAATTTCAGGAAGTTAACCCACGATAGCTTCCTTATATCAAACCATAAGGATTATAAGGGTTCTCACACAATAGTTTCCTCCCATCAACTCATGATGACTTCAGAAGCTATTGCATGAAGACCTTAAGAATCACCACATGATAGCTTATATATTTTGTCTTTTAACAATGCCTTTGCTAATCTTTGCCTTCTTTTTCTTTGAAAATTATTGGGATACAACATTTTCCCTCTTACTTTTATGAAGAGCTCGCACTCATGCTTTAGCTTAAGTAATTTTCTTTTGCTCTGTTGAATGTGCTTTAATAGTTACAATTCCTATTGAAGTTCATTCTGACTTTCTTGATTTTTGGACAGTCTGTTTTGTAGAAAGAATATTTAGTGGCTTTGTTTAGTACACATTCTATGGTTGATTTTTGAAGACATTTACATTCTTTTGCTCATCTCCCTTGGATGGGTGCTTTAATCTGGCCCTGCGGTGGGATCAAAGGTTTAATTGACCAACACTGTTTGGATGGTTGCTTTGGCCAGGCCTTGTAGGGGGACCAAAGGCTTTTTCATCCATCTTTCTTAGATGGGTGCTTTGACCAGGCCTGATAGTGGGATCAAAAGCTTAATTGAACACTTCTCTTTGGATGGATGCTTTGGCCAGACCTTGTGGCGGGACCAAAGGCTTTTTCGTCCATTTACCTTGCAAAAGTTTTATTGACTGCCATTCTTTGAATGGTTGCCTTATCAAAAGGACCAAAGGCTTTTTCGTCCATCTCCCTTGGATGGGTGCTTTGACCAGGCTCGATGATAGGTTCAAAGGCTTAATTGACCACTACTCAGATGGTTGCTTTAGCTAGGCCTTATGGTGGGACCAAAGGCTTTTTGTCCTCTTTCAAGTGTGAGGGGCGCTTCTTCTTAACGAATCTTACCAACCTCATCAGATTGAAGCTAAGTTAAACATAATGCATCTTAATCTGGGGGTTATCATTTAGGCATAGTTTCTTTAGTAATCCACTTTATTCATCCAATGTTGTAAAGTACATCCTTAAATGCTCAGCATTCAATGTTCTTGGTATTATATTTCCATCAGGTCTACTTAGTTGATAGGTCCCTAGAGGAATAATTTCGTGAATAACTTATGGTCCTTCCTAGCTCGATCCCAAGGGACCATCTGCGGGGTCCCTTGTATTTGCCATTACCCTTCTTAGTACGAGGTCTCTCTTTTTGAACGCTCTTTCTTTCACTTTAGAATTATAGTATTTGGAGATTCTCCGGTGGTATTCAGTTGTCCGTGTAGCAGCTTGATCTCTTAATTCATTGATTAGGTCGAGTGATTATTTTCTCATCTCTTGATTTGTTTTGTAAGAGTAAGCCATTCTTTGGCATGATGGGACTTTAATTTCGACTGATGGCATCGCCTCAAACCCATATGTCAAGGAATATGGGGTATGCTCAGTAGTTGTTCTTGTGGAAATTCGGTAGGACCATAGGATGAGAGGGGTTTCTTCTACCCAATTCCCTTGGCTTTACATAACTGTTTTTTCAAGATGTTTTTAGTGGTCTCATTTGCTACTTCTACTGCTCCTTTGGCTTTTAGATGCTACCAATGAAAAACTCTTTATTATTCTATTCCTTTCATAGAAATGAGTAAACTCCTCGCTTTCAAATTGAGTCCCGTTGTCAAAAATGATCTTATTTGGATGCCCAAATATGGTGACTGTATTTTTATGATGAACTTCAAAACTTTTCCTGCGGTTATATTGGGTAATGGTTCAACTTCTACCCACTTAGTAAAGTAATTGATGACTACCACTACAAATTGTGTTCCCCCTTTTAAGACGGGAAGATGTCTAATTAAGTCAATTCTCCACACATCGAAGGGCCAATGGCTAGTAATAGCTATTAAATTGCTTGGAGGAAGTCGTGATATTTTGGAAAATCTTTGACATTTTTCACACCTTTTCACATAATTCATGGCTTATTCCGTCATTCATGGCCAATAGTATCCTTGCCTCATGACTTTCTTTGCTAGCTTTATCCCATTAGCATGATCTCCACAAAATTCCTCGTGGACTTCTCTGAACAATTTCGCCTCTATTTCTGAGGTAACGCATCACAAATAAGGCATCGAGTAACCCTTCTTGTACAATATTCCATTAACCATGGTATCTGAAGGAGCTTGGCACCTTAGCTTCCTTGCTTCGTTTTTCTCTTTTGGTAGCAACCCCTTTTAAGATATTCAACCAAGGGTGTCATCCAATTATATGTGTGCCAGTTTTCATAGGCAATTACTCTTTCGAGGGCTTCATCATCATTACTATTTTCTTAAAAACTTCCTTTGTTGCTCGGTGATTATTGAACGTGAGAACTAGTCTAAACTAAAACTCCATTACTTAGTTCATATTTTGCTTACTCGATGCTAGAGTTGTGCTAGAACCCGATACGAATTATTTTGACTTTGGGTGCTCCTCATGAGCTTGCCAATTTGTTAAAGAGTATGATTGAACATTTCTCTCTCTTAAGATTCGATGTATGGGAAAAATCTTCTAATTGAATCAGCATCTCGTAGATTCTTTTGACATATCAAGTTAGGCAGGCATCCTTGGTTTGGAATGTCTTATTTAGCTGATTTACCATCAATTACGGATCGCCGAATATCTCAATTCTTGGGATCTTGAGTTGTTATGATATAGTCAACCTTGCAATCATGGATTCATATTCGGCCACGTTGTTGGTTGTTGAAAAACCCAGCTTCATGGCGTGATGTAGTCTGAATCCGTCAAGAGTAATTACAACATAACCCACTCCAGCACCTTGCTCATTTGATGCTCCATCTACATATAATTGCCACTTAGCTCGAGTTTCCTTTTCTTTTTAGTTGTTTTTAGATAAATCATGTGCATTCTCCAATGAAATCTACTAGGGCTTATCCCTTAACTGACATTCTGGCTAAGTATTCAATGTCATATTGGCTTAGCTCCATTTCCTATTTTACCAATCCTCCTGATGTCGTAATTTTGCTACGGACCTATCTTAACGGGTAATTGGTGAAAATCTTAATCGAATGCGCTTGAAAATGCGCCCTTAGCTTTCAACAATAGGCGGTATGCTAATTTTTCTATAATTAGGTACATGCCTTCGGCATCTTTTAACCTTTTACTCGTGCAGTAAACTGGGAATTGAATTCCATTTTCTTCTCTTATTAAAACCGAGCTAATTGCATGTTCTAAGATGGCTAATATACACAAATAAGTCTTCCCCCTCCACAAGACTCGGAAGTATCAATGACCTCTCTAGGTGGTATTTTAATTCTTGAAAAGCTTTCTAACATTCCTCCATCCATTCAAAAGATTTCTTTTTCTTGATCACATCAAAGAAAGGAATACACTTATCTATTACCTTAGATATATACTGATCGAGGGCTGTGACGTGTCTGTTTAGTCCCATTACATCCTTACATGTTTTTGGTTCCGCCAATTTCTAGTTTCTTTTATTTGATCAGGATTAGTTTCAAGTCCTCTTGCGCTTACAAGGTACCTAGAAAACTTACCGGACTGAATTCCACAGAGCAGTTTATGGGTTTAATTTCATTTTGTACTTTCTTAATATGCTAAACATTTCTCCTAAATCTTCTACATGATCAACTTCCTTTTTGAATTTTACCAACAAGTCTACATAAACTTTCATGTTTCTCCCTATCTGGTTTTCGAACATTTTGTTCGCAAGCTGCTGATATGTGTCTCTTGCATTTTTAATTCGAATGGCATCACTTTGCAGCAACACATTCCCCAGTCTGTTACGAAGCTAGTATGCTCCTCGTCGGACTTAAACATTGGAATTTGGTTGTAGCCCGAATACGCATCCGTGAAAGATATTAATTCATTGCTACTATTCACATCAACTAATTGATCAATTCTAGGGAGTTTATAATAATCCTTTAGGCACACCTTATTTAGGTTTATATAGTCAACGCGTGTTCTCCGTTTTCTGTTAAATTTTTTAACCGATACTCGATTTTCCAACCTCTTTGGGTAAAATACATTCCCTAGTGAATTAGTTTTCTAGTAGCCTATTCACTTCCTCTTTTAGTGTCGTAGTTTGGGCTTGTTAAATAGCCTCTTCTTCTACCTTGTAACAAATTTTGGATTAATGTTGAGTGCATGACATATTATAACTGGGTCAATTCCCTCCATGTCGGCGTGGGTCCATGTAAATATATTTATACCTGATTGTAAAAACAGTCAATCTCTCTCTCTCTCTCTCGTTTCTTTGTCCATTCCCGTTACTATTTTCATGACCTTAGTTGAACCTTGGGAAGCTTTCTTTATCTCTTCTAAGTCTTCCATGGACTGCACATTCTCTCGTCTATCTCTAGAATCCATGTCGGGTATTATTTCTTCGAAGGTTTTACTTTGGTCTTGACTAACTTAGTTTAATTCTACATGCTTTCTTTTCATTTCTCTGAATTTGGTCCTTTCATTTATTACTCAGTTTGTCTTTGGTTGAAGTTACTTGCCTTAGATATCAGTTCTTGGGGACTGATATGTAATGGCATTTCATTTTAGTTATAGTTATTTGACTTAGGTCTGTAACAAGAGTCCATATATTTCCCCTTTTTATGAAATATCTCATCCAATTGCACAAACTTGTCTGCTTAAAAGGGAAAATCCGGTAAATCCTTGCACCCATGGATATACAACTCTTTCCAGAAAGGTGTGCTTTCTATTAATTCAGAATTCACTACCATTAGCTTTTCCCTATCACTTACCCTCTTGACACTATTAGCTTCAGCATTAAACCGCTTCAGGCAATCCCTTTATAATTCCCTAAGTTTTTGCTTAATGTTAGCCAATACACTTACATCAATTGTTGGTTCTTTTGAAATGCAAATTTGTGTTGAAAATTTGTATGGGAATTGCCCCCTATGAATAAATCATTTTCTCCGTATAACATCGATCCCATTTCGCTGCAGCTCCAAAGAATGTGGATGGAAACAATCTGCATTGCACTACCCATAGAGTGTCATATTGATCCATTTGGCTTTCAAATTCCATCAAATAATCATTCAGATTAGTTGTGCCATCATACCTGATGGCTGGAATCTTAACATAAGATAGTAAGGGCATAGCCATAGTTGTTTCCATGAACGGTGCTCCCCTAAAGTTTTTGTTAACCTTAGAATCCATCATCCTTTTCCTTTTAGACTAGCCATATACTTCATCATTTTGTTAGCTAGATCTCTCAAATACGCTTCATCATCTTCATAATTTTCCCATTTTGGCTTGTGCTACTTCTATGAAGCGGAGCTTGTAGATTTTTCAAATGGTGACTGTGAACTCCTGTTTGGTTTTTGAATTAAGCAATTTTCCTGCTTTCTTTATAGTCCTAAAGAACTTTTCCCAATATTTTTACTTGGTTTGATTCTTCCGTTCTCCTTCATGGAGACTAAACTTCTTATTCTCTCGATTTCGTCCTTTTTGATGTTTTTGAAGACATTTGGGGACTAACATCTCAATAAGCTTGTGTATAGTTTCCAACTTCCTTTTTAGAACATGGAGTTCATTTTCTTTCTTCGGAGTTTTGTTCGGAGTAGATACTTGTCCCACTTCCGCATTCTCTATATTAAATTGGGGAGTTATATTATCTTCAAGATTGATATAGTGTACTGCCTCCTCTTGAACTTGAATGTTCACTTTCTTAGTCGACCTTCCTATTGTGCACAAGCGATTGTTTATTAACTCATAAATAAGTTCCTTAAGTTCAATTCTTAATGAAAGCATCACTTAGTGTTAATACTGATTTTTTGTCGATCTAAACCGATTATCTTTAAGAGAAAGAAAGGGACTTGAGTAAGATAAAGTTCCTAGTCAAGTGCGCTAGTACGTCCACAAGAAGACATTATGAAAATTGTTATTTATTCGAGTCCTTTACTACAATGTCATGAAACCTAGTTTGTTTATTTGGCCATTAAAGGTCCTCATTCAAGCTCTTTTTATGCTAAAATAAAACGAAAACAAAGGGGAACATACAGTTCAAAATTCATCCCTCTCTTAGGGGATTACATGTCTACTTATAGAAAAACTCCTACCCTTGGATTCATGCCACATGTCACTTGAAATAGATGAGCGATGGATATTCAACTTCATTCATGGAGCTTAGTGTTCATAACACAATAGCCTGTATTAATTTACTTCGTGATGGCTTGGTCATCTATTTTTCAATCACTTTAGTGAGTTAACCCATGATAGCTCCACTTTGTCATCTATTAATTGGCTTTCAAAGTCATTTCACAACAACTTCTCATAGCAATCACACGAAGGATTTTATACACGGGGGCTTTTTATTCGTCATCTCACAATGGCTTTAAGGTTCCATTTCATAATAGCTTTAGAAATCTCTTCACGATGACTACAGTATTCATTACATGAAGGACTCGATGGCTTCAAGGTTCATATCATAATGGTTTTAATTTTCCATTTCATGACAGCTTTAGAAATCTCTTCATTATGACTATAGTATTCATTACACAAAGGCCTCGATGGTTTCAAGGTTCATATCACGATGGCTTCAACTCTTTATTTCATGATAGCTTTAGAAATCTCTTCACGATGACTATAGTAGTCATTACATGAAGGCCTGATTGGCTTCAAGGTTCGTATCACAATGGCTTTAACTCTCCATTTCATGATAGCTTTGGAAATCTCTTCACAATGACTATAGTAGTCATTACATGAAGGCCTTGATGGCTTTAAGATTCATATCATGATGGCTTCAACTCTCCATTTCCTGAGTGTTTAATTTAAGATTAATTACTAAGGGTAATTAATTAAAAAGTAAGTAATTAGTTCCAGGCTTGTAGTTTTTAAATAAAATAGAATCCAGTTTTATATTAAACAAAGGGAATCAAAGTTTAAAAGTAAAGAATTTTTTTACAAGTTTCAAAGATTATTTGTTAATTTAAATTGATTAATAATTACTTAATGAAGTAATTAAAGATTAATTAATTAGATTAATTAATCAAGGTTAATATAATTAATTAAGAAGTAATTAATTAAGATAAGAAATTACAAATTGTTAATTACTGTTTATGATTAATTAAAGATGATTAATGGAAGTAATTAATTAAGGATCATTAATTTATGTAATTAATTAATAATTAATTAATGAAGGTTAATTACTGTTAATGGTTAAGAATAATTAATTTGTAAAATTAATTAAAGGATAATTACTTTATGTAATTAATGAATAATTAATCAAGGATGATTAATATTTAATGAGTAATTAATTAATTAAAGGTTTGTAATTAATTAATGAGTGATTAAGCAAGGTTAGATAATTAATTCTTAAGTAATTAAACACATCTCAACAAACAAGATGTTATCATGCATGCAAGGTTCAGGTTAGCCTTGACGAATTGTGGAGGAGCAATGGAGCAGGAGGCTTCAGCGTTGTAGATATAGATAGTAGTTTCCGCTGTGTTGATCTTGTTTAGATCTTTGTTTTGTATTGAGTTGTAATAACTAGACAGATGTTTATAACTGTCTAGTATATGATGTGTAATCTGTGTAACTCTGATAAGTGATGTATATGATACTATGTAATATTTATGTGATATAATATATTTTGTTTCGTTCCGCTGTGAGATTCTGATATTGTTTAGTTCTTTCTTTCTCTTCTTTTCTCTTTCTATCCCTTTCTTTCTTATTAGCGATACGACTTTCTATGGAGAGAAAGTCGTGGTCGTTACTTGAGATTCAGAGTGCAAGGGTTATTGTCGTTAACTCTGAGGGTGATTCCAAAACGAGTGTAACGAGATAATGCCTTCGGTTTCGTTCGAACCCGGAACGAACTTGTATGGATTGAATGCTTTCAGCACATCGTCAGGCGGACGATGAGCATTCTAAGTGTATATGTTGTGTCTGTATCTGTGATACTTGAGTTGTATGAATTAGACAGATGTTTATAACTGTCTAATATGTGTTGTATAAGTTGTGTAACTCTGATGTATATGATACTATGTAATATTTTATATGATATATTATATTTCATTCGTTCCGCTGTGAGTTTCTGATGTTGTTGTTCTTTCTTCTTTTCTTTCTTTTCTTCTTCTATCCCTTTCTTTCTTAATTCACGATACGTCTTTCTGGGCATAGAAAGTCGGGTCGTGACAGTTGATGTATTCAGCGTTGTAGATATAGATAGTAGTTTCCGCTGTGTTGATCTTGTTTAGATCTTTGTTTGTATTGAGATGTAATAACTAGACAGATGTTTATAACTGTCTAGTATATGATGTGAATCTGTGTAACTCTGATAAGTGTTGTATATGATACTATGTAATATTTAGGTGATATATTATATTTTGTTCGTTTCCGCTGTGAGTATTTGTGTTTGTTTCTTTTCTCTTCTTCTCTTTTCTACTTCTCACCCCTTTCTTTCTTATTAGCGATACGACTTTCTATGGAGAGAAAGTCGTTGGTCGTTAACCACTTATGGTAATTAACCTTTAATTACTTCATTAATTAATTAACTATAATTAATTAATTTAATTCATTTTAAATTAATTAGAAATGGTATAAATCATTACTTAAGAATGGATGATAATATTGAATGCTTTGCATTGATTGATATCTCTGATGAGATATGTGCTGTGTGATATGGATGTTTAGTTGAATTGTGATGATAATATGGATTATCTGATAATGTTGATTATCTGTTGTGAATTATCTTTCTTTGTGTATAAAGATAATGAATTGAATTTGTTTTAACCTTTAAAACAACTTGGCCTTAAAAGATACGCTTTGGATTTCGATGAGACCGGGATCGGGTTTCCGTATACCGGATTTCCAGGTCTGGAGACCCGAATACCACATCGATCCAAATTAACGATAGGTCGTGAATCAAATTGATTTTGTATTGATCTCTGTATTGTATTGAGATGTAATAACTAGACAGATGTTTATAACTGTCTAGTAAGTGATGTATATGCTGTGTAACTCTGTAAATTGTTGTATACTATGTAATAGTTTATGTTATTAATATAATTTATTCGTTCCGCTGTGAGATCGTTGTTGTTGTTTCTTTCTTTCTTCTCTTCTTTTCTATTTTCTACCCCTTTCTTTCTTATTAACGATGCGACTTTCTGTGGAGAGAAAGTCGTGGTCGTTACAGTGGTGACTTAACTAAAATTTTTAAACATTCCTCTATGAAAATCAACAACTTTTGTTTATAAGTTTAGTCTTAACAAGAACTAGATCAATTTGTAAGAGATTTAAAAAAAAATCCTGGAGTCTGAGCAACAAAACAGAACAGGGAACAATATCATACATGCATACAATACATCCATAGCATTAGAAATCTCTTCACGGTGACTATAACAATCATTGCACGAAGGCCTTGATGGCTTTAAGGTTCATATCATGATGGCTTTTACTATCTATTTCATGATAACTATAGAGATTACCCCATGATGGCTTCCCTTTCTACTATCACGGTGACTTTAAGAACTGTAACGACCCACCTTTTTGGACGGTTTAAATTGATAATAAACCATACATGTCAACTCAAACCATTCAGAATGGAGGATTGTTAATGGGGTAAATAAGAAAATAAGAGAAAAGGAGGAAAACCAAAACACAACATCTCACAGCGGAACGACAAAATATAATAATCAAATAAACAGTTCATGAAGCTGTTTTACAAATAACATTTGATTACACTTTTACAATATATCAGAGTTATACATACAACATGAATAAATAAATAAATATGTAGTGGAACAACATGATGCAGTGGAATATATATAAAATAAATAGCATACAAATCTCCGTCTTCGTCCTCCAGAAATAAAGTCTTCAACACTGAAAAGCTCAGGCTGACCCGAGCGTAATGAAAAGACAAAACACTCGAGTCAGAACTGAAAAGATCTTATGTAGGTTAAATCAACATAAGTAAATATGAGTGTAACGGCTTCAGAGATGTTTACGGGATTTTACATCTCCTATCTGGTGTCTAACGTGCATGCAATAACTTAAGAGATGTTCGTGATTCTATCTCCTAAGGATTCGTTAAACTATCTACATATGTAATACAATACGCTATTATAATATGTCTACAGTAAAGTAAAGTATTAAAATAGCGTTAAGGCATTACCCATATCCCCTTAACACATTCTTATATGAATACCGTAGTCTATACAGATACTGTAAGCTCCACCAAACCGGTGGTTTACTCAGTGAGCACTCCATAGGTACGATACAAACCAAAGTCGTAATGGGCTCGATCAGGATAAATATAATAAGGAACGCGAGGCAATGCCCAGGGTAGGATACTATCGTTTTGCGAACCCGGACTAGTGGTAAAGCATAGCAGCTACTACCATCCACCTCGAGACACACTCCCATAATCAAATCGAGGGGTGACCACCAAATCAATCACAAAGTAATAGATATGGTATCGAAGAAATGTGCCCGATAGTAGAAGCGACCCCACTTGGCCTGGCATGGCTCCTATTTTAGTCATTTTAATTATGACCCAAAAGTCAAGGCTATCCATCATCATTCTCTTACTTCATTCCAGTAGTGTTCACCAAACCATCCTACTTCATTCTGAATTCTTCACCACGTACACAGTTGTTAAAGTGGTTTCGGTATTGGCAGAGAGTATGACAATATCCGATCCCGGTCTCTTTAACAACCAAACGCTTATTTCACACCAGTTGGTTCTTTTACATTTCCAAAACCGATTCATAATTTATATCAAAATATCATATTAACTTCAAAATATCCCTCATTTCAAAACTATCATATTTACTCAAAATAATTCATTTCACTAGAAAATATCATTTCAAATTCCAATGTAGGTCATAACATCATTTAACCATATTCGCCTTTAAATCAAAGATTTAAATATAACCAATTCAACCTTGCACGGTTTGAATTTTAGAAAATAGTTTGGTTAGTTATAAATAGTTTAAATAGTTTAAAGTAGTTTAAAATAGTTTAAAATAGTTTAAAGTAGTTTAAAATAGTTTAAAATAGTGTAAATAGTTTAAGGATTTTAAAACAGTTAAAAATAGTTTAATATAAAATGGTTTGATTATTGGAAATGGTTTATATAGTAAAATAGTTTTGAAAATCTAAATAATCTGAATTTTTAAACAATAGATTTTAAATAGTTTATATTAAAATAACTTATTTTGAAAATAGTTTCAAATCAAACTGTTTCATCCATTGCAACAAATCTGGACCATATCCAGATTTCAAATCAACAAATTTCAATTTTAATCTTTCAATTCAAATGACTCAATTTCGATTTAGTTCCAAATCAATGTGATTTCAATTTCAATTCGAAGTAACTTCAATTTCCAAAACATTCATTTTTAACCTCAATTTCGATTCAACAATTCAAATCAATGATTTAAATTCAATTCCATTCTTATTTTAAACCATTTCAATTCATATCAATTTCAAGCCCAATTTCAATTGACTTATTTAAACCGCTTAAATCAAATTTAACTTCATTGTTAAATTTTAAGATCCAAATCTTCAGAATAATTCAAATATCCAAACTAAAGTCATATATTGATTTTAACTTTACATTCCGAATTTAATTCTTAAAAAATTTCTTTTTAACCATTTCAATTTCAACTTTCAAAGCTTGAGTTAGAAAATAATTTAATTCATATAAATCCACAATTTATTTCCCTTAAAACAATAACATTTAATAAAATCCAAATTCAAGATTTTAAAATCATTTAATTTAACCAATCCGGTGTCCGTATATAATTTTCTATTCTATGGTCAAGTGATACGGATATATATCATTTTAACTCGCAATAAATTTAAATTTCTGGATATATATCATTTCAACCCGTATCCCGAATCACAATTTTCCAGATCCATAAAATCACTCAGGTTTATCATTTCAACCCATAACGATTTTTCCCTAATCTATAAGATTGTTCGAGTATGTATTATTTCAACCCATGGTGATTTTCCTAACAATAAGTAAGGGAACTTGTAGTGTGATAACAACATATAAAATAAACATAACATCGAATCATCCAAAATGTCAACAATTAAGCATCCATCACAATCATCATTCAAATCGACCAATAAATCACAACAATTAACTAGCTATTATTATCAGGCATTTAACTAGCAATTTAAATTCAATATTTATTTTAAATGGCAATTTAAATTCAATATAAATTCAAATTAAATTTAAATGACAATTCAAAATACCAAACAACAATAAATTTCTAATCATATTATAAATTTAATTTAACTAACATAAAATAGTTTAGTATTTGTGGGTGGGTTAAATCACTCACCTTTGATTCATCGTCGATTAAAAATCAAATAAAAGCCCAAAAATCCAACAGTCTCAGAATGCAGCCAAACCATTTCCATATTACCCAAAATTTCGATACGATCGCAATGGAGAAAACCGCGTCCAAATCGAAGCTCGTATGAGAAAGTTATCGATGTTAGAACAATTGAATTTAAAAATTAAAATAAAATAAACAAAAGGGCATATTGGTAATTATCTAACCTCTCCCAAACCCTACAGGCAACACGAACACGCATGCTACTGAATGAACGCCATGACCAAGCTCCAAACGCCATGCCTACACTCAACCATTCCAAGATCCGACCCCGCAACTACCATCCCCAGTCCATGCCGCCCTCATGGCCAACGCGCAGCCGCATCAGGCGACCCCAGGCGCTCCGCGCCACCGCTCACTTCCACGGCCAAATTTGGTGATTCCAACCCCTCTAGCATGAACCAACCATATGGATCGACTCCTCTAAGCCTTCTCTATGACGCAGCACCATCCGATCATCAAATAGTCGAAGAACCACCGTCGAAAATCAAACCTTGGTTTCGACGACCGAGACTTCTTCATCGTTTTCTAGTCAAACAATGCATCCAATCGAAAAATGAATCATTGTAGAAGATTGTGCTCATTGAGAGCTTTCCAACGATATATAATATGACATAGTTTGAGAAGTTTGAATTTTAAAGTTTGATTTTGATTTGAAAATTGAAATTAGGGTTTTGATGTTGACAGCCATTGCGAAGGGAAGGAGCAGATGGAAATAATAGTACGTACAAAAATAAGAAAAAGACTGTCAGGGTTAGAAAAATTTATTTATATATATAGAGATAGATAAGAAATGAATGGACATATCGAATTGGGTTGAAACGATAACGACGACCCGAAAAGCCCGTTTTGTTTCCAAAACGAAAATGGATCATCCAATATATCGAAATATAGGTTTTTGATATTTTTAAACTAAATGGAACTAGTTTCAAACCCTAATTCCATTGTATACAGAAGTTAGCTTTCAAAATCAAATTATATTCATTTAATTTTTATTAATCGATTTCTACGCGTTTCGAGCCCGCATGATCAAACGATAAGTCTGATCGCTACGAAACTTGAAATCCTACAATAATTCACTATTATGGATCCAATGAAACTGGTTTCGTCGAAATCCGAAACAGTGGCCAAAATGGCTAATTTTCACGTTAATTAAACAAATTATTATTAAATTAATTTAATCGCTTTCAAATTCAAATTTAAAAGTTAAAATTTTTATCACTCTTGATCACATAGAAATTTATAATCTTTTAAAATAAAATTTCCATATCAAATCCAATATTTAAATATTGCACTGATTTCAGCGTTCCATTACAACTGTAATAAAACCCAATTAATTATATTTTAATTCCAGTCAAATTCTTTTATTCCGATTTACATTCTTATTATTGAATCAACTATTACCTTATAAATATAATTAACATTAGTTTACACCTTATTATACTAATATTCTACCGTTATCATCTTAACTCAAATTAACTGTAATATTTAATTACATTAATTCCAACAATAGATTCCAATAATTATTTTATTCCTTATTAACAAATTTAACCAAATTAACTTTACAATTGTTTCAATTGGTTGAAATTACATTAAAATAGTTATCAATAACGTTCAAACAACCTTATTAAACCATATTCTAATTATTTTTCTCATTAATAATTCATAAATTTTATTTCTCACGATATTAAATTTCAAAATCTTATTTAATTTAATATTTTTAATTATCAAAATTTACGGGTCGTTGCACTCTTCCCCACTCAAAACTTTTCGTCCTCGAAAAGAAACAAGAAGGAATTAAGAAACTTGACATAAATTTATTCAAAATGTTCAATTTATAAACATTTTAAACTTACATAATCAAGTTTTAAATAAGATATATCAATTTATAAACAATTAAATCTTCCATGTTCAAGTTTAATAGAAGTTGGAAAATATTTTCACTTTCACAAAATTTTCTAAGTCCAAAATCCACGGAAAATTTCGACAGTCTCTTATGCGAGGTTAAGTCCGAAAAAATAACAATATCAATAATTACAATATATATTATTTTTCAATAATAAAATATCCCAACCATGGGAAAAACAATTAAAATATCGTTGCAAAACCGTAATCCGAAAACGTACATATTTGTCGGGCAAACAACTTTATTTATGAAATCAAAAGCAGTACCTATTGCTTCCATAAACCTGTATTTAACTTATATAATCCAAAATAATGATAATTATGTACAAGAGAAATATTTAGTTGTTTTCAATTAGTAACAAAAGCAAATCAACACATAACATATGCAAACAAAACAACACGGCCATCATATGCAACAAAGGAATCAATTATACATCCATAGCAATCAAACTAATGGTTTGTCCAGGTTCAAAAACTTTCATTGTACAAGGGTGATAAATAAACTATCAAGTGTACCCTACGCTCGACGGCCCTAAATAATTACGTAATAGATTATTCATACAACCCTAAATAATTTGAAGTATCCTCTCCCAAACTTCCCATTAGCCAAACAACATAGAGTTTAAATATTATTTAAGTTTATTCGATTGGTTTTCTTTTTCATCATTTACTTTTCATTTATTTTCATTCATTCATACAATGTCTGTAACAACCCGCATATTTTTCGATCGAATATTTAAATATTTTATTTAAATATAGAATCGTTAATCGGATTGAAGTCCGAAAAGCTACTTTTTGCAAACAGTCGAATTAGGACTCGAGACCACCCCCATTGAGTTCAAAATGACGTTTGCGACCTTTTTAAGTATAAACTTCGATATGTTTGGAGTTAGTAGAATTTTGCTACTTTTTCACTTTGAGTTTGGCTTTGTGTTTCAGCCCATCAACCTCCTTATACCCCAAACTGAACCATCCCTCCCCATTCACTCTCACTTCCTCCTCTTTTCAGTTCTAAAGCAAAAATGGTGGGAGAGATGGGGAATTAAAACTCCAAACCCTAGTTTTCTTTTGCAAATCAAGTTCTAGCTCCAAACTAATAGTAGAAGCCTTGGTAAGCCTCCTCTTCTTCTTCTCCAACTCATTCTCTTATCAATTTCAGAAATTCCTAAACCTAACTTAGGAAGTGTTTCTCTTTTTAGCCTTGATTCAAGGTTGTTGAGTTGGAATTGAAGTGCGATTGTTCTTGCCTTGCTCTATAGCTTCCTCTTCATTGTTTTCGTGTAAAAGGTGAGATTTTTATCTCACATCTATGCCTATAACTATCTTTGTTGTTAGGTATGAATTCCTATCATCTATTTCGTGTTCACTTGTTGTGATTTGAATTGGTTTTGCGAATTCTTCAATTTTGGTGTTTTGGTCCAATTTTATGAAAATCCTTCTATGGACATTTGGACATTGATATTCGGAGTGTATCGAGCAGCCTTTAAGGCCGGGTTGTCGCTTGGCGTAAATCCTTAGTCACCATTGCTCATCCGATCGCTTCCGAATCGTTTTGGCCACTTTGGCCTAGGCAAAATGTTGCCCAGACCAAGTGACCAGACGTCTGGTGACCAAGTCCAGACGTCTGGTTTGGACCTGGAGAGAAAAGTGTATGCATGCGTTTTATTAAAAAAATGCCAGAGACTGATTTCAGACGTCTGGAATTCAAATCAGACGTCTGGATGAGTCTCAGACGTCTGACTTGAAGTTTCAGACGTCTGGGTGTTCTCTGGAGAATTTCCAGAGAACGAAACTAGACGTCTGGATTCAAAACCAGACGTCTGGCCATGGCTCAGACGTCTGATTTGCTATTCCATACGTCTGGGTGGTTTTCTGGGCCATTTCCAAAAAACAAATCCAGATGTCTGGATTCCAAATCAGACGTCTGGAAGTGTGCATTTCTGCCTGTTTAGGCTTTTCTAGTTTGAATATCCATTTTGATGGATTTATTATCGAATTCTTTGGATTTGATTCACGTCTTCGTATGTGAATTTTTATGATTGATTGTTTCTACAATTATTTTGTAACTTGTCTTCAATAGGTCGTACCGTTTTGACGGGGCGCTGCCCCCTGGACCCCCGCGACCTGACCGGGCAGGTCGAACCCCGTACTCCCTTTCGTAGGGGATCTTATCCGAAAAACAATCAACAGAACTTCCTACTTTGATGGTTTTGGGGATTGATTTCTTTGAACGTTACTCACGTCTTCGAACGTGAATTTTTATGATTGATTGTTTCTACAATCACTTCTATGATTTGTCACTTCAAAATATAAAGGTTTTCTATACTAGTATTAAATATCAAAACTTCTTCATCAAAACGATTTCAACTCTATTTTCAATATCAAAGCTCGTTTCTTAAAACCATTTTCCAATCTATTAGTATATACAAACCTTTACCTCATTCGTATGAGAAAATCTAATTAAACGACTTAGCAAAACAAGTGGTATGAAACTCTTGCGTTTACTTCGTCGGTTAATTTATGGACTTGTTCGATTGAAACTCTTGTGACAATTTTCTAGTGGAGATCTACAATCTGTTCGTAAATATTTGAGTTAAGCAAGTGGTTATGGGACATGAAGCTAAACTCTTATATTTACTAGCTTAGTGTAATCAACACTTCTTTATGATCGATGATGATCATTTTATGGTTTAGACTAGCAATGTGCGATGTCTCTTTGTCCACGTGGAGGACTGTTCCTCGTTTTATTGAGCTTCGTCTCACTTCTCGCATGGGTCGTACCTATTTAGGTGCGTCGATGTTCACTTCTCGCATGGGTCGTACCTATTTAGGTGCATCGATGTTTATTTCTCGCATGGGTCGTACCTATTTAGGTGCGTCGATGTTTATTTACTTCGTGGAGCAATCGGCTCAATAAGTCGGGGCATGGGGCGTATCTATTTAGGTGCGTCGATGTTCGTCTATGCATGGGTCGTATCTTTCTAGGTGCATCGATGTTCGACTTTGCATGGGGTGTATCTTTCTAGGTGCATCGATGTTAGACATTACATGGGGCGTATCTTTCTAGGTGCGTCGATGTTTATTTATGTATGGGGCATATCTTTCTAGGTGCGTCGATGCTAAAGCATGGGGCGTATCTATTTAGATGCGTCGATGTTCGACTTTGCATAGGGTGCATCTTTCTAGGTGTATCGATGCTAGACTTTACATGGGGCGTATTTATCTAGGTGCGTCGATGTTCAGTTTATGGGATTGGCCATCCTCTTTTCTTGTGATTTCTGGATTTCTTGTTGTGATTTCTGGAATTTATGTTTCACCAGCTTTTACCATTGACATTGATGAGTATGTCATTTTATTGTGGCTTGGTGAATTAAATTAAGAATATGACATTCTTTTTATGCTATGAGATTTATTGAGATATTGTATGACTTTTGTGGGATTTCTAATGTATACTTATCATAGTATGACACCTTTTTGTTATCATACATTTTATTATCATATCTCATATCCTATCTCACTTTATCTGATATTTATAGCTAGACTGATCCGTTTATTATTTTCTTCTTAAATAATACTCGGGTCAGACTGAGATTTTTCAGGTGCTTCCTCATGACTTCGTATCTTGAGCCATCTTCTGAGTTTTGGCTAACTACTCTAGTTTTGTAGTTTTTGTTGTATACATTTGAGATTAGACTCCTTGATGTATACATATTCTTTTGGCTAGCACTTGTATCTATTCTTTTGTGTTATTGTGGATCTTATTTGACCACTACTCTGATGTACACTTTCATGTGTTATATTCATATCTATTTCCGCCTTTGTGATATGAACTGTCTGTGACTGATTTGTGTTATGTTTATTTCTATATTTGTTTTCTGAAGATTTTATATAGCCACCGTGTGATAGCTTTGGGTTTGTATCGGTATGTCGGATTTCCTCCTTAAATGAAGTTCATGCTATACTATCTGACATATTGGTGCTCGCTCAAAGAAGTTACATGGATGGTCGCTCCTCAACAGCCTTATTCTCCGTGCTAGTTGACGGCATTACCTCGTAGTGTCCTAGACTAGCGTGGGTATAGAGGTGGGGCGTCACAATGTCTCTTTCCATTAATTTACCTTCATTTACTTACATATGTTATTTTCCATTCAATTATTTAGAACATCAGTAAATAAATTCTTAAAATATTATATAAGTTTCTTTGCAATTTAATTCACATTTATTTACTTATATAACTTGATTTGCATTAAATATGAATATTCATGAATAAACATTTCATACTTAATTTTTTCTACCTTTTAATTCACATTTATCCTTTCTTTTATAGTGTTAATTAATAATAAACTTATTTATGAATCATTTCAGTCATTTCTTAAGTTTATAAAATTTCTTAGATAATATTCACTTTTTACTATTTAATATGATTATTAGCATTTCAAAACATTAACTTATGTTTATAACATTCATTGTACATCTTAGTTTTTCATTTACAACATATGTTCATTTCGAAGTATTTTAATTATTAAGATTTTACTTGTATAATATTCTATTACATATCTACATTTAACATTTCAACTTTTTAAATATTTCAGGTAAGTTTTATATATGTTTTTAGAATGTAATTGAATGTTATACAAATTTATCTTATTCAGTTTAGTTAACAAAAATGTTCAACAATTCACACCTTCTTAATTTTTATTATCTTTAATTTACAAGTGACAAATTTCCAATTCTTTATAGTTTCATCAATCACTTAGCTTCTACTTTCTTATTCTTTCATTTTTAGAAGTTTCCAACTATTAAAATTTCACTTTATTTCTACAACTGAAAATCATTAATTTAACGGGAACTTAAGAATTCAAATTTCGGATTCATTTTAAATCACTTTGAAATAATATACATGCTCATATCTTTTATATATATCAAATCATATTTAGAAATTTAAAATTAATATTTGTTATCAAAACAAATGTGTAGTAAAGCTACTATAGTGGTCTTCCCACATTGAAACTCGAAAATGAATGTCGATGATGCGGCCATCATTACCGAAATTATTTTCCAGTGACAGAAGAGGGGAGTACAAAACTTATTTCCTTTTAAAATTCCTTTAAAACGTTTATTTCGAATCGCAATATTTATATCTGAAAATACTTCCAAATAATACTAATATTATATTCCAAAATCTTTTGAAAACAAATTTCAAACCCCAGAACTTAAGTTCTCAAATTTCCAATTCATATTCACTTTATCTGTAAATCTTATTTTTGCAACCAATATTTATAAAAATTTCACTTCCTAACAAACATATCACATACAACTATATCCATTTATAAAATTACCCTTTTATATACAAAATATAATACTAGGTAAAATTATTTCATTTACCTATATTTCAAAAAACAATATTGTGTCGGTCTACCATATTAAGTGTTTAGAAATCCCTATCGATGCCATAGCGTCCTATGTACCGGCCATAATTTATAAATACTAAACAGAACAAATTAACACGATATAAAAACATTTTTATAACACTAACAAATACGCTCTCTCATATGTATACTTTTAAACTCATTCTAGGGTATTAATAACCCTATCTCTAATGAGTTAACCTCAAACAGGCTAAGGAATCTCTAAACCAAAACTCTGATACCTACTATAATGACCCACCTTTTTGGACGGTTTAAATTGACAATAAACCACACATGTCAACTCAAACCATTCAAAAGGGAGGATTGTTAATGGGGTAATAAGCAAAAAAGAGAAAAGAAGGAAAAACAAAACATAGAATCTCACAGCGGAATGACAAAATATAATAATTAAATAAACATTTCATGAAGCTGTTTTACAAATAACATTTGATTACACTTTTACAATATATCAGAGTTATACATACAACAGGAATAAATAAATAAATATGCAGCGGAACAACATGATGCAGTGGAATACATATAAAATAAATAGCATACAAATCTCTATCTTCGTCCTCCAGAAATAAAGTCTTCAACACTGAAAAGCTCAGGCTGACCCGAGCGTAATGAAAAGACAAAACACTCGAGTTAAAACTAAAAGATCTTATGTAGGTTAAATCAATATAAGTAATTATGAGTGTAACGGCTTCAGAGATGTTTACGGGATTTTACATCTCCTATTTGGTGTCTAACGTGCGTGCAATAACTTAAGAGATGTTCAAGATTCCATCTCCTAAGGATCCATTTAACTATCTACATATGTAATACAATACGCTATTATAATATGTCTATAGTAAAGTAAAGTATTAAAATAGCGTTAAGGCGTTACCCATATCCCCTTTAACACATTTTTATATAAATACCGTAGTCTATACAGATATTGTAAGCTCCACCAAATCAGTGGTTTGCTCAGTGAGCACTCCATAGGTATGATACAAACCAAAGTGGTAATGGGCTCGATCAAGATAAATATGACAAGGCACGCGAGGCAATGCCCAAGGTAGGATACACTTTTTTGCATATCCGGACTGGTGGTAACGCATAACAACTACGACCGCCCACCTCAAAACACAGTCCCATAATCAAATCGAAGAGTGGCCACCAAATCAATCACGAAGTAATAAATATGGTATCGAAGAAATATGCCCGATATGGGGAGCGACCCCACTTGGCCCGGCATGGCTCCTGTTTTAGTCATTTTAATTATGACCCGAAAGTCAAGGAAATCATCGTTCTCTTACTTCATTCCAGTAGCGTTCGCCAAACCATCCTACTTCATTTTGGATTCTCCACCATGTACACAGTTGTTAAAGTGGTTTCGATATTGGCAGAGAGTATGACAATATCCGATCCCGGTCTCTTTAACAACCAAACGCTTATTTCACACTGGTTGGTTCTTTTACATTTCCAAAACCGATTCATAATTTATATCAAAATATCATATTAAATTCAAAATATCCCTCATTTCAAAACCATCATATTTACTCAAAATAATTCATTTCACTAGAAAATATCATTTCAAATTCCAACGTAGGTCATAACATCATTTAACTATATTCGCCTTTAAATCAAGGATTTAAATATAACCAATTCAACCTTGCACAGTTTGAATTTTAGAAAATAGTTTGGTTACTTATAAATAGTGTTAATAGTTTAAATTAGTTTAAAATAGTTTAAAATATTTTAAAGTAGTTTAAAATAGTTTAAGGATTTTAAAACGGTTAAAAATAGTTTAATATAAAATGGTTTGATTATTGGAAATGGTTTATATAGTAAAATAGTTTTGAAAATCTAAATAATCTGAATTTTAAGACAATAGATTTTATATAGTTTATATTAAAATAACTTATTTTGAAAATAGTATCAAATCAAACTGTTTCATCCATTGCAATAAATCTGGACCATGTCCAGATTTCAAATCTACAAAATTCAATTTTAATCTTTCAATTCAAATGACTCAATTTCGATTTAGTTCCAAATCAATGTGATTTCAATTTTAATTCGAAATAACTTCAATTTCCGAAACATTTATTTTTAACCTCAATTTCGATTCAACAATTCAAATCAATGATTTAAATTCAATTCCATTCTTATTTTAAACCATTTCAATTCATATCAATTTCGAGCCCAATTTCAATTTACTTATTTAAGCCACTTAAATCATATTTAACTTCATTGTTAAATTTTAAGATCCAAATCTTCAAAATAATTCAAATTTCCAAATTAAAGTCATATATCGATTTTAACTTTTCATCCCCAATTTAATTCTTAAACAATTTCTTTTTAACCATTTCAATTTCAACTTTCAAAGCTTGGGTTGGAAAATAATTTAATTCATATAAATCCATAATTTTTTCCCTTAAACAATAACATTTAATAAAATCCAAATTCAAGATTTTAAAACCATTTAATTTAACCAATCCGGTGTCCGTATATAATTTTCTATCCTATGGTCAATTGATATGGATATATATAATTTCAACCCGCAATAAATTTAAATTTCCGGATATATTTCATTTCAACCCGTATCCCGAATCATAATTTTCCAAATCCATAAAATCGCTCGGGTTTATCATTTCAACCCATAATAATTTTTCCCTAATCTATAAGATAGTTCGAGTATGTATCATTTCAACCCATAGTGATTTTCCTAACAATAAGTAAGGGAGCTTGTAGTGTGATAACAACATATAAAATAAACATAACATCGAATCATCCAAAATGTCAACAATTAAGCATCCATCACAATCATCATTCAAATCAACCAATGAATCACAACAGTTAATTAGCTATCATTATCAGGCATTTAACTAACAATTTAAATTCAATATTTATTTTAAATGGAAATTTAAATTCAAATTTAATTTAATTGGCAATTCAAAATACCAAACAACAATCAATAAATTTCTAATCACATCATAAATTTAATTTAACTAACATAAGATAGTTTAGTATTTGTGGGTGGGTTAAATCACTCACCTTTGATTTATCGTCGATTAAAGATCAAATAAAAGTCCAAAAATCCAACAGTCTTAGAATGCAGCCAAACCTGTTCCATATCGTCCGAAATTTCGATACGATCGCAATGGAGAAAATCGCGTCCAAATCGGAGCTCGTATGAGAAAGTTATCGATGTTAGAACAAGTGAATTTAAAAATTAAAATAAAATAAACAAAAGGGCATATTGGTAATTATCTAACCTCTCTCAAACCCTACAGGCAACACGAACACGACGCAGCACCATCCGATCATCAAATAGTCGAAGATCCACCATCGAAAATCAAACCCTAGTTTCGACGGCCGAGACTTCTTCATCGTTTTCTGGTCAAACGATGCTTCCAATCGAAAAACGAATCATTGTAGAAGATTGCGATCATCGAGAGCTTTCCAACGATATATAATATGACATAGTTTGAGGAGTTTGAATTTTGATTTTGATTGTGAGTTGAAAATTAAAATTAGGGTTTTGATGTTGACAACCATTGAGTAGGAAAGGAGCATATGGAAATAATAGTATGTACAAAAATAAGAAAAAGGCTGCTAGGGTTAGAAAAATCTATTTATATATACAGAGATAGAAAGAAATGAATAGACATATCGAATTGGGTCAAAACGATAACGACGACCCGAAAAGCCCGTTTCGTTTTCGAAACGAAAATGGATCATCCAATATATCGAAATATAGGTTTTCAATATTTTTAAACTCAATGGGACTAGTTTCAAACTCTAATTTCATTATATACCAAAGTTAGCTTTCAAAATCAAATTATATTCTTTTAATTTTTATTAACCGATTTCTACGCATTTGATAGGATGAGACTGTCCATGAAAGATGTCACGGATGCAACAAATAGCTGCATGGCTTCAATAAAGAAGGGAAAAAATGCCCTTAGGGAAGCTAGATATATTTATTGAGTTAGGAAACTGTCCTCGATCAGTATATGAAAGCAAACTTTCATTTTGGTGGACAGATTCTCTGAATACAATGCCTTATTGGGATGGCCTGCCTTATAAGGTTTTCGTGCAGGTGATTTAGGCGCGCAGGTTCAAGTCTAGAAACAGCCTCTTCGCGGAGCTCGCTACATTATCAATCTCCTCAGAGCTCGCTATCTTACGGGAGCCTCATGCCCTGGGTTCCACCATCATCTAGAGCTCAGTGGTGTTTGACTATAAAGTTCCCCATGGCTCAAAAAGTAGGAGCAATAGAGGAAGATCGGGATGCTACTAGGGAATGTTACATGGCAGAGCTCCATGTGAATAAAAGTCTAGTAAAGGGCAGAGCGCAGAGGTTACCCTTTGTGCCAAAAATGCAACCACGTGGCAATTAAAAGAGGCCTCCACTCAGGTTTACAAGGTGATCCTTTTAATGAACTTGACCCGAGGAGGAAAGGGGGCCACAGTGGAGCCTAGAGAGGTGGTAGAATTTATGGAAGTGGATAGTAGTGGCCCAAAAAAGATTATGAATATCGGATCTCGATTAGAACGGGATCTGAAAATACATTTGATAGGGTTCTTATGGGATTGTCATGATGTATTTCTTGGTCTTATGCAAACATGTGTGGAATTTCCCACTCTATTGCATGTCACGCCTTGAATATCGACATAAGGAATCCGCTTGTAAAATAAAAGAAAAGGAGTATAGGCCTTGAACGGTCGGTAGCCCTTAAGGAAGAGGTAGAAACTCTATTTGGCAAATGGGTTCATTAAGGAATCCCGCTACCCTATATGTATAGTTAACTCGGTTTTAGTGAAGAAGCCGAATGAAAAATGGCGAACATGTATTGACTTTTCCAACTTGAACGATGCATGTCCTAAAGATTGTTTTCCACTTTTGAGGATCGATCAGCTTGTAGATGGAGCTACGGGACATGAGCTCTTGTCCTTTATGGATGCATACTCTGGGTACAATCAGATCACCATGTATGTCCTGGATCAGGAACACACTAGTTTTTTTATCGACTTGGGAATCTAGTGTTATAAAGTCATGCCATTTGGACTCAAAAATGTCGGAGCAACATACCAATGCTTGGTCAATAAGATGTTTGCTAATCAGATTGGAAAGACTATGGAGGTATATGTCGATGACATATTGGTTAAATCAAAAATAGCTAGGGACCATATTTCTTACCTGGATGAGATATTCCAAGTCTTGTGGGTGGAATGAAGCTGAACCTGCTAAAATGTTCGTTTGGGGTTTCCTTAAGGAAGTTCCTGGACTTTTTCATGCAAGCTTGGGGAATTGAAGTTAATCTAGAGCAAGTTCGGGCTTTAAAGGATATCAAGATCCCTAAAATGCAAAAGGAGATGCAGAGTTTAAATGATAAGGTGGCAACATTGAGTAGATTCATTTCTAAGGTGACCGACAAGTGCATTCCATTCTTCGAAGCATTAAAAAGGAAGAAAGGCGGTTCATCTAGACGAGTGAGTGCTTAGCCGCGTTTCTTAATCTACTGGAGCTCTTATAGAAGCCGCTAATTCTTTCTATGCCAGTGGAAGGGGAAGATCCGTACCTAAATTTAGCAGTACCAACCCATGCCATGAGTGCAACATTAGTTTAAGAAGAAGACCAGATGCATCGACTAGTGTATTATGTAAGCAAGCATTTCGTTGGACTGGAGTCTAGATTTCCTACGCTAGATAAATTGGCTTATTTTCTCTTAATATCATCTCAAAAACTGAGGCATTACTTCCAATCCCATCCAATTTGGGTACTAATGGATCAACCATTGAGGCAGGTCCTATAACGACTTGATACCTCAGGTAGGTTAACTAAGTGGAGTACTGAGCAAAGCCAGTATGAAATGACCTACCATCTTGGGACGTTAGTCAAAGGGTAGGTCTAGATGGACGTTATTGCTGAGTCCACTATTCTAGACAACGAAGTCGAATCTCTGGAGGAGGAAACTATTAAATGGTGAATTCATGGATGGAACATCAAATTATCATGACTTTGGCACTAGAGTAGTCTTGATAATACCCGAGGGGCAGAAGTTGAGATACGCAGTATAGTTGGGGTTCGAGGCAACAAATAATGAGGTCGAATATAAGGAATTTATCGTAGGATTGGAGATAGCTAGAGGATTGGGAATAAGGTCACTATGCATGCACAGTGACTCTCAGCTGATTGTAAACTAGGCGCTAGGGGAATTCCATGCTAAAGGAGAACGTTTGGCATTCTATTTAAGGAAGGTGAAGCCCTTGCTTAATGAGGTGGAGCAATATGTAATCAGACACATTCTAAGGGAAGAGAATCAAGGTGCGGATGAGTTGGCGAAATTAGAAAGTTTAAAAGACGGACCACTACTAGGCTCAATACCGACGATGACCCTACCGAGCCCTAGTTTTGAGGTGGTGAATGTAGTTGCAACTGTCGATGGGAGGAAACTTGACCCTGGTCATAAAATATTTAAGTGAGGGGGTCTTGTTATGCAATAGGAATGAAGCAAAGAAGATCTTATGAAAGGCACCATGGTTTGTTATTCAGGATGGTATGTTGTATACAAGAGGATTCTCTAATCCACTATTAAGGTGCATAGCCGGAGGAGAAGTCCAAGGTGTTGGATAATATACATTAGGGCAGCTGTAAAGACCGCACTAGGGGCAAAATCTAGGGAAGAAAGTGTTTTGATATGGATATTTTTGGCTGACATTAAATCATGACACGATGGAATGTACAAAAAGATGTGACAAGTGCTAGAGGTTCGTGAAAAACCCAAGGTTGCCCCTGACCGAGCTAACGCACATGGTTAGCCCACAGCCTTTCATAGTTTGGGGGATAAATCTGATTGGTGAACTTCCCACGACCAGAAGTGGAGCTAAGTATGCCATAGTGGTGGTTGACTACTTTACTGAGTGGGTTGTTGTAACAACCCGATATTTATAAGCAATTAATTAAAATTAATAATAATAATTTAATTAATTAGAATAGGTTTTAAAGGCTAAAATGAGAATTTGTTGATAAATATTTATTAATGAAATCTATTTATTTTGGGAGGAACTATTGGTTAAAAAGAGTATGGAATGCATTATTTTAGAAGTTAAGAATTATTAATAAATAATAATAATAATTTTGGATATTTTGGAGTAATGTTAATATTTTAAGTTCGAAATAATTATAAATATATATTAAAAATTGATTAAATAATTTTCATATAGTTTTATAATGAAAATAAATGAGATTAGAATATATATTTTTAAAAGGAAAAGGGAATTTTATTTTATTTAAATAAGGAGTTTTGAAATTTATTTAATAAGCGGGCTTAGAATGTAATTAAGAAATAATTAGATTAAAATAAGTCAAAAATTAATAATATTATTTTTATAAAACTATAAAATGGACGAGTGATATAAATTGAGTAAGAAATAATTTTTAAGTGGAAATTAAAGTTAATTTGAATTAATAAATAAATTTTATTATAAAAGGCGAAATATGGCAATTTTGGAATAATTAATTAAAATAAAAGAATTTATAGAAAATAAATTCTATAAAAAATTTCATAATGTTGTGCAATCACTTAAGTAATGAAAATATGATTTTTATTTTGGAGTTTGATATTGATTTGTGTTAGGTAAAAATTAGAGGAAGTGGAAAACAAGAGAAAAGGGAAATATTTGCTTACGTGGCATACATGAAGCCCAAGCCCAAATAAAGAAAACTTATTTCTTTTTCTTTATTTTACTTCACATTTTTGTAAAACTCTAGAATCCACTCTCACTTTAAAAGCAAGCTTGCTTTCATTATTCATAACTAATCCAACTTCCAACCTCTTTTTTTGAAATTCTAAATAAATCAAGTAAATTTCCATAAATCTTAAAATTTAGATCTAAGCTTCTCAATGCCTTACTACACCAATAGACAAGGAGATATGAGGATTTTGATCAAGATTTAGAGCATTGGAAATGTATAGTAAAGTTAAAAAAGGAGTTAGGTGAGTTTGAAGCTTGGCTACATAAGGTGAGTGACTTCACTCACATTTATATGTTTAATTCTATAACATGTAGGATGATGATCAAGTGTTCGTGCAAAGTGTATAACCCATTTACAATGAAACCCAAATCAACCACTTTCTTGAATTTGAGATAATATCGAGTGTTTTATTGGATATAAGAATGTTTGGGTCAAAGTATACTTTTGCATTAATATATGAACTCGATCAGAAGAGTAAATATCAAAGAAATCATTGAGAGGAGATCAAAATTTCTAATATGAAGATAAATAGAGCTATAGGAATCGCTCCCGGTGCACCGGTGCATAACAGACCTGTCCACCAGTGGGAGTAAAAGCCTATAGCCTAGTTTAAAAATAATAAAAAATAAATAAATTATAAATATAATAACAATATATTTTTAATAATTTAAATATGTGATTGTAGTTTGGATATATATATATATATATAATGTGTGTGTGTGTGTATAGTTTGTGAACTTAATTTAAGAAAAGTTTTATTAATCTTTGAATATTGAATATGTTATTAAAGTGATTAATTTATTAAAGGGAAATTGATTTTTGAATTTAAATAATTATTTAAAAATCTTATTTAATTTCAGAAAAATATGAAAAAATTTCTAAGTAATATTTTAAGTGTTATGAAGAGTATTTCATAAATTTATGAGAATATACAAGAGTATAGAAATTATGTTTTATGAATTCTTAACAAAAGGACATTTTCATTTTGTAACTTAATTTAAATATCATAATTTATTTTAGAAAATTATGAAATGATTTCTAAACATTAGTAAATGACTTTCAATATGTATTATTTAATGGTTTTGAGTATAAAGTGAAGTTTTGGTATTGTATTCTATGTTTTGGAATGGAAAGTATTTATTCTGAAGTTTATACATTGATTTAAAATTAGTATTTAATTATGGAAAATTGAAGAAAGATTTTATAAATTATATTTGGCTTGTATAATGATTTTGAAAGTTTTAAATACATAAGTAAAGATTGGGAACCGAATTAGAAGTATTGTAATCTTATTTTGGTAGTATATAAACAAGATAAAATGGTATATTTAGTATATATATAATTGTTTTAAGAAGTTTTATTTATATTTTACAAATCCAAATAATTTTCCTAAATCGAATTATATGCTATGATTGTTTATATTTCTTTGTAACGAAAAATATAAATAAATGAAGTTATAGTACCATCTGGTATGGGACTTTCGGTAATATTTCTTCGGTTATTCTTTGGGCTCGTTATATAGAATAATATTGTATGAAAATTCTAGATTATAAATAATTTGAGTAAACGAATTAGTAATACCATTTGGTATGAGACACTTGGTAATATTATTCTGGTTAATCTTATGACTCATGGTACATAATATTAAGGAGATTGAGTGTAGTTTATGAGCATTGAATAAATGCATAAATAACATGTGATGGTATAAGACGCTGTTGTGATATTTATTCGATTATTCATTGTACGTAGTGACACTCATGTGATCGTAACAACGAAACTTTTTACACCATATAAATAAATAAATTTTATTAAATAATGAGTGATTGAATTTGATTTATGATAATTAATCATTTGAGATCAAATATTTGGTTAAGTATATTTTAATTAATAAAAGATTTTGTTATAATAAGTTGAATTAAATTAATAAATTCCTTTCAGATAATATATTGAAATTGGATAAAATGTTTTACTTACTATAAATTATTTTGAAGTGTTAATAATTTTTATATGAGGTTGAAATAATTGGAAATATAAAAATAAGTGGAAGATGAATGGGAAAATTATGCAGTTATCAAATATCTTATCTAATGAAGTGTAAATTGATTTGAAATGGATTGTAGTGCATAAATATATAAATATCAAGAATTTAAATTTGAGTGGAAGATTAAATAAAAAATTTATTAAATTGGAATATATATTGAATTGAATTGGGCTCAAAGCGATTAAGGCCCAAAACTAGATCTAACTCATTCCTTTTTCTCCTGGTTTCTGGATTTCTTTTTGCTCGACCATTCTAGCTAAAACCTGATCCATCCCTTTCACCTTATCCTGAACCTTACTACCCAAAATGAAGATTCACGAATTCGTTTAAAAACAGTCACGTATAATAAATTGCGATGCTCGATCGAACTAGAGAGGATGAGGTTGCGAGCGACCTAGGCCATGATGTGGAATGGTGATTGGAGATTAAGTATGTTTGTTTACTGACACGTGATGGGTGGAAGGATGGGTCACGCAAGGCCATTCGATTGACAATGACGGCCCTGGATGCAAGTTGAGGAGGTCGCGACTCTAGGCAACACGATGGCATTTTAAGGCACCGATGTCAGATTGGGGTTTTGTGATTTCCGCTATGGTTAAGTGCTGGTACGGTCGATGTTGGAGGCCATGCATGGGAAGTGATGGTGGTAGGATGTTGTAGTTCGAGTAGCAGTTTGGGTGAGGTTGCAATTAACTTGAGGTAGCAGCGAAGTGAAGCAGCTGTGATGGTAGACACGTGAGTGAAATCGAAGCCTGAAGCTTGTTATCGATGGCAGTCGTTAATTGGATAGATCGAGCTTCGTTTTGGTGAGTTAATCTCACTCACAACAATGTCCATTTATTTTTATTGATGCATAATTTCCCGTTTATTTACTTGAATTGCTTGGTGGATAGGATTGTTGATTTATTGGATGGAATTGGTTGTTTGTTGATGATTGATGACCGCTATTGTTTGAATTGGATGGAATTGTGTCACGAATTATGATTTACTTGATGTTGTAATGATTGCTGCAAGATTGTTGATTTGTGATATTGAGTAATAATTAGACGTTCAAAAATAATTGAATGGAATTTGAAATTATTTAGAAAGGAGATAAATAAATTAAAAGATGTAAATTTGAAATAAATTAATTAATTTGGAGTAAATATTGAATTTTGAAATGTAGTTTTATTTAAAATTTTGGATTAATGGAATATTTGAAAGAGGAATAATTTTGAATGAAATATATAAGTGTAATAATTTTGAGGATTTAAATTAGGAAATTATTTTGGGAAAAAGATGAACTTTAGGATTTTGGATAAAATAAGGAAATTTTGAAGATTAGTATTTTTATATACAAATGATTATAAAAATATTTAGAGGATATTTGTGAAATGAAGTTTGGAATTTATATTTATAGAAGATGAATGATTTGAATTAAAAGGTGGAAATTTTATAAAATGATATTTTAAAGTAATGGTTAGATGAGAGTAAATTATTTTATTTATTGAATGGAAAGTAACATTTGATATAAAATGCGAAGTGAATTTTGGAAGTAATATATATTATTATTATTATTATTATTATTATTATTCATGGATTAGTAGCTTACAAGGAAGCAGTTGAAATAAAGAGGGATTTTAAATAATGATTTCGAAGTGATATATTTGGGTTTGCAAATTTTTTGAATCTAGAATATTTTTCGGTGAGATTTTAAAGGTGATTGAAAAATATAAATTTCTTTGAAGTATTTCTATATTATTAAAAAGGACAATTGAATTGAAAGTATTTTTGAGGTTTTAAAATTTATTTTTATTTTTAAATAAAAAGTTTCTTTGAAACCAAATAAATTATTTTAAAATTTGGATTTTTGAAATTAGATGTGAGAACTAATTATTTTAAGAAGAGGGAAATAAATGAAGGAGAATTTTGATGTTAAATTAAATTGAAGTCTTTATATTAAAGGAAGAGAATTAAGTGAAAGATATTTAAATAAACCCTTCATCGCATTAAATATTAATTCAGCAGTATATTTATGTGTGAATGGATGATTATTGAATTGTGTGTTACGAACGAGATGAAGTTATAATTACCCATTGTGTTGAATTATAAAGTAATAAAATTGAAGAGTAATGAATAGAAAAGCGAGAGTGATTTAATAGGCAAAGTAGGAATTTGTTTAATCTTGATTAATTGAGGGTACTGTGTATATAATTGTATTTCACTGGGCGCTATGGGACGTTTGTATGGGGTGTATTTATTTATTCAACACAAGTATAATGTCGAACAATTCATTAAGGATCGAGTATTTTATCTTTAGATGTCGGTGGGTTATTCACTATTATTGACCCATATTTTTTATATTATTTGGGATTATGACTTAACATGTGAGATAAATTATATTATTCCATATTTTAATTTAAAGCGAGAATATGATTTTCTTCGGTTTTAAGTGGAACGAGGAGTACGAAGTCCTAACGAGGATGTGATGGCCAGAAGTAGTTTTACCAGCCCCATCCTAGCTTGACAGACCGGGAGTCACTCCCCGATGGTTGCGGTGACATGGCCCTCTCGTTGCACAGTCACAATTTGCTGCATGGGCCAACTTGACGAATTCAGAACGAGGCGAGGAGATTGATGGGAGCGAGGAGGCGAGGAAGCGACATGCGTTTATAGTGCAGCTAAAGACTAGTGAGGATGCTCATGAAAATATTACGAGTTGGGTCTCCCTTTGCACCTAAGAAGCATTGAGGCTTAGGTGTAGACTTGGCTTCTGGCAGTAGCAATAATAACATCACATATATAGCAATAGTAGTAATGAAATTAAAAATGAAGAATAAAATGAATAAATTTAATACTGCTAAATAAATGTGAATAATTGATATTTGTAGTTTGCTATTTGCAATGTGTGATGTGTGTGATGTGTGCGATGGATGTTTTGATGTTTGATGGATGTTTGGATGTTTGATGGGTGATGGATGTTATTTGATGTGTCATGGATGTTTTATTATTCCTTTGGATCAATTCCTTATTATGTTAACTATATTATTCCTTGAGATATTGTTATATTCTCACCATTGAATCTAGACATAGTTTAACCTATTTATTATTTATATAATACTTGGGTCAATCCGAGACATTTCAGGTTCAGGGACAAAGAGACCAGATTTGCTTATTGGGCTTAGTTGGAGACTGTACTACTAGATGTATTGTATATTTTGTATTTGGAATCATGTATGTATACGATATTGGATTAGATGTATTGCATTTATCATGTATATAATTGAGATTTATTGGGAATTTGGATTTTTGTATCTCACTCAAACTTATGTGATGTATTATATTTTTATCGCTGCGTTGATGACTCTGTGTTCTCTATGATTTATTTTATATTATGTATTATTCTATCATCAGGGAACACGTGTGTTTATTGCTTTGTACTGGGGCTGTTTACATCGAGGTGAGCAGTTTTTATATTATGAGTTGTATTTAGTGTTAGTCCAAGGGAATATTCACGTGTGCCTCACTCACATCGCCTCATTCTCCGCGTTACTCGACGGTATTACTTAGTAACACTCTTGGGTAATATGAGTATAGAGGTGCGTGTTACACTATTGGTATCAGGGCAGGTTTAGAATAAATACAAAGTATAAGAGACACGAGTCCTGACCTTAGATGAGACTTAGAGTCCCTGTCCCCGTAGGAGTGAGGTAGATTGTTGATTATACTTAATTGATAGTACGAGTGTACGATGATTACCAGGGTTAATCATCTGGGGACGTATTTGTATTTTTCTTATTATATAATCTATTTTCTAACTTTTACCAAGTGTAAATTTTTGTATGCGATGTAGAAGAATAAATGGAGGTTGAAGAGGTAGAAGTAGTTGATTCGGTCAGTAGTGTCGATATTGAAGGTGGATTTTTGAACTCTGTGTGGCTCTAAAATGAGTATGAAGTTATTCGGTTAGAGAAGATGTAAAAGACTATAATTAGAATTTTGTATCGAATACTTCATGATTATAAAATGTATTGAGGTGAGATGAGTGAGAAGATCCAGTAGTGATCGTAGTGGCGCAGTAGAAGTGTATAAGTTGCTTTCTGTTAAATATTTTGATTATTTGGCTATTTTGATTGGATAATTGATGTTTCTATTTCTATGCATGGTTGAATTAATTAATGATGCTTGGGTTGAGGGATTCGTCTTGAGTGTGGTATTCGGTATGAATTATCACTCAAGTTAGCATCCTATAAGTGTTGATGATTTAAACCCAATGGTATCTTCGATCATGAAGTTACTACAAGGGATATTAAAATATATTTTCATATAATATTAAAACGAGATTAAAATAAATTTGAAGATGAAAGCTTGCTTGTTTACTTTTAAGGACAGATGATTAGTGATGCTTGGATTTTTGGCAGTTCAAATATTTTTGATAGTACTCTTACATATTATTTAAATATATTTTCATACTAGCAAGCATATGTTTGATTAATTTTTTTGGGAATATCATATATATGGTTTGGAGAGATGTTTCATTAGAAGTTAGCGAATGTTTTTATAAAAATATGAAATTTAAATTAAAAGCGAATATGGTGCAGATGTTTTAGAAATTTCTTTTGGAATGAAACAAAAATGTGGTTGGAAGTGAAGATATATTTGAAAGTAAGATTTTGATTAGAAAAAAGAATATTACAATCATTTAAAATATGTTTAAAAGAAAGTGATTTTAAAGTCTTGGATTTTTTTTGAAATAGTATGGTATATAGTTGAAGATGAAAAGAAAACAACATATAAAGAAAAGTGGTTATAGTTTTTTACTACTATAGCCATAACTTGTGATGTTGTGATCCGATTTTGTCGATTCTTTTTCCGTTAATTAGAAAAGGGCATGAGTAACAACATTGTTGTTCACCACTTTCCAAAATTTTGAAGTATGTTAAGATTTAAACATGAGTTAATGAAAATGTTTCGCTGTCTCGAAATGTAAATTGCTCAAAATTAAGCCGAACCATTTTGCTTATAACTTTTAATCCATTTATCTAATTTTGATGATTTTTCCCATTTCGGAAAAATTAAAACATAAGCTATAACTTTTATTTGAAGTGTTTTGAGAAATTTTGATGTTTTCAAGGCCAAAATTACCGTTTTATTAAGTGGACTTGCGCATAAGATTCAATTTTAGAATTTAATGTTTTTAGAAAAACTTTTGTAACTCTTTGCATGCTTGGTAATTTAATGATCTAAAAAGAGTTTTGAGAAGTTAGAACATTGTGCAACGATTTAAACTTTGAAAACATAATTTGATTTGATATTTTCAACTTTTGAAAGCTTGTCGAAAGGTAGTTAAAGATTTGAACATTATGTTGCGTTGAAATTAAATGAATTCATGGCATTATGTCATTTCATTTGAAGCTAATGTTTATATTGAGTTGAGAATAGGTGTTCAAGAGATATTTGGGTTTATGAGTAATGATGGCTCACTTATGCATGCTTAATAACTAAGTAAGTTGCTTAACAATGCCAAATAAAGGTACGTTTTTACAGTGTACGAATATATGATGTGATATTATATTGTTTTCCCATGTTTTGGAATGCTTCTTAGAAGATGTATATTTTGTAATTATATTTTGATTTTTTGGAACGTTCTCCGTACAAAGAAGACTCTGCCAAATTTTTTTGGTAAATCCAACACTTAGAAAATTTTCACTAAATTTTATTGTATGCAAAGAATAGAAGGTCAAGTTGAATCTATTTAAATGAATAACATAAGGTGAGATGAGTTGGAGTGTGGGGAGCTACATATAGAATCGAATAGATGAGTTTGATAGATGAGTGATAATTATGAAAAAAGAGAGGGTATGAGTTATATTTGTTGACTTCATTATAGGAAATTGCGAGAACACAATTTTCTTAAGGGGGGAAGTTTGTAACAACCCACTTTTTACGCTGTATAAATAAATAAATTTTATTAAATAAATGACCGATTGAATTTAATTTGTGATAACTAACAATTTGAGAACAAATTTTTGGTTAAGTATATTCTAATTAATAAAACATTATGTTGTAATAATTTGAATTAAATTAATAAATTCCTTTTAGATAATATATTGAAATTGGATAAAACGTTTTACTTAATATAAATTATTTTAAAGGGTAAATAATTTTTATACGAGGTTGGAATAATTAGAAAAAAAATTTATCTTGCAAAGAACGATATGTTATTAAATAAAAATAAGCAGACGATGAATGGGAAGAAATTGTGCATTTATCAAATATCTTGTCCAATGAAGTGTAAATTAATTTGAAATGGACTGTATAGTATAAATATATAAATATGAAGAATTTAAATTTGAGTGGAAGATTAAGTAATTTTTTAATTAAACTAGAATATAAATTGAATTGAATTGGGCTCAAAGCGATTAAGACCCAAAACTAGATCTAACTCATTCCTTTTTCTCATGGTTTCTGGAATCCTATTTGCTCGACCGTTCTATCTACCTAATCCATCCCCTTCATCTTATCCTGATCCCTACTACCCAAAATGAAGATTCACAATTTCGTTTTTAAAAAATATTCACGCACAATGAATCGTGATGCTCGATCAAACTAGGAAGGATGAGGTCGCGAGCGACCTAGGCCGTGACATGGAATGGTGATTAGATATTGAGCATGTATGTTTGTTGATGCGTGATGGTTGGAAGGTTGGGTTGCGCAAGGTCATTTGACTGACAAGTACAACGCTGGATGTAAGTGGAAGAGGTCATGACTCTAGGCAGCACGATGGCGTTCTAAAGCACTCGATGTCAGATTAGGGTTTTGTGATTTTGACTATGCTTAAGTGCTGGTGTGGTGAGTTCGGTGTTGGAGGCCGCGCTTGGTAGCGATGATAGTTGGATGCTGTAGTTTGAGTAGCAATTTGGGTGAGGTCGCAATTAACTTGAGGCAGCAGCGAAGTGGAGCAGCTGTCATGGTGGACACACGAGTGAAATCGAGGCCTGATGCTTGTTTATCGACGGTAGTCGTTAATTGGATGGATCGAGCGTCGTTTTGGTGAGTTAATCTCACTCACAACTATGTCTTTTTTTATCGATGCATAATTCCCCATTTATTTACTTGATTAGCTTGGTGGATTTGATTACTGATTTATTGGATGGAATTGGTTGTTTGTTAATGATTAATGATCGATGCTGTTTGAATTGGATGAAATTGTGTTGCGAATTATGACTTACTTGATGTTGTGATGATTATTGCTAGATTGTTGATTTGTGGTTATTGAGTAAGTGGATGTTCGAAAATAATTGAATGGAATTTGAAATTATTTATGGAGATAAATAAATGAAAAGATGCAAATTTGAAATAAATAAATTAATTTGGAGTAAAGAGTGAAATTTGGAATGATATTTTATTTAGCATTGAGATTTTGGATTAATGGAGAATTTGAAAGAGGAATAATTTTGAATTAAATATATAGGTGTAATAATTTTGTGGATTTTGAATTGGGAAATTATTTTGGAAAAAGATAAACTTTGGGATTTTGGATAAAATAAGGAAATTTTGAAGATTACTATTTTTATACACCGATAATTATAAAAATATTTAGAGGATATTTGTGAAATGAAGCTTAAAATTTCTATTTATAAAATGATGAATGATTTGAATTAAAATATGGAAAGTTTATAAAATGATATTTTGAAGTAATGGTTAGATGAATGCAAATTATTTTATTTATTGGATGGAAATTAACATTGGATACAAAATGTGAGGTGAGTTTTGGAAGTAATATATTATTATTATTATTATTGATGGATTAATAGCTTAAAAATAAGTTGTTGAAATAAAAAAGGATTTTAAATAATGATTTCAAAGTGATATATTTGTATTTGCAAATATTTTGAATCGAGAATATTTTTCGGTGAGATTTTAAAGGTGGCTGAAAAATATAAATAACTTTGGAGTATTTTTATATTATTAAAAGAACTATTGAAGTGAAAGTAATTTTGAGGTTTCAAAATTTATTTATGGATTTAAATAAAAAGTTTCTTTGAAACCAAATAAATTATTTTAAAATATGGATTTTTGAAATTAGATGTGAGAACTAATTATTTTAAGAAGAGGGAAATAAATGAAAGAGAATTTTGATGTTAAATTAAATTGAAGTATTTTTATAAAAGGAAGAGAATGAAGTGAAAGATATTTAAGTAAACCCTTTATCTCGTTAAATAATAATTGAGTAGTATATTGGTGTGTGAATGGATGATTGTTGATTTGTGTGTGACGAACGAGATGAAGTTATAATTACCCATTGTGTTGAATTATAAAGTAATAAAATTAAAGAATAATGAATAGAAAAGCGATTTAAGTGGGAGTGATTTAACATGCAAAGTAAAAATTTATTTAATGTTGATTAATTGAGGGTGTTGTGTATATAATTTTATTTCACTGGGTACTATGGGACATTTGTGTGGGGTGTAACTATTTATTCAACACAAGTATAATGTCGAATAATTCATTGAGGACTGAGTATTTGATATTTGAATGTCAGTGGATTATTCTATATTATGCACACATATTGATTAATATTATTTGGATTTCTGACTTGACGTGTAAGGTAAATTATATTGTTTCATATTTTAATTTAAAGCGGGAATATGATTATGTCCGCTTTTGAGTGGACTAAGGAGTACGAAGTCCCAACGAGGATGTGATGGCCAAAAGTAGTTTTGCTAGCCCTATCCTGGCTTGACCGAACGTGGGGTTGCTCCTCGATGGTTGCGGCGACATGGCCTCCATGTCGCATGGTCACAGTCTGCTACAAGGGCCAATGGGACGAATTCAGAATGAGGCGAGGAGGTTGATCGGAGTGAGGAGGCGAGGAAGCGATGTGCGTTTATTGTGAAGCTAAAGACTAGTGGGAGCACTCACAAAAATATTATAAGTTGGTTCTCCCTTTGCACCTGAGAAGCATCGAGGCTCAGGTGTAGTGGCTTCTGGCAGTAGCAATAATAACAACACATATATAATGATAGCAGTAATGAAATTAAAAATGAAGATTAAAATGAATAAATTTAATATTGCTAAATAAATATGAATAATTAATGTTTGCAGTGTGTTGTTTGCGATGTGTGTGATGTGTGATGTGAGCGATGGATGTTTTATGGGTGATGGATGTTGCTTGATGTGTCGTGGATGTTTTATTATTCCTTTAGATCAATTTCTTATTATGTTAAGTATATTATTCCTTGAGATATTGTTATATTCTCAACATTGAATCTAGATATAGTCTGACCCGTTTATTATTTATATAATACTCGGGCCAGTCCGAGACATTTTAGATTCAAGGAAGATGAGACCAGATTTGCTTATTGGGCTTAGTTGGACATTGTATTACTAGATGTATTGTATATTGTATTTGGACTCATGTATGTATATGATATTGGATTAGATGTATTGCATTTATATTTTATAGTTGTGATTTAGTGGGAATTTGACTTTCTGTATCCCACTCAGACTTATGTGATGTATTATATTATCGCTGTGTTGATGACTCTATGTTCCCTGTGATTTATTTTATATTGTGCATTGTTCTATCATCGGGCAACACACGTGTTTATTGCTTTGTACTGAGTGATATATACACATATACTATTTATACACCTTACATAAGTATATAGATATTGAGATACAACTCTACTTAGGACCTTGCATTTGTCGTACAGTCAATTCCCGTCACCACCTATTATGACTAATACATGATTGATAGGCGAATGGCCTATATTTTATAGGCAAAAGACCTTTTCTTTGTTAATTGATGCATAGATGTTATTTGCGTTATTATTATGCATATAACGGACTCGGTAATGTCTACTTTATTATTATCTGATAGATATACTTAGGTATTATTGTGTGCTAGCCTAATTATACTCGATGATTTCTCATGTATTGGTGATGTTTATATGTATGGATGTTTCACCCATTTGACATTATTTCCATGGTTTATTATTTGACATGATTTTAGATGGGTAACGATATTTTTAATCTTGGTTTTGTAATAAGTAGCTATTTTGAGATATTTTGATGATGTTTATGATATCACTATTATACCATGCATATTATAATGAGATATTTTGACCTTTACATATTAAACATTGTCTAACCCGTGTGTTATTTATGTAATATTTGAGGTCAGTTCGAGACATTTCAAGCTCAGGGATAAAGTGACCAACTTATGTTTTCTAAGCATAGTGGAGATTAGTTATTTAATATAGTTGTGTATTATTATGTATCATGTTACCTCATGTATGTATGTCGTTGTGTTGTATATTGGACATACTTTGTATATTATTTTGAGATAGGGGACATTTGAGATATTTTGTATTCCACGCAGTCTTGTGTATATGACATATTATATTTTATCGCTGCAATAATGACTCCATGTTTCCTCAATCATTTATGGTATATTGTGTATTGTTATATCCTGAAAATGCACGTGTTCATTGCTTTGTGCTGATATATGTATGTATAGGTGAGTCGTTTATTCAATTTTGAAATACGTACCAATGTTAGCCCAAGGGAATATTCATGTGTGTAAGCCCAATATCACCTCATTCTCTGTATTACCAAACAGTACTACTTACTGATACTCTTTGGTAGTATGGGCATAGAAGTGGGGTATTTCAATCATAGCAGAACCCTTTACAAAGGTTTCTTCATCCAAGATTATAAATTTTTTAGTTGAGAATGCGATATGCATGTATGGAATCCCTTTCACATGACAGATTATAGTTTGCCAATGAGGAGTTTACCAACTTCTGCCAGTAGCATGGAATAAAGAAGAGTTTTCTATAGTGGCATGCCCATATGCTAATGGGCAGGTGGAAGCAATCAACGAGGTTCTTAAGATCCTCATAAAGAAGCGGTTGGAAAAGGCGAAAGAAGCTCCTTCAAGATAACGACATGCCATACCTCATTTTCCTTGGTTTATGGGCCAGAGGTCATGCTACCCGTGGAAACCGTAGTACCATCCCACATGAGGATTCATTATAAACCGAAGGAAAATGAGGAGCTATTAAATATGTCTTAGATTTGATCGATGGGAAGCGCGACGAAGCTGCCTTGAAGGCCACGACACACAAGCAAAGGATAGCCCGATAGTATAATTCCAATGTCAAACACCACCCTCTTAAGGAAAGGGCCTTAGTATTGAAGCGAATATTCCCTAGACTGAGGGAACTAGATCCGATCTGGGAAGGACCATACGCCATTCATAAAGATCTGAACAATGGAGCTTACATCCTTAGCACAATAGATGAGACTATGTTTAAAAAAAGCTTGGAACGCAAAAAATCTTCATCGTTATTTTACTTACTCCTTATCGTCTTTCTTGTTATTTATTCAAGTACTGCTATTTTGTAATTAAGACAGTTATCAAGAGATTATTAATAAAATGTGCATTCCTTGAAATCTTATTATGCCAGGTGTCTTTCATCACATACAGATTATTATGAACATCTAAGTCAAGGAATGGGATATAGTCATTTATTTTGACTAACCCAAAACCCATCGATAAATGACAGGGATGAGGTTAAGCGACCAAGCTCTCTATGTTCGCATTCATATCAACTAAGTGCTACAAAAGCCTTTCAAGCTAGATTCTCTTATACTTGGGGGCAGGAAGCATAGCAATAACATTGAGCTTGCCCTCAGCTAAAACCCTGGCCGGTAATGGTGAACTAGACTTACCTATTGTTAGGAGACGACCACCGACTGGGTAGTTCAACATTGATAATCGACCCTAGAACTCTAGCCAGTAATAGTGAACTAGACTTACCAATGGTGAGGATATGACCACCGACTGGATAGTTCACCATTGTGCCCTAAAACCCTGGCCGGCAATGGTGAACCGAACTTACCCATGTTCAAGATATAACCACCAACTGGGTAGTTCACCATTGACGAATGGCCCCAAAAACATGGATGGAAATGGTGAATTAGACTTACCCATGGTTAGGACATGACCACCAACTAGGTAGTTCACAATTGACGATCAACCCTACAAAATTGGCCGACAATGGTGAATCAGACTTACCCATGGTCAGGACATAACCATCAACTAGGTAGTTCACTATTAACGATCAACCTTAACATAATGGTCGACATTGATGAATCGAACCCACCCATGGTCAAGACATGACCATCGACTGAGCAGTTCAACACCTGCAATTTGCCCAAAATCTTGAGTGGTGACCATAGAATAATCATTGCTAAGAGAATTTTGTGTGGAACACACACAAAATACTTACATATGAACAAATAAGAAGGAATAATAGAAAACAACAAGAAAACATATTATGAAAAATTGTGACATTTAGACATCATCAAACAACCAAATATCCAGAACATAAAGTCATAACCATAAAAAACAATGCGCACACCCCACAAAAAAGTCATCAAAATTGGATGTGTGTCTTCAGAATGTTTAAGTGCACAAAAAATGAAAAACAAATAATTCCAAATAGAGGAAATACAACCATCATTTGGATTTACACAAGTGACTATTCTCGGGTTGCTTGGGTCCGGCGGGTTTTCTCATTAGTAGCCAACTTGATGCATCCTAAGTGTATAGCTTCCATTTCCTCTGTAGAGAAGCGGGCCTATCGCGACTAAAAGGAGGCCCTCCTTACTCACTAGCTTCCTTGGCTTCTTTAACCAATTTTCGATGAATAGAGGCCATAGCCTCCTGGTAATCGTCCATCCATGTCATATTTCTCTCCTTATACATTTGAATGTAGATCTTATCTAGGAGCTATTAGATTTGATCGAGTTGGCTGTTCATCTCATCGTCCTCAGCTTGAAGCTTCTCGACCTCTTTTTGTGCTGTCACGACCTCGAGTCAAGTTTTAAAGAGGCTCTCTCACTCTTCCAATCCTCAGCCATCTTCTTTAATTCCAAATATCCTATCTCGAGTCTATCAATTGTAGCTTAGATTTCATTCTATCTTTTTGTATATTTAGCTTCGACGCTCTTGCAGTTTTCGAATAGTTTTTTAGCTTTGGAATTATAATTGTCCTTTAGCACCATGAAATCAAGAGCATGGTCCTTCTTTAGTTTCTTTATTTCACCAGAATGAATGTTCTTGAGTTTCTCAATCTCCTTAGCTTGGGACCTCTCCAGCGCCTTCTGCACTCCTTGATGCACTTTATCTTTTTCAATGCAACTGCTTCCGAAGCTTAAAGATCATCAAATTATGTTTTTCTTACCAATTTCTTCACTAGCCTTAATCACTTTAGCATGAAACTCCGACAGCATTTTCACACCTATAAGTCCATCCGCAAGAAGATCAATCACGTTGGTGAAGGGGGTAGTGGGGGCATCAGAGAGTGATCAAGTAATAAGGTCCCTTGGTTGATGTGGTTGCTGAAATTCATCATAGTTAGGATCACTGGGGTCGGTAATTATGACGGTTCTCTTTATCCCTCCCCTCAATTTGACCCTTAGAATAAGCTCCTGAAATAGGAATCTGCTCAATCATTTGGGTTCCCTCTCATTTATCGGTTCTCTCTTGCTGCTCGGATATCTCTGACCTTTAGAGAGCAAAAGGTGATGCCTTGGGAGACTTAGACTAAAGGAGATGTGTCTTAGACCCTAACTTACTTGGGGATTAAGACTTTTTCGAGAATAACCACGCCGATCCTAGTCATCCTTATCATCAGAAGGGCGATTGGTTACTATCTCCCCCATCTTAAGCTCTGTCTCTGGCTATCGAAATTTTTTGGTAGGACCGAAAGAGGAAGCTACCTTTTTAACTTCCACGGAAGGGTCATCTTTAAACAACATAAATTAGGATTGAAGCTTACTCCTCCTCAAACTCATGCTTCCTACAACACAGGATATATGGACGATGTTTAAATAAACCCTTAGGGTCCTTATGCATTTCTAGCTGTCGTTGGATCTCTATAATTGAGGTAGAGTCCTCATAAGCAATCCCTAGTTCAGGGCCCTGTAAATAGTCAGAATTGGTAATATCCCCTAGGGAAACCTCCTCTTGATCCTCCAATCCAAAGGTTTTATGAAAGGCCTCCTTAACATAAAGATTGGATAAGGAATCAAGGCCAATTTGCCTAGTAGATTGGGCTTCACTCTTGGTAGAGGTGGTGGTCTTGCTGTCATGAGAATGTGTGCTCGCCTCCTCGATTGTCTTATTGCCAACACCCTCGTCCGCCTCCTCGTTGTCTTATTTCCAACACCCTCATTCTCCCACTGCCTTAGAGATTTCAACTGGCTACTTACATGGGACTGAATTATGAAAGAATCTAACTCCAACCCTGTGGCATCTGTGTGCACTACAGGATCAGTACCAGGTGGGTTCGGTGCCAAGTTTACACTAGGAACGGAGGGTTGAGAAGTTTATCCTTCACCTGTGTCACCCACCTTAAAGGTTTTATGTTTCCTCTTTTTTGTAGGTTTTCGTGTAGAGGGAACTCTAGCTTTCCTAATGGAGCGCCCATCAATTAATAGCCCAAGCATTCTAAGATTTTCATCCGTCACTCACCAAATAAGGAATCTCCCTAAATTCCACCGGAATTTTCTTCAAATTCTCTAGCATCTCTTCTAAGTCATCACCCTAAAAGCCTTCACCAAACCTAAGGAAATTACCAGAGAAGGGGTCAGTGGTCGAAGAAAAGTTTTTCCAGGTAAAAATGAATGCGAACGAATGGTTAAGGCGACTTACATCCCAAATGCCATTGATGGAAGCCAGAAGAAGTGTCCTGAATAAAGAAGCACTCCTTTTAAAAATGCTACACTTCGAATGGAGATCTTCCATGGGTTTAAACCTACTTCTCAGCTCAAGGTAAAGAAAAGGAGAGCCCTCTGCCTTGCTCGCATATAAAAACCTAACTTGCCTATGAATGGGAGGAACCTGGAATTCTCACATGAAAATGACATAAAGGCCAGTCAAAATAGCATAGCCATTCGGATGGAACTAAAATGGGGCAATCTTCAAATATACTAGAAAACCCATGATCCATTGATGAAGGGGGGTGGGAGCTCCATCCATATAGTGGTACCTTGAATAGGCCATATATCCCTCTAGAAGAGCATGGGCCCATTGATTAGGGGTCTGTAGGAGCATATTCCCTTCCACAGCCCGTGAGCGACATCTATAATATCGAACTATTGGAAAGTCAAAGAAGAAGCTACCGGCTCGATAGGGTCCATCGGTAGCTGTGAAAGACTGTACCTTTGAACTAAGGAACAAGCAGAGTAGCGCTCGATAAGAGAGTGTGGTTATGGCCCGACATGCATGTCCAATAGATCAGCCTTTCTCATATACTACCATTGAACTTACATACGTATGTGCCAAGACAATAGAAACATAGTAGAACATTCTAAAATCCTTGAAAGTAAATAATATAAAAGGAAACTCAAGTGTGTACTTATGGATTAGTTAAGGTGTAAACCCAGAAACATTGTTAGCTAACCTAATACTGCTAAGTGTTTGGTTCGGCTACCGAGCCAGGGTCTACCTAACAATCCCAAAGGTTTTCTAAGTCATTCGCTCGGTAGAAAGGGCAAATGGTTTGGTAAATTGGTTAGCTTATTGATAAATGCAGATGTAAACTACAAAGATATAGTCATCGAACTATTGACCATGTATGATCACATAAGCAATCCGGACCATTGAGTATTACACAATTATCACTTCTGATTGACAATCACCCTATAGCCGAACCATCTAAAAATGAACAACCTAACCCAAATGTTAAGAATATACCCAAACACCTAAATCAAAAATTAACCAATAAGGCCATGTGTGATAACTAGCACCCCAGTGGATCTGAATTTTCGCTAAATCGAAAACCCAGGTCCACCAACGTGTAGATCGTTGGTTTGGTATCCTACAAATAAACAAATAAATGCATATCAGAGCACTATTGATATAAACTCACAGTGGAATAGTAAAGTATAAGAAACATATATTTACTGACCAAATAGACACTTCCAATATCCAGCATCCTTGTCATTGCCGAGCATGCATTAGGAAATCAGACCTTCTATTGCTCCCGCCTTGCACTAGTACCTGTACCTCTAAAGCTATCATATGGGTTGTATGAGGAGGGGTCAGAACAATGTTCTGGTGACTGATGAATTACACACTTTGCACATAACACTAATTTACATACATAAGTACCACGGTCCCCTTTTGGACTAAGATACTACCCCTACTAGGATCCATAATTTTGCACCTCTGGGCATCATCACCAATGTCTGGGCCGAATTGCTCGCGTACAAAGTAGAACCTTCCATTAGTGCCTCACAACAGTGTCACTATAATTTAACCGTATTCTATCTCGCTTTGCTTTGGGGATTTACTAACTTGTCTACTTCCTATTGCGGACTTAACTCAACGGACTAACCCATTGGTTTTTGAAATAACTCTTCTATGGGTTACCTAGCCTTGCCCTAATAAACAAACTAGCAAACAACTATGGCCAATCATTACCTAATGTGGCCTACCATAATAGGAGGCATAGCCTTTTAGGTGTAACCCTATCTTCCCATTTTGACCGCTCTTGATTGATGACGCACTCAACCTATGTAGCTCATACTCCTGATTTGGTGCCATACCTGCTGACATAGAGTCAAGCTACTCACCATCCTATTTAGATTGCCTAATGCAATCATGGCAATACGCCCCTTTTCTATTTTTGAAGCAGACTCCACTTTCTATTGGAGTACTCCTTTATCTATACACAAGCATATACTCTCTACGAGTCCTACAGTTAGATATTCTCACATCAGTATAATGTATACACAATTATTGGTAGCCCCTTACAATGGGTAGACTTCTATTGTGTAACACTACTGACCTTGCATTCCAACCCATTCTAATGACTATGTCATTCTTATTTACTAAGTTATTTACATACATATATATTTCATGCCCGTCATAACATTTATTTGAATATACATTCATTTTATTATTAATTTTCTTGTTCACTAAATCTTACATAACTTACTTTTGATTTATTCTTGTTATTTACTATCATTTGTTATCCATTTTTAATTTATTGAATTAAGTGTCATTTATTATTTCCCTTTTGTTCAACATTATTGGATGAAATCCCTTGTTTCCTTTTTAACCAATATCTCTCTTTAGTTGCTTATTTAGACTTATTATGTCTCTTTTTGTTTAATTATATCTTCTTTATTTACCTTTTTTCTACACCATATTAAATTACATACTTTAGCTTTTCCATTTAAATTGTTATTATTATCCCTACTTACATTACTTTAGTTACACTTAAGGATTTTCATACTTTAATACATTGGAATTACTTCTTTCCCAAAAGAAATTGTTAACACTATAATTCTCTATAAATCATTTTAAAAGAGGATTTGTGTTAGGAGTGAAACAACAAGGAATTATCTTTTATTTTTATATTGGAATAGACGGTACAAAATACGATAATTCCCTTATTTGTACATCTCTTCCTTTCTGTTTGCATTCATTGTTACTTCAACTAATACATTTTTATTTGTATTTTTAGACAATTTATAGAAATTCAAATTGTTACATAATTTATTCCAATGTATTAAAATATTGTCTAATCCCAATTTAATTTATTATCAGTTCTAATTTATATTCAATAATCTATATAAACTAACCAAATCTGGAATCCCAATATGATTTCATTAACAAGTCATTTACAAATCTAGGGACTATTTATATAACTAACTTTCCAAATCCAAACTTATATAATATCTATCAAGTTTAGGGTTTCCATAACATATAGGCATATTTTCCATAATTATTACGTGTATACAGTTAAATATCCAAATTGTGATTCATATCAATTACTTATGCGTATAAAATTAAAAACCCAAACCGTGATTTATATCTAGGCATAAATGAAATAAATTCACAACGATATAAATCCAATATTACTACAAAATATGTAATTTCCCACTCACCTTGCTTTAGCTTTCCAATTCTCCAGATCTAGATCCATTCCCTTTTTATTTGACTCCCTGTTACTTTAAATCCAAAATATAAAAAGGGTATACACCTATTAGAATTACAGGTATGGGGAAAGGATTGAATTAAATTTAGATTTAAGTTTGATTCGCGATTTATCTTTGTTTCTGTGTTCTGAATCAATCTTATTCTTCTCTTCTCTTATTCTCCGTTTTCTCTACTTATATATACATAATTTGACTACTTTTATAATTTAGAGGAGAAGAGAAAATGGTAGATTTTCAGTATGTAGTAAGTTTTCTAAATAAATTAGGGTTAGGTTAGATGTTAATTTATAGGGGCTAGGGATTGATTTGGAGCGTTAGATTTAGCTAAGGAAATCATTAATTTCATCTTGGACGCTCCTCAGTTGCTTCATGCGCAAGTAAAATATAATGGTCCATCGCGTTCGTTCATCTCTTGTTTAAAAATCACAATTTAGCATAAGCAACGGTCGACCGCTTATGGCCTATTTCGACCGCTACCTATCGACCTGGGTGCATTAATGGTCGACTTATTGTTTGTTTCAGCGTTAATTAATTAGCATGCGTTGATTTGGTTAATTTTATTTCTTATTTGATGCAGTGAGATAATTTGTTTCCCTTAACATTTATTTTTCTTGATTTGATTTAATGTTAACATTTCTTAACATTTAAGTTTCCATTAACATTAGTAACTAACGTTGAGATTAACTTTTATTATCATAATTACGTATATAATTGATCAAAAAATTGAACTCAGATTCAAAAAATTCAAACATTAATAACTTTTTCGTTTGAACTCCGATCGGAAAACTTTATATATGAAAATTGATCAAAAATCGCCATGAAACAAATTGTGTAAGTTTCGTAGCCAAATTATAATATTTGTAAAAATTCTATTTTTCAGCATTATTATTTATTTATTAAATTTATTATTTTAATTGATTGTCATAAAATCACGGGGTGTTACATTCTTCCCTCTTAAAAGAATTTCATCCCCGAAATTTCCCAAGGACCGAACAGTGACATAACGTACAAATTTTGCAACCAATTTTGTACAAATGCATGGTGTATCACGACATATATGATATGCATACTAAGCAATTCTAAATCGGCGCCCCTTTTAAGAATGTATCTTTTTAAAACAATTTTGAAAATATGATGTGAAAAACCTAAATATACTGGCAGTTCTATATATACATGCAACTTTTGAAAACCAAAAACTTGTTTTTACATCCAAATTTTTCTACACTTCTTCGAATAGAAGCATAGTTCAACCAATTTTGCATCCAATACCTACTATCCAAAATCCGAGCACACCGTTGCTAATATCCGAATTAAGAAAACTCATGTTTTCTAAACCTATTTTCTTTATGCCGGAAAAAGGGTTTAGATGGAAAATTCCATATTTCCATTTTTTTCTCCTGGGTACCCAACTTTCTACTGTACATTGGAACCTTCTATTTGCCCCTTGATTCTTTTTCAACTTTTTTAGGTATAGGTTGCATAGTTAATTTTTATCTTAAAGTTTTAAAACAGGTTTTATATTAAAAATCAATTTTTTGTTCGCCTATTGACATGGTATATGGGAAAAGATTCCATAACTAAAATAGCTTCCTCGTCAATAACCGCATTTTATTTTACTGCCACTTCTGCTATATGGCAAAATCCATACTAACCAACTATTCCCCTATGTCAAGCATGTGGTATTTCCAAAATTAGATTTCTTTCTTTTCTGCCCAAAAATATTTTTATGTTACTTTTTAAAATATCGGTAGAAATTTTATACTTTAATAATTTCCATCACAAAATTTTCATAACTTTTCACAAAGGTATTTTAATTTTCGAAACCAAGAATTTCGAACAAATTTTTTCAAAAGTATACATGTTAAACCAAAAGTTAGCTTAACACCCATGATGTCAAGTATGATGAGCCTAATCCTGATCTTAACACATATGATGACACGGCTAAACGTGGTTTCGTTGGTGTTGACGAAATGGTACTAAGGAATCAAGAGTTAGCCTAACATTCAAGGTCAAGTACAAGACAATGTCATTAAGAAATGGTTCCATGAGCCCATGAGCTTTTGGAATTAGATACTCGAAAGTTCATACGGTTTCTTGGAATAAGATATTCGAGAACCCATGCGGTCTTTGGAATAAGACATCCGAAAGGCCACGTTACATGATCAAAGGAAAACGTAAATAGGCCGCAAATATGTGAAATAGTCCATTAAGCATGTTAATGAACCAAATAAGCAATCATCATGATTCATAGTCCAATGTCCATATGTAATAGGCAAGATAAAGGTTATGCATATAACACTAGTTTAAGCTGAAGCTCATGTGATTCTATGTGAAATAGAATCATAATTGCTTTGGATCCAAAGAGCTTTATTTTATGCATATTCATGTCTAGTAATGTCCAAAATGCACAATCATGGTAATAGGCATGTCTAAGTCTTTGTTCGTATATATTAAACATGATACAATCAAATCGGAGTTTTCTCCAAATAAATTTAGGGTTACAAAAGTCTTATTTTGAGAGTAGAGAATTGAAATGATCACCACTTCCCCCTTACCCATAGGTCTGTATTTATAGGGGTAGAGTGGTTCGGCATAACCGCTTTATGCCGCCTTCGGTATCGCTTTGGCATCAATCATCTTAATGATGCTTGACTCTACGCCTTGTCTTTAACGAACCTTGGCCTTCCTTTGCATGTTGATGGACTACGACATCATTAAAGCGCGGTATTAATATTTAACAATATTGATAATCGGCGACATTGATAATCAGGCGGCATTGATAACAGGCGACATTGAAGATGCACGACATTGCCTAGAAGGTGCCGTTAATAAGATGTGACGTTAATAAGAGGCGATGTTAGTGATGAACAACATCAAAGAGGAGTGGCATCAAATGAAAGCGGCATTGAAGAGATGCAGCTTTAGAAGGAAGCGGCATTGAAAAGATGTGGCATTAGAAGAAAGCGATGTTGAAGAGATGTGATAGTAGAAGAAAGCAGCGTTGAAGAGATACGGCATTAAAAGGAAGTGGCATTAATTGCACTCAATATCGTTAGTTACCTTGATGACTTGCGGCATTACTTATTTGTCTTCATTAATGGCATGTAGCATTGTCTATTAACCTTTGCTAATGTAGGGCTGCATTATAGGCCTTCGGTATTGCCTTTGATGGCGTACTACCTCCACACTTTCGACATTACCTTTAGTTGATGACCTACGATATGCAGCTTTCCAATATTGTTAAAGCTTCACTAACATGCGACATTGGTCAATGTATGATGCCCATTGTTATGTTGGTGATATGTGACATGCCCCTTTTCAACATCCTTTTACATTGATATGATGCAGCATCTTTAAACGACTTTGCATTTCTTTTTTTGCTTCCAGCTTTTCGACATGAATTCCTTAATCTCAGCATGAAGCTCTTAGCTTTAACTTCGTCATGACTTTGATCTTTGAAATCATACGCTTTTAAGATTAGTAAGCCTTCGGCATCATTAATTGCGCATCATTATTTAATTTCGACATAAATTCCTTTGCTTATATCCTTTGGAAATTATATGGATAACTTTTGCCTACCTCCTTGTATAAAAGAAGGTTTTTACACTTCAATGTGAAACTAAAAAAATTTCCTATACAGTATATAAAAAGTGAAGGTTTTCATTATAAACATAGTATTTAAATCTTTAGCGATCTTTTTCGAATTTAGTTAGGCTATGAATTGACATGTATTCTTTAATTTGGGGAATTCCCCGCATTCTTTTATATAAGTTGAGATTATTTTCAAAATATTATCAGATATTAATAATTTTTTCAATAGAAGCTCAGGAAATTATCTAATGATGATTCCATAAAAGGAAATCCAGTAAAGCATGTAGTGATTTTAATTTTAGGAATAGTAAACTAGAAAGTTATCTGATAATATCAGCAACCCATTTTGGCCATAATAAGACTGTCCCAAACAGAAGTTCCAAGCTCTTTGGCCTTAATGTCTCGGATAGGAGGCTAGAAAATTGCCTGATAATAATAGAAGTCTTTTAAATAGATGTCCAAAAAAAACTTTTGGTAATAATAGAAGCCTAGAAAATCGTACTGCAATTAATAATAGAAGACCAAAAAATCTATCTGGCAACAATGATAGAAGACTAGAAAATCCATATGAATATAAAATTACTTTTGCCTTGAAGCACACTTGATTTTGCTTTGGAGCACAAATGACTCATTTTGTTTGATCTTTCTCTAGAAGATTGCTATCACTTTGGAGTTGAAATGGTTTATTTTGACAGATATTCCTCTAGAAGATTACTTTTGCTTTGGAGCGCTAATGACTTATTTTTAATAGATCTTCCTCTAGAAGATTGTTTTGGATAGATAATTTAATTGATTTTGTCCGGTGCATTTGGTTAGCTATCTTAAGTAGAACCAAAGACTTACCCAACCTCCCACTAGAAGGAGCTTCAGTCAGGCCTTATAGGCGGTACTCAAGGCTGGTTCTATGCTTTGGCCAGGCCATTTTCAAGCGGGACCAAAGGCTTACTCCATCCTCCCTCTAGGAGGTGCCTTAAACAGGTCGTATTTAGGTGGGAATAAGGGCTTAATTTCAAAAGATCTTCCTCTAGAAGACTGTGAGCGCTAACGGCTTGTTTTTGATAGATCTTCTCTTAGAAGATTGTTTTGGAGCACCACTGGCTCATTTTTGACAGATTTTCCTCTAGAAGATTGTTTTAGAGCGATAATGACTCTTTTTTGACAGATCTTCCCATAGAAGATTATTTTGGAGCGCTAATGGCTCATTTTTGATAGATCTTCTTTTAGAATATTGTTTTGATCTCATTTTGGGTCAAACCCCTTTTTACCGTCTTAGCTGATGATTTAGGTCTTTCACTTTATTTTAGGAGATTCTTACTCCTTTCTGTGATTTATTTAGTATATTCTCCTATTTCTTCTTCTTTTTTCATCCACTATTGGGAAGTATGGTCTCAAATGTTCAGCATTTCATGTTCTTGCTATTAGATTACCATTAGGTTGACATAATCGATAAGTTCCTGGTAGGATTACTTTGTGAATGATAAGCGGTCCTTCTCGATTAGGCCCAAGTCGTCAATCCACTAGATTCTTGGTCTTTGCCATAATCTTTGAAATACTAAATCTCTATTTTGAAATGATCTCTCTTTTACTTTGGAGTTGTAATATTTAGATATCCTTCTTTGATATTCAACCCTCCGTATGGCTGCTTCGTCTCTTAATTCATTGATCAAGTTTAGAGATTCTCTTTTTAACTTTTGGTTTAGGTTAAGCATATGCAATCCTCCGATGGGAAGGTATCTCAACCTTGATTGGAAGCATGGCCTCACATTCGTATGTTAAGGAAAATGGGGTATGTACTACTACAGTTTTGGCAGAAGTTCTATATGCCCATATTACAAGGGGTAGTTCTTCTATCCAATTTCCTTTCGCTTTGTCCAACCGCTTCTTTAGGACGGTTTGGTTGGCAGCTTCAATGGGTCAGCCTTAGGTGTGCTATAGATGAAAAACTCTTGATGATTCCATTTTTGTTGCAAAATCGGGTAAATTCTTCACTTTCAAACTGAGTTCCATTGTCGGATATTATCTTATGTTGAATTCCAAACCTAGTGCCAATATTCTTGATTACAAATTTAAGCACTTTTCCCGATGTGATATTTGGCAGTGGTTCCGCTTCTACCCATTTAGTAAAATAATCAATGGCTACTACTACAGATTTAGCTCCTCCTTTGGATATTGGTAGTGGCCCTATCAAATCAATTCTCCACACATCGAGAGGCCACAGACTTGAGATCAGAGTTAGTTCACTTAGTGGCAAGGCTGGGATCTCAGGGAATTTATGACATTTATCGAATGTCCTCATGTATTCATTAGCATGGCTAGTCATCTAAGGCCAATAGAAGCCTTGTCTCATAACCTTTTTGGCTAGTTTTATTCCAGTAGAATGGTCCCCATAGAAACCTTCACGGGCTTCTCTTAGTAATTTTGCTCATGTTTTTGGATTAACACATCTTAAGTAAAGGAGTGAATACCCTTTCTTATAAAGTATTCTGTTTGCTATAATGAAGGCTAGGGCTTGATGCTTTATTCTTCTTGCCTTATTTTTATCTATTGGCAGTTTCTCTTTTTTATATATTCGACGATAGGTGTTATCCAACTATTCTCATATTGATTATCAGTCTTTGTATGATGAGGTTTTTCTTGAAGGATTTCAATTTCATTTTCCTTTATTTTGTGTGTAAGGGCCTGAGATCTGGTCAACACTAAGGTCTCACTTTCTGGATTGGGGCCTTTTACCTCTATACCAGGATTTGATTGGTAGCCTACTGGCACAATTCGAGTTTCTGGTGCTCCTCGGGAGCTAGCCAATTTGGCCGAAGAATCAGCCAGGGAGTTCTTCCCTCCCGGCACAAATTGGGTCAGCACTTTCAACACCTTCTTCACATATAAAACCAACTTTGCGTCCTTTGTCTAATATGTTGGTTCAACTGATTGACCATTAGTTGAGAATCACTAAAAAGCTTAATCCTGGGAATTTTCAATTGTAGGGCCAAAGTGAGTCCTGCCACCAATGACTCATATTCTACCACATTATTAGTGGCCGGAAATCCCAATTTCATTGCATATTGCAAACGGTGTCCATCGGGAGTGATTATTACGTATCCCGCACTAGCTCCGTGTTCCTTTAAAGCTCCATCCACAAATAGTTTCCATTTAGGCTTTTGATCTTTTTCTTTTTCTAATTTCTCATTGATAAATCCCGTACATTGGTTAGCAAAATTAGCTAAAGCTTGTCCTTTAATTGACACTCGAGGTGAAAACTCGATATCATATCGACTTAGCTCCATCCCCCATTTTATAATCTTCCAGAAGCTTCTGGTTTACTGAAGACTTGCTTGAGCGAAAAATTGGATAGGACCTTAATTGGATGTACTTGAAAATAGGCTTTTAACTTTCGTGCTGCATTAAAAAGTATGCCAGCTTTTCTATGACCGGATATCTGGTCTCTGCATTCTTATGCCTTTTGCTTGTATAATATACAAGAACTTGGGTTTCCTTCTCTTCTCTTATTAGAACAGAGCTAACTGCATGTTCTGAAACCATTATATAAAGATAAAAGTTTTCTCCATCGACAGGGCTGGATAGAATTGGTGGTTTCTCTAAATGATCCTTTAGTTCCTTGAAGGCTTTCTAATAATCCTCTCCCCATTCAAAGCTTTTCTTCTTCTTAATCACATCGAAGAATGGAATCCATTTATAGGTGGCCTTGGAAATGAATCTATTCAATGCTGCCACTCTACCATTTAAGCTCATTACATCTTTATTTGTCTTAGGCTCTGCCATGTCTTTAATAGCCTGGATTTGGTCAGGATTGGCTTGTATTCCCCGAGCACTAACAATGTACCCCATAAAATTTATAGACTGGATCCCGAATGAACATTTCTATGGGTTGAGATGCATTTGATATTTTCGTAATACTTTGAACACTTCTTCAAGATCATTTAAATGGTTGCTTTCTTCTTGAGATTTGACCAACGTATCATCCACGTATACTTCCATACCACGGCTAATTTGTTCCCCAAACATTCTACATACCAACCTTTGGTAGGTGGCTCCAACATTTTTTAATCCAAATGGCATTACTTTGTAGCAATATGTTCCCTAATCTGTTATGAAGCTTGTGTTCTCCTTATATGGCTTGAACATTGGAATCTGATTGTATTCGGAATATGCATCCATGGAAGATAAGAGTCTGCGTCCAATTATCGCATCGACCAACTGTTATATTCTTGGAAGGGGAAAACAGTCTTTTGGGCATGCTTTGTTCAAGTTGGTATGGTCAATACATATCCTCCATTTCCTGTTAGATTTCTTGACTAGTACCAAATTGACCAACCATTTTGGATAAAGTACTTCTCCGATGAACTCATTTTCGAGTAATCTCTTGACTTCCTCTTTTAAAGCGTTGGATCGAACTTTGTCAAACTGCCTTTTCTTTTGTCGGATAGGTGTGATACTTAGATTTATATCCATGGCATGACACATAATGGTCGGATCTATCCCAACCATATCTGAATGGGTGCAGGCGAATACTACTTTGTTGGATTGAAGAAACTGAATTAGTTCTCCTTTAAATTTGCCATCTAGCTCCTTTCCAACTTTTAATTTCTTTGTTGGATCAACCAAATCCAAACATATCTCCTCAAAATCTTCCACGGGCTTCATTTTCTCTTGCTCTCCTCTGCAATCTTATGCAGTGACGATCTCCTCGCCCTCTATTTCGTCTTCTACCAAGTTTGCTTCTTTCCTCTTCCTTTTTCTTTCAGAAGAGTTAAATTTTCTAAGTGCACGTTTAACTCTTCCATCGACCTCTATTTTTACTTTGGATGATTGGCTTGAAAAACCTTTATCTAAAGGCTATGTAATATCAATTCTGATAGATTCACTTAGCATTGAGTCATAACAAGAAAGATGGTCTGGGTTGTATTGCTCAAGTGTGTTGCGAGAGCTAAATTGCTTTCCCTTGATTGTTCCCCGAACACTTTTGGTCAAGAATTTTACCATTAAGTATTTTGGAGAAGCAAAAGCATCGACTTCATCTAAAGATGGCCTCCCAAAGAAGGCATTGTAATAAGAAGGCTGATCCATGATGATAAAGAGAGTCTCGAAGGCCTTGGAAGGCGGTGGAATTCGCATCTGCACCATAAGTCTTATATGTCCAATACGAGTTGATCTTTTATTATTTAACCCAAAAATGGGCTCAAAGCTCAACTCTAGCTTTTCCTCCCAAATTCCCATTTGGTCAAAGGCATGTTTAAAAATCATGTTGACTACGCTTCCCGTATCCAGTAGGATTTTGGTAACCACAGAGAGTCCGACTTGAGCAGTGATCATAAGTGGGTTATTATGGGGATGACGAATTCCTCTTAGCTCTTGTGGGGTGATAGTTAAGCTATGCATCTGAATCTGAAACCTGTGATTCCTAAGTGGTGGTTCTTCCTAAATAGAGAAAACTTCATCTCTTGCCTCCCTAATGTATCGATTTCTAGCTCCCTTGCTATTTCCAACCAAATGTAGGCCTCCATGAATTACATCAATTCGGTTGATGGGTGGAATAAAATCCAATTGAGTATTATTCACTATAAAATTCACGGTGTTATTTTGGAGCCTTTGGTTTCCTTCATCAAAACATGAAATTTTCTAATTATCTTTGATAAATTCTTTCAAGTGTCCTGAATGAATCATGCTCTGAGTTATCCCTGCCAACACACGACACTCATCTGCCTTATACCCATTCGCTTTATGATAAGCATAGTAATCTCGGTTCAGGGTAGTTCTTAGCTTTATAGGGAATTGGAAACTCGCTGCTTTCCATTGCTGTAGCAAAAATGTAGGATACTGGCTCGTTCAAAGCAATATAATTGGATTTCAAGACCTTTTCCCATCTCGGTTTCTTATTGCTGTGATTGGAGCCAGATTTTCCTATTTCTTTCTTCGCCTGGGGCTATTTTCTACCATGAAACATTTCATCCATACAAATGAAATTATCAGCTTGAAATGGAAATCTTGGAGATCCCTTCATCCATGAAGATTAAGCTCTCGCTAAAAGGGTGTTTGCTCAATCTACCCTGAGTGTACTACCATCCATTTGTCACTGTCGGTCATATCTTCCGCTTTTAGTGCCTCTTCATTGAATCTCTTAAAATAGCCACCCAACAACTTTCTCGGTCTTTGTTTGATCTTAGTTAGTATGCTGAATTCAATCATAGAATCCTAAAAAATATAAAACTGTACTAAGAACTCATAAGTGAATTGCCTCCAACATTATATGGTATTCTCCCAATAGTGTCTATACCACTTAGCTGCCGCTCCTTGGATGGTGGTAGGGAAAATTCGACAGCATATAACTCCTAAGGTGTTACGGTGATCTATCTGACTTTCGAATGCCATTAGGTGATCATCCGAGTCGGAAGTCCCATTGTATTTCAAGGATGGAATTTTAATGTGAGATGGAATCATTGTGGACAAAATCCTATTTGTGAATGGGGCTTCCCAGAATTTATTGTTGACTCTAGAATCAAGGGTTCTCTTTCCTTTAAGGTTAAGCATATCCTTTGCCATCTTTTCAGACATGTCCCTCAAATAAGCTTCCTCGCTATGATAATTACTTTTATCAGGCCTATACTCTTTGGAGATTGAACTTCCAAACTGCTGATTAGACTTTTTTACTAATCTTCCTTGACGATCTGCCTTAGCTTTATTATTTTCCATGGATTTAGAGGAGAATTCTACTACTTTAACTGCTAGATTTCCTCTTCTTTTCTATGGAGTCATAGTGATTTTGCCTTTGCCCTTGCTCCTTGTAACGACCCGGAATTTTGGATATTTAAAATGGGAATATTTAATTGATTTTAAATATTCAAAAGGGTAATTTTAACTTGAATTTCAAATATCACTATTTATTTTGTAATTTAATTATTGGATTAAATACTTGGAAATTGGTTAAAATAGTGAATTAGGAATTTTAAGCCTGTTAAAAATAATTTAAAGGCTTGTAAAAATCATATTGATAGTACTGAAGATAGTAAAAGTGTAGAAACTGAATTTGGAAGTGTTTTGTTAAGTTCTAAAAATATATTGTTTAAATTGAATTTAAAAGTAGCCTTCTGAGGCACAGTCTCGGAATGCGACGAAACCAGTTCCATTGGATCCGTAATATTGTATTATTATCGGATTTCAAATTTGGGAGCGATTGGAGTTGTTGTGTGAGCGTACGATATATAAACACGCTGAGATTTTATATCGAATTCAATATAATAACTGGGTTTGAAAAGCTATATTCTCCATACGATCGAATTTGGACTCGAAACCTTTTCCATCGTGTTCGTAATAGGGGTATAACATTATAAACGCCTGGCGGCACACCTCGATAGGATGTCAAAATTTTGAGTTGCGATTTCAAGACGTTTAAATTTAAATAATACTATATATTGTTTGTTGTTGAATAGTCAAACATCTTCACACCAGAAATATCTCACCTCTTTTCAAAACACTATAGCTATTCCTTCCTCAACACGCCAACATCCCATCTTTTATTTTAGCAGAGCACGGCATCTTCTTTTTGTTCAAAATCGAGAAGCCAAATCAAAAAGGAACGCGACTTCCTTCTTTTGAAATATGGCCTGTGAATCCCTTTTCACCCCCTTCAAATCGAAAACAGATCTATTCTCCCTCCTCATATCGCATCCCCTTCCTTCCGTCCTCCCTGTATAAACGATCGATCGAAATGAATTACCAAATCAAGTCGAGTCTTTCTCTGTTCGAAATCAAATCGTATGAGTTTTCTTAAAGGCAAGCGAGGGTCTCGTGAAGATGGTGGCTCGTGAGATTGTTCTCGTTTCGAGCTGCGGTGAAACTCGATCGCGACGCTAGGGTTTTGGGGAGTGTAGTGTTAGGTCGAAGATGCGGTGGCATGGCGATCGAGGCGTCGAGGGGAAAGAGGAAGTTCGCGATTTTGGTCTTCGCAGCAGTGGTGGGCGATGCGTCGTGAGCGATTGAAAGCTTGGACGTGGCTCGACCTTGAGAATGGGTGATTGCTGTAAGTTTTTGTTTCAAATTAAAATATTAGCTCATGTATATGAGTATGCTACAAAGGACAGTAGTAGAGAAAAATATATATGCAGATATATATATATATATATATATATATATATATAAAGGTTGAAACAGAAACATGTATCAAATCAGAGGGAAAATATATGCTACAATAAAGTTTAAACACCCTGTTTTTAAATTTAATACATATATGTGGTTTTAATAAGAAAATATATATACATAGAGATTTTAAAAATGTTAAAGGTTCATATAAAGTTAGTTTTGAAATCTGTTGATTATTTTTATAAGCATACATGTAGTTTCAAAATAATATATATATATATATATATATATATAAAGATAAGGTTAAAGAAAACTATATAGGAAGTTATAATGAAAAATAAATATATGTATACATACCTTCAACTCATTAGTTTATTTTAAAAAAATGTGTTTAGGTGATTAATTTATTTAATAAACTTATGTAGCTATTTTGTTACTGAGATGATTTATCAAAAGGGAAATTAGTTGGAAGTTTAGTTATTTTCTTAAAATAAAATCATTAGTTAAAATTATAAATTTATTATCTTGAATCAAATTTATTAACTGGGAATTTGATTGATTCGATTAATTCAAATATTAATAAACTATATAAATATTTTTTTCAAGGTGTGAAACCTTGGAAAATCAAGCCGGTTTGGTGTGGATTGCAACAATAAACTCAAAGGTGAGTTAATCTCACTCATCTGGTTGCTATTTAAATTTAAATAGTTAAATTTAAATATTTGGTGAATGATTGGATTGATTTGATATGATAGTATATATAGTAGTATATATATCAATATATATATATATATATATATTGGAATATGTATATATTGGAGTTGATATCCCCGCCTTATATAGCGGATGAGATCCTATGCGCCACATAATAGCGGATGATAATATTTGTAACCCATATACCGCGATATTCCACCTCGAAGTGGAATTGGTATTGTGCTAACGTCTGTGGATGCAGGGAAACAGGTTGGAGGGATCCAACTGGATTCCTCAAAACTATTTAGATTATTTGATATTCTGTGCTATGAATATTGATATCCTGTGATGATTTTATTGATGATTGAAATATTGGAAGATATTGTTGGATTGAATATCTAAGTAAAATGAGTTATTAAATTCTATAGAATTGGATTTTGAAAGAAATAAAAGAGTAAATTTTAAGTAAATAATTCAAGTGAATTGGAATAAGGAAATTTTGAATTAACATGGAAAATATAAACTTTAAAACTAAAGTGATATTAAATTTAAAGAATAAAGAATTTATTTTTGAATGTAAGGATTAAATTTAATTAAGGAATAAAGAAGGAATTTTGGAAGTTTAAAATTGGTATTTTTAGTTAAAAGGGGGTTTTAACTCATAATAAAGAAATAAATCTAAAAGTTACTGTATTTTGAAATAAATGAAGTAGTAAAGGAAATTTATTTCAAAGTAAAGTGAGTTGGAAATCAATTGTAAATTGATTTAAGTATTTGGAATTGAAATTTTAAAAAGAAGTGAGATTTTGGAATTTATAAACTGGGTTTAGAAAGTAAAATAAAATATTAGTGGATATTTGAAACTATAAATTCAAGGTGGGAATTTATAAAGGGATATGAATTGGTTTAAAAATAAATGTTGATTTATTTTTAAAAGATGTGAAGAGAAGTGTATTTCCTTGGATAGCCAAGTACGTTTTCAAAGCAATTTCAAATATAAGTTAAAGGTTTTAAGTATGTTTTAAAAAAGCATGTTTTAGAAAATTTGTTTTTTTTCTAAATGTTAAGTATTATCAAAATCTATTATTGTAGTAACTATATAAAAGTGATTTGGTATTATGTTAAAAGAGAAATGTAGTTTATATTTATAAAGTGGTTTTATTTTAAATATTCTTAAAGTATATATTTTAATACAGCATTAAAGTAGTTTTAAATTTCAATGTTATAAAGTATATTTATAATAAAGTGTTTAAATTATTTTAAAATCTAAAAGTATTTTGTACTTGGTGTTTCAGTGGAAATAAATATTTGGGAAATGCATTCCGTGAGAGGAAACTGTTTGAAATTGTTTTCAAAAGGGGTTTGAAAATAGAAATATATCTTGCGATAATAAATAATTTGGGAAATTATTTATTGTTTGATGGATGTTTGTGAATGTAAATTGATAGTTAAATAACCGACTATCATTATTGGCCAATGCGCTGATCGTTTCGAAGAGACCGGGATCGTGATTTATTTCTCGAAAACCACTTCGATCCGGTTTGTACGTTTTGGGGAAACAATTTCGGAGTCGAAGATGGAGCAGTGAAGTGCAAGGGCTAGTCGCTACTAATCCTGAGGATATTTCCAAAATGGATGTAGTAGGAGTAGTGCCTTCGGTTCCGTTCGAACCCAGGACGGACTTGTATGGATGAATGCTTTCGGAACATCGTCAGCGGACGATGGGCATTCTAAGGGATATGTTCTAAAAGGTAACGCTTAGCCTCAAGCCTCATCAACCGGGAATGACTGAAAATTAGGGGTTATGCAGCAAGGCTTCGTGGGTAGCTCCCACTGGAGGATAAGGTCATCCCTGTCTAGATGTCCCTTTTTTTTCTCGGCTTAGTGGTGCGGTTGCTGATCACAACCGTGGGGTGATTTTATTCGGAATCATCCAGTAAGGGATGGTTCCGGCCTTGTGTTGCTGGGGACTTAGGGTGGGTCCTCGGTACGCTGACCTAGACCCGGTACTGTGATAGGTGGTACCCTAGTGCCTAGTCATTGTTGGAAATCCATTCTCCCTATGCACCTTTTACGAGTTTTGTTTGTATTACCCACTTTGTGGCTAGTATGATGGAATTTAATGAATGTAACAATTTCGGCTATTTTATAAGTATTTGTATATAGACACTACTTTAATATCAGAGGATTTTGATAAAAAGTGTTTTGGCTATCGTAAGGTAAAAACCCGACATGTTTATTTGTGGCGTGGTCTTACGAGATGCTTTTGATTTCAAAGGATTTTTGAAACTTTAATATTCCAATTGAGTGTGATTTTCTCACGCTGGTATTCCAGACTGACTCGGGTGTTGTTTTATATGATGCTCGGGTCAGACTGAGTATTATAGGATACAAGATATGGTGCTGTGGAGCTCAGGAGACGAGCTGGATGGAGATACGTATTTTCGTACTTGTGTATGTATATTCCGCTGTGTTGTTTAGCTGTGTACTCGGTTGTATTGAGGAGATGACATGATTATTGTCCAGTTGTATGTTATGTGTTCTCTGATGTATACTCTGATGATATATTGTATAAAACAGATATAGTTTTGATTTGTGTAAAGATCTGTTAATATATATTATATTTTATTCCGCTGCGATGGTTAGATTCTGATGTTGTTTTCTACATTCTTCTTCTACCTCTCTTTCTTTAATTACTAATGGTTCGATTTTCTGGCTTGGAAGATCGGGTCGTTACACTTCTAAGCAAAAAAGCATCTAAATTCCTTCTTGGAGATTCAAATTCTTCTCCTTCAGTGAGCTTGGAAGATTTTTGTGCAAGAACTTTTCTTAATAGCTCCTACATCATCGGTGTTCATTTTCGAGTTTCCAAAAGAGGAATTGCTACCTTGATGTTTTGGGCTGGAGATTGTTTGCAAAACTGGGTTTGGTTTTGAAATTGAAAAGAATTTTGGATATAGTTGATTTCATAGGAGATTTTGAATTTTTGAAATTGTTTAAAACTCTAGAATCTTATTTAAAATGTTTATGGAATGATGAGAAAAATAAAATATATATTAGTTAAATAAATTGTATAATCCCTAATTAAAAGTAAAAGTATAAATGGGATTGAATTTAAATAGATGGAAGTATGGATATAAATAAATTGTGGCTTATAAAATTTAGAAATGGAATAAATAAGCCAAAATAAAAGTTGTTTTGAATTTTGAGAAATGGATGTAAATCCAAAACTTGAATTATAAAATAGATTGAACTCAAGTAAAATAGTTAAAGTGAGTGATGAAATAAAATCAAATATTGAATAATAATTGGAAATAACTAATTTGGAATAAATTAGTAAGTTGAAATTGGTTGATGAGATTTAAAGTGATCAAGTTAAAGGTCGAGTTGTGAGTTATTAATGGAATATGGAAATGAAACTCGAATTGGTCGATTAAAAATTTGAAAGTGAAGCTTGAGTTATTAATGGAAATTCAACTTGGAATTGTAAGTGAATTAAAAATGAATTGAAGTTAAGTAAGAAAGTTGTAAAATCACTTTAATTGAATGGGATGGTTTAAATATTGATGGAAACATTTAAAATAAGTGTCTAAACATTTCATATGTGTTTATGGAAGTATATAACATGTATTGCTTATAGAATCCATGTTTAGCTATTTAAGTATAAGTGAAATGTTAATTAATTGCATATATTTGTCACTTACATATTTGAATTGAGTAAGTACAGGTTCAGAGAGGCTGTTTGGCCAGGTCGGGTTATGCAAATTGCTAAAATAAATAACCGCTTTGCTTAAAAATGCTAAATAAGGTACGCCTACGCAATACAAATAGGAAATATGATCTGTTTTTGCTTTTTCCGACCGTGTGGGTCGATGTATATATATTTATCTCTTTTGTCAAATTGCAAAAGCTCCTCCGTACAAAGGAGACTCTGTCAAAATTTTCGAAAATTTTGGGAGTTAGAAAATTTTTGGAAATTTTCATTAACAATAAATGATTTAACATTGATAAGCATAAAGAGTTGAACTGAATATGGAAATCTAATTGAAGTGTGTATATAAAGTAAGGTGAAATCAAAGAAATTGAAGAAATAAAAAGTTTGCAAACAAACTTTTATTTGAGATATGAAAACAAATTAGCAAGTGAAACTACTAAAGAAAATGGTCAATTAAATATTGATTGAGATAAGATGAATAAAATTCAGTATTCAGGGTTTGAAACCAAATTGAATTGTAAAGGAGAAGTGAATAGAAATGAAAATAAACTCCAATAGTAAAGTGAAAATTAATGTAAGGAGTGTACAAAATATTTATATTAAATTTAAGAAATGAAAAATGAAATTCTTAAGTAAATGTGGTATTGAGGAAAATTATTCTAAGTGAATAATTGAATGAAGATCAAAACTGAAAGTTGTGAAATGAGATAATTGTGAATGAGTGAATAACAATCAAAATGAATGTGAATAAAAAGGAAATTGATATAGTTGATAATCAATTGGAATTAATACGTAGGATGTATGTATATTATTTTATTCGCATAACGATTTGATCCAGAATTCGAGCACAGAATTTCGAGATAGCTATATCAATCCGAGATAGGATTTTTCACTCGATTTTCGACGGCGAACCTGGATATGGATTGTTGATTGATTCTGGTAATTCTCTATCATAGTTGGTGACTATGCAAGGAGAATGATGGTTTCAGATCAAGAAACCAAATCTGAGTCCGCACTAGGAAGTCGGGTGGACGATACTAGTTCGGAAGTGAAATTGTATGATCGAGTGAGCGATCGAATGTGATATTGCGTACGGATGATATATGTGCATCGTACGGGCTTAAGCAAAGCCAATATTGAAAATTTAGTAAAGAAGTCAATAAAATGATTTTGGAACTGTGATTGGATATTATTGCTAGGTAGGATATACAGCTATTTAAAAGCAAAGGAAAATTGGTTTTGATTTCAGAAGAAAAATTTGAATTGCCAGGCAAGAGGTATGTATTTAAAATTTCTGTATGAAATTTGATTGGGTTTTTGATCTAGCCACTTGGCGTTTGTTTTCTTTTGAAATTTGAGAGCCCGTAGAGGCATTTTGTAGTTGCACCGAGCTAGCTGCGCAAAGGAGACGCTGGCGAAATTTTTCAGGAATTTAGGGAGTTAGAAAATTTTGAGAAATTTTGATAATTCAAATTTGATTTCAAATTTAAATTTGAATTGACGAGTAACAAATGTTATTGGAAACCTATGGATGGGTTTAGAAAGTTTAAGAGGATTAGTGTGTCTTAAATAAAGATTAGTCGGGGAAGTTATTTGAAAACATTTGAATTTGAGGAATAGTTAACGGGGATTGAATCATTCTTCCTAACTAGTAATTTCGGGGATGAAATTCTTTTAAGGGGGGAGGAATGTGACGACCCAGAATTTTGGATATTTAAAATGGAAATATTTAATTGATTTTAAATATTCAAAAGGGTAATTTTAACTTGAATTTCAAATATCACTATTTATTTTGTAATTTAATTATTGGATTAAATACTTGGAAATTGGTTAAAATAGTGAATTAGGAATTTTAAGCCTGTTAAAAATAATTTAAAGACTTGTAAAAATCATATTGATAGTATTGAAGATAGTAAAAGTGTTGAAACTGAATTTGGAAGTGTTTTGTTAAGTTCTAAAAATATATTGTTTAAATTGAATTTAAAAGTAGCCTTCCGAGGCACAGTCTCGGAATGCGACGAAACCAGTTCCATTGGATCCGTAATATTGTATTATTATCGGATTTCAAATTTGGGAGCGATTGGAGTTGTTGTGTGAGCGTACGATATATAAACGCGCTGAGATTTTATATCGAATTCAATATAATAACTGGGTTCGAAAAGCTATATTCTCCATACGATCGAATTTGGACTCGAAACCTTTTCCATCGTGTTCATAACAGGGGTATAACATTATAAACGCCTGGCGGCACACCTCGATAGGATGTCAAAATTTTGAGTTGCGATTTTGAGACGTTTAAATTTAAATAATACTATATATTGTTTGTTGTTGAATAGTCAAACATCTTCACACCAGAAATATCTCACCTCTTTTCAAAACACTGTAGCTATTCCTTCCTCAACACGCCAACATCCCATCTTTTATTTTAGCAGAGCACGGCATCTTCTTTTTGTTCAAAATCGAGAAGCCAAATCAAAAAGGAACGCGACTTCCTTCTTTTGAAATATGGCCTGTGAATCCCTTTTCACCCTCTTCAAATCGAAAACAGATCTATTCTCCCTCCTCATATCGCATCCCCTTCCTTCCGTCCTCCCTGTATAAACGATCGATCGAAATGAATTACCAAATCAAGTCGAGTCTTTCTCTGTTCGAAATCAAATCGTACGAGTTTTCTTAAAGGCAAGCGAGGGTCTCGCGAAGATGGTGGCTCGTGAGATTGTTCTCGTTTGGAGCTACGGTGAAACTCGATCGCAACGCTAGGGTTTTGGGGAGTGTAGTGTTAGGTCGAAGACGCGGTGGCATGGCGATCGGGGCGTTGAGGGGAAAGAGGAAGTTCGCAATTTTGGTCTTCGCAGCAGTGGTGGGCAATGCGTCGTGAGCGATTGAAAGCTTGGACGTGGCTCGACCTTGAGAATGGGTGATTGCTGTAAGTTTTTGTTTCAAATTAAAATATTAGCTCATGTATATGAGTATGTTACAAAGGACAGTAGCAGAGAAAAATATATATGCAGATAAATATATATATATATATATAAAGGTTGAAACAGAAACATGTATCAAATCAGAGGGAAAATATATGCTACAATAAAGTTTAAACACCCTATTTTTAAATTTAATACATATATGTGGTTTTAATAAGAAAATATATATACATAGAGATTTTAAAAATGTTAAAGGTTCATATAAAGTTAGTTTTGAAATCTGTTGATTATTTTTATAAGCATACATGTAGTTTCAAAATAATATATATATATAAAGATAAGGTTAAAGAAAACTATATAGGAAGTTATAATGAAAAATAAATATATGTATACATACCTTCAACTCATTAGTTTATTTAAAAAAAATGTGTTTAGGTGATTAATTTATTTAATAAACTTATGTAGCTATTTTGTTACTGAGATGATTTATCAAAAGGGAAATTAGTTGGAAATTTAGTTATTTTCTTAAAATAAAATCATTAGTTAAAATTATAAATTTATTAGCTTGAATCAAATTTATTAACTGGGAATTTGATTGATTCGATTAATTCAAATATTAATAAACTATATAAATATTTTTTTCAAGGTGTGAAACCTTGGAAAATCAAGCCGGTTTGGTGTGGATTGCAACAATAAACTCAAAGGTGAGTTAATCTCACTCATCTGGTTGCTATTTAAATTTAAATAGTTAAATTTAAATATTTGGTGAATGATTGGATTGATTTGATATGATAGTATATATAGTAGTATATATATCAATATATATATATATTGGAATATGTATATATTGGAGTTGATATTCCCGCCTTATATAGCGGATGAGACCCTATGCGCCACATAATAGCGGATGATAATATTTGTAACCCATATACCACGATATTCCACCTCGAAGTGGAATTGGTATTGTGCTAACATCTGTGGATGCAGGGAAACAGGTTGGAGGGATCCATCTGGATTCCTTAAAACTATTTAGATTATTTGATATTCTGTGCTATGAATATTGATATCCTGTGATGATTTTATTGATGATTGAAATATTGGAAGATATTGTTGGATTGAATATCTAAGTAAAATGAGTTATTAAATTCTATAGAATTGGATTTTGAAAGAAATAAAAGAGTAAATTTTAAGTAAATAATTCAAGTGAATTGGAATAAGGAAATTTTGAATTAACAGGGAAAATATAAACTTTAAAACTAAAGTGATATTAAATTTAAAGAATAAAGAATTTATTTTTGAATGTAAGGATTAAATTTAATTAAGGAATAAAGAAGGAATTTTGGAAGTTTAAAATTGGTATTTTTAGTTAAAAGGGGGTTTTAACTCATAATAAAGAAATAAATCTAAAAGTTACTGTATTTTGAAATAAATGAAGTAGTAAAGGAAATTTATTTCAAAGTAAAGTGAGTTGGAAATCAATTGTAAATTGATTTAAGTATTTGGAATTGAAATTTTAAAAAGAAGTGAGATTTTGGAATTTATAAACTGGGTTTAGAAAGTAAAATAAAATATCAGTGGATATTTGAAACTATAAATTCAAGGTGGGAATTTATAAAGGGATATGAATTGGTTTAAAAATAAATGTTGATTTATTTTTAAAAGATGTGAAGAGAAGTGTATTTCCTTGGATAGCCAAGTACGTTTTCAAAGCAATTTCAAATATAAGTTAAAGGTTTTAAGTATGTTTTAAAAAAGCATGTTTTAGAAAATTTGTTTTTTTTCTAAATGTTAAGTATTATCAAAATCTATTATTGTAGTAACTATATAAAAGTGATTTGGTATTATGTTAAAAGAGAAATGTAGTTTATATTTATAAAGTGGTTTTATTTTAAATATTCTTAAAGTATATATTTTAATACAACATTAAAGTAGTTTTAAATTTCAATGTTATAAAGTATATTTATAATAAAGTGTTTAAATTATTTTAAAATCTAAAAGTATTTTGTACTTGGTGTTTCAGTGGAAATAAATATTTGGGAAATGCATTCCGTGAGAGGAAACTGTTTGAAATTGTTTTCAAAAGGGGTTTGAAAATAGAAATATATCTTGCGAAGATATTTGATGATAATAAATAATTTGGGAAATTATTTATTGTTTGATGGATGTTTGTGAATGTAAATTGATAGTTAAATAACCGACTATCAATATTGGCCAATGCACTGATCATTTCGAAGAGACCGGGATCGGGATTTATTTCTCGAAAACCACTTCGATCCGATTTGTACGTTTCGGGGAAACGATTTCGGAGTCGAAGATGGAGCAGTGAAGTGCAAGGGCTAGTCGCTACTAATCCTGAGGATATTTCCAAAATGGATGTAGTAGGAGTAGTGCCTTCGGTTCCGTTCGAACCCGAGACGGACTTGTATTGATGAATGCTTTCGGAACATCGTCAGCGGACGATGGGCATTCTAAGGGATATGTTCTAAAAGGTAACGCTTAGCCTCAAGCCTCATCAACCGGGAATGACTGAAAATCAGGGGTTATGCAGCAAGGCTTCGTGGGTAGCTCCCAAGGAGGGTAAGGTCATCCCTGTCTAGATGTCCCTTTTTTTTCTCGGCTTAGTGGTGCGGGTACTGATCACAACCGTAGGGTGATTTTATTCGAAATCATCCTGTAAGGGATGGTTCCGGCCTTGTGTTGCAGGGGACTTAGGGTGGGTCCTTGGTACGCTGATCTAGACCAGGTACCGTGACAGGTGGTACCCTAGTGCCTAGTCATTGTTGGAAATCCATTTTCCCTACGCGCCTTTTACCAGTTTTGTTTGTATTACCCACTTTGTGGCTAGTATGCTGGAATTTAATGAATGTAACAATTTCGGCTATTTTATAAGTATTTGCATATAGACACTACTATAATATCAGAGGATTTTGATAAAAAGTGTTTTGGCTATCGTAAGGTAAAAACCTGACATGTTTATTTGTGGCGTGGTCTTACGAGATGCTTTTGATTTCAAAGGATTTTTGAAACTTTAATAATCCAATTGAGTGTGATTTTCTCACGATGGTATTCCAGACTGACTCGGGTGTTGTTTTATATGATGCTCAGGTCAGACCGAGTATTATAGGATACATGATATGGTGCTGTGGAGCTCAGGAGACGAGCTGGATGGTGATACGTATTTTCGTACTTGTGTATGTATATTCCGCTGTGTTGTTTAGCTGTGTACTCGGTTGTATTGAGGAGATGACATGCTTATTGTCCAGTTGTATGTTATGTGTTCTCTGATGTATACTCTGATGATATATTGTATAAAACAGATATAGTTTTGATTTGTGTAAAGATCTGTTAATATATATTATATTTTATTCCGCTGCGATGGTTAGATTCTGATGTTGTTTTCTACATTCTTCTTCTACCTCTCTTTCTTTAATTACTAATGGTTCGATTTTCCGGCTTGGAAGATCGGGTCGTTACACTCCTAAGCAAAAAAGCATCTAAATTCCTTCTTGGAGATTCAAATTCTTCTCCTTCAGTGAGCTTGGAAGATTTTTGTGCAAGAACTTTTCTTAATAGCTCCTACATCATTGTTATCAATTCGCCATCCAATGTCTTCGTTTGTGTGACTTCTTCATTTTTTGCATTAATTTGCTTGATCTCATCATTTTCCTTAAATAAAAACTCGCTTAAGTAGTTTGAGGAGAGAGTTTAAATAGGAGCAGAGGTTCGAGCCCTTCTTCTAACGCCAAAATGTTAAACCAAAAACTAGCTTAACACCCATGATGTCAAGTTTGATGAGCCTAATCCTGATCTTAACACATATGATGACATAACTAAACATAGTTTAAATGGTGCTAAGGAATTAGGAATTAACCCAACATTCAATGTCAAGTACAACAATGTCATTAAGAAATGGTTCCATGATGCCCATGAGCCTTTGGAATAGGATACTCGAAAGCCCGTATGGTTTCTTGGAATAATATATTTGAGATCCCGTATAGTCTTTTGGAGTAAGATATTCAAAAGGCCATGTTACATGATCAAAGGAGAAAGTAAATGAGCCACAAATTTATGCAATAGTCCATTAAGTATGTTAATGAACTAAATAAGCAATCCTCATGATTCATAATTTAATGTCCATATGTAATAGGCAAGATAAATGTTATGCATATAAATACTAGTTTAGACCGAAGCTCATGTGATTCTTTGTGAAATAGAATCATATTTGCTTTTGGTCCAAAGAGCTTTATCATATGCATATTCATGTCTAATAATGTCCAAAGTGCACAATCAACGTAATAGGCATGTCCAAGTCCTTGTTCTATAAATTGAGCATGATTACAATTAAATTAGAGTTTTCCCCAAATCAATTTAAGGTTACAAAAGTCTAATTTTGAGAGTATAGAAAAAAATGACTACCCTTTCCTCCTTACACCAAGGTCCATAATTATAGGGGTAGAGGGGTTCGGCATGGCTTATGATGACCCACATTTCGGAAGGTTTAAATTGACAATAATACACACATGTCCAACTTAAACAATCCGTAATATAGATAATCAATGGGGTTAATAAATAAAAATAAGGAAAGAAGAAGAAAACAAACACATAATCTCTCAGCAGAATGATAAAATAAAATAATCAAATAAAAAGTTCATGAAGCTGTTTATATTATACATTCGATTTTAATTTATACAACATCTATCAGAGTTATATATACAACATGGATAAATAAATAATGCAGCAGAACAACATGATGCAGGGAATAATAATAGTAATAATATACCAAATGTTCGTCTTCGTAATCTTCAATGCGCTGAAAAACTCAAGGCTGACCCGAGCGTAATGAAAAGACAAAACAATCGAGTCAGGATTAAAATATTCTTATGTGAGTCAAATCGATATCACATATAACATGAGTGTCGTGGTGTCAGAGATGTTTACGGGGTTTCACATCTCCTATCTAGTGTATAACGTACGTGTAATAACTCAAGAGATGTTACGAGATTTTCCATCTCCTAAGGATTCGTCAAAATATTTATATGTAGTAGAATACGCCACATATATAATGCCTAATCAATAAAATAAATATTTTTCTTAGCGTTAAGGCGTTACATTAATCTCCCTTAACGCGTTTTTAAGCATTGTCGTACAGTTTGCATATAAAACACCAGTAAACCGTCGATGGATAGGGACGCGCCGTGATATGACAACACTAAACCAAAATCGTAAGGGTCTCGTATAAGGATAAAAGTATGACAAGGCACATGAGGCAATGCCCAAGGTAGGATACTACCAGTTTACCCTTCCCGGCTGGTGGTAACCCCTAACGGCCCACCACGTCCAACACTTCCAAAATCATAGGGTGCGCACCAATCAATCATAATGTAAATGATGGAAATATGAATAAGTGTGTCCGCTAGAGGTAGCTAGCCTCATTGATCGGTACAACTCCTGTTTTTGTCCTTTCAAATTGACACAAGTTCAGGCCAATCCATAATCATTCTCTCTCTTCAAATCCAGAAAACGTATGCCAAATCCAACCACTTCATTCTGACCATCACTCCACGTACACAGTTGTTAAAGTGGTTCCAATATTGACAGAGTATATGCCAATAAGAGGCCCCGGTCTCTTTAACAACCAAACGTCGTTTTACTCACCGGTTGGTACTTTTACATTTCGAAAACGATTCATATTTGATATTAAAATATCATATTCGCTTCAAAATCAAATCCATTTCGAAATCATCATATTTACTCAAAGTATACCATTTCATTTCAAAATCATTTTCGCCTTAATATCCCGATTTCGCTTCCAAAATTGTTTCGAATTTTAGTTTAGGTTATAACTTCATTTTAACACATTTCGTATTTAAATCCAAGATTTAAATATAAACATTCCACCCTTTTGACCAGTTTGAATTTTTTAGAAATAGTTAAATAGTTTTAAAATAGTTAAATAGTGAAAATAGTTTAATAGAAAATAGTTTGAGTATTGAAAATGGTTTATATTGGTAAAATAGTTTGGAAAATCAAAATAATTTGAATATTTAAAAGATAGATTTTTAATAGTTTATACTAAAATAATTTATTTGAAAATAGTTTCAAAGTCAAACCGATTCAATTCCAAATTTCCCAGTTCAAATCACTTTGAATTTCCATTTCGATTTAATCGATTCAACTCCGATTTCAAGTCGAATTTTACTTCGATCCCAAATTAATTTCACTTCCAATTCCAAATTAATTTCACTTCCAATTCCAAATTAATTGCAATTTCATTTCCAAATTAGTTTCAACTTAATTCACAAATTTAAACTATTTCGATTTATATCAATTCCAAGTACGATTTTCAAAATATCGATTCAAAATACTTAAATCAAATTTACCTTCAATACCCAATTTAAAATCCAAAATTTCAAATATAATTCATTTCCGAGCTAAATTTCAAAATATCGTTTTATATCACTTTTACTTAGTAATATTCAAAGTTCGAATAAAATTCCAATTTTTTAAATCAAATCTATTTCTGAAATTTAAATCATATTTCGATTATAACCTAAAAATATCAACTTCAATTATTTAAAACATTTCGTTTACTAAATTTAAATTTCAATATTCCAAGCTCAAGTTCTAAAATAATTTGGTTTCTATAAATTTGATTTTATTTCTTTAAATCAAAAATCATTTAAATAAATTTCAAATCAAAATTTCTGAAATCATTTAATTTTACCAATCCGGTGTCCGTATATAATTTTCTATCTTATGGCCAAGTGGATCATTTATTTCAATTTAATTTCAGGGATGTATATATATCATTTCAATCCAAATCACAGTGTCATAGATATATATCATTTCAACCTATTTCTTAATTTATTTGAAATAATTCAATTTACAGTTTTATGTACTGTAAGTAATATACAAGATGATAACATGATATATCAAAATAAATAAACATCCAAAATATCAAACAATAACATCCATCACAATCAATCATCCAAATAGTCAATAAAATTCACAACAATTTCATAATTATTAATATCGGGTATTTTACTGGAAATTAAATTCTAATTCAATTTAACTGTCAATTCAAATTCTATCAATTAATTTAGATGTCAATTAAATTTATCAAACAACAATCAATAAAATCAATTCATTTTACGGTATAAATTTAACTACATAAGAAAATATTTTAGTACTTGTGAGCGCATAAACACTCACCTTTTAATTTCTGTTGTCGCTTCCGCGTTCTGTTTCGATTAAATTCGAACGCATTCGAATTTAACTGAAAATTCCAGAAGCTCCAAATTTAGTCAGTCCAATTCCTATGCGTCGTATTTATCGATACAAATGCAACGCAACCAACCGTGTCTCGATTGGACCTAAACCGAATGAGATATGATATTTCTAAGAATTTGAATTTATTTAAAAAAAAATTATATAACTTAAATTAAATTAATTCATTACCCAGCCCAAACAAGAACCCGACCCACTAACTGCTTCTTCCCCAATTCCCCAAATCTGCTCCTCCCTGAACATATACGCGTGCACGCGTACATGTGCACGACATTCCGCTTCGCCTTTCGACCAACCGAAACCACCATCAGGTCACCTTTCTCCTCCTCCCACGTCTGCACTCCGTCCCCAAGTTTCAGTCAACCCACATGAATCGCGACAACTACCCCCACCTTCGCTTCGACCATACCCAAATTGCGAACCCCAAATCGCCACCGCAGTTCACGAAATTCCACCAAAGGACGCGTCTCTGACCCCAAAGTCCCAATCCAAACTCTATTTCTCAAAACAATAACCAAAACACAAGAATTCATTAACCCTAGCTTGGAACTGCTGCTCGACAACCCACTGTCGAACATCAAAACGAAGCCACAACCCTTAAATAGCCTATTAGATTGAAGCTTATCACAAATCTTGTTTTTTAAAACTTGTTTGGGTATTTTTCGTGAAGCATCTTGTTAGATTTTAATTTCTAAACTTATGATTTTTAAAAAGAAGCCTCTGTCTTGGTTTCTTTTAGTGAGGTATATTAAAAAGGAGGAAGGGGTACGGGTGGATGGGGCTTACACAGGAAGGAATAGGAAAAAAAGTGGCTGAGGCAAAAGAATAGTGGCTAAGGTGATAGGATGGAGGCTGGTCAAAGTCAATATATATATATATAGTTTTATTTTCGAAAAGATCAAGCTAAAATTTTCGGACCCCAATCGAGGTGTGTCGTCATGCGCTCATAATGTTATATCCCTATTTCGAACGCAATGGAACAAATTCTAGAACCTAATTCGATCGTATGCAGGAGATAGCTTTTCGAACCCAATTATTAATTTAATTTTTCGATATTAAATTCAACGCGTTTCTATCCCGTACGACCAAACGATAACCCCAAACTCTACGAAATTTGAAATCCGATAATAATACACTATTACGGATCCAATGGAACTGGTTTCATCGAAATTCGAGAATGTGTCCCAGAAGGTTATTTTTACTCGTTAATTAAAACGAGTTATTTTTAAAATCGAGTAAATCACATTTAAATTCTATTTTAGAAATTTTATTATTTCCTTCTTATTAATATAAATTTAATAAGCCTTTAAAATAATTTTTATCTAACTTAAAACTTAAAATTCCATTATTTAACCAATTTAAATTATTAAATTCCACAATTAAATTAGCCAATAAATGTTATATTTGAAATTCAAGTTACTAAATCTATAAAATTAACTTTTAAATATTTAAAATCAATTAAATACTCCAATTTCAATTAACCAAAATCCTAGGTCGTATTTTAATTAAATATTTAAATCGGTTGGTACTTTTACATTTCAAAAACGATTCATATTTGATATCAAAATATCATATTCGCTTCAAAATCAAATCCATTTCGAAATCATCATATTTACTCAAAGTATACCATTTTATTTCAAAATCATTTTCGTCTTAATATCCCGATTTCGCTTCCAAAATTGTTTCGAATTTCAATTTAGGTTATAACTTCATTTTAACCCAATTCATATTTAAATCCAAGATTTAAATATAAACATTCCACCCTTTTGACCAGTTTGATTTTTTTAGAAAATAGTTAAATAACTTTAAAATAGTTAAATAGTTAAAATAGTTTAATAGAAAATAGTTTGAGTATTGAAAATGGTTTATATTGCTACAATAGTTTGGAAAATCAAAATAATTTGAATATTTAAAATATAGATTTTTAATAGTTTATACTAAAATAATTTATTTGAAAATAGTTTCAAAGTCTAACCGATTCAATTCCAAAGTTTCCAGTTCAAATCACTTTAAATTTCCATTTCGATTTAATCGATTCAATTCCGATTCAAGTCGAATTTCACTACGATCCCAAATTAATTTCACTTCCAATTCCAAATTAATTTTATTTCCAATTCCAAATTAATTGCAATTTCAATCCCAAATTTAGTTCAACTCAATTCCCAAATTTAAACCATTTCGATTTATATCAATTCCAAGTTCGATTTTTAAAACATTGATTCAAAACACTTAAATCAAATTTACCTTCAATACCCAATTTAAAATCCAATTTTTCAAATATAATTCATTTTCGAGCTCAATTTTGAAATATTGTTTTATATCACTTTTACTTAGTAATATTCAAAGTTCAAATAAAAGTCCAATCTTTAAAATCAAATCAATTTCTGAAATCTAAATTATATTTCGATTATAACTTAGAAATCTCACTTCAATTATGTAAAACATTTCGTTTACCAAATTTAAATTTCAATATTCTGAACTCAAGTTCGAAAATAATTTGGTTTCTATAAATTTGATTTTTATTTCTTGAAATCAAAATTCATTTGAATAAATTTCAAATCAAAATATCTAAAATCATTTAATTTAACCAATCTGGTGTCCGTATATAATTTTCTATCCTATGGCCAAGTGGATCATTTATTTCAATTTAATTTCAAGGATGGATATATATCATTTCAATCCAAATCACAATGTCATATGTATATATATCATTCAACATATTCCTTAATTTATTCGAAATGATTCAATTTACAGTTTTACATACTATAAGTAATATATAGGATTATAACATGATATATCAAAATAAATAAACATCTAAAATATCAAACAATAACATTCATCACAATCAATCATCCAAACAGTCAATAAAATTCACAATAATTTCATAATTATTAATATCGGGTATTTTACTGGGAATTAAATTCTAATTCAATTTAACTGTCAATTCAAATTCTATCGATTAATTTAGATGTTAATTTAAATGTCAATTAAATTTATCAAACAACAATAAATAAAATCAATTCACTTTACGATATAACTTTAACTACATAAGAAAATATTTTGGTACTTGTAAGCGTATAAACACTCACCTTTTATTTTCTGTTGTTGCTTCCGCATTCTAGTTTTGATTAAATTCGAACGCGTTCGAATTTAACTGAAAATTCCAGAAGCTTCAAATTCAGTCAATCCAATTCTTTTATGTTGTATTCTTCGATACGAACGCAACGCAACCAACCACGCCACGATTGGACCTAAAACGAACGAGATATGATATTTCTAAGAATTTGAATTTATTTAAACAAATTTATATAACTTAAATTAAATTAATTCATTACCCAGCCCAAACAAGAACCCGACCCACTAACTGCTTCTTCCCCAATTCCTCAAATCTGCTCCTCTCTGAACATATACGCGTGCACACGTACACATGCACGGCATTCTGCTCTGCCTTTCAACCAACCGAAACCACCATCAGGTCACCATTCTCCTCCTCCCATATCTGCACTCCATCCCCCAAGTTCCAGTCAACCCACATGAATCGTGACAACTCCCCCCACCTTCGCTTCGACCATACCCAGATCGCGAACCCCAAATCGCCACCTTGTTTCACGAAATTCCACCGAATGACGCGCCTCCGACCTCAAAGTCCCAATCCAAACTCCGTTTCTCGAAACAATGGCCGAAACACAAGAATTCGTTAACCCTAGCTTGGAACTGTTGCTCGACAACCCACCGTCGAACATCAAAACGAAGCTGCAACCCTTAAATAGCATATCAGATTAAAGCTTGTCACAAATCTTGATTTTTAAAACTTGTTTGCGAATTTTTCATGAAGAATCTTGTTAGATTTAAATTTTTAATCTTTTGTTTTTTAAAATGAAGCCTTTGTCTTTATTTTTTTAAAGTGAGGTATATTAAAAAGGAAGAAGGGGGTACGGGTGGATAGGGCATGCACAGGAAGGAGCGGGAAAAAAGTGGCTGAGGTGAAAGAATAGTGGCTGATGGTAAGTAATTTGGCTGAGGTAAAAGGCTGGAGGCTGGTCAACGTCAAATATATATATATTGTTTTATTTTCGAAAATATCGAGCTAAAATTTTCTGACCCCAATCGAGGTGAGCCGCCAGGCGTTCATAATGTTATACCCCTATTTCGAACGCAATGGAACAAATTCCGGAACCTAATTCGATCGTATGCAGAAGATAGTTTTTTGAACCCAATTATTAATTTAAATTTTCGATATTAAATTCAACGCGTTTCTATCCCGTATAACCAAACGATAACCCCAAACTCTACGAAATTTGAAATCTGATAATAATACACTATTACGGATCCAATGGAACTAGTTTCGTCGAAATTTGAGACCGTACCCCGGAAGGTTTTTTTACTTGTTAATTAAAACGAGTTATTTTTAAAATCGAGTAAATCACTTTTAAAATCAATTTTAGAAATTTTATTATCTTCCATCTTATTAATATAAATTTAACAAGCCTTTGAAATAATTTTTATCTAACTTAAAACTTAAAATCCCTTTATTTATCCAATTTAAATTATTAAATTCCATAATTAAATTACCCAATAAACCATTATATTTGAAATTCAAGTTATTAAATCTATAAAATTAAATTTTAAATATTTAAAATCAATTAAATACTTCAATTTCAATTAACCAAAATCCTGGGTCGTTACATGGCTGCTTTATGCCGCTTTCAACATCAATCATCTTGATGGTGCTTGACACTACGTCTTGTCTTTAATGAACCTCGACCTTCCTTTGCATGTTTATGGACTATGACATCATTAAAGCACGATATTGATATTAGGTGATATTGATAATCAGGCGGCATTAATAATCAAGTAGCATTGATAACATGCGACATTGAAGATGCGTGGCATTCCCTGGAAGGTGATATTAATAACATGCGACATTAGTAAGAGGCAGCATTGGTGAAGAACGACATCAAAAAGGAGCGGCATTAAATGAAAGCGGCATTGAAAAGATGCGGCATTAGAAGGAAGCGGCATTTAAAAGTTGCGGCATTCAAAGGAAGTGGCTTAGAAGAGATGGGGCAATAGAAGGAAGCGAAGGAAGCGGCATTGAAGAGATGCGACATTAGAAGCGACATTAATTGCACTCAATATCGTTAGTTACCTTGACGACTTGTGGCATTACTCATTTGTCTTCATTCATTGCATGCAACATTGTCTATTAACCTGTTGTCGATGTTGGGTGGCATTGTAGGCCTTCGGCATTGGCTTTTATGGAGTACTACCACCATACTTTTGACATTATCTTTAGTTGATGACCTATGAAATGTAGCTCTCCGATATTGTTAAAGCTTCGTTAACGTGCGACGTTGATCAATGTATGATGCCCATTGTTAACATTCCCCCCTTCGACATCCTTTTACATTGATATGATGTAGCATCTTTGAACGACCTTGCATTTCTTCTTTGCTTCCAGCTTTTCAACATGAATTCCTTAATCTCGGCATGAAGCTCTTAGCTTTAACTTGCATGACTTTGATCTTTGAAATCATATACATTTAAGATTAGTAAGCCTTCGGCATCATTAACTGCGACATCATTCTTTAATTTCAACATAAATTCCTTTGCTTATATCCTTTAGGAATTATGTAGATAACAATACATATTATATATTTTCTTCAAAATACTTTATGCTATATCTCATGAAATCGGAGTTTAGTTAACAGTCTAACGTCCATAGTGGACTTCACCTAATTTCGCGGTAAATTTTATGTTTCAGAACTTTTCTTTTATTTATAATAACAACTAGCAAACTAGTTCAATTATAAATTTCAGTTTTTAAGGTACAGAGACATTGAACCGTGGCTTCGCAATAACTTTTCCCTTGTCCTTCGCTTGCCAAAATTTACTTCCCAAAATTTTTCTACATTTTGGGGTTTAAACCTTATTCCTTTTTCTTAATAGCTAATTAAATAAATTTTCTTAGTTTATTTTATACTTTCAGCCTTTTACTATTTTCTTTTCTTTTGCATTAGTTAAGCGTCTTTCCTGAAATTCCTTTGTTTTTGTTATTTACCCAATAATATCGCGGTCCACACAGAAACCACATAAAAATGAACATTTCCACTTATGTCGTATGTGTATTTACATAAAAAAAACAACCAATGCTTACAACCCAACTAAAAGAAAAACAACCGCTGGAAGGAAATACAACAACTACTACTATGTATGGACCTTTCTAATGTGCCATCATTCTCCAACCCATGTATGTTAAATTTCCCTTATGGTTTTTGATGAATAAGGTCTATCCATTACTTCCATTACTATACCCAATTATGAAACAAATTTTGCATGCTCCCACAATATAGTGAGTAAGGAATAAAAACTACACACGGTTTGAATAACTCATTGGCAACTGGCATGGCAATACAACCATTTCCACCCTTTTACTTGTCTTCCTTAACTTTGAGTCTATTAATGTCCTCTATGTGTGTTGGCCATCTCATTACGCTATGTTACTATCTTTTTTTTAATCCAAATCTTGGTATATACTTTCTTCATCCTTAATCCTTCATATGAGCATACCCTAAAACTCGTAGAAGTGTACTTTAATACCATTTACCATTCTCTTATGAGTTCTTCTTATGGCTTGCACACATGTCTATCAAAACATTCATAGGTTCGCACCAATATTCTTTACACTCTATAGGGATTCCTTATTTCCACTCTAAGAGTAGTCATCGCTATCTTCTTTATAACCTTACCTTTTACCATGTCTTACCTAAGCAGTCATCCCTATCTACCTCATATTAAAAAATTTGGCCTGGCCTTCGTCAATTTTTTACAAAAAATTTAAACTTAAATTTTTTATAGTATTTAATCCCGAAACTTTTATCTTTAAAAGTACAACACATAAACTTTTTAGCAAATTCAAAAATAACTTAGTATCTTAACTTTTAAAATTACAATTAAAATTTTAAAATGTTCTTTTCCTTTTAAGACCTTTTCAACTTCTACTTCTTAAAATTTGAGATTTTTACTCAGGCCGTTTATTAAGTTTTTCTTTTAAAATCTCAATTGTTATACCGAACCATTTTTTCCAAAAATATACTTTATAGTATCTCTAAACATCCTTTATAACTTTTTTAAACAATAAAAACTAGAGTAGACAAGAACAACTCTCACTCTATCATTTTGTTATCACTCATGCCATCTCCACTTCTAATCCTTAGCGGAGTTTCTAATATCATGTGAGAGGGATTTTTTTAAAGGTACTTGCAATAAATGCCCACAACAATGGAAATTTTCTATTTTCTTTCGTTTTGCCTTTAATTTCCTATATTGCTTCTAATTAGATTAATAACATTATTTTATATAAATTCATAATATTGTTTTTATTTATATTTTATAATGTTACTACTATTTATCTTTCTTCTACCTACAGTACTCTTATTTAATGGTTCCTTTTAATTAACCTTTCTCTCAACTTATAAACTTTTTTATTGAACCATGGCAGTGCGTTCGCCTACTACTTTTATTTTTGGGTTTTAATCTTCTTTCCCGTTCTTGTTACCCCATGTACCACTTCATATTGTCGATACCTAAAAAGAATTTTCCAACTTCAAAATTTTTCATCTTAGAGAAATCAACAAGCTACATATGCCCCACTGTTTATTTTTCAAATGAATCTACATTTTTATTTAAACCCATTATTGTTATTTTCAGTCTAACAAAATTTAAAATTTTCTACTAAAACTTTTCATTTAATATAACATAGCTTTTCATAGTTTTTTTCAAAAATTTAATATTTACTTACTTTACAAAAGCAGGGTTTTTCTATCTCAAATAAACAGTTTGAAAATCAGTTCAAATATATCATCTATATATTTTCTCTAACTTTTATATTAAAATCATTTCAACTTTTATATTAAATTCTTTTATATGGGGTCAGACTCGGAGTGGATTTTTGTTCATCCCTCCTTTTGGACCATTTTTTTCTACTTACTTTTTGACTTACCTCCTTCCAAATATTAAAATCCGGCTATCATCTTGGAGTGACTAATTCACAGTTCCCTTTGGGAACTCAATTGCTTCCGAATATCTACAAAATATGGATTCTTATTTTCCCTTTATCTAGACCTTCTATATACCGACAATCGACAGTCATATGGGGATCTACAATCATTAGGCTATCGGGAGCCCAACTAGGAGCCGATACTATCCGGCTTCATGGATCTTCCATATGCTACACTCATGCTCTTCTTATGTCAACGTCTTTCCATACAACTATTTCCCATGGGAAATCAGGGTAGGTGTACATCTTCAACTTCATCTATTGTTTTGACTCATAATCAACTTATCCATTCAGTGTATGGTTACAACTACTCTATAGTCCAAATTTATAGGATTTGGCGTATAATATATTTATATTTATAGGAAAAATACAAATACGTTCACTTAACGTTTCCTAATTTTTCAAGATTGACTAATCTAAGCTCTGATACCAAATGCGATGTAACATCCCCCTACTTGAAGGCCCAAAATTAATGGCAACGGATGCTACACTCATCCATAATTATTAATCCTCGGCGACCAAATACGATGACATTAGATACATTAATACATAGAAACACAAGAATATGAAAAAAATTTAAACACCAAACAAATTCCACATTCCATTTCAAAATATTCCAAATTGATTACATAATCACAGTTCGCAGACCACGTTCAGGTAACATATAATTATTACAAAATACGCCAAGAGCGACATATGAAGATGCCCCCTTGGTTGATCAGAGTATATAAATAGGCAAGAAAACAAATTTGCCTTTACAAACAAAACACCTAGTGGAAATAAAAGAACTCTAATAACAAGCTTGCCATCTGTATGTCCTCGGAAGCTTTATTCGTCTAAAAGAACAGTTGGAAACCTTAACTCTCAACCTAATCAAAATCAATTGAGTACCAAAGAGTTTAAAGGGAAAACAAAAACTTCGAGTCAGACATAAAGCCTGGTATGAATAATAATTTACCATCTCTAACCATTTAGATATTTAGTGAGACCACGCTACTTAGCGGAACGGGTTTTCCCCTCACTAATATCCTAAAACATTTACAAAACCATATACTGTGCTCCTGCATCCACAATGGTTAAAACATAGTATTTCAAATACACTATGATGATATGCAAAACAAGTAAATCAAATCTGGATTACCCATCCCCATTCATTCTGACTATCTGTCTCAATTATAATTTCTAGGATTACTATTAACCTGTTAAATGTTACGGACTATTTGTCCAATATCATAGTTATCATGGGATCACCAAGAACCTTTTGGTAACTCCAACATCTTATCTCTTATCCTAGTTTTCATGGGCTAACTAGGAACCTATTGACTAACTGTCAATATCTTAATCTACATATAGTTTTCATGGGCTAACTACAAACCTACTGGCCCCTACCAATATCAAATCATAGTTTCATGGGCTGACTAAGAACCTATTGGCCCCTGCCAATATCTTTTGTTATACACAGTTTTCATAGGCTTACTGAGAACCTATTGGCGCCTGCCAATATCTTTAATTAAGATTTTAACATTTCTTAAGTTATATTCACTACTGGGTCAACCTAACTGGTTATTCTTCCCTTCCCCAAAGTACAGTTATGGGTTAATTACAATGTGAATAAGTATATGAAGAAGTAATACTTCTAAAATCTTTAGTTATTCCATGGTATTTCCTTTTTAAAAGTGGGAGTGGGTTATTTGTTTTGAAACTTTAAAACATCACCTTTGAAACCTCTGGATAACCTCCTTCGGAAGCATAAACTTCTTTTCAAAACATAATAAACATACCTTTCGAAGCCCTTGTTAAATATTCACTTTTGAAACCAATGGTACCTTTCGATGGTATCAAAATATTCTTTAAAACATAGCTTCGAAACAAATAAAATACCCTTTCGAAAGCATTGGGTTTACTCTTTAAAAACATTCTTTGGGTCAAAATGATTATATATGAAAGTACCTTTTTCGAAACCAATTATAAATTGTTTTGGGGGAAAAGTTGATGGTGTCAGAACCATCTAGTCGAAAGCAACCACCTTTTAAATTAAGACATCAAACGATAGAGTCGAAACCCCTTTTCAACTCCATTGCCTTCGAAACCCCCAACCCTTCGAAATCATTTAGGAAAAAGGCTTAGTTTATTAAAACAAAGAGAACCCTTCGATAGCATAAATTCAATACAGTCGAAAGGAGAAAATTTGCGGCTAGGTTTCGACTTGGTCGAAACCAATCCTTTCGAAACTCTTATTTAAGGAGAAAGGTACCCCTTCGAAAGCTATTTTATAAAGTCCCTTTTGAAAGCATGACTTTCGACTATGTTGAAAACTTCAAGTAAAACAAGGCAGGAATTTAGCTTTAGAAAACAAACTCAGGTTTCGACTCTATAGGGTATCGACTCAGTTGAAAGCCGTTCAAAAACTAGGTAGGCGCTTATCTTTTAAAAGTGAACCTATGTTTCGACCCTGACGAAAGCATTGCTTTCGACACCCTACCTTCCGCTACTTACCAACTCACTTCGTACCAATTCCATTGATACCATGTGCATTGGTTCCAAATCTAATGGTTTCGATTGGATTGATGCAGAGATAAAGGAGTCAAAAGGTGCCTCCGAAATAGGCGGAACAACCCTTTTTCTGAAACACTGATTTATAGCTGAATATAACAATTACTTTATAACTAACCTACTAGCTGTAATTCCTTAACTGGTTACTTTAAAACTTTTCAAATACTTTACAATTATAACTGCCGCATTTAACCAGATATAGATCAAATAAATTATAACGTTTAAGCCCTTCCATTAACAAAACCAGTATTTGCAAATAAGTCCCTCTCTTGAAATAATTTATTTTTCCTAGCAACTAAATTGGGAAAAATCCCCAAAAATCACAGAAATTCAATTTTATCATGTAATCAAACATATTAAAATTTTGGACCCAATTCCTTCTTGAAATACTCGAAATAAATCATAAACTCTCGGTTTTACCCTAAACCGTGCTAATTCATATGCAATTGAATTAAAATAAATCAAACATAATATAGTTCAAGAATATCGTCATCCATAACATCATAAAAACGAATTTAATCATAAATTCGAAAACATATAATCATGAATAAAATAGAGATGGTATGAAATTATTATTCACCTTAGGTATGATAAGGAATTTGAGATTTGTTGTTGATTAATCCTTCCTAGCTTTGATCCTTGGCTTTAGATTAAAATTTCCTCTTTGTTAATGGCCGGCTATATTTTTGTTTTTGATTTGCGTTTGTGAAGGTGAGAAATGAAACATGAATAGGCAAGGGTAAGAAGTGTATAGCCATGTACGATAAGGAGGCTATTTTACTAATATGCCCATGTGCAATTTAATTAGTTTAATAACCTAATTAAAGCCCATTTACTTTATTAATAAGCACGGCCCTATATATGGTTTATTCAATTCTCAATCCCCTTATCATCATTATTCTATTTAATTTATGTAATTAAATTTCCTGAAAAATGTTGTCAAAAATTAGGGATGTTACAGGATCCACCCTTAAAAAAATTTGTCCACGAAATTCAGTAAGGACTAAATACTAAACATAACAATCATTTTTAACAACTCCTAACAAACATACTAGTCTAACTGACTAGCAACTATCTATATAAATCTAATATAGACATACCCTCAAAGCAGATCGGGGTAAGTATCCCTAATCCTATCCTCAGTTTCCCAAGTACAGTCTTTCTCGTTATTGCTCTATTGAACTTTCATCAACCTGACTGCTCGGCAACTCTATTCTGTATGCGAGCTTTTCAATCCTCTATAATCTGGAATGGGCCTACATAACTTGGGGTTAACTTCCATGACTTTCCAAATCGCATCACACCCTTCATTGGTGATACCTTAATGAAAACCATATCTCCAACTGAGAATTCTAGGTCCTTACGCCTCTTATCCGCATAACTCTTCTGCCTTGACTGAGCTTCCTTCATCCTTCCTCGGATTAACTCAATCTTCTCTGATGCCTCCCTGACCAAATCTGGACCTACGACTAGTCTGCTCCAGTCTCTAACCAACATGCTGGTTATTTGCATGGTCTTCCATACAAAGCTTCAAACGGCGCCATTCCTATACTTGTGTGATAACTGTTATTATAGGAAAACTCAACCTAATGTAGGCGATCCTCCCAAGATCCACAAAGTCCAATACACCAGCTCTCAATAGATCCTCGAGTACTTTGTTGACTCTCTCTGTCTGCCCATCTGTCTGAGGGTGATACGCGGTACTCATGTTAAGCTTGGTACCCTTCACTTCCTGTAGACTCTTCCATAATTCACTAGTGAACAAAGCATCTTTGTCATTGACTATACCACTAGGAACTCCATGCAGTCTAACTATGTTTTTCAGGAACAACTTAGCTAAAACAGGTGCCATCCTGGTTGACTTAACTAGAATGAAATGGGCACTCTTGGTTAATCTGTCCACTATAACCCATATACTTTCATTACCTGTATTAGACCTTGGCAACCCGTCTATAAAATCCATGGATATCGAATCCCATTTCCAATCTGGAATCTCTAAAGGTTGAAGCAAGCCACTTGGCTTCTGATGTTCAGCTTTCACTTGTTGACAGTTCGCACACTGACTAACCCACAAGCCAATATCCCTCTTCATTGCCTTCTCAATAGAAGCTCCTCTTCATATCAGGATACATCTTGGTTCCACCAGGATGAATCGTAAACTTGGATCGATGACATTCTCCAAGAATTTCTTTCCTTAAGTCCTCCACATTCGGAACACACAACCGTCCCTTCTTTCTCAACCATCCTCTCTAGTCAAGGCTAAAATCCTTTAGATCATCGATCTCAATTCCAACCTCAAGCATTCTGATTTTCTCAGCCAACACTGGATCCTCCTTTTGCTTAGAAGCAATTCTCCCAATCAATACTGGTTGGACTTCTAAACAAGACAACCTGGCGGAACTCTGACTAGAACCAGCAGTCAATCTCAACTGCACATCACAACTAACTAAAACTTCTAAATCCTTCCACTCCACCAACATAGCTAACACCGCATTATGATGTTTTCTGCTAAGAGCATCTGCTACCTTATTACCTTTTCTTGGTGTATACTCTATACCAAAATCATATGCAGCCAAAAACTCTAGCCACCTCTACAGCCTCATATTCAACTTCTTTTGAGAGAATAAATACTGTAAATATTTATGATCAGTATAAAGCTCAAACCTCTCTCCTAGAAGATAATGTCTCCTTCAATGCAAAGATCACAGCTGCCAACTCCAAATCATGAGTAGGATATCTAACTTCATGTGGTCTAAGTTGCCTGGATGCGTAGGCAATAACTTTACCATTCTCCATCAACACTGCTCCTAATCTAGTTCCACATGCATCTGTATATAACACCAACCCTTGGTTTCCATCTGGAACTACTAACATGGGTGCATTGGTCAACAAATTCTTTAACTTAAGGAATGCTTCCTCACATTTGTTGGACCAAACATATTTCACCTCCTTCCTAGTTAGGTTAGTTAAGGGTGCTGCTATCCACGAGAAATCCTTAATGAATCTCCGGTAATAGCCAACAAGTCCAAGTAAACTCCTGATCTCAGTCACTGCCTCTGTTCTCTTCCAATTAAGGATCGATTGACAATCCTCTCTCTGAAACTATGTGACCAAGAAATTTTACCTCTTTCTTCCAGAAATGACACTTGGTTAACTTCGCCTTTTGATGATTCTGCCTCAGCGTCTCAAGTACCACTCTAAGGTGAACTTCATGCTCCCTCTCATCCTTAGATTAGACTAGAATGTCATCCATAAACACTAATACAAACCTATCCAAGTGCTCTCGTAAAACTCGATTCATCAAATCCACAAAGAAAGCAGGTGCATTCATTAATTCAAATGACATCACCAACTACTCATATGAACCTTACCTAGTTCGAAATGATGTCAAAGGAATACTGTCCTCCGCCACTCTTAACTGATGGAAACCTGTCGCCAAGTCCAACTGGGAAAACACTCTGGCTCCAATCAATTAATCAAACAGATCATCTATTCTTGGCAAAGGATACTTATTCTTAATTGTACTTTCATTTAAATTATGATAGTCAATGCACATCCTTAACGACCCATCCGGTTTCTTTACGAACACCGCGGCCGCTCCCCAAGGTGAACTTCTTGGTCTAATAAAACTCATTCCTTCATGATCCACTAGTTGCACCCTCAGTTCTTTCATCTCAGTCGGTGTCATCCTACTAGGTGGTCTACTTACAGGTTCAGCTCCTGGCACAAGATCCATTCTAAACTCAATAGCTGTTTTTGGTGGTAGTCCAGTGACTGGCTCAAAGACATGCAAATTATCTTGCTATCCGAACCTGACTTAACTCATTTACTACCTCCATAGCTTTAAGCAAAGCACTAGCATCCTGGTCGGTATTCTTTACGAGAATATCACTCGGTTATGACTATCAGAGTGTTTCAGTGATATTTCCTTATCGTGGAAAAATATTTTAGCCTCATACCCACCCACCAATCCACACCCAAAATGATTCCGATATCTACAAAATCAATAACATACAGATTGCAGGTAAACTTATGACCTAACAAGTCAAGTTCTAACTGGTCACACCTTAACCCTAGTGCTGCATACCCTCTTATGGGATTCACAACCCTTAAGGAAGTAACAAGGTAGGTGGGTTCTAAACATAATCTATCAACCAAATATTGAGATATAAATGAATGTGATACACCGGTATCAAAAAGTACTCTAACTACAATACTCTGAATCAAAAGCGTACCTTCCATCACAGTTTTTCCTTTATCAGTTGCGGTTGGCCTAGCTAGTCCTATAGCAAAACTGTTTCCTTTGTCCTCCCTACTTGGCTTTGGACACTGATTCTTGTAACGCGCAACTTGATCACAGTTGAATCACTTCACATTCTTCTTACTTGCACCTTTCTTCCCATTTCCTGACCGAAATTCATTAGCAAAGTGACCCTTCTTGTGACACTTATAGCAAACTACCTCAGCCTTTGACTTCGTAGAAGTATCTCGCTTCTAGGATCCCTTCTTTTTAAAGAACTTTCTCTTTTTTCCTTGAGAACCCTGAGTTTCTACCGGCCATTCTTTAGCAAGATCAGCAAGTAACTCCTCATGGCGAATGGCCATCTCCACTACTATACTACAAGGATCACTGACATGTTTCAAGGTCATTCTAGCAAGCTTGGGCCTCAATCCTCGAATGAACCTCTCATTCCTTTTGATGTCAGTATCTATAACATCATATCCATATCGAGACAGCTCTTCAAACTTAGTAAGATACTTGACTACTTACTTCCCTTTTGTTTTTTGAAAACCCAGGAGAACCCGGCGGGCCGGTAAACTCTTGAGGAGGGTTTAGTAAAGCCGTCCGTTGATCCAAGCCTCCATACTCCTTGGTAAATTTATATAAGATAGGGAAGCGCATGGTAGGAATCGAACCTGGGGCTTTTTCCCAGAACCCAAGCCTCCTTTCTCATGCGCCGCATCCGCGGACAACTAATGACATCTCTCCTTGTACTAAATCCATAAAATTCCTGATTAGTTCAGACCAAGCAAACTCAAATACAAACTTCTACTCAAATCTCGTTTTAAAATCAACCCAAGTTAACTGCTCTTCCGGTGCTCCAACAGTAACACTATTCCACCAATGTAGTGCGGACCCCTGCAACTGTCTAGAGGTCAACCTTCTCTTTTTCCATCATTCAGACATAAATCAGTAAATATACGCTCATAATGCAACAGCCAATTCTGAACCTCTATGGCACTCACCGTTCCCAAGAATGGCTTCCCACCCAAACTGGTGTAATCTCTACTCAGCAAAGCATAATTATTCCCAATTGGATCCACCAGAGTAGCTCCTCCTACATTTCCAGCAACAACAGCAGCAGCTCCTGCTTGCATCAAACCAATAAAGAACTGATACATCGCCCCTATATCTACTGGTGAATTTCCAGCACTCACATTAGAATTAGCATTATGATTACTAGCATTAGCCTGTCGACACGGGTTCCTCCTGGTAGTGGGTCGAGCATTTCCATTAGTTGTGGTGCTTCCTCTACCGAGATTTCCTCTTTTGTTTCCTGTTTCCATATCTCCTTTCTCGTAAATCTGCATACGAGCCTTAGTAAGATACAGAAGAACGGTCTAAGAGAGCGGAGAATAAGCACTCATATATATATATATATATATAACTATATATAGCACAAGTACGTTACTATAGCGTTAACCTAAACCCCAATCTTATTATCTGATTCATTGGATTATGCTTGGAGAGTCTTTAGGTTTAAGTTTCTTTTAAAGTTTCATAAACCTATGCTTTGATACCAACTTGTAACATCCCCCTACTTGGTGGCCCAAAACTAATGGCTACGGATGCTGCAGTCATCTATAGTTATTAATCCTCGACGACCAAATACGACGACATTAGATACATCGATACACAGAGACACAAGAATACAGAGAAAATTTAAACTGCAAAAAAATTCCACATTCCATTTCAAAATATTCCAAATTGACCCGCCGTTCGTAGCTCGGTTGGTTTGGGAGCTGGGAGATGGGAACCAAAGGACCGTGTCCGGGCAGGTTCGAATTCCAACGCCAAACCATCAGTGGAAGTTTCAACGTTACGCATCCGTGTGCGACGACTAAATAAAAGCGGGGTAGACACGCGGTGTGGGGTTTACTTAAGTGAGTATCAATGAATACCATGATCTTAAGGTTCCCCATGATCTCAAAAAATATATATATTCCAAATTGATTACATAATGCCAGTTCGTAGACCACGTTCAAATAACATATAATTATTACAAAATACGCTAAGAGCAACATATGAAGATGTCCCCTTGGTTGATCACAGTATATAAATAGGCAAGAAAACAAATTTTCCTTTACAAACAAAACACACAACGGAAATAAAAGAACTCTAATAACAAGCTTGCCTCCCGCGTCCTCAGACGCTTTATTCGTCTAAAAGAACACCTGGAAACCTTAACTCTCAACCCACTCAAAATCAATTGAGTACCCAAGAGTTTAAGGGGAAAACAAAAACTTGGAGTCGGACATAAAGCCTGGTATGAATAATAATTTACCATCTCAAACCATTTAGATATCTAGTGAGACCACGCCGCTTAGCGGAATGGGTTTTCTCCTTACTAGTATCCTAAAATATTTACAAAACCATATACTGTGCTCCTGCATCCACAATGGTTAAAACATAGTATTTCAAAAACATTATGATGATGTGCAAAACAAGTAAATCAAATCTGGATTACCCATCGCCATTCATTCTGACTATCTGTCTCAATTGTAGTTTCTAGGATTACTATTAACCTGTTAAATGTTTACGGACCATCTGTCCAATATCATAGTTTTCATGGGCTCACTACGAACCTATTGGTAACTCCAACATCTTATCTCTTATCCTAGTTTTCACGAGCTAACTAGGAACCTATTGACTAACTATCAATATCTTAATCTGGATATAGTTTTCATGGGCCAACTGCAAACCTACTGGCCCCTGCCAGTATCAAATCATAGTTTTCATAGGCTGACTATGAACCTATTGTCCCCTGCCAATATCTTCTGTTATACACAATTTTCATAGGCGTATTGCGAACCTATTGGCCCCTGCCAATATCTTTAATTAAGGTTTCAACATTTCTTAAGTTATATTCACTACTGGATCAACCTAACTGGTTATTCTGCCCTTCCCCAAAGTACAGTTATGGGTTAATTACAATGTGAATAAGTATATGAAGAAGTAATACATCTAAAATCTTTATTTATGCCATGGTATTTCCTTTTTAAAAGTGAGAGTGGGTTATTTGTTTTGAACCTTTAAAACATCACCGTCGAAACCTCTTGATAACCTCCTTTGAAAGCATAAATTTCTTTTCAATACATAATAAACATACCTTTCAAAGCCCTTGTTAAATATTCACTTTCAAAACCAATGGTACCTTTCGGTGGTATCAAAATATTCTTTAAAACATAGCTTCGAAACAAATAAAGTACCCTTTCGAAAGCATGGGTTTACTCTTTAAAAACATTCTTTGGGTCAAAATGATTATATACGAAAGTACCTCTTTCGAAACCAATTATAAAATTGATTTAGGGAAAAAGTTGATGGTGTCGGAACCATCTAGTCGAAACCAACCACCTTTTAAATTAAGACATTAAAGGATAGAGTCAAAACCCCATTTCAACTCCATTGCCTTCGAAACCCCAACCCTTCGAAAGCATTCAGGAAAAAAAGGATTAGTTTAAGTTAAAACAAAGAGAACCCTTTGACAGCATAAAAGGCTTCAATACAGTCGAAAGGATAAAATTTGCGGTTGGGTTTCGACTTGGTCGAAACCAATCCTTTCAAAATCTCTTATAAGGAGAAATGTACCCCTTCAAAAGCTATTTATAAAGTCCCTTTCAAAAGCATGACTTTCGACTATGTCGAAAACTTCAAGTAAAATAAGGCAGAAATTTAGCTTTAGAAAACAAACTTAGGTTTCAACTCTATAGGATATCGACTCGGTCGAAAGCCCTTCAAAAACTAGGTAGGCGCTTATCTTTTAAAAGTGAACCTTGGTTTCGACCCTGACGAAAGCATTGCTTTCGACACCCTGCTCCGCTACTTACCAATTCACTTCATACCAATTCCATCGATATCATGTGCATTGGTTCCGAATCTAATGGTTTCGATTGGATTGATGCGGAGGTAAAGGAGTTGAAAGGTGCCTCCGAAATAGGCGGAACAACCCTTTTTATGAAACACTGATTTATAGCTAAATATAGCAATTACTTTAAAACTAACCTGCCTGTTGTAATTCCTTGATTAGTTACTTTAAAACTTTTCAAATACTTTACAATTATAACCGCCACATTTAACCAGATCTAAATCAAAGAAATTATAACGTTTAAGCCCTTCCATTAACAAAACTAGTATTTGCAAATAAGTCCCTCTCTTGAAATAATTTATTTTCCCTAGTAAATAAATTGGGAAAAATCCCCAAAAATCACAGAAGTTCAATTTTATCATGTAATCAAACATATTAAAATCTCAGACCCAATTTCTTCTTGAAATACTCAAAATAAATTTTAAACCCAATTATATCATATTTTCCTTTAGAAATTCATAATAAATAGTCTATAACTCAGAAAATTATGAAAATCAAAACCCATCTCTAAAATCATGTTTTACTTACCATAAATTTTTTCCATGGCATTCTAAAATCATAACTATCGGTTTTATCCTAAACCGTGCTAATTCATATGCAATTGAATTAAAATAAATCAACATAATTTAGTTCAAGCATATCATCATCCATGGCATCATAAAAACGAATTTAATCATAAATCCGAAAACGTATATCATAGAATAAAATAGAGATGGTATGAAATTATTATTCACCTTAGGTATGATAAGGAATTTGAGATTTGTTGGTGATTAATCCTTCCTAGCTTTGATCCTTAGCGTTAGATTGAATTTTCCTCTTTTCCTCTTTATTAATGGCCGGCTATATTTTTATTTTTGATTTGCGTTTGTGAAGGTGAGAAATGAAACATGAATGGGCAAGGGTAAGAAGCATATAGCCATGTACTATAAGGAGGCTATTTTAGTAATATGCCCATGTGTTATTTAATTAGTTTAATAACCCAATTAAAGCCCATTTCCTTTACTAATAAGCACGCTTTATATATGGTTTATTCAAATCTCAATTCCATTATCATCATTATTCTATTTAGTTTATCTGATTAAATTTCCTGAATAATGTTGTCAAAAATTAGGGATGTTACATGCTCCTCCCCTTAAAGAATTCTATCCTCGAAATTCAGTAAGGACTAAATACTAAACATTATAATCATCTGTAACAACTCCTAACAACCATACTAGTCTAACTGACTAGCAACTATCTATATAAATCTAGTATAGACATACTCTTAAAACAGATCAGGATAAGTATCTCTAATCCTGTCCTCTGTCTCCCAAGTACAGTCCTTCTTGTTATCGCTCCACTGAACTTTCACAAACCTGACTGTCTTGTTCCTCAATCTTTTCTCATCTTTAGCTACAATCCAAACTGGTTGTCTAACAAAAGTCAAATTAGGCTCTACTACTGAGTCTTCCAACCCTGTTGGAGGAATAGTAGTCTCGGATCATGCACATACTTGCGAAGGTGAGACACATGAAATACATTATGGACACCTGCCATACTGCTCGGCAACTCTATTCTGTATGCGAGCTTTTCAATCCTCTCTATAATCTGGAATGGACCTACATATCTTGGGGGTTAACTTCCCTTACTTTCCAAATCGTATCACACCCTTTATTGGTGATACCTTAATGAAACCATATCTCCAACTAAGAATTTTAGGTCCTTACGCCTCTTATCCGCGTAACTCTTCTGCCTTGACTGAGCTTCTTTCATCCTTCCTCGGATTAACTCAATCTTCTCTAACACCTCCCTGACCAAATCTAAACCTAAGACTAGTCTGTCTCTAGTCTCCAACCAACATGCTAGTTATTTGCATGGTCTTCCATACAAAGCTTCAAATGGCGCCATTCCTATACTTGTCTGATAACTGTTATTATAGGAAAACTTAACCAAATGTTGGCGATCCTCCTAAGATTCACCAAAGTCTAATACACAAGCTCTCAGTAGATCCTCGAGTACTTTGTTGACTCTCTCTGTCTGCCCATCTATCTGAGGGTGATACGCGGTACTCATTTTAAGCTTGGTACCCATCACTTCCTTTAGACTCTTCCAGAATTCACTAGTGAACAAAGCATCTCTGTCACTAACTATACTACTAGGAACTCCATGCAGTCTAACTGTGTTTTTCAGGAACAACTTGGCTAAAAAAGTGTTGGCCTAGTTGACTTAACTGGAATGAAATGAGCACTCTTGGTCAATCTATCCACTATAACCCATATACTTTCATTACCTCTATTATACATTGGAAACCTGTCTATAAAATCCATGGATATCTAATCCCATTTCCAAACTGAAATCTCTAAAAGTTGAAGCAACCCACTCAGCTTCTGATGTTCATCTTTCACTTGATGACAGTTCGCACACTGACTAACCCACAAGCCAATATCCCTGTTCATGCCTTCCCAATAAAAGCTCCTCTTCATATCCTAATACATCTTGGTTCCTCCAAGATGAATCGTAAACTTGGACCGATGACATTCTCTAAGAACTTCTTTCCTCAAGTCCTCCACATTCGAAACACACAACCGTCCTTTATTTCTCAACCATCCTCTCTGGTCAAGGCTAAAATCCTTTAGATCATCAATCTCAATTCCAACCTCAAGCTTTCTGATTTTCTCAGCCAACACTAGATCCTCCTTTTGCTTAGAAGCAATTCTCTCAATCAATATTGGTTGGACTTCTAAACAAGACAACCTGGCGGAACTCTGACTAGAACCAGCAGTCGATCTCAACTGCACATCACAACTAACTAAAGCTTCTAAATCCTTCCACTCCACCAACATAGCTAACACAACATTCTGATGTTTTCTGCTAAGAGAATCTGCTACCTTATTACCTTTTCCTGTTGTATACTCAATACCAAAATCACATGCAACCAAAAACTCTAGCCACATCTGCTGCCTCATATTCAATTCTTTCTGAGAGAATAACTACCGTAAAGACTTATGATCGGTATAAAGCTCAAACCTCTCTCCTGGGAGATAATGTCTCTAAATCTTCAATGCGAAGATCACCACTGCCAACTCCAAATCATGAGTAGGATATCTAACTTCATGCGGTCTAAGTTGCCTGGATGCGTAGGCAAAAACTTTACCATTCTCCATCAACACTGCTCCTAATCTAGTTCCACATGCATCTGTATATAACACCAACCCTTGGTTTCCATCTGGAACTACTAACATGGGTGCATTGGTCAACAAATTCTTTAACTTAAGGAATGCTTCCTCACATTTGTTGGACCAAACATATTTCACCTCCTTCCTAGTTAGGTTAGTTAAGGGTGCTGCTATCCATGAGAAATCCTTAATGAATCTCCGGTAATAACCAGCAAGTTAAAGAAAACTTCTGATCTCAGTCACCGTCTCTGGTCTCTTCTAATTATTTACAGCTTCGATCTTATCTGGATTGACTGACAATCCTTTCTCTAAAACTACGTGACTAAGAAATTTTAACTCTTTCTTCCAGAAATGACACTTGGTAAACTTCGCCTTTAGCTGATTCTGCCTTAGCGTCTCAAGTACCACTCTAAGATGAACTTCATGCTCCCTCTCATCCTTAGAGTAGACTAGAATGTAATCTATAAACACTAATACAAACCTATCCAAACGCTCTCGGAAAACTCGGTTCATCAAATCCACAAAGAAAGCAGGTGCATTCGTTAATCCAAATGACATCACCAACCATTCATATGAACCATACCTAGTTTGAAATGCTGTCAAAGGAATACCGTCCTCCACCAGTCTTAACTGAGGGAAACCTGTCGCCAAGTACAACTGGGAAAACATTCTGGCTCCACTCAACTAATCAAACAGATCATCTATTCTTGGCAAAGGATACTTATTCTTAATTGTCCTTTCGTTTAACTTATGATAGTTAATGTATATCCTTAACAACCCATCCGGTTTCTTTACGAACACCGCGGCCGCTCCCCAATGTGAACTGCTTGGTCTAATAAAACTCTTTCCTTCAAGATCCACTAGCTGCACCTTCAATTCTTCCATCTCAGTCGGTGTCATCCTACTAGGTGGTCTACTTACAGGTTCATCACCTGGCACAAGATCTATTCTAAACTAGACATCTCTTTTTTGTGGTAGTCTAGTGACTGGCTCAAAGACATCTGCAAATTCTCCTGCTACCCGAACCGGACTTAACTCATTTACTACCTCCATAGCCGTAAGCAAAACACTAGCACTCCGGTCGGTATTCTCTACTGAGAATATCATTCGGTTATGACTATCAGGGTGTCTCAGTGATATTTCCCTATCGTGGCAAAATATTCTAGCCTCATACATACCCAACCAATCCATACCCAAAATGATTCCGATATCTAGGAAATCAATAACATACAAATTGCAGCTAAACTTATAATCTAACAAGTCAAGTTCTAACTGGTCACAACTTAACCCTAGTGTTGCATACCCTCCTATTGGATTCGCAACCCCTAAGGAAGTAACAAGGTAGGTGGGTTCTAAACATAATCTATCAACCAAATACTGAAATATAAAAGAATGTGATGCACCGGTATCAAAAAGTACTCTAACTGGAATACTCTGAATCAAAAGCGTACCTTCCATCATAGTTTTTCCTTTATCAGTTGTGGTAGGCCTAACTGGTCCTATAATAAAAACTTTTCCTTTGTCCCCCCTAACTGGCTCTGGACACTGATTCTTGTAATGCCTAACTTGATCACAGTTGAAACACTTCACATTCTTCTTACTTGGAGCTTTCTTTCCATTTCTTGACCGATATTCATTAGCAAAGTGACCCTTCTTGTCACACTTATAGCAAACTACCGCAGCCTTTGAATTCTTAGCAGTATCTCGCTTCTAGGCTCCCTTCTTTTTAAAGAACTTCCTCTTTTTACCATGAGAACCCTGAGTTTTTACCGGCCTTTCTTTAGCAAGATCAGCAAGTAACTCCTCATTGCGAATGGCCATATCCACCACTGTATTACAAGGATCACTAGCATGTGTCATGGTCATTCTAGCAAGCTCGGGCCTCAATCCCCGAATGAACCCCTCATTCCTTTTGATTTCAGTAACTATAACAGCATATCCATATCGAGACAGCTCTTCAAACTTAGTAAGATACTCGACTACTGACATCTATCCTTATACTAAATCCATAAACTTCCTCATCAGTTCAGACTTAGCAATCTCAGATACAAACTTCTGCTCAAATCTCCTTTTAAAATCAACCCAAGTTAACTACTCTTTCGGTACTCTAGCAGTAACACTATTCCACCAATATAGTGCTGACCCCTGCAACTGTCTAGAGGCCAACCTTCTCTTTTGCCCATCATTCAAACCCAAATCAGTAAATATACGCTCACAATGCAACAACCAATTCTGAACCTCTATGGCACTCTCCGTTCCCAAGAATGGCTTCCCACCCAAACTGGTGTAATCTCTACTTAGCAAAGCATAATTATTCCCAACTGGAGCCACCGAATTAGCTCCTCCCGCATTTCCAGCAACAACAGCAGCAGCTCCTACTTGCATCAAACCAACAAAGAACTGATACATCGCCCCCATATCTACTGGTGGGTTTCCAGCACTCACATTGGCATCAGCATTTTAATTACTAGCATTAGCCTGTCGACTCGGGTTCCTTCTGGTAGTGGGTCGAGCATTTCCATTAGTTATGGTGCTTCCTCCACCGAGATTTCCTCTTCCATTTCCAGCTTCCATATCTCCTTTCTCGTAAATCTGCATACGAGCCTTAGTAAGATACAGAAGAATGGTCTAAGAGAGCGGGGAATACACACTTATATATATAACTATATATAGCAAATACAAGTACGTTACTATAGTGTTAACCCGAACCCCAATCTTATTATCTGATTCATTGGATTATGTTTGGAGAGTCTTTTAGGTTTAAGTTTCTTTTAAAGTTTCATAAACCTATGCTCTTATACCAACTTTTAACATCCCCCTACTTGGAGACCCAAAACTAATGGCTATGGATGCTGCAGTCATCCATATTTATTAATCCTCGATGACCAAATACTACGACATTAGATACATTGATACATAAAAACACAAGAATATGGAAAAAAATTAAACAGGAAAAAAATTCCACATTCCATTTCAAAATATTCCAAATTGATTACATAATCCCAGTTCGTAGACCACGTTCAGATAACATATAATTATTACAAAATACGCCAAGAGCGACAAATGAAGATGCCCCCTTGGTTGATTAGAGTATATAAATAGGCAAGAAAACAAATTTGCCTTTACAAACGAAACACATAGCGGAAATAAAAGAACTCTAATAACAAGCTAGCCTCCTGCACGTCCTCAGAAGCTTTATTCGTCTAAAAGAACACCTGGAAACCTTAACTCTCAACCAACTCAAAATCAATTAAGTACCCGAGAGTTTAAGGGGAAAACAAAAACTTCGAGTTGGACATAAAGCCTGGTATGAATAATAATTTACCATCTCAAACCATTTAGATATCTAGTGAGACCACGCTACTTAGCAGAATGGGTTTTCCCCTTACTAATATCCTAAAACACTTACAAAACCATATACTTTGCTCCTGCATCCACAATGGTTAAAACATAGTATTTCAAAAAACATTATGATGATGTGCAAAACAAGCAAATAAAATCTGGATTACCCATCCTCATTCATTCTGACTATGCATCTCAATTGTAGTTTTTAGGATTACTATTAACCTGTTGAATGTTTACGGACTATCTTTCCAATATCATAGTTTTCATGGGATCACTAAGAACCTATTGGTAACTCCAACATCTTATCTCTTACCCTAGTATCAATAGGCTAACTAGGAACCTATTGACTAACTATCAATATCTTAATTCGGATATAGTTTTCATGGGCCAACTGCAAACCTACTGGCCCCTGCCAGTATCAAATCATAGTTTTCATGGGCTGACTATGAACCTATTGGCCCCTGCCAATATCTTTTGTTATACACAATTTTCATAGGCGTATTGCGAACCTATTGGCCCCTGCCAATATCTTTAATTAAGATTTCAACATTTCTTAAGTTTTATTCACTACTGGATCAACCTAACTGGTTATTCTGCCCTTCTCCAAAGTACAGTTATGGGTTAATTATAATGTGAATAAGTATACGAAGAAGTAATACTTCAAAGATCTTTAGTTATGCCATGGTATTTCCTTTTTGAAGTGAGAGTGGGTTATTTGTTTTGAAACTTTAAAACATCACCTTTGAAACCTCTGGATAAACTCCTTCGAAAGCATAAACTTCTTTTCAAAACATAATAAACATACCTTTCGAAGCCCTTGTTAAATATTCACTTTCAAAACCAATGGTACCTTTTGATGGTATCAGAATATTCTTTAAAATATAGCTTCGAAACAAATAAAGTACCATTTCGAAAGCATTGGGTTTACTCTTTAAAAACATTCTTTGGGTCAAAATGATTATATACGAAAGTAACTCTTTCGAAACCAATTGTAAAATTGTTTTGGGGAAAAAGTTGATGGTGTCGGAACCATCTAGTAGAAAGCAACCACCTTTTAAATTAAGACATCAAAGGATAGAGTCGAAACCCTCTTTCGACTCCATTGCCTTCGAAACCCCCAACCCTTCGAAAGCATTTAGGAAAAAGGCTTAGTTTAAGTTAAAACAAAGAGAACCCTTCAACAGCATAGAAGGCTTCAATACAGTCGAAAGGAGAAAATTTGCGGCTGGGTTTCGACTTGGTCGAAACCAATCCTTTCGAAAGCTCTTATTTAAGGAGAAAGGTATCCCTTCGAAAGCTAATTATATAGTCCCATTCGAAAGCACGACTTTCGACTAAATCTTTAAGTAAACAAGGCAGGAATTTAACTTTAGAAAACTAACTTAGGTTTCGACTCTATAGGGTATCGACTCAGTCGAAAGCCCTACAAAATCTAGGCAGGCGCTTATCTTTTAAAAGTGAACCTTGGTTCCGACCATGACGAAAGCATTGCTTTCGACACCTTATCTTCTGCTACTTACCAATTCACTTCGTACCATTTCCATAGATACCACGTGCATTAGTTCCGACTCTAATGGTTTTGACCGGATTGATGCGGAGGTAGAGGAGTCGAAAGCTGCCTCCGAAATAGGCGGAACAACCTTTTTTCTAAAACACTAATTTATAGCTAAATATAGCAATTACTTTATAACTAACCTGCCTGTTGTAATTCCTTGATTGGTTACTTTAAAACTTTTCAAATACTTTACAATTATAACCGCCGCATTTAACCAGATCTAAATCAAAGAAATTATAACGTTTAAGCCCTTCCATTAACAAAACTAGTATTTGCAAATAAGCCCCTCTCTTGAAATAATTTATTTTCCTTCGTAAATCAATTGCGAAAAATCCCCAAAAATCACAGAAATTCAATTTTATCATGTAATCAAACATATTAAAATTTCAGACCCAATTCCTTCTTGAAATACTCGAAATAAATTTTAAACCCAATTATATCATATTTTTCTTTAGTAATTCATAATAAATTTTCTATAACTAGGAAAATTCTGAAAATCAAAACCCATCTCTAAAATCATGTTTTACTTACCATAAAATTTTCCACGGCATTCTAAAATCATAAACTCTCGGTTTTACCCTAAACCATGATAATTCGTATGCAATTGAATTAAAATAAATTAAACATAATATAGTTCAAGAATATCATCATCCATAGCATCATAAAAACAAATTTAATCATAAATCCGAAAACATATATTTATAGAATAAAATAGAGATGGTATGGAATTATTATTCACCTTAGGTATGATAAGGAATTTGAGATTTGTTGTTGATTAATCCTTCCTAGCTTTGATCCTTAGCTTTGGATAAATTTTCCTCTTTTACTCTTTGTTAATGGTCGGCTATATTTTTGTTTTTGATTTGCGTTTGTGAAGGTGAGAAATAAAACGTGAATGGGCAAGGGTAAGAAGTGTATAGCCATGTATGATAAGGAGGCTATTTTACTAATATGCCCATGTGTAATTTAATTAGTTTAATAATCCAATTAAAGCCCATTTACTTTATTAATAAGCACGACCCTATATATGGTTTTTTCAAATCTTAATCCCCTTATCATCATTATTCTATTTAATTTATCTAATTAAATTTCCTGAATAATATTGTCAAAAATTAGGGATGTTACATGTGGCAACCCACACCTTAATGGGCCTGAATTTTCGTTAAATCGAAAACCTAAGTCCACCAAAGTATGGATCGTTAGTTTGGTATCCTGCAAATAAATAAATAAATGCATATCAGAGCACATCGGTATAAACTCACAATGGAATAATAAAGTATACTAAACATATAGTTATTGAACAAGTTGACACTTTCAATATTTAGGAAACCTATCTTTCTACCACTTCCGCCTTGCACCAATACTTGTGTCTCTAAAGCCATCCTGTAGGTTGTAATGAGGAGGGGGTCAGAACGACATTCTGGTGACTGATGAATTACACACTTTGTACATAACACTAGTTTTTGCTGATTGTCTTCCATTACATGTTAAGTTTTTTTTTAATTTTTACTTAGTCGTCTCGACTCCACGCTCGCACGATACACCCCATCTACCCGAAGTAGAATATAATTACATACGTATACACACACACACACACACACACATAAGTACCACGATCCCCTTCTGGACCAGGATACTATCCCTGCTAGTATCCGTAATTCTGTACCACTAGGCATCATCATCAATGTTTGGGCCGAATTGTCTGCGTACAAAGTAAAACCTCACGTTAGTGCCTAACAACGACGTTACTATAATTTAGTCGTATTATATCTCGCTTTGCTTTGGGGATTTAATAACATGTCTGCTTCCTATTCTGGACTCAGCTCCAAGAACTACCCCATTCGTTTTTGAAAGAACTCTTCTATGGGTTAACTAGCCTTGCCCTCATAAATAAACTAGCAAACAAACTAGCGAACAACTGTGGCCATGCATTACTTGACATGGCCTACCTAAGTAGGAGGCATGGCCCGTTAGGTGTAACCCTATCTTTCTCGTTTTGACCGCTCTGGGCCGATGATGCACTCAACCTATGTAGCTCCTACTCCTAATTTGGTGCCACACCTGCTGATATAGCATCGAGCTACTCACCATCCTATTTAGATTGCCTAACGCAATCAAGGCAATACCCCTTTCATATTTTTGAAGCAGACTCCACTTTCTATTCGCGTATTCCTTTATCTCTATGCAAGCGTATACTCACCACGGGTCCTACGATTGGATATGTCTCACATCAGTATAATATATACACAACTGCCAGTACCCCATTGCAGTGGATGAATTTCTATTGTGTAACACTACTGACCTCGCGTTCTAATCAATTCTAATGGGTATATCATTCTTATTTACTGTTATTTACATACATATATATATATTTCATATCCATCATAACGAATATTTGACTATATATTCATTTAATTATTACTTTTCTTTATTTTCAATCATTATTGTTCAATAAATCTTACATAACCTACTTTTGATTTGTTCTTATCATTTACTATCATTTGTTATCCATTTCTAATTTATTGACTTAAGTGTCATTTATTATTTCCCTTTCGTTTAACATTATTAAATGAAATATCATGTGTCCTTTTTAACTAATCTCTCTTTTTAATTGCTTATTTAGACTTATAACTTCCCTATTCATTTAATTGTATCTTCTTTGTTTGCCATTTGTTTTCTACACCATCTTTAATTACATACTTTAAGTTTCCCATTTAAATTGTTGTTATTATTCCTACTCACGTTACTTTAGTTATACTTAAGGATTTTTATACCTTAATACATTAGAATTACTTCTTTTCCTAAAGGTTGTTAACACTATAATTCTCTATAAATTATTTAAATGAGGACTTGTGTTAGGTGTGAAACAGCAGGGAATTATATTTTAGTTTTCTATTAGAATAGGCAGTACAAAATACAGTGATTCCCTTATTTTGTACATTTCTTCCTTTTTGCTTACATTCCTTGTTATTTCAACCAACAAACTTTTGTTTGTATTTTTAAAAAATTTCTAGAAATTCACATTGTTACACAATTCATTCCAATGTATTAAAATATTATCTTATCCCAATTTAATTTAAAATCAATTCTAATTTGCATTCAAAAATCTCTATAAACTAACCAAATCTGGAATTCCAATATGATTTCATTAACAACTATTTACAAATCTAGGGACTATTTATACCTCTAACTTTTCAAATACAAACTTATACAATATCTATCAAGTTTAGGGTTTTCCATAACGTATCGACGTATTTTCCATAATCATTATGCGTATACTATCAAATATCCAAATCGTGATTTATATTAATTCCTTATGTGTATAAAATTAAATATCCAAATCGTGATTTATATTTAGACATAGATGAAGATTCACAACGATATAAATCCAATATTATTACAAAATATGTAATTTCCCACCACCCTGCTTTAGCTTTCCAATTCTCTAGATCTAGATCCATTCCCTTTTCATTTTTCTCCCTCTTACTTTAAATTCAAAATATAAAAAGGTATACACCTTTACCTTTGTTTCTGTATTCTGAATCAATCTTATTCTTCTCTTCTCTCATTCTCCGCTTTTCTCTACTTATACATATATAATATAATAGTTTTACTACTTTTAGAATTTGGAGGAGAAGAGAAAATTGTAACGACCCGTAATTTAATCACTTTAAATATGAATATTTAAATAGTGGATTTTGCAACTCAAATAAACCTCTTTTTAATAATAACTTATGATGGTGAAGTTGTTTTAAAATTTAGTTTACAAAAATAATCAGTTTGGAGAAAAATCGAAAATGTGACTGAAAATCAATTTTTGGATTTTCGACTTTTCATCGTCTAAAAGTTGTAAGAAAACGTTGTGTACACTAGAGAGTACATATACACACACTTATATATAACATATGAAATGTTTAGAGTTAAAATATGTTTAAACATATTTACTTAAGTAAATAAAGTGATGTTGAATTTTCTTTAAAAATTTTAAATAAAGAAACTGTAAAAAGGTAATGTCACATCACAAAAGTAATAATGTGATGAAATAAAGGAGTGAAATGATGGGGATGAGTTGGAGAGAGGGGGTAACGTGTAGAATAAGGGAGAGGAGGTGATGTGGCATAAAGATGTAGGGGGTAAAAGGACTAAGGGCAAAAAGGTAATTTTCATATGCAATTTTGTCTAGAAACAATTCTTTTTTAATTCCCATTTTCATTTCAATTCCTCGTTTTCAAAACTTCACTTCTTCTTTCTCCAAGCTCCTTTTCATGTCCATGGCCTCCTTAAATTTTCAAGTTTAAAAATCCTTTCTTTTTCACCTTTTCCTTTAGAAAAATCCCTAAAACTTCCTTCTTTCAAGTTTTAACCTTTATTGTTGTAGTGAAAATATATTTTAATTACTTGTGTTTACATCTATGGAAAGTAAGGATGGTTTTGGTTTGGTTCCTGCTTTAAGCAGATGAGACCTTTGACAATTAGTTAATGGCTAGAGATTCATTCGAATCGTTAAAGTAATCTTTTATAAATTATGTTCTCTTTGTGTTATATGAATGTTATTTGCCTTTGTATATATGTTTATTCTTATGCATGAGATGCTTGGATGAATACATGACATATGAAATGTTTATGGAAGTGTCCGTATAGCTATTATCGTTATATCGACGATTTGAAAAATGTCATCTCTTTTGAAATCTTTTGTTGCTTGGGTTTTACAAAGTTAATTAATTATTCAAATAATGATGTGATTAAAATTAATTAATCATTTTAATAATGATATTTAAAATTAATTAATCATTTTGAATAATGATGATTAAGGTTAGTTAATTATTAAATAATGATGGGTTTAGAGTTAATTAATCATTTCACTAACGATGTTTAAAATTTATTCATCATGTTAACTAATGATGTTTAAGGTTAATTAATCTTTTAAGACTAATAATGTTTAGGTTAATTAAACATTTAAGTAATAATGTATTAAAGTTAATTAATTATTCTATTAATGATGTTTTAAGATTACTTAATCACTTTAATAATGACGTTTTAAGGTTAATTATTTATTTTAATAATGATGTTTTAAAATTAATTAATAATTTTAACAATGATGTTTTAAGGATAATTAATTATTTTAATAATGACATTTTAAAGTTAATCAATCACTTCAATAATGATGATTAAAGTTAAATAATCACTTTAAATAACGTTGTTTGAAGTAATTAATCATGGTTAAAGCTAATTAATTATTTTAAAGAATGTTGTTTGAAGTAATTAATCCTGGTTAAAGCTAACTAATTATTTTAAATAAAGATGTTGAAGTAATTAATCATTGATCAAAGTTGATTAATCATTTTTGATAGTGTTGTTTAAAGTTAATATTTGAAATGTGAAATCCCAGCACAAGTTTGGTTGTAAAAGTTAAAAATTGATTCGGTTATGGAAAGGATAAGGAATTTAATTTTCGTAAGCGATCTCGCTTATATGGAAAGGATTTAGTCATACTCTTAGCACTAGCGTTGAGGTATGGAAACTCATCTCTATCTCGAAATTTAAAAATGTCGTCAAGGCAATGCTTAGATGTAACACTACCTTTACTTGCCCGACTTCATTTTCGACCCAACATTAGTACAAGTTTGAAATCGACGAGTTGTTGTAAGAATATGAAATTTAATTTCCATATACAATCATTTTTAGTTATACCTGATAGTTGATTTATTGACTATCGACTCAGCTTTCTTCATTGAGTATCGTCAATTTAAGACGGTTTATTACTCGTTTGAGCATTGATATCCTTTGTTGGAAATGGCTAAACCCAAAGCGCAAGTGGACGTCAAGCTATGTGGGGTTGCTCCTATTAGGGTAATATCACATATACTCTAGATTAGTTTTAGTTATTTGCATACTAAGATTTGAAATACTCGGGTACTCGGTAAGGTTGGCGGGGTCCGGCTTGTACATTTTCGAGACAGTCACAGAGAAAATGACCCGCTCAAGTATATTATCTAGAGGTATACTTTCGGTAAGCAGGGCGCACCCTCCTAGTCATTATTGGAAAATTTCCTTTTCCTTGCCTTTGATTCAAACCTTTGAATTTGTTTTCTTAATTGCATCCAAAAGTGACCGGGGCTCTTGTCGATGTTTAATTATTTATGTCCATTCTCTAAATTTGGATTTTGATCTTGTTTTGGCCCATTATTTCAAGTTCACGAAAATAGTGTCAAGGACAAAATTTCTCAATATTTTAGCCTCAAGGACCGACCTTCAATATTTTAGCATGAAGAACAATTTTTGAATTTAAATTGGAAGGCAGGACAAGACATGACGAACACACAAATGAGTCTGGAGCACGTCAAACTTAGACGACGTTGTCGGCGAGGGCGGTTGCTGCGATGGCGTTGGCTGCGAGGGTGGTTGGTTCGACGGTGGATGGCAACGACTAGGGTTTTGAAGTAGCTCGATTTAAAGTCATCTGATGATGGAAAATTGATGAGTTTGATGGCATGGATGCCATGGTGTAGTGGTGTTTTAGAAGAAACAAAAATTCGAGGAAGAAGAAGAGCAAGTCGAGAAAGAAGAAGAGCAAGCCATGGAAGAATTATGGGTGAAGAAGTGGTATAAGCTGTTAGGTATCAGTTTCCCAATTTGTAGGTATAATTTTCAAAAATATTTGTTATTTTTGAGTTTGCTCTTTAAATATGATGATGAACTGATTTTCTACAAGGATGATTGTTATGATTGAAATGCTTATTCAAGAATAAACTGTAAACTTAGATAATGGTGATCATATTTGATAAATTTGAAAACCTAGGAGATTATGGGTGGTTTATTTGAGTATCAGCTGTTAGTATCAGTTTTAGTTGTCGGTAGCAGTTTTTAGGTATCCGTTTTTAGTTAACGATAGCAGTTTTTAGGTATTAGTTTTTAAGTTAAGAGTTATCGGTAGCATGTGATGACAACGGGTGGTGTTGGGGGCGGCGGCGAGGCTGGTGGTGGCAGTGGGTGATGGTGCGACGGGTGGTTGTTGATAATTTTGGCGGTTTGTCCTTATGCCTAATTTTGAAAGAATCTTTATCCTTAACACTAATTTTGGAAGAATGTTTGTCCTTATGGCTAAAATATTGAGGTTGTGTCCTTGAGGCTAAAAAATACAAATTTTTGTCCTTTATACAAAAAACCCTTTTCAAGTTTGGGTTTTGTTCTAAATTGTTCCCATTACTTGTGGTTGGATGTTGTGATTGTGAAGGGAAACTCATTCCGCATTTGACGGCGTGGTCTCATATGTTGTTGTTTATTTCCACCTTTTGTTTAGAATTTTAATCATACTAGACTTATTGTATGAAATGAGTTGTTTGTTTTCCTAAACTCTCAGGTACTCATATTTGAGTAGTCCGAGAGTAGTAGGTTTCTTTGGGCTCTTTTGAAGATGACGGATGAGCATGAGGCTCCTTATCTATCTAGCTATCAATTTCCACTGTTGTGTTTATTTATGTTGTGTATTTTGTATCAACAAGTGTAAAGGTAGGTTGTTATAACTGCTAGCTGATGGTAGTACTTTTGTTGTAACTCTGATAAGCCCATGTTAAGGAATGACCTTATGTACTAACATATTGTATATCATAATTAACCATTCCGTTGTGAGATTTTCTGTTCCTTTCTTTTATTTTAGCCTATGACAACTTGTTTTTCGGATGCTTAGGCAACAACACACTGATACTGTGGATGTATTAAGTATCGTTCCCAGAGGTCCGAAAGGTGGATCATCACAAAAAGGTAAAGATTCAATACACAGTTCTAAATAAATTAAGATTAGGTTAGCCATTAATTTATAGGGGTTAGGGATGATTTTGAGCGTTAGATTTAGCCTAGGAAATATTTAATTTCATCTTGGATGCTCCTCAATTACTTTTTGCACAAGTAAAATATTACAGTCCACTACTATAACGAGCCTGAATTTTTGACATTTGAAATGTGAATATTTAATTGGGTTTAAATATTTGAATGATAGTTTAATTTGGAATTCAAATATCAAAATGGTATTTGTCAATTAAATTATTGAATTTAATTATTGAAACTGGGTAAAATGTTGTATCTTCAGTTTTAAGCTGATTAAAAATAATCTGAAGGCTTAGAAAATCTATATTGATAATTCGGAAGGTACTGGAACTTTCAGAATTGAATTTGGAACTGTTTTGTTCAGTTTTGAATTATATCGTTTAAATCGATATTTGAAAATAGCGTTCCGGAGCACAGTCTCGGAATTCGACGAAACCAGTTCCATTGGATCCGTAATATTATGTTATTATCGGATTTCAATTTTCGTAATATTTGGAGTTGTTGTGTGAGCGTATGATATATAAACGCGTTGGAATTTAGATCGAAATTTTCAATTGTGAAACCAAGGCAATTTGAATTTTGTTACGTAACTTGAACACGTTGTTTCTATCTTCAAACACGAGGCAATTTGAAGACACGCGTCCTTCCAATTCAATACGTGTCCTCTCCCTATCTGATATCACGCAATTTTCTCCCCTACGTTCTAAATTATCAGATAGTATTCAAAATGAAATCAGATTCAAGGCAAATTCCACGTTTCATCCTTTCTAACACCTATCAAGCATGTAGAAGAATTTAAGGCACGTAACAGTTTTAAAATAAAATATATAAAACAAACGAAACGTTTTTCTTTCGTTTTAAAATAGCCGAGTCTTTCTTTTCATCTTTAAAAACAAATGAAATCGAACGAAAGAAAAATGGCAGACAAAATCTCATTCAAATCAGATTAGTTCAAAGAAAAAAATCAATTCGAAATTTCCATCGTTCTAGTTTCTCGAGTGGGGTGTGGTTTCGAATTGCGTAGGGTCATGGAGTTGCGAGGGGACTCGAGGCCGCGGCGATGATTTGTGGGTCGCGAGTTGGGTTCATCGGCAGCGCGCGTGCGCGAGCGCACGGGAGGAGGAGCTGGAAGGCGGAGGTCAGCGTTGCAGGTGGCGCGTTCAATCTGAAGGAGGCGTTCGATTCGATTTGAGCTGGGGGTGTCGCGATGGTTTCGAGTTCGACTCGAGCTCGACTGGGATGGTTGTCATCTGGAGCTCGCGACTAAGGCAGGCGATCGAAAGTTTGGAGCGTGGGGTTCGATAGCATCGACTAGGATTTGAAGTCGCGAGGGAGACTGGTTCTCGGAATAGCAGTAAGGTATTCATGCTATTTCGTTTAAATTTAAAATTTGTAATATCTATATAGATATATACAGATAAGAAAAATAAAGAAATATAATAACAGTAGATTTTATAAACTAGTTTATTTTCTTCAGATTATAGATATGTATATGTATATATGCAGTGAAGTAAATCTCTATAGTTATTTACAGAAAAAGAAAATATTTTTGTCAAAAGAAAATATTTTTGTCAAAAGGAAATTAGTTTAAATCCAATTATTAGAAAATTTAATTTATTAAATAGTAATGGATTTTTCGAGTTAGTTCAAATTAAAAGTGTAGATTAATTTAATCTATTGAAAAGAAATTTATAGTTCGGTTTAATTCGAATATTAATAAAGTGTATAAATGTTTATATAAGGTCTAAAATGGAGAAACGAGCTGAAATGGAAATGGATTGCAAAATAAAAAGCAAAGGTGAGATTTTCTCACTCAAAATATATTTGGATTGCAGTTATTGTTTGTTTAACTGTTTGGATGTGATATTAGATATAGTAGGATATATCTATATATAGCAATATATACATATTGGCATATGTATATATTGGAGTTGATTGATTTCCCGCCTTGTATAGCGGATGAGACCCTATTGCGCCGTTAGTAAGCGGATGATATTTTATAAAATCCTATATACCGCGATATTCTACCTCGAAGTGGAATTGGTATTGTGCTAACGTCTGTGGATGCAAGGAAACAGGTTGGAGGGATCCAACTGGATTCCTCAACTGTATTTATTTATTTACAGATATTGTGGTATATTCTGTTATCATATTCATATATGATGTTTGCTGTTGTGATTGACTAATTGGTGCTGTTGCATCATCAGATTCAAGTTTTGAAGTTTAAAAAATAACGACTTTACTTTAAAAGGATTTTTAAAGTGATTTTTGAAAATATACGTTTTATGGAATTTTTGAATTGATTTATAAACGTTAAAATTTTAAAGTTATAAAAATTATGATTTTTGGTGAAATATAACCGAAAGGTGATTTTTGAAATAAATAGTAAAGTAATTTATAAAATGGTTAAATTGGGATTTTTGAATAAGTATGAATGGTTCATAGACGAGATAAGATAGAATATATTTTATAAATCAAAACAATGGAATTATAAAAGTAGTTCGGTTATAGTTGAAAATAAGGTTATAGGTGAAATCTTATAAGTAATAAGATTTAAAATCTGTGAAGTTTAAAAGAACGATTTCTTTTAAAATAAATGAATTATAAGTTATTAACTTATAAGATGGACCTTTGGTATATACATTGAGTTATAAATTGAATAGGTCATTAAAGAAGATTTATAAATCGAAGTTGTTACAAAATGGAAATAGAATTTATAAACGTTATTTTTATAAATTCGAAAATCAATCAAATTTGATTGATTTTAAATATAGAGATTATTAAGGGAATTTTATCCACGATTTTGGATAGTGGATAATTCTTGAAATATAAATGTGTAGAAAATATTGAAATTTGGTTAGTGAAGTATATTCACGATTTTGGACAGTGAATATATTGTTAAGTAAAATGGATAGTTTTGGAGAAGTGACATTAAAAATGAAGTTAATTGTTTTAACAATGTTTAAAAATGTATTAACTATCGAAACCATAGATTTCAACATTCATTGTTGAAATAGACGTTTTCGAGAAATAAGGAAATGGTGGACTATAACACTGTTGTTATAGTAAATGATTTCCGAAAGGAAACGCTTTTATGTAGTATTGGGATTTATACATCTATCTTAAAAAAATTCGAATCACTATACTAGTGATTTTGAGTCGTCGTAACGATGTTTTACGCAACATTCGTTTTGACTCAAATAGATTTCCTTAAAGAATGAAATGTATACTTAATATTGTTTTAAGTATATTGAATATTTTCAAATGTTGAAAATAAATAGATTTGTGAATTAGTTATTTTTAAATAAGTATGGAAATGCTTTTCCAAAATGAAATGAAACGTTTTTGAGAATTTATCTTTGTAAAGATAAAGCGAAAGTGAATATTTGAAATGGATTGAAAATTGTATATGAGTAGATATTTGAAAATATAAATTCACTATGGAATTTATAAAGGAAAGGGAAATTGTTTAGAAAAATAAATGTTGATTTATTTTTGAAGTGTGGAAATTTTATATCTAGTAAAGATATTTTGGAAAATAAAATAATTTGGAAAATTATTTGGAATCTGATGATGTTGCGCATCTTTATTGATAGTTAAATAACCGACTATCAATAATTACCTTGAATAGGTATTTGTTGTGAATTGGATGAATTTGAATGCTACACTTATTTTTGAATAAGCGCTCACTATTCGGGTTAGCCGGGAAAGGACTATGGGGTCGTATAACCCATTCCGAATATGTGATACGTCGTTATGAATTGCATTTGATGACCGGTGTTGAAGACCGGATATTTGTGAAAACGGAAGGATTACCGTCGAGTTACTCTACATCGGTTGATCTCCGATTTAGAGGTTTTATCACCCTTAGTGACGGGAAGTCCGGACGTGATTGGAAATTATCCGGATTTGCAAGGGCTTCGTGAGAAGTGCCTTCGGTTCTGTTCGATCCCGGAACAGACTTGTATGGATTGTATGTCTGACGTTACAAATTGAGATATAAAGCCGATTTCTTTCAAATACATATCTGTTGGTGGCGGAGAATTTATTCTCTTAGCTTAACACCCTTCTCTGAGACGTACGAGCTCAGAGGTTATGTAGTTGAAATTTATCAGCGATATATTTGCAATTTGGTAATGTGGCATGCTGAGTGTTGCTGTGTGATGATCAGTGTTTGATCATTTGTGATATGATCATTTGTTTGATCATTTATCTTTGTGATCATAGGTTGATCATCTGTTGACCCAAAGCGTGGCTTTTTGAAAAAGTGTAGCTTTGTGGACGAGACTTCGTCAGGGCCTCAACAACCCGGAAATGGTCGAAACAGGAATGTTGCGGCAAGGTTATGAGGGTCGCGCCCTTTAGGGTATGTCATTTCCTTCTGGAAAGGGGTGGTATCATGGTACGGAGCCCAGATACTTACTCATGTGGACACACCTTATTTATTATGTGTGATGATGCTACCGAGCGCTCGGATAAAGGTCCCAAAGGACCGGGTGATGACATATTCGTGAGTTACCTGTTACAGGGTTAACCCGGCCTTGTTTGGCAAAGAGCAGTTTGTCTCTCGGGACGTCCAGCCAGAGGCGATCCTATACGGCAGGAGGAAAGGAAGTTCCTTAGCCTGACCATTTATTGGAAAATCCAAAGAAACAATACGAACCTTGTACGGTATTAGTTGTAGAACCTGCCATTTACTTATGGTGGCGCCCCACTGTTTAGATGGTAGCTATAGTAGGCATAGTTCGGAATGTCTATGCTGGCTAAGATCAATATTATACTTTCGAAATGTTTTCTACACTAGACATTAATAATAATATCCAATGATTGGCGTAGTAAGCATCTTTGACTATCATAAGAAGAAATCTCCTCCAATTCTGCGTTTGCATTGTGTGTGTGGCGGGAGGTCTTATGGTAGTTTCATTTTCCAAAAGCATTGCGAATCTGTTTTATTTTCTTTGTGAAAATAACTGTTTACGATCTCACACCAGTCACCATGACTGACTCGGAGTTTATTGTTCCCTTCTAAACTCTGGGTGCCCATAATTTTCCACACGGGCAGCCTAGAGTTATTTTTATCAGGATATTCTGGATATTCTGGAGCTTTGGGGATAAGCTGGATGGCGAAGCGTACTTCCGTACTTGTTATTTATTTCCGCTGTGTATTCGGTATGAGGACAGGTTTATATAACTGTCCATTGTTGTATTGAGTTGTATATTGACTCTGATTGATGTATGTATAAACTGATATAGTTCTTTGTTTAAAAGACAAGTGATTATCTATTATATATTGTTCCGCTGCGAAATGTGAGATTCTGATATTGTCTCTGATTCTGTGTTTTCTGTAGCTGTTCTTCTTTCTTTTTCTTCTATCTTTTCTTCTACCTCTTCTTTTAACCCTAATGGTTCGGTTTTCCGGCATTTGGTTGCGCGGCATTTGATACAGTGGACGTATTAATGTCGACTTCTGAGCGTCGAAAAAAATCAAATCGTTACATGTGGTATCAGAGCATCCAGTTAAGCGACAACCCTGCTCTGTTGGGTGTTACTCATTAGAGATAGAGTCAGTAGTACTTTAGAATGAGTTGAGTGTAATAATAGATATGAGTGTGTATTTGTTAATGAATATGAAAATTTTGTTTTGTATTGTGTTGACTTATCGGTTGATTGTTTATAGATTCTGGTCGATGCAGTCTAGCTAACTGTAATCGATAGGGGTTTCTAAACTCTTAAACAAGATAAACTGACACAGTATTGTTTTAAATAGGGTAAATGAAATAATTTTGCCCAAAACTATTTTTGTATAGAAAAGAAATCATTTTCTATGAATTATTAGAGTATATGGTTGCATGGTTGTTAGGAAGTAATAATATTGAAATGTTATCATCATTATATGAAATTGAATAAGAAATTGAAATCGTAACTCCAAAGTTAGGGAAATAAATTCACATACGAATGAAATTTAAGAATATAAATTTTAAAAGTGATTTGTAATTTGAAACGGAATTCTAGAGAAGTTTTTGGAAAGGTTTGAAAAGAATTTGAAAATTTTGGAGATTTGGAAAGTTTAAATCCTTTTTGGAGTTGAAAATGTATTTCAAAGGTTTTGAAAAGTATTTTGAAGGAATGAAAAGCTCTAAACTCTTTTCGGTCGATGTAAAATAATTCCGATGATGATCGCGACATCATCGGTGTTCATTTTCGGGTTTCCAAAAGAGGAATTGCTGCAAATTATTTTAAATGGAAGTTGTTTTGAAAAAATTTGGATTTGGTTTTGGAAATTCAAAAGATAATTTGAATTGATTTCAAAATGGTTTTGAAAGGGTTGAAAAGACTCTGGAATACCATATAAAAATATTTATGGAATATTATTGAATTGATAACTTATACAAATTGAATTTTGATAGAATAAATTTAACTTAAAGGATGAAGTTAAATTAATGTAAGTACAAGTGAATCAATTAAATAAAGTGAAATAATTACTTAAAGAAAATTTATTAAGTTGAAAATAAATTTGGAGTAGTAACAAATGAATTGGAATTGAGTATTGAATTATAAAAAATAAAATTGTGAATGAATGAATAAATTTTCAATTGCAAGTACATGAAAGAAAATCAAATGTTGAAAAATTCATTTCGAATTTGTAAAGTAAAGTATTGAAATTGTGAATTGAATTCAAATGAAATTTGGAATGTAAAATTTAATGATAGTGAATATATAACTTCAATAGTGAATTAGAGATGATATAAGAAGTATATATTGAAAATTTTGTAATGGAATTTGCAAAATGGTTTGAATGTTGTAACTAGATATTATGGCTAGTAGGATATACAGGTGTATTAAAGGAAATTGTATTTGATTTCAAAGATAATTTTGAATGGCTCGACAAAAGGTAAGTATTTGAATTTCGATATGAGATTTGATGATTTCTTGTCTAGCCACTTGGCGTTTTCTTTTCTTTTGAGATTTGAGAGTCCGTAGGGACGTTTTGTAGTAGTACCGTGTTAGCCGCGCAAAGGAGACGCTGGCGAAATTTTTTGAAAATTTCTAGAGTTAGAAATTTTTTGAGAGATTTTGAAAGTTTACAATTTGAATTTAAATTTTAATTTTAATTGTGAAGTAAAACAAAGTAGTTTGAAAACTATGAAGGTGTTTGGAAAGTTAGTTGAAGTGATAACAAATCTTTAGTAAAAAGATTTGGGTTTGAAAATTTGTTAAAACTATTTGAGTTTAAGAAAATAGTTAATGGGAAGTGGAGCATTTTTCTGACTTGTAATTTCGGGACGAAATTCTTTTAAGGGGGGAAGATTGTAACGACCCTGAATTTTTGACATTTGAAATGTGAATATTTAATTGGGTTTAAATATTTGAATGATAGTTTAATTTGGAATTCAAATATCAAAATGGTATTTGTCAATTAAATTATTGAATTTAATTATTAAAACTGGGTAAAATGTTGTATCTTCAGTTTTAAGCTGATTAAAAATAATCTGAAGGCTTGGAAAATCTATATTGATAATTCGGAAGGTACTGGAACTTTCAGAATTGAATTTGGAACTGTTTTGTTCAGTTTTGAATTATATCGTTTAAATCGATATTTGAAAATAGCGTTCCGGAGCACAGTCTCGGAATTCGACGAAACCAGTTCCATTGGATCCGTAATATTATGTTATTATCGGATTTCAATTTTCGTAATATTTGGAGTTGTTGTGTGAGCGTACGATATATAAACGCGTTGGAATTTAGATCGAAATTTTCAATTGTGAAACCAAGGCAATTTGAATTTTGTTACGTAACTTGAACACGTTGTTTCTATCTTCAAACACGAGGCAATTTGAAGACACGCGTCCTTCCAATTCAATGCGTGTCCTCTCCCCATCTGATATCACGCAATTTTCTCCCCTACGTTTTAAAATATCAGATAGTATTCAAAATGAAATCAGATTCAAGGCAAATTCCACGTTTCATCCTTTCTAACACCTGTCAAGCATGCAGAAGAATTTAAGGCACGTAACAGTTTTAAAATAAAATATATAAAACAAACGAAATGATTTTCTTTCGTTTTAAAATAGCCGAGTCTTTCTTTTCATCTTTAAAAAAAATGAAATCGAACGAAATAAAAATGGCAGACAAAATCTCATTCAAATCAGATTAGTTCAAAGAAAAAAATCAATTCGAAATTTCCATCGTTCTAGTTTCTCGAGTGGGGTGCGGTTTCGAATTGCGTAGGATCATGGAGTTGCGAGGGGACTCGAGGCCGCGGCGATGATTTGTGGGTCGCGAGTTGGGTTCATCGGCAGCGCGCGTGCGCGAGCGCACGCGAGGAGGAGCTGGAAGGCGGAGGTCAGCGTTGCAGGTGGCGCGTTCAATCTGAAGGAGGCGTTCGATTCGATTTGAGCTGGGGGTGTCGCGATGGTTTCGAGTTCGACTCGAGCTCGACTGGGATGGTTGTCATCTGGAGCTCGCGACTAAGGCAGGCGATCGAAAGTTTGGAGCGTGGGGTTCGATAGCATCGACTAAGATTTGAAGTCGCGAGGGAGACTGGTTCTCGGAATAGCAGTAAGGTATTCATGCTATTTCGTTTAAATTTAAAATTTGTAATATCTATATAGATATATACAGATAAGAAAAATAAAGAAATATAATAACAGTAGATTTTATAAACTAGTTTATTTTCTTCAAATTATAGATATGTATATGTATATATGCAGTGAAGTAAATCTCTATAGTTATTTACAGAAAAAGAAAATATTTTTGTCAAAAGAAAATATTTTTGTCAAAAGGAAATTAGTTTAAATCCAATTATTAGAAAATTTAATTTATTAAATAGTAATGGATTTTTCGAGTTAGTTCAAATTAAAAGTGTAGATTAATTTAATCTATTGAAAAGAAATTTATAGTTCGATTTAATTCGAATATTAATAAAGTGTATAAATGTTTATACAAGGTCTAAAATGGAGAAACGAGCTGAAATGGAAATGGATTGCAAAATAAAAAGCAAAGGTGAGATTTTCTCACTCAAAATATATTTGGATTGCAGTTATTGTTTGTTTAACTGTTTGGATGTGATATTAGATATAGTAGGATATATCTATATATATAGCAATATATACATATTGGCATATGTATATATTGGAGTTGATTGATTTCCCGCCTTGTATAGCGGATGAGACCCTATTGCACCGTTAGTAAGCGGATGATATTTTATAAAATCCTATTGTAACGACCCAGAATTTTGGACCATTCGCATCCATTATAAGTGTATAGGTAGACACTCATGCCGGAATTGAATTGCTCAAAATACCGCGTTGTTAATTTAAATTTGGCAAAACCGAACATATACAGTAAATAAATAATCACAGATCACAGACACAGAGTAATAAGTGCAGCGGAAATAAAAGAGATAGTAGTTCATGAAGCTACCATATGAATATATAAAATACATCAGAGTTTACAACAGAAGAGTAATACGATACATCAGAGTTAAACCAGATACAACGGAAGAGTAATGTGATACATCAATACAAAGCAGAATACATCACTGGAATCATCGAATACTGAAAGCAGAATAGATGGCTGGATCTTCAAGCAAAGCTCCAACTTCAAAGGTGAGTCTCGAATACTGGTACACTCAGTCTGACCCGAGCGTAAAGCAAAACACAAGACACTCGAGTCAGGATTAACATTCTTATATTAATAAATCCAACTCAAGTGAAATAGCAATTGAAATACAAGTAACTCAAAGGATGTTTGGAATAACCATCCTTTAAGGATCCGTCAAACTATCTACTAGGTAGTAATGTACGCTAAGTAGATAATGTCTATCAGTAATATAAAGATATCAAAATAGCGTTAAGTCATGGCCCATTCCACCCTTAACACATTTTTATTCCCAAAAGCATATACAAGACCGTAGTTTCCCCAAAACCGGAAGTCACCAGAGGGCAATCCATATACTAAAGGTACAAATCAAAATCGTAGTGGTCGCGTATAAATGGAATACAAGTATGACAAGGCACATGAGGCAATACCCAAGGTAGTGATACTACCGTTCGCCTGATCCGGACTGGTGAGAACGCAACGCCGCAGCGCCCGCAACACCGTGAAACAACACTCCCAAAATCAAGGGTGCACCAATCGACAACAAGTAATAAGTAGTTCGAAGAAGTGTGTCCACTTGAGGTAGCTAATCCTCCATTGGCCCGGCACAGCTCCTGTTTTAGTCATTTCCAATTTGACACAAGTGTCAAGGCTATCCATTATCGTTCTCTTTCTTCAGTCATCACGTACACCATTCCAACCACTTCATTCTGGATCATCACTCCGCGTACAGTTATTAAAGTGGTTTTCGGTTTAGATAGAGAGTATATCCATAATCGAATTCCGGTCTCTTTAATAACTTCCGTAATTATTTCACCGATTGGTCGTTTATTTATTTCAAAACCAAATCAATTTCAATTTCAATTTCAATTCAATTAGAATTCGTAAATCAACATTTCATTTGTCTTTCTAAACCAATTTCCAATATTTACGTTTCAAAACTTCCAAATTCACAATTTCAAAATCTTATAATTCAATTTCAATCTTTATTTAAAACAATTCAAATATTGATTCAAGTTCGCAAACAAGTTTCATTCTGAAATCATTTAAATAAATTTAATTTAACATTCAAATCAATTTAAACTCATTTATCAATTTCATTCAATATTCGTTAAGTTACTTTATCATTCAAAACAATTTCTATTAAATTTCCAATTCATTAAGTCAATTCTTAAGTTCAACTTCATTAAATCAAACTTTACAATTTTGAATTTAAACTAAATTCGTCAAATCAATTCTTTCAATTACAAGTCTTACATTAATTCCAAAATATCACATTTTCATTTCTTGTTAAAGAAATTCCATTTCACTTATTTACTTTCTTAAATAATTTTCCAAAACTTACTTAATCAAGAAAGCTCAATTTCAATTATTTACGAAGTAAAATTCACTTATTCAAAAGTTCGATTTTACTTATTAAAGAGTTCAATTCAATTTAATCATTAAAAATCCAATCTTATTTAATTATTAAATAATTCAAAACTTAATTATTAAATAATTTCAAAGTTAATAATTTCAAACTTAATTATAATTTCAAACTTAATTATTAAATCATTTCAAACTTAATTCAATCATTTCTCAAATTAAACAACATTCTTTCATCAATTACATTGTTAATATTTTGTTTCAGATTATTCAATATTAACATTTTCCTTTCATTAAAATTCAAATTTCAAATTTATTTCAAAACCATATTATTTATTCAAATAAAATCTTCATTTTATTTTTAAATCAAATTGTTTGACCAATCGGGTTTTATTTAATTTTCTATCCTAGGTCAAAGTTCAATTTGGGTATTTATCATTTCAACCCGATTCCAATTCAATTCAAAAATCAAAGCATAGTAAAGGGAACTTGCAGTGTGATAACTGGGATGGTGTCAAAGTAAATGAACAAGCAATAACGACAATCAATATCAATCCAATAATCAATTCAAATAATCCCGAAATAATCGTATTAATTCGCATTGTTATTTGTACGAATTAATATAATTATTTCTAGAATCTACACTATCATTTCATTTAGATTAAAGATTATTACATTACGGTTTTCACTTGTCATTCAATTTACAATTTCATATATAATCAATTTAACAACATACATTCAGTGGTTCAAAATGTAATTAAACAAATCCTACGTGTCAATAAATTCAACAGTTAAAGGGGTCATATTATACAAATGTCAGTTAATCAAATTTAACATTTAATTATCCTATATCAAGTTCAATTTCATACTATTTATCATTTTAACATTAACAATTTAACGTCCAATATAAACATCAACAATCAGTCAATTATCAGCCAAACTATATTATCATCATCGCATAAATAATTAACAGATAATGGTGTCAGATGTCACGGGTGAACTGATATAGGCAATAACATATATAACAGTGTAATTAACTAACAGCAGCATATTTCAATTGTCGTTTCAATTGAGATCAAATTTAATAAATAAAAGAACGTTAATCGTGAGTGATTGCTCACCTTTCGAGGCTAGAGAATACAGAGGATGACACAGATACATACACCGACACATACACCGATATGGACACTGAAATTGGAATGATTGAACCGAAGCACAGCAAAATCGACACGAATTCAACGATCAAAGCTAATAAAAGAATTAGATGGAACAAATCAGAATGGGTCGATAAAGATAATTGGTAAAAGTGAACTCATACGTATATAACTATATATATAAATCATATTTTAAATTCCAAACACATATTAAATTAAATGTATATGTATATTTATAATCCTTGTTTTAAGTAAACACAAAAATAAAACAAACATAACTTCATGATAACATTTGAAATAAATGATTACATATGTATGCAGACCCACAATATATAATATCGATTTAATGCACTATGCAGATTAATATAAATTCACAAACACCATCTGTAAATACATTAAATGTACTATGCAAGCCCAATATGTATCTAGGTAAGCTACAAACTAACCCAGACTATATATGCACAATGTATATGCACGGAAGCTAAAAGAGATCAAAATGTAAAGCTCTTATACATACTGAAACTTGTATATATATGAATACAACATAACAACTTATATAATTTAATAAATATAAAACTCACGGCAAAATACGTATATAACATTTCAAATTTGTTAACATTTACTAAAGTACACATATGGATCAATATATATATTAGTACCTTTGTACATATGAGCTACAGGGAAAACGCAAGCAACTGCTCCATTTGGAAATAAACTTATAACTTTATATATATGAATACTTTAACACTGATATATAAAAAGACTTTCTTCCCAACACTACAAAACAAAAAAAGAAAAAAAGAAAAAAAAGAAAGAAAAACAAATGTATGCAAATATTACATTGTACCATATACAAATCTGAACTTAAACTATATGACATACATTGGAACACGTCATCCAATTCTGGAAAACATAGGTAATGTAACTTACATATTACTATATAATAACAGAAAACTTATATAACTTGTATCCAATATATATTTCTTTTATATAACTGCAAAACAACAAAAAAAAACAAAAAATCAAACCATTAATTTGTAACACGGCATATAGCAAAGGTTTGTATAAAGACGCGGCAAATATATAAACCTCATTATATAAAAGAACGTACATACCTGCTTTCAAAAAAAAAGGGTTCGAGTAGGCTCAACATGGAGAGAAGGGAGGAGCAGGCGGGTCTAGTGGGGACGAGAGATGGTGGTGGGTGGGTGAATAGGGCGAGCGCTTGGTGAAGAGAGGCGTGGTGGAGGAGGTTCGGCAAGATGAAGAGGAGTAGTCGATGACGTGGTTGTCGGTGTCTGTTCATGCTCGGCTAGGGAAGGTTGTCTGGGCGAGGTGGTGTGGACCGGGGAGGCAAGCACGTCGGAGGGAGGTGGTTCGTAGGGGAAAGTGGAGGGGATGTGCGTGCTCAGGGGGTGTGAGGCCTGGTGGGTTGTGAGGTGGTTGGCTGACGTTGGTGGGAAGATGATGGATCTGGGAAGATAAAAGGTGGAGGGAAGGTGAAGGCGTGGAGAAATAAAGAAATGTACAGGCGAAACGATCAGAAAATGAACTATAAACTTTACTTTGTTTTTAAAGTTATACTGGTTTCAAGCTAATTGAATCAAGTTGAACCGGAAAATGGAATAGCGAAATAAAATTGAGAACGTTGGAAAATAGCAAAAGTCTTGAGAGTTGAATTAAATGAAGTTAAATGCTAATGACCTTTGAAATTTACGCTGGTTAAATGAACGGGCAAATGCATAAAACTCCTACCTATACATCTTCATTCATACGTAGAAAAAAAAATCTTACCAACCCGAAAAATATTTTGAAAATAGGGAACGTAAAAAATAAGACTGAAAATAATAAAGGCAACAACCATTTATACACGGCAGATAATAACAGGCACGTGGAACCAAAAATCACGGGATCGGTACCGATATGGTTATCGGTTTCGCGGATTTCATTGTGTACCAAACTTCAAAACACAAAATTGAATATACCACAGAGATCAGCACGACGAGACGATCACAAAGGTATACAGATATCAGTGGTACGATTGAATTATACAAATTCGAATTTTCTAACAGCGGAAAATGCAAGAAAAACGCTGAAAATTAAGATCGACGGAGCCAAAGATGTCCGAATTTGGGAAAACGACAAACTAACATCTTGCTCAGAAGATGGTTTAGAATTTTTCTATGTAAAAATATTTAGGTTTTGAAAACATTTTATTTTCATCGTTTTTTAACTGATTAAATTGAAGTAAATTTACGCGCGAAATAAACTTTCGTATTTTCGGACGAAAATTTACCAGTTGCTATGTTTAACTAGACGCATTTCAAATATTAAATTTTTATTTCAAAATTTTATCGTTTAAAATTTCGTAAAATTTCAATTAATAACGTTATTTAAAACAGTTGAAATTTACGGGTCGTTACACTCTCCCCCACTCAAAACTTTTCGTCTCCGAAAAGGAACGAGGTAGGAGAATAGAAACAACTAGAAAGAAAAACAGATTGGAATACAAATAAAACAATTAATTTAAACCTTGTAAATTTCAAATTTAAATTAATTGATATTCAATAATTGATTTAATCCATTTGATTTTACTAAAACAATCTCAACTATTTCTAAATTCGTTATCTTATTATCCAATTATCTTTAATTTACAATTTCTAAAACTATAAATTTGAATAGTCCTTTATTATAATCATTTTTTTTGGCAATTTAAATTCTTCTTTATTCCATATTATTGTTAAATTTATTCTACTTAACATATCTTATCACATATATTTAAACCATATAAATTAATTTAAACCATAAAAGTTTCGATTTAAATTAATTTACATCTATTAATTACTTCAAGGTATTTTCATATGTTGATCAAATTTCAATTTATTAATACTTTCAAAACAAATTTATTAATTCTTTCAAAACAAATTTATTTCATTATTAACTGAGTTTACTTATTATCTTATCTAACTCTATTAACATCTTTATAATCAAAATTTAGTGTATAACATTTATTACAACACTCAAATTTTATTTATAAATTCAATTTATCTTATATATTATCCAATTACATATTCAACTTCTGAATGATTTAGGTAAGTTGTATTGGAATGCAGTTGAACAATATACAAATAAAATTTCCCAATACAATTATTCAAGTTTAAATATTTATTCCAAAATTTGGTTTTATTTATAATTTAAAATCATCTTTTAACAAAATTTAAGAATTAGATTTCCGATTATCTTTAAACAATTTAGAGATATATATAATATATTTATATCAAATCAAATTAAATTTTAAAATAAGATACCTATATATATAAATCAAATTATACTGGAGAAATTCAAATCAAATTATTTTTCAAAACAAAACCGTAGCAAGGCTACATAATAGTATCTCCACTTCGAAACTCGAAAATGAACGTCGATGATGCGACCGCCATCACCGAAATTATTTTCTAGCGACAAAGAGAAGAGCACTGATTTCAACATTTTAAAATTCTTTGGAAACGATTTCTATTCGAAAACACTTTCAATAATATATACTTTAAAATTTTAAAACCAAAGTTCGAAATCACCGGAAATTAATAAATTCTCAAATTTCTGAATTAAATTCATTTCAAATTCCAAATCAATTTATAAACCGTATTTATAAATTTATTTAGAACAATAAATGATAATCAAATATTATCATTTCAACAAACAATTTAATTAACCTATTAAATTTCAGAAAATTTACTGATATTTTCACAATATAATCAAACAATTTATTTCATTTTCCAAATTTGAAAATAATATTATGTCAGTTTGTTCTGTTCAAGTGTTTTGGAAATCCTATCGATAGCGTTGATCAGACGAATCGATCGGAAACCCAAATCAACATCAACAACTCAAACAACACAATATATATTAAAACATTTATATATAGTAGTTTACAAATACATTTCTTTGCTCGACGATACAGGAATGAATTTTCAAAATAAGGATAGGGATTCAAATTTTTGTTGACTTAAATCAAAGAGAATTTTGATTCGAAAATAAATTTGAAACAGAAGGTAAGATAATTCAATTACCATAATCGGGAGATGGATGAGTTTATTTAATTCACGGGCAACCTTAACCGGGTCGTCCGTAACTTCAAGAATAAGATCGATGCTGAATTCCGAGGTAAATCAACATCCGATCTCGAGAAATAAAATTCAGGTATAGCAGGCGATAGAGGGCATCGTAAACCGAGGATACAGAAATCTCCGGTAAATCAATGCCTATTATAAAGGAGTTTTGCTCCTTTACGAATCATTTTAAGATTGGTGGGACCGCCGATCTATTATAGATATCATTCAAAATGGAGTTATGGGGTGCTCCAGAATTGAAAGAAGACGAATAGTGAGGGACACGAATGAATTTTTGGAACCGCAGGGAACGTTCCAAAATTCAAAGGAATTGAGTCAAAGGAAGAGATTGAAACTCGAATGAGAGTGATTCTGTAAATACATTTACCCTATATGTTAAGTTTTGCCTAGAGCTACCAAAGCTCTGATACCAACTGTAACGACCCAGAATTTTGGACCATTCGCATCCATATAAGTGTATAGGTAGACACTCATGCCGGAATTGAATTGCTCAAAATACCGCGTTGTTAATTTAAATTTGGCAAAACCGAACATATACAGTAAATAAATAATCACAGATCACAGACACAGAGTAATAAGTGCAGCGGAAATAAAAGAGATAGTAGTTCATGAAGCTACCATATGAATATATAAAATACATCAGAGTTTACAACAGAAGAGTAATACGATACATCAGAGTTAAACCAGATACAACGGAAGAGTAATGTGATACATCAATACAAAGCAGAATACATCACTGGAATCATCGAATACTGAAAGCAGAATAGATGGCTGGATCTTCAAGCAAAGCTCCAACTTCAAAGGTGAGTCTCGAATACTGGTACACTCAGTCTGACCCGAGCGTAAAGCAAAACACAAGACACTCGAGTCAGGATTAACATTCTTATATTAATAAATCCAACTCAAGTGAAATAGCAATTGAAATACAAGTAACTCAAAGGATGTTTGGAATAACCATCCTTTAAGGATCCGTCAAACTATCTACTAGGTAGTAATGTACGCTAAGTAGATAATGTCTATCAGTAATATAAAGATATCAAAATAGCGTTAAGTCATGGCCCATTCCACCCTTAACACATTTTTATTCCCAAAAGCATATACAAGACCGTAGTTTCCCCAAAACCGGAAGTCACCAGAGGGCAATCCATATACTAAAGGTACAAATCAAAATCGTAGTGGTCGCGTATAAATGGAATACAAGTATGACAAGGCACATGAGGCAATACCCAAGGTAGTGATACTACCGTTCGCCTGATCCGGACTGGTGAGAACGCAACGCCGCAGCGCCCGCAACACCGTGAAACAACACTCCCAAAATCAAGGGTGCACCAATCGACAACAAGTAATAAGTAGTTCGAAGAAGTGTGTCCACTTGAGGTAGCTAATCCTCCATTGGCCCGGCACAGCTCCTGTTTTAGTCATTTCCAATTTGACACAAGTGTCAAGGCTATCCATTATCGTTCTCTTTCTTCAGTCATCACGTACACCATTCCAACCACTTCATTCTGGATCATCACTCCGCGTACAGTTATTAAAGTGGTTTTCGGTTTAGATAGAGAGTATATCCATAATCGAATTCCGGTCTCTTTAATAACTTCCGTAATTATTTCACCGATTGGTCGTTTATTTATTTCAAAACCAAATCAATTTCAATTTCAATTCAATTAGAATTCGTAAATCAACATTTCATTTGTCTTTCTAAACCAATTTCCAATATTTACGTTTCAAAACTTCCAAATTCACAATTTCAAAATCTTATAATTCAATTTCAATCTTTATTTAAAACAATTCAAATATTGATTCAAGTTCGCAAACAAGTTTCATTCTGAAATCATTTAAATAAATTTAATTTAACATTCAAATCAATTTAAACTCATTTATCAATTTCATTCAATATTCGTTAAGTTACTTTATCATTCAAAACAATTTCTATTAAATTTCCAATTCATTAAGTCAATTCTTAAGTTCAACTTCATTAAATCAAACTTTACAATTTTGAATTTAAACTAAATTCGTCAAATCAATTCTTTCAATTACAAGTCTTACATTAATTCCAAAATATCACATTTTCATTTCTTGTTAAAGAAATTCCATTTCACTTATTTACTTTCTTAAATAATTTTCCAAAACTTACTTAATCAAGAAAGCTCAATTTCAATTATTTACGAAGTAAAATTCACTTATTCAAAAGTTCGATTTTACTTATTAAAGAGTTCAATTCAATTTAATCATTAAAAATCCAATCTTATTTAATTATTAAATAATTCAAAACTTAATTATTAAATAATTTCAAAGTTAATAATTTCAAACTTAATTATAATTTCAAACTTAATTATTAAATCATTTCAAACTTAATTCAATCATTTCTCAAATTAAACAACATTCTTTCATCAATTACATTGTTAATATTTTGTTTCAGATTATTCAATATTAACATTTTCCTTTCATTAAAATTCAAATTTCAACTTTATTTCAAAACCATATTATTTATTCAAATAAAATCTTCATTTTATTTTTAAATCAAATTGTTTGACCAATCGGGTTTTATTTAATTTTCTATCCTAGGTCAAAGTTCAATTTGGGTATTTATCATTTCAACCCGATTCCAATTCAATTCAAAAATCAAAGCATAGTAAAGGGAACTTGCAGTGTGATAACTGGGATGGTGTCAAAGTAAATAAACAAGCAATAACGACAATCAATATCAATCCAATAATCAATTCAAATAATCCCGAAATAATCGTATTAATTCGCATTGTTATTTGTACGAATTAATATAATTATTTCTAGAATCTACACTATCATTTCATTTAGATTAAAGATTATTACATTACGGTTTTCACTTGTCATTCAATTTACAATTTCATATATAATCAATTTAACAACATACATTCAGTGGTTCAAAATGTAATTAAACAAATCCTACGTGTCAATAAATTCAACAGTTAAAGGGGTCATATTATACAAATGTCAGTTAATCAAATTTAACATTTAATTATCCTATATCAAGTTCAATTTCATACTATTTATCATTTTAACATTAACAATTTAACGTCCAATATAAACATCAACAATCAGTCAATTATCAGCCAAACTATATTATCATCATCGCATAAATAATTAACAGATAATGGTGTCAGATGTCACGGGTGAACTGATATAGGCAATAACATATATAACAGTGTAATTAACTAACAGCAACATATTTCAATTGTCGTTTCAATTGAAATCAAATTTAATAAATAAAAGAACGTTAATCGTGAGTGATTGCTCACCTTTCGAGGCTAGAGAATACAGAGGATGACACAGATACATACACCGACACATACACCGATATGGACACTGAAATTGGAATGATTGAACCGAAGCACAGCAAAATCGACACGAATTCAACGATCAAAGCTAATAAAAGAATTAGATGGAACAAATCAGAATGGGTCGATAAAGATAATTGGTAAAAGTGAACTCATACGTATATAACTATATATATAAATCATATTTTAAATTCCAAACACATATTAAATTAAATGTATATGTATATTTATAATCCTTGTTTTAAGTAAACACAAAAATAAAACAAACATAACTTCATGATAACATTTGAAATAAATGATTACATATGTATGCAGACCCACAATATATAATATCGATTTAATGCACTATGCAGATTAATATAAATTCACAAACACCATCTGTAAATACATTAAATGTACTATGCAAGCCCAATATGTATCTAGGTAAGCTACAAACTAACCCAGACTATATATGCACAATGTATATGCACGGAAGCTAAAAGAGATCAAAATGTAAAGCTCTTATACATACTGAAACTTGTATATATATGAATACAACATAACAACTTATATAATTTAATAAATATAAAACTCACGGCAAAATACGTATATAACATTTCAAATTTGTTAACAGTTACTAAAGTACACATATGGATCAATATATATATTAGTACCTTTGTACATATGAGCTACAGGGAAAACGCAAGCAACTGCTCCATTTGGAAATAAACTTATAACTTTATATATATGAATACTTTAACACTGATATATAAAAAGACTTTCTTCCCAACACTACAAAACAAAAAAAGAAAAAAAGAAAAAAAAAGAAAGGAAAACAAATGTATGCAAATATTACATTGTACCATATACAAATCTGAACTTAAACTATATGACATACATTGGAACACGTCATCCAATTCTGGAAAACATAGGTAATGTAACTTACATATTACTATATAATAACAGAAAACTTATATAACTTGTATCCAATATATATTTGTTTTATATAACTGCAAAACAACAAAAAAAAACAAAAAATCAAACCATTAATTTGTAACACGGCATATAGAAAGGTTTGTATAAAAACGCGGCAAATATATAAACCTCATTATATAAAAGAACGTACATACCTGCTTTCAAAAAAAAGGGTTCGAGTAGGCTCAACGTGAAGAGAAGGGAGGAGCAGGCGGGTCTAGTGGGGACGAGAGATGGTGGTGGGTGGGTGAATAGGGCGAGCGCTTAGTGAAGAGAGGCGTGGAGGAGGAGGTTCGGCAAGATGAAGAGGAGTAGTCGATGACGTGGTTGTCGGTGTCTGTTCATGCTCGGCTAGGGAAGGTTGTCTGGGCGAGGTGGTGTGGACCGGGGAGGCAAGCACGTCGGAGGGAGGTGGTTCGTAGGGGAAAGTGGAGGGGATGTGCGTGCTCAGGGGGTGTGAGGCCTGGTGGGTTGTGAGGTGGTTGGCTGACGTTGGTGGGAAGATGATGGATCTGGGAAGATAAAAGGTGGAGGGAAGGTGAAGGCGTGGAGAAATAAAGAAATGTACAGGCGAAACGATCAGAAAATGAACTATAAACTTTACTTTGTTTTTAAAGTTATACTGGTTTCAAGCTAATTGAATCAAGTTGAACCGGAAAATGGAATAGCGAAATAAAATTGAGAACGTTGGAAAATAGCAAAAGTCTTGAGAGTTGAATTAAATGAAGTTAAATGCTAATGACCTTTGAAATTTACGCTGGTTAAATGAACGGGCAAATGCATAAAACTCCTACCCATACATCTTCATTCATACGTAGAAAAAAAAATCTTACCAACCCGAAAAATATTTTGAAAATAGGGAACGTAAAAAATAAGACTGAAAATAATAAAGGCAACAGCCATTTATACACGGCAGATAATAACAGGCACGTGGAACCAAAAATCACGGGATCGGTACCGATATGGTTATCGGTTTCGCGGATTTCATTGTGTACCAAACTTCAAAACACAAAATTGAATATACCACAGAGATCAGCACGACGAGACGATCACAAAGGTATACAGATATCAGTGGTACGATTGAATTATACAAATTCGAATTTTCTAACAGCGGAAAATGCAAGAAAAACGCTGAAAATTAAGATCGACGGAGCCAAAGATGTCCGAATTTGGGAAAACGACAAACTAACATCTTGCTCAGAAGATGGTTTAGAATTTTTCTATGTAAAAATATTTAGGTTTTGAAAACATTTTATTTTCATTGTTTTTTAACTGATTAAATTGAAGTAAATTTACGCGCGAAATAAACTTTCGTATTTTCGGACGAAAATTTACCAGTTGCTATGTTTAACTAGACGCATTTCAAATATTAAATTTTTATTTCAAAATTTTATCGTTTAAAATTTCGCAAAATTTCAATTAATAACGTTATTTAAAACAGTTGAAATTTACGGGTCGTTACATCTATATACCGCGATATTCCACCTCGAAGTGGAATTGGTATTGTGCTAACGTCTGTGGATGCAGGGAAACATGTTGGAGGGATCCAACTGGATTCCTCAACTGTATTTATTTATTTACAGATATTGTGGTATATTCTGTTATCATATTGATATATGATGTTTGCTGTTGTGATTGACTAATTGGTGCTGTTGCATCATCGGATTCAAGTTTTGAAGTTTAAAAAATAACGACTTTACTTTAAAAGGATTTTTAAAGTGATTTTTGAAAATATACGTTTTATGGAATTTTTGAATTGATTTATAAACGTTAAAATTTTAAAGTTATAAAAATTATGATTTTTGGTGAAATATAACCGAAAGGTGATTTTTGAAATAAATAGTAAAGTAATTTATAAAATGGTTAAATTGGGATTTTTGAATAAGTATGAATGGTTCATAGACGAGATAAGATAGAATATATTTTATAAATCAAAACAATGGAATTATAAAAGTAGTTCGGTTATAGTTGAAAATAAGGTTATAGGTGAAATCTTATAAGTAATAAGATTTAAAATCTGTGAAGTTTAAAAGAACGATTTCTTTTAAAATAAATGAATTATAAGTTATTAACTTATAAGATGGACCTTTGGTATATACATTGAGTTATAACTGTCTAGTATGTGATGTGTAATCTGTGTAACTCTGATAGATGATGTATATGATACTATGTAATATTTATGTGATATAATATATTTTGTTTGTTTCCGCTGTGAGTATTTGTGTTTGTTTCTTTTCTCTTCTTCTCTTTTCTACTTCTCACCCCTTTCTTTCTTACTGTCGATGCGATTTTCCGGGAGTGGAAAGTCGGGTCGTCACACGTGGTAATAGGTCATTAAAGAAGATTTAAATATCGAAGATGTTACAAAATGGAAATAGAATTTATAAACGTTATTTTTATAAATTCGAAAATCAATCAAATTTGATTGATTTGAAATATAGAGATTATTAAGGGAATTTTATCCATGATTTTGGATAGTGGATAATTCTTGAAATATAAATGTGTAGAAAATATTGAAATTTGGTTAGTGAAGTATATTCACGATTTTGGACAGTGAATATATTGTTAAGTAAAATGGATAGTTTTGGAGAAGTGACATTAAAAATGAAGTTAATTGTTTTAACAATGTTTAAAAATGTATTAACTATCGAAACCATAGATTTCAACATTCATTGTTGAAATAGACGTTTTCGAGAAATAAGGAAATGGTGGACTATAACACTGTTGTTATAGTAAATGATTTCCGAAAGGAAATGTTTTTATGTAGTATTGGGATTTATACATCTATCTTAAAAAAAATTCGAATCCCTATACTAGTGATTTTGAGTCGTCGTAACGATGTTTTACGCAACATTCGTTTTGACTCAAATAGATTTCCTTAAAGAATGAAATGTATACTTAATATTGTTTTAAGTATATTGAATATTTTCAAATGTTGAAAATAAATAGATTTGTGAATTACTTATTTTTAAATAAGTATGGAAATGCTTTTCCAAAATGAAATGAAACGTTTTTGAGAATTTATCTTTGTAAAGATAAATCGAAAGTGAATATTTGAAATCGATTGAAAATTGTATATGAGTAGATATTTGAAAATATAAATTCACTATGGAATTTATAAAGGAAAGGGAAATTGTTTAGAAAAATAAATGTTGATTTATTTTTGAAGTGTGGAAATTTTATATCTAGTAAAGATATTTTGGAAAATAAAATAATTTGGAAAATTATTTGGAATCTGATGATGTTGCGCATCTTTATTGATAGTTAAATAACCGACTATCAATAATTACCTTGAATAAGTATTTGTTGTGAATTGGATGAATTTGAATGCTACACTTATTTTTGAATAAGCGCTCACTATTCGGGTTAGCCGGGAAAGGACCATGGGGTCGTATAACCCATTCCGAATATGTGATACGTCGTTATGAATTGCATTTGATGACCGGTGTTGAAGACCGGATATTTGTGAAAATGGAAGGATTACCGTCGAGTTACTCTACATCGGTTGATCTCCGATTTAAAGGTTTTATCACCCTTAGTGACGGGAAGTCCGGACGTGATTGGAAATTATCCGAATTTGCAAGGGCTTCGTGAGAAGTGCCTTCGGTTCTGTTCGATCTCGGAACAGACTTGTATGGATTGTATGTCTGACGTTACAAATTGAGATATAAAGCCGATTTCTTTCAAATACATATCTGTTGGTGGTGGAGATTTATTCTCTTAGCTTAACACCCTTCTCTGAGACGTACGAGCTCAAAGGTTATGTAGTTGAAATTTATCAGCGATATATTCGCAATTTGGTAATGTGGCATGTTGAGTGTTGTTGTGTGATGATCAGTGTTTGATCATTTGTGATATGATCATTTGTTTGATCATTTATCTTTGTGATCATAGGTTGATCATCTGTTGACCCAAAGCGTGGCTTTTTGAAAAAGTGTAGCTTTGTGGACGAGACTTCGTCAGGGCCTCAACAACCCGGAAATGGTCGAAACAGGAATGTTGCGGCAAGGTTATGAGGGTCGCGCCCTTTAGGGTATGTCATTTCCTTCTGGAAAGGGGTGGTATTATGGTATGGAGCCCAGATACTTACTCATGTGGACACACCTTATTTATTATGTGTGATGATGCTACCGAGCGCTCGGATAAAGGTCCCAAAGGACCGGGTGATGACATATTCGTGAGTTACCTGTTACAGGGGTAACCCGGCCTTGTTTGGCAGAGAGCAGTTTGTCTCTCGGGACGTCCAGCCAGAGGCGATCCTATTCGGCAGGAGGAAAGGAAGTTCCTTAGCCTGACCATTTATTGGAAAATCCAAAGAAACAATACGAACCTTGTACGGTATTAGTTGTAGAACCTGCCATTTACTTATGGTGGCGCCCCACTGTTTAGATGGTAGCTATAGTAGGCATAGTTCGGAATGTCTATGCTGGCTAAGATCAATATTATACTTTCGAAATGTTTTCTACACTAGACATTAATAATAATATCCAATGATTGGCGTAGTAAGCATCTTTGACTATCATAAGAAGAAATCTCCTCCAATTCTGCGTTTGCATTGTGTGTGTGGCGGGAGGTCTTATGGTAGTTTCATTTTCCAAAAGCATTGCGAATCTGTTTTATTTTCTTTGTGAAAATAACTGTTTACGATCTCACACCAGTCACCATGGCTGACTCGGAGTTTATTGTTCCCTTCTAAACTCTGGGTGACCATAATTTTCCACACGGGCAGCCTAGAGTTATTTTTATCAGGATATTCTGGAGCTTTGGGGATAAGCTGGATGGCGAAGCGTACTTCCGTACTTGTTATTTATTTCCGCTGTGTATTTGGTATGAGGACAGGTTTATATAACTGTCCATTGTTGTATTGAGTTGTATATTGACTCTGATTGATGTATGTATAAACTGATATAGTTCTTTGTTTAAAAGACAAGTGATTATCTATTATATATTGTTCCGCTGCGAAATGTGAGATTCTGATATTGTCTCTGATTCTGTGTTTTCTATAGCTGTTCTTCTTTCTTTTTCTTCTATCTTTTCTTCTACCTCTTCTTTTAACCCTAATGGTTCGGTTTTCCGGCATTTGGTTGCGCGACATTTGATATAGTGGACGTATTAATGTCGACTTCCGAGCGTCGAAAAAAATCAGATCGTTACAACTACGTTCGTTCATCTCTTGTTTCAAAACCACGATTTTGCACTAGCAACGATCTACCAGTTATGGCATACGATCAACCACTACCGGTCGACCTCAGTGCATCAGTGGTCAACCTATTCTTTGTTTCAGCGTTACTTAATTAGTGTGCATTGATTTGGTTATCTTTATTCCTTGTTTGATGTAGGAGATAATTTGTTTTCCTTGGCATTTATTTTTCAAGATTTGATTAAATGTTAACATTTCTTAACGTTTAAGTTTCCATTAATGTTAGTAATTGATGTTGATTAACTTTATTGCCATAATTACATATATAATTATTTCGATTCAAAAACTTTAAATGTTACTAACTTTTTCGTTCGAACTCCGATCGGACTTTATATATGAAAATTGATCAGGAAATCACCACGAACTCAATGGTGTAAGTTTCATAGCCAAATTTTGATGTTTATAAAAATTCTATTTTTCGCCATTATCATTTATTTGTTAAATTTCTTTTTATAATTGGTTGTCGTAAAATCACGGGGTATTATATCACAATCCCTAATAGTATAGTTTAGTGAATTCTAACATTACCCCAAAGCCATTATTCGATAGCCAAACTCCTAAACCGAATCATAAAAAACCTAAGACCTACCACCAAACCCAACGCTCCAAAAATACAACACAACAGCTTGCCCTAAATCAAACCATATTCTACTGAAATGGTTTGAGCCTCACTCATGAATGTATGGAAATCAAAACCCCAAATTACCAATTCGCCAAACTCAACCAATGTAAGACAGGAAAAACCAGTGGTGCAATTGGTATTTCTAACCTTGAAATCATGAGGGAAGAATCATACCTTAATGGAAGTGCAGAGAAAAGGAAGGAAAATTGATGTTTAGGGCGAACTGGAGACAAATCTGGGCAACGGTGCAATGGGGAGACGAATAGGAATATGAGATTTGGTGCTATAGGAAAATGGAATAGTGTGTTCGGTTGAGATGTTCATCAGCTTAAGTACAATGGCAGTCTACGTTGTTCGATCTGAGACAGACTAGTCCGAGAATAAGTTCTATTCGATATTGCTTCACCGGACAGGAATATGCCAAACCAAGATGGGTGCCATCAAGGCTTATACTATAACGATCGGCCTTTTTGACCCTCGAAAGTCGGCACTTAATACATTCAGGATATTCAAATGTCAACCATTCAATTGCCGAAAAGGAAGATTGTTAGGGTAAAAAGAAAAAAGAACAGGGAAAACAAAATCTCATAGCAAAACGACAACATATTATATAACAAAGACAGTAAAAGCTATCACTCTAAAATACATGGTATATCAGAGTTAAAATCCAACCTCATTAGCCTAGATAGTTATAATTTCCCGACCTTACAATTGCTGATGGGTATATACAATAATATAGCAGAAAATAAAAATACTGTGGCAAGTGAACATCCATCTCTACTCCATGAACTTCATGTTCCACCAATGACAACATAGAAAAGTACTTGGTCTGACCAGAGCATTATAATAAAAGAACACCCAGATCAGTCTGGAAAACCAGCGTGAGAAAATTCAAGAAATATGGTGACCATATAATCATTTTGTAAGACCACGCCGCTAAACTTGGAATGGGTTTTTACCTCACAAGAACAACATTAATATATGAAAGAATGAAAGCAAGTCGGAACGAAATCAGACCTGAAAGAATGGAAATAAATAATTAAACATCGAGAAGAGCTCCAGGCACTTCTCAATGCAATTAAGAAAACAATTCAAAGGTTTAAATCAAAAATATGGAAAGGGGAAATTTTCCAACAATGACTAGGAGGGTGCACCCCCCTTACCGAAAGTATACCTCTAGAAAATATACTTGAGAGGTCATTTACTCTATGACTCTCTCGGACACGTCCAAGCCAGACCCTGCCAACCTTACCGAGAATCTGAGTATTTCTCATCTCTGCGTGCATACCACCGAAATTTATCTATAGTAGTTATGAAGTTACCCTAATGGGAGCAACCCCACATAGCTTGGCTTCCACTCGCATTTTGGTTATAGTCATTTCCGGCAAAGGATATCAATGCTCAAAATGAGCATAAATCGTATTAAACCGATGAACACACAAAGAAGATACCAGAATCGATAGTTAATAAATCAACTAACGGGAAATAACAAAATGATCACATATGGAAATTACATCTCATACCTTCATCACCACCAGCCGATTTCAAATTTGTATTATCTCTCGGTTAACAATGAAACCAGACAAGTTGGGGCATTGTTGCCTCTCAGACCTTGTCTCTACATACATTCTTATGTTTTGAGATAGAGACGAGTTTCCATACCTCAATGGTTAGTGTTAAGTATATGCTTAAATCCTTTCCATATAAGTGATGTCGTTCACGAAAATTTAATTTCTTACACTTTCCATAACCGAATCAAACTTTTAAACTTTTAAAAACCAAACTTGTGCTTTGTTTTTACATCATAAATCTTAAGTTTAAATTGCTTTATTAAAGTTATTAATTAACTTTAAACATCATGGTTAAAATGATTGATATATTATTAATATCTCAAAATAAACTTTTACTTTAAGATAAATAATAACTTAAATTATATCTAAAACCCCAAATTCCTTCTAAATACATATAAAATCTTTATGAACCCATTTGAAAAGAATTGACAAAATATTTAAGTAAATAACCTTTTATACTTAACGAAAACCAAATAACTCTAACTGCATCCATAACGATTATCACTTTATAGACCATAACTTCTAAACTTGTTTTGTAAATCAAAATTGCTTCAACCCTCGGTTCAAACAACATTTTATTACCTTGGAAGAAAATAAGTCAATTTAAAAAACTTTTATAAATATGAAACAATGTTAATCATCCCGAAAGATAATTGATATAACTCTTTTATAAATTTAAAACCATATTAATTATCCTAAAAGAAAATTAATCAAATTTATAATCTTTATAAATATAAAACAACATTAATTATCCCGAAAGATAATTAATCTAGTTTATAACTCCTTTTTATAAATTTTAAACAACACCTACTCTTTATTTTGAAATTCTCAAAAATACTTGAAAATATAGTTTAAATAGCTTTTAAAGTGTAGAAACGCGACCAAACATTTATTTTGTAAAAAACAAGCATAAGTTCAACACACATATATGTTTAAGGAGATGATATTTCATAAGTGACGGTATAACAGTAATCACTATAACGACACTTACACAAATCAAATAGTAGGTCATAAATACTTCAACCAAACTCAATATAAGCATTGTAAGAATATAAGTGGGATGCATATAATAGTATATTAACAGTGGCGAGAAACCTCTTAGGATCTCTCTACAAAAGTCCCCTGCAAAATAATGGTCATTTATGCATCCGCTTTTTCAAGCGGGAATTCAAATCCAAACAAATAATCGACCAATAATAACAAACATATTATTATCAACAATTAGCAAATAACTAACATATCATTTATTAATTAATCCACATATTCGTTAACTTTTAAAAATAATCTTTGTACTTTTCAAGCATAGACGGTGATTTATTCCGCTCAATAGATGTCCAAAATAATCTATTTAATTTAATTATAGTAGAACGATGTTTTATTCTGCTAAATATATATCACAAATGAAGTATAACTAATTTAACTACGTTAAACATAATTAAATTAGATCACTATAATTTATCATTAATTTATACTTCATTAAAACTATCAACTATCATCTAAGCATTCAACAATAATATATAGCAACACATATATCATATAGTTTATTTAGAGGTGAGTAAACTCACGAAAATTCCAATTTAGGCTTTCGTGTTTCGGTTTGATCTAAGATCGAACATTGATCTTAGATCAAAATTCTATTAGCTCCAAATTTAATGAAACCAACTCCAATGCATAGATAACGTCGATACGAGTCCAACGCAAAAGACCACGTCTAAATCCGGCCTCGTATGCAATAAATATTGAATTTATAAGATTTTGGATTAAATAAATAAATAAATTCACTTATTCACTTTACTTAAATGTTAATTACCCTTTATAATCCATCTTTCCCTTCCTTAATCCCACACCATGCACGACATGTACAAGAACCCAAATTACATACACTCTCTCTCCTCTCTATCTCACTCATCTCACCACGAAATCGCGCACTGTCATTTCCAATGCATCTCTCTTCGCTTGCTCTTCGCGACGACCACCACATCCTTAAGCTCAGTTGACCGATTCAAGATGCGACCCATAGCAGCCCTAACAACCACCTAAATGTCACATGCACCAATACTCGATCGACCTTGATGAAACTCCATAGGAAGGTGCTCTTCGATGTGAGAAACACAATTGCGATCTCCGTTTCCTGAATCGATGCCTAAATCCAGGATGAACTCTTACCCTATCTCCATGGCCACTACATCGACCACCCTCAAGTCGTGCCGCAACCAACTAAACTAGTATAGATTGGAAGCTAACCCTTATACGAGTTCAACGGATCTTATTTTGTGTTTTTAAGTGGATTGTAGCAATCGATTTTGATTTTTAAAAGGAAAGGTTAGTTTTCTTTTTAACTGTGAATGAAAATGAGAGAAACGAGAGAAAATGAAAATAAGAGGGAAAGTTAGAAAGTAGGAAAATGGGGAATAGTGATGTATTGAAGTCTACTTAAATCAAAACATCAACATAACTTCCAACTTAAGCTATACAAATATTTCAAGCCACATATCTAATCAAGCTCAATCAACATTAATGGTGTCGAAAAATTTGAATTTGATTTAATTTGGAAAAAGCTCTGAAAAGAAGTTTTGCAGTACTCTGCTACACAATGTCCCGTTCGCGTACGAACGACAAATGATATAAATAAAAATACAATCGTGCACCAAAGTGCGACACGATCACAAATCAACAAAAAAATACACATATTATTTTATTCTGTGAAATTCCAAAATACAAACGTTTGCTGTAAAATATGTCAAACGATAATTTAAATATTTTTCAGATTAAAAATTATAGAAAAATCCTATAAGTTCATTTAAATATACCTCACTTAAAATCAAGTCGTTTTATTAACAATTGATTTTCTTATTATTTATTCGAACTACTTATTATTGTAAATAAATTTACAAAATGAGTTCATAATTATTATTTATTAATTAAAAAGAGTTAAATAAGGTTATTAAATCCATTTAATTAATATTTAACCCACAATTCAAATATTCAAATAATCCCTATATTTGAATATAAGTTATTTATGTTTTTAAAACCAATTATTTAAATATTTAAAATTAATTAAATATTCAAAATTAAAATGATAAAATTCCGGGATGGTACATTCTCCCCCTCTTAAAAGAATTTCGTCCCTGAAATTCCTAAATGAAGAAAAGATCTCTAAACCCTTAAGTTTTAAAAACTATAAACTAAAATGATTAAACTTTTAATGTCCCTTACGTTACGAAATTTTTTGGCAGCGCCTCCTTAGCATAGCTGATCCAGAAAAACTACAACTCACCATAACTGGCCTAAATCAACATAGAAAACAAAAGCCAAGTGGCCTCCCATATATGGGGCATAAAATCATCAATCAATCATCAATTTCTAAATCTACTACGTATTACTTTTGCATTTGAATTTTATTTTTGCGAGCAACTTATTATTTCAATGTGAATGCAGGTGCGTAAGAAATCCAATAATAATCTCTTGCATTCCTGTACCTATCTTGTATTTACATAATTCAAAAAAGAATCATGCTGACAAAAGAGCAACACACTGGCTATTTATATCATAAGCAATAGCAGCATAACAATATAACAACCATATGCAACAAGGCAATATGACGCAAATAGTAATAATGATGCAACTCTAGTGTGACATAAAGCCACATACAAACAAAAGAAATATAACAACCATATGCAACAAAAGTATAGAGAATACTCTGTAATAAATACTAAGCATCCAATCTTTTCAAAAGATAAATTTATAACTAAATGCATGGGTTTTTATATTCAGTTTTTTTAATTCCTCCAAAGAGAAATATATCAAAACAAAAATTAATTATGACAAGGAGGCGACTCCTCTTACCGAAGCATGGTATAACTCTAGAATCAAAACAACACGGAGCATCCAGTGGTATTTCGGTTCCTCATAAAACAATAACTAGAGTAAAAAAATATATCTGGTGACCCCCCAATTGTCCAACTTTAGTGATAACCAAAAATATTCGAAAAACCACTTCACAAAAACTCTTTTCAAATATCCTAAAATAATAATACTTCACAAAAGTTTTTAAAATAATAATATTATTATTTCTTTCATAAATTCTTTTGAAATCACTTTTTCAAAAGCATTCGGATTTAAGTCCTAATAAACAACAACTTTATAAACCATAGTCTATAAAATCACACTACCAATCAAATCAAATTCCATAAAGGAATAAACTGTCACTTAACTTTATTTAAAATGTTGAATGACTAACAAATAAGATTTAGAGGTTCACAACTTTCTCGATTGTCCAAGGATATAGGTAATTTCCTAAGCATACCATTACGCTCATTAGCCTTTGGTTATTGGTTAGAAGATTTTCTAAGCTCCCTCAAACAAAATTGAAAGTCACTTACTAAACTTTCCTAAGCTACACAACAAAACATACAAATATACTTAAACCTGTATGATGTACATAAATCATCCGTATGCAATATCTGATCCAACCACTTGCTCGGATATATAAATTTCAGTTCTGAACTAGTATAGCTCAGTCGACCTCTCTAGTGTGCACTTCGATATGGTTCCTTGATTAGAAACCTTTGTTCTCCTTACATAGCCATATACTACGATAGAAAACTACAGTATCATATCAAGAATATGAATCAAGTGTTTGCTGTTAAGAATCAAGTGAGAAATCCTTTTTCGGACTGGTGTGAGTCACCCCGAAGTTATGTACTTGAATCTTAGATTAAGAACCGTGCGAATAAAATGAGATTGATGTATAACTTATGCACTCAATTCAATTGGTTTCTTAATTACACCAATCTCTTTCTAAATCACTTTCATTTTCATTTATCATATCTCATGCAATACTAAAATTATTTATGAATTACTTCATAAATTTTCACTTAAGTTTATAAGCATTTTATAGAGACACAACTTTCTAAAACATTAAATTAAAAACTAATTCTACTTTTATTTACTTGTATAATACTCTTCTACATCCTAAGAATATAATATAATATGTCAATTTTAATTTTATTTATTTATTATTGTTGTTTTTTCAAAATTCAAATGGAGGCCCAAGTAAAATATGGGTCTTAAAACTGAGTTGACTACTTCGACCTTTTCACCTTATAGTATTCTAAGGATAGATGTTTATGTGTTGGCCTAATAACATCAAATAGTTTATTTGACTTAGATGTTTAAATAAAACTATGGTTTTATTAAAATAACGCTTATTAAAACCTTCTTATCAAAACTAACCCATTTAAAACTTATGTTAAATTATCTCTTTTCTATCCAAGGGTTAGAAATTTCATTCACCTGATCATTCATTTATCAAAATACCTTTTTATTTTAAATCAATTTCCTTTAAGGAAACTTAAGAACTAAATACCCATTTTTTTATTTCAAATCCCCTTTTGAAATCATACTACATATATTTTTATATATAAATAACTTTTACAATTTTATTCACTAACACTCGCTTTGGATTCTTTTGGATTTGAACTCATTCAATAGCACAGTGGTAAAGAGAATAATTTCCTAAATGCACTACAACCGTACAACGTCCGCCTAAGTAAACATTTGATTGTCACTTAGAAGATTATTCAGATTACCATAAAACAAATCGAGATGTTTTCCTAAAACTATCCAAGGAAAATGTATTTTTACTAAAAATTATTTTTTGAAATATTTATACTTATGAATACTTCCAAGTAATACCATTATTACTTTTACTAAAAATCCTTTTGAAATCATTTCAAGCAATATCGAGATTTATATTCTTAAAAACCTTTTTTAAACAACATTTTATAAACCAAATTTACATAAAATTGCCTTTATATAAAATCATCTCATAGTATAATAATTCTTCTTTATTATAGTAATTTTTTCTTAAATATTTATACTTTAAATGCCTTATCTTCAAAATTTAGATTATATTAAACAACTTTTATTAAAAGTTTTACTTTTAACTCAATATTACTAAAATATGACTTTTAACTTAAAATTTTCTCCGAACACCTTATAGTAAAATTGTGAAACTCATTTCACAAGGGGTTTGTTTTCATGTACTCACAATTCTCAATAAATGCTTATGAATTAGTCGAGCATAAATCAACAATCAACAAATAATAGTCAATGCTCCTAAACTATTCGAGCATGATAAATCAAACAATAATGATAGTAAAGAAATATTATCACTTTTCAAAAAATAAGAACACCATAAATAGCTGTATAAATTTGAAAATTATTCCTTTATATATATGAAATATACTATCCTAGGTAAAATATTTCATTTACCCAAATTTTCAAAAATCAATATCGTATCTGTTTGCCTTGTTCGAGTGTTTAGAAATCCCCATCGATACCGTGGCATCCTACGTCTCAATCAGAATTCAAAAACCACTCAATAAACAAATTAACACAATACATTTTTATAGCAATAACAAATAAGCTCTCGTATACACACACACACACACACACACACACTCTCTCTCTCTCTCTCTCAACTCATTCTAGGGTGTTACTTATCATGTAACAACCCATAATTTAATCACTTTGAACTTGAATAGTTAATATGTTTTTAAATGATTAAATAATGTATTTTATATCTAAAATAAAATTTTGGACAAAACGTCTCGAATGGATTTTCAAAACTGATGTAAAATGTTAGTTTAAAAACGATTCGAGTTATAAGACGATCGGGGACACCGATTTATTTAAGAATAAGTTTGCCTAATAAACCAAATGAGAATGATTACTTAAGAAAAGAATATGCCTAATAAAACAGAATAGTATAATTACTGGCCTAGTAAAACAAGTAAGTATTATTAACCTTGCCTAATAAAACAGAATAGTATAATTACTTGCCTAATAAAACAAAAAAGTATAATTACTTGCCTAATAAAACATAATAGTATAATTACTTGCCTAATGAAACAAGAAAGAATTATTAACCTTGCCTAATAAAACAGAGTAGTATAATTACTTTCCTAATAAAAAAATAGCATAATGATTATTATATTCCACACAAATGGTTTCCATTGGACCAAAATCTGGTCGAATCAAGTTATGCCATGCAGATGGTTACCATTGGACAAAATCTGGTCAAATTAGGTTAGACCATAGTTAATAAGGAGGATTCCTATTGGACCAAAATGTGGTTGAATCAAATTAAGCCATAAGGATGTTTTCTATGGGACCAAAATGTGGTCGAATCAAATTAGGCCATAAGGCTAGTTTCTATTGGACCAAAATCTGGTCGAATCAGGTTAGGCTATAGCAAATTACTAAAGTACCCTTCTCTTCACCTGTAAATAGCCAAGTCCATATCTTATTTTAATTCATTCACAAACTAAAGAAAATAACTCAATTTCATTATCAAAGGCGAAGTATTCCAAGTCTCCAGCAAAGAAAATAAGATGTGAGTATATTCGTTGTTTTCATAGTTTAGTGGGTATAACTTATTCTGTAAGTATATTCCTTGTTTTCTATAGCTTATTATGTGAGTATATTCCTTGTTTTTATAGTTTAGCGGGTATAACTTATTCTGTGAGTATAATTTAATTATTTTACAGTGAGTGTAATCTTAATCTCTTTCCTTTGACTCAATCACATTTTAATAAATGTTGTGTTAACTATTGATTGTTAATTGTTAATAATAATGGGTCTGTTATTATTCTTGTTATTATCCTTGTTTGGTTGTTTGATTTGTGCTCGACCAGTTTATGAGCAATAACCTTGATGTTTAGTTAAAGTGAACTTATACCACCTTTTAACTTAGGATTGACATTTGGTGACTTTCTGATTAAAAGTAAATAACACTCCTTTTAGCTATCTCATTTGATTAAGAGGGAGCTTTACCCTTCTTGGTCGTATTCTCCTTTAAAGATGATGGGTTTAAGTTATGACTTGAATGGAAGTTTTAAATCTTGGTTTAAAGTATTTTAAAGGAGCTTCGAAATTTATATAATGATTTAAATGGGTTATTTACGAAAAGTAAATAGTCCTATACTTAGCACTAAAAGCCGACGAGTAGATTGATCCTATATTTGTGAGATCTAGAACCGAAGTGTCTAGGCAAGGCTAGGAGCAACCAGTGCCCTAACTTACCTGGCTTTGTTTCTGGGTGAGGGATAAAGTAAATCGAGAATATTGGAAACGTGATAAGTGTAGGAGATTTGATTTCCATAAATGATCTTTATAATTATGATGGTATGGAAAACATTCGCCTTTCTTGTAGACAATTGTTTTTGACCCATTTAAGTGTTTTGAAATATGAAATCCTACCAAATATTTTGTGAATATACTTATACCGATGAGATAAGTATATGGATATTTTCCAAGCATTGAAAGAGTATAAGATTTAATTTCCATATACGACTGTTTTGTTATCCCCGATAATTTATATCTTAACTATCAATTTCAATACCCTTCTTCCTTTTGTTTTTGTTTTGTCAATCTAAGATGATTTGTTGCCCATTTAGAGCATTGATATCCATTATCGGAAATGACTAAATAAAGAGCAAGTGGGGGCCAAGCTATGTGGGGTTTCTCCTATTAGGGTATTGTCATATCTACTCTAGATTGGTTTCGGTTGTATGAGCATGGAGATGGGAAATACTCGGATACTCGTTAAGGTTGGAGGGTTCCGGCTTGGAGGTTTCCGAGAGCCATTGTAGTTCTCAAGTATATTTTCTAGAGGCATACTTTCGATGAGGGAGGGCGCACCCTCCTAGTCATTGTTGGAAAAATTCCTTTTCCTTATTTTTGATTCAAATCTTTGGATTGATTCTTTCTTAATTGCATCGAGAAGCGTCTTGCGCTCTTCGTGATGTTTAATTATTTGTGTCCATTCTTTTATGCTTGGATGTTGTCCTTGTGAGGGGAAACCCGTTATGCATTTTTGCAACGTGGTCTTACCGGTTATTCTGCGTGTTCTATTTTTTTTTTGGAGTTTACTTATACCGGACTTATTGTTTGACCCGAATTATTTGTTTTCCCTAAACTCTCGGGTACTTATTTATATTTAAGTAGTTCGGAAATGACAGGTTTCTTTGGGCTCTTTTGAAGATGGTGGATGAGCAGGAGGCTCCTTATCTATCTAACTATTTATTTCCACTGTTATGAGATGTTGGCTCTATGTATGTATATTTAAAGGTAGGTTGTTATAACTACCTAGATTGACAGTAGTACTTTTGTTGTAACTCTGATAACTCCATGTTGGGGAGTAACCTTATGTACCATCTTATTTTTATATTATATATTTAACCGTTCCACTGTGAGATTGTTGTTCTGTTCTTATATTTTACCTCATGACAACTCTTCTTTCATATACTTGGGCAACGGCACATGAATACCATAGATGTATTAAGTGTTGTTCTCAAGGGTCAGAAAGGTGGATCGTCACAGTTGGTATCAGAGCTTCGGTTGAGCGAACACCTTAGCCTGATTGGGGTACACCTCATTAGAGATAGGGTAAGTGATGGCCTAGAATGAGTTAATCTTGAGAGAGTGTATTTGTGATTTTTATAATAATAATATTTATCCTCTAAAGTCTCGTTTTAGATCCTTGGTGTTATTTCCTTAAACCATTTTAATCTATTTTTGTATTCTAAAGATACCTGCTATTTGTTCAAATAATAGCAAATGAATACAAGAAGAGGAGGAAGGAGAGGATCTGGAACTAGCATGGCTACCAATGGTAGGGTACCTAGAAATGCTACTATGTCAGCTGTAGATCCGGTAGAAGAAATGGTAGTGCAAGTTCAGCCCTCTATGAACTTTGTGGCTTTGTGTAATAATTTTACCACTTTGGGCGGGAAACCATTCTATGGGACTGAGGATATTCTTAGAGTGCAAATGTGGCTTCGAACTTGTGAAAAAATATTTAGAGATCTTCGATTGGAGGATGCGGAGAAACAACTGTTGGCATCGCGACAACTTCAAAAGTCGACGATGGATTGGTGGGATTCAAAAATAGCTAGTACTCCGGAGGAGGAGTTTTCTTGGGCCCAGTCCAAGGAAGTTTTTGAAGCACAGTTTATTCTAGAAGCCGGAAGAACTCAGTTATTTAGAAGTTTAATTGACTTAAAGCAGGGTGATATGACTGTGTCGTAGTATGAGTATAAGTTCAATGCTTTGTCCTGTTTTGGACTTGGATTGATAGACACACCACTCAAGAAAAATGAAATGTTTGTGAATGGAATGCGACCAGAGTTCCATCGTGAAATGGCCAATCATCTTATGGGTACGTTCACCAACATTATTAGCATGTCTTTGAGGTTTGAGGCTCTTGATATTAAGGAAGGAGTCCATAAGGGTGTAGTACTAGCAGTAAGTGCCAAGCCTTTATCAGTTATACCAGTTGAAGGAAAGCCAAACTTCAAGCGTAAGTTTAAGGGAAAGAAGCAAGGTGCATGGAAGAAACCTGAAGATGGCGCTCCTACGCAGAAGAAGCAGACCAACTTGGCCAACATTCTTTGTTTCAAGTGCAATAAGATGGGCCACTTTGCAAATCATTTCCCAATTGCCGCATGTTTTAATTGCGGCCGGCCAGGACATATGAAGAATGAGTGCCCTTTTCCTAAAAAGGGATCTCAAGGACATACTTTTACCATTGAAGATATACCATCCACTTCTTCAGATCAAAAAGGGAAGCAAGTGTTGCAAGGTACATTATCCATCTATGATATTCCTGTAAGGGTGTTATTTGATACAGGAGCTTCCAATAATTTTATTTCTTATGATATAATGAACAAACTAAACCTTAAATATGTTATCATAAGTAATCCTCTTTGTGTGTCTAAAAGTACCTATTTCTTGTCGAAATCATCTCTTTCCTTTTGACTTCTTTGTCTTGGGTTTATGGGTTTTGGAGTGTTGCTGGGAATGGATAGGCTATCTAAGTTTAAAGCTATCTTGGATTGTGGTAGAAGGCTCATCAGAGTTAGTGATGCTGGAGATGTTGGTGTTGATATTAGTTGTGAAGAGCCTAAGAAGTTAACGAGCAGTTTTCTATATTCACTCGAAGTGGCTAAAGAGGAGCTAGGAGATGTGCTGGTTGTTCGACATTTCATAGATATTTTTGATGAGGTGCAAGGTTTACCTTCTCACCGTGAAGTCGAGTTCCGTATTGATTTGGTTCCGGGAACCAGACCTATTGTACAACCCTTACGAAGGATGGCTCCGAAAGAGAAGAGGGAGTTAGAAAGGTAGACTTATGACTTATTGCAGAAGGGCTTGATCCAAGTAGTACCTCAAGTTGGGGATAACTAGTCGTCTTTGTTACAAAGGTGGACGGTTCTTTAAGGTTATGCGTAGACTATCGGGAGTTGAACAAAAGGACTATCAAGAATAAATATCATTTTCCAAGGATCGACGATATGTTTGACCAACTCCACGGTGCTAAGATATTTTCTCAATTAGATCTTGCCACCGGTTTCCACCAATTAAGAGTGGTAGAGGAGAGTGTTCCCTTAACAGCTTTTCGGACTCTAGAAAATTTCTACGAGTGGTTAGTTATGCCATTTGGATTGACTAACGCGCCTGCTTATTTTATGGACTTAATGAATCGAGTATTTCGAGATATTCTTAATAAATTTGTTCTCGTCTTTATTGATGACATTCTTATCTACTCAAAGACAGAGGAGGAATACAAATATCATCTTCGTGTCATACTCGAAACCTTGAGAAGCCATGTGTTGAAGGCTAAGTTTTCCAAGTGCCATTTCTGGAAATGCGAAGTTAGGTTTCTAGTGCATGTTATTTCGAGAGAAGGCATATTGGTGGACCCAGCTAAAGTTATTGCGGTTCAAGACTGGAAGAAGCTCGAAAGTGCAACAGAAGTTAGAAGTTTCTTGGGATTGGCGGGTTTTTACCGTAGGTTTATCAAGGACTTCTCGAAGATTGCTTCTCATCTGATGAAGTTAACAAAGAAAGATGTTAAGATCGTTTGGACTTCTAAGTGTGATCAAGCATTCAATGAATTAAAAGAGAAGTTGACTAGCGCTCCTGTTTTAATCATTCCAGATGGGAGCAAAGGTTTAACAGTGTATACAGATGCTTGTGGAACTGGATTGGGAGCAGTTCTGATGCAGCATGGGAAAGTTATTGCCTATGCGAGTTGACAGCTAAAGCCGCATGAGAAAAATTATGATACACACGATTTGGAGCTTTTGGCTGTTTTCTTCGCACTAAAGATGTGGAGGCATTATCTTTTGGGTGAAAGGTTCGAGTTATACACGAACCACAAATCCTTAAAATACCCTTTTACCAAAAAAGATTTGAATTTAAGACAGCAAAGATGGCTGGAGTTTCTCGCTTCTTATGATTTAGAGGTTCTTTATACCCCTGGAAAAGAAAATGTTGTTGTTGATGCATTGAGTATGAATGTAACAATGGTTGCAAAGCTAGAAGTTAAGCCAGTATTGTTAGAGAGAATTGCATCCAGTCAAGAGGCAGATCCTATTTTGACTCGACTTAAGAAGGATGTTGAAGAAGGTGTTGTTTCTAGCTTTAAGATTGATCTCTAGGGCATATTGAAAATGAATGGGTGTATTTGTGTTCCAGACTTTGATGGACTTAGGCAAGAAGTGTTAGCCGAATGCCACCATTAAAAATTATCTTTTCATCCAGGAGTGACCAAGATGTTCAAAGATATGAAGAGGGTATTCTGGTGGAAGGGGATGAAGTGAGATATTTCAATCTTTGCGAGTCATTGTGTAAACAGCCAGCAGATTAAGAGTGACTAGCAGAAGACGGCTGGACTGCTTCAGCCACTTGAGATCCTAAAGTGGAAGTGGGAGCAGATCTCTATGGAATTTATTGATGGGCTTCTTAGGTCAAGAAGAGGTAACGATGGCATTTGGGTTACAGTCGATCGACTAACCAAGAGTGCCCATTTCATTCCTGTTAAGCTGACTAGGACTGCTACGAGTCTGGCTAGTTTATATGTGAAGGATACTGTGAGACTCCATGGGATTCCTCGTAGTATTGTAAGTGACCGAGACCCGATATTCACTAGTAGGTTCTGGGAGGGATTGCAGACTGCTTTAGGGACTGAGCTAAGTCCAAGTACAGCTTACCATCCCCAAATAGATGGGCAGACGGTGAGAGTGAATCAGATCTTGGAAGATTTATTGCGAGCATGCATTTTAGACTTTGGGGGTTATTGGGAAGATCATTTACCCTTAGTCGAATTCACTTACAACAACAACTATCAAGCAAGCATTGGTATGGCCCCTTTCGAAGCTCTTTATGGTCGTATATGCCATTCTCCTTCGTGTTGGGTTGAATCTGGAGATAGAATTGTTCTTGGACCCGACATGATCTTAGAATCCAATAAGAAGGTAGCTGATATTAGAAGAAAGATGAAGGAAGCGCAAGATCGGCAAAAGTGTTATGGTGATCAAAGGCGTAGGGATCTAGAGTTCTTAGTCGGGGACTTGGTATTTGTAAAAGTCTCTCCTCTGAGAAGTGTCATAAGGTTTGGGAAGACAAGGAAGTTAGCCCCTCGATATATTAGCCCTTTTCCCATACTTGATCGGATTGGTAAACTAGCATACAAAGTGGAGTTACCAGATCGACTATCAGATGTGCACAACATATTTCACGTATCTCATTTACGTAAGTATGTACACGACCCTTAGATGATAGTAGAACCGGGACAACAAGTTGATTTGGAGGTTTAGCCTAACCTAACCATTCTTAGGTGGCCTATTCGTATTGTCGCTCATGATATAAAGCGATTAATGAAGAAGGTTGTGAATCTTGTTAAGGTTCAGTGGAGTGGAGATGTTAGAGATTGTACTTGGGAAACTAAGGACTATATTAGGGATTCTTATCCCAAGTTGATATAGTTGTTGTTTGTATTTTGTTGTTTCTTTTTATTGTACTCACCAGGTGTGTTTAGGTCACCTTCCTTATATCTTTGTGTGGTATATATGATATTATTTGGGTTTCTTTGATATTTTGAGTTTATCTGATTAATTTCGAGGATGAAATTTCCTTTAAGGAGGGGAGGATGTAACGACCCATAATTTAATCACTTTGAACTTGAATAGTTAATATGTTTTTAAATGATTAAATACTGGATTTTATATCTAAAATAAATTTTTGGATAAAACGTCTTGAATGGATTTTTCAAACTGATGTAAAATGTTAGTTAAAAGTCGGTTTGAGTTATAAGGAGATTAGGGGTACCAATTTATTTAAGAATAAGTTTGCCTAATAATCCAAATGAGAATGATTACTTAAGAAAAGAATTTGCCTAATAAAATAGAATAGTATAATTACTTGCCTAGTAAAACAAGAAAGAATTATTAACATTGCCTAATAAAACAGAATAATATAATTACTTGCCTAATAAAACAGAATAATATAATTACTTGTCTAATAAAACAAGAAAGAACTATTAACCATGCCTAATAAAATAGAATAGTATAATTAATTTCCTAATAAAACAAAATAGCATAATGATTATTATATTCCACAATAATGGTTGCCATTGGACCAAACTCTGATCGAATCGGGTTATGGCATGCGGATGGTTGCCATTGGACCAAAATCTGGTCGAATCAGGTTAGGCCATAGTTGATAAGGAGGATTCCTATTGGACCAAAATGTGGTCGAATAAGCCATAAGGATGTTTTCTATTGGACAAAAATGTGGTCGAATCAAATTAGGCCATAAGGCTAGTTTCTATTGGACCAAAATCTGGTCGAATCAGGTTAGGCTATAGGAAATTACTAAAGTACCCTTCTCTTTACCTATAATTAGCCAAGTCCATATCTTATTTTAATTCATTCACAAACTAAAGAACTAAATTTCATTATCAAAGGAGAAGTATTCCAAGTCACCAGTAAAGCAAATAAGATGTGAGTATATTCCTTATTTTCATAGTTTAGTGGGTATAACTTATTCTGTGAGTATATTCCTTGTTTTCATAGTTTAGTGGGTATAACTTATTCTGTGAGTATATTCCTTGTTTTCATAGTTTAGTGGGTATAACTTATTCTGTGAGTATAATTTAATTATTTTACAGTGAGTGTAATCTTAATCTCTTTCCTTTGACTCATTCACATTTTAATAAATGTTGTGTTAACTATTGATTGTGAATTGTTAATAATAATGGGTATGTTATTATTCTTGTTTGGTTGTTTGGTTTGTGCTCGGACAGTTTATGAGCAATAACCTTGACATTTAGTTAAAGGGGACTTACACCACCTTTTAACTTAGGATTGACATTTAGTGACTTTTTGTTTAAAAGGAAATAACACCCCTTTTAGCTATCTCATTTGATTAAGAGGGAGCTTTACCCTTCTTGGTCATATTCTCCTTTAAAGATGATGGGTTTAAGTTATGATTTGAATGGAAGTTTTAAATCTTGGTTTAAAGTATTTTAAAGGAGCTTCGAAATTTAGTTAATGATTTAAATGGGTTATTTATGGAAAGTAAGTAGTCCTATACTTGGCACTAAAAGCAGATGAGTAGATTGATCCTCTATTTATGAGATCTAGAACCGAAGTGTCTAGGCAAGGCTAGAAGCAACCAGCCCTAACTTACCTCGCTTTGTTTCTGGACGAGAGATAGAGTAAGTCGAGAATATCGAAAACGTGACAAGTGTAGTAGATTTGATTTCCATAAATGATCTTTATAATTATGATGGTATGGAAAACAGTCGCCTTTCTTGTAGATAATTGTTTTTGACCCATTTAAGTATACTTTTGAAATATGAAATCCTCCTAAATGTTTTGTGAATATACTTATACCGATGAGATAAGTATATGGATATTTTTCAAGCATTGAAAGAGTATAAGGTTTAATTTCCATATACGATCATTTTGTTATCCCCAATAATTTATATCTTAACTATCAATTTCAATACCCTTCTTCCTTTTGTTTTTGTTTCGTCAATCTGAGACGATTTGTTGCTCATTTAGAGCATTAATATTCTTTATCGGAAATGACTAAATAAAGAGCGAGTGTGGGCCAAGCTATGTGGGGTTGCTCCCATTAGGGTATTGTCACATCTACTCTAGATTGGTTTCGGTTGTATGCGCATGGAGATGTGAAATACTCGATAAGGTTGGCGGGGTCCGGCTTGGAGGTTTCCGAGAGCCATCGTAGTTCTCAAGTATATTTTCTAGATGTATACTTTCGATAAGGGGGCGCACCCTCCTAGTCATTGTTGGAAAAATTCCTTTTCCTTATTTTTGATTCAAATCTTTTGATTGATTCTTTCTTAATTGCATCGGGAAGCGTCTTGCACTCTTCGCGATGTTTAATTATTTGTGTCCATTCTTTTATGCTTGGATGTTGTCCTTGTGAGGGGAAACCCGTTCTGCATTTTTGCAACGTGGTCTCACCGGTTATTCTGTGTGTTATATTTTTTTTTTGGAGTTTACTTATACCGGACTTATTGTCTAACCCGAATTGTTTGTTTTCCCTAAACTCTCGGGTACTCATTTATATTGAGTAGTCCGGAAATAACAGGTTTCATTGGGATCTTTTGAAGATGGTGGATGAGCAGGAGGCTCCTTATCTATCTAGCTATTTATTTCCGCTGTTATGAGATGTTGGCTCTATGTATGTATATTTAAAGGCAGGTTGTTATAACTACCTAGACTGATAGTAGTACTTTTGTTGTAACTTTGATAACTCCATGTTGGGGTGTAACCTTATGTACTATCTTATTTTTATGTTATATATTTAACCATTCCATTGTGAGATTATTGTTCTATTCTTATATTTTACCTCATGACAACTCGTCTTTCAGATACTTGGGCAATGTCACATGAATACCATGGATGTATTAAGTGTCGTTCTCAGTTGTCAAAAATGTGGGTCATCGCATATCCTATCTCAAATGAGTTTTCCCCACCAAAGCCAAGGTTCTCGCTTAACCTTCAGCTCTGATACCAGATTTAATAAAAGCCCTTTCGACCCTCGAAAGTCGGTACTTAATACATCCACGATACTCAAATGCTGAGCATCCAAGTGTTGGAAAGGGAGAACGTTAGGGTAAAAAGAAAAGGAATAGGGAAAATAGAATCTCACAGCGGAATAACAACATATAATATAACAAAGATAGTAAAAGCTTTAACTCTAAAATACATGGTATATCAGAGTTAAAAAACTCATTGAGCTTACAATTGCTGATGGGTATACATAATAATACAGCGGAAAATAAAAATACTATGGTAGATGAACATCCAGCTCTACTCTATGAGCTCTATGTCCCATTAATGACAACCTGGAAAAATACTCGGTCTCACCTGAGCATCATAATAAAATAACATCCGGACCAGTAGTGAAAACCAATGTTAGGAAACTCAAGAAATATGGCGAACACATAATAATTCTATGAAACCACGCCGCTAAACACGGAAAAGTTTTTATCTTACAAGAACAACATTCATAGATGAAAGAATGGAAGCAAGTCGGAACAAAATCAGACTTGAAAGAACGGAAACAAATAATTAAACATCAAGAAGAGCTCTAGGCACTTCTCGATGCAATGAAGAAAACAATTCAAAGGTTTAAATCAAAAACAAGGAAAGAAATTTTTTCCAACAATGACCAGGAGGGTGCATGCCTCTTACAGATAGTGTACCTTTAGAAAATATACTTGGAAGGGTCATGTACTCTGTGACTCTCTAGGACAAGTCCAAGCCGTACCCCACCAACCTTACCGAGAATCTAAGTATTTCACATCTCTGCGTGCATACCACCAAATCCAATCTTGATTAGATGTGAAGATACCTTAATGAGAGCAACCCACATAGCTTGGTTTACACTCGCGCTTTTTTTTAGCCATTTCCGACAAAGGATATCAATGCTCAAAATGATCACAAATCGTCTTAAATCGACGAACACGAAGAAGATAGAAGAATTGATAGTCAATAAATCAACTAATGGGAATAATAAAATGATCGTATATGAGAATTACATCTTATACCCTTATCACCACTCGTCGATTTCAAACTTGTACTACCCTCTGTTAACATTGAAGCCGGACAAGTTAGGGCATTGTTGCCTCTTAGACCTTGTCTCGACGTACATTATCATCATTCAAGATAGAGACAAGTTTCCATACCTCGACATTTAGTGTTAGGTATATGCCTAGATCCTTTCCATATAAGTGATGTCGTTTGCAGAAATTTAATTTCTTATACTTTCCATAATCGAGTTAAGCTTTTAAACTTTTAAAAACCGAACTTGTGCTTTGTTTTCACATAACAAATATTAACTTTAAACAACTTTATTAAAGTTGTTAATTAACTTTAAACATCATTGTTAAAGTGACTGATTAAAACAATTTATTATTAATATCTCACACTAACCCTTTACTTTAAGATAAAATAATAATTTAAAATATATTAAAAACCCCATTCCTTCCAAATACTTATAAAATCTTTATGAACCTATTTTATACTTTATGAAAACCAAATATCTGTGAACTGCATCCATGGCGACTATCGCTATATGAACCACTAAACTTGTTTTGTAAACCAAAATTACTTCAACCCTCGGTTCAAATAACATTTTATTATCTCGGAAGAAAATAGGTCAATTTAAAATACTTTTATAAATGTAAACAATGTTAATCATCTCGAAATATAATTGATATAACTCTTTTATAAATTCAAAATCATATTAATTATCCCGAAGGAATATTAATTAAATTTATAATCTTTTATAAATTTAAAACAACATTAATTATTCCAAAAGATAATCAATCCAATTTATAAATCCTTTTTATAAATTTTGAAACACCTGCCCTTTATTTCAAAATTCTCAAAAATAATTGAAAATATAGTTTAAACAACTTTCAAAGTGTAAAAATGCGACCAAACATTTATTTTGGAAAAATACAAGCATAAGTTCAACACTCATACACAAGTTTAAAGAGATGATATTTCATAAGTGATAATATAGTGGTAATTGCTATAACGATGCACAAATCAAGCAGTGGGTCATAAATACATCAACAAAAATCAATATAAGCATCATAAGAATATAAGTGGAATGCATAAAATGATAAATTAATAATGGCGAGAAACCCTTAGGGCCTCTCTACAAAGGTCCCATGCAAAACAATGGTTATTTATATAATCCGCTTTTTCAAGTGGGAATTCAAATCTAAATAAACAATCAACCAATAATAACAAACACATTATTGTCAAAAATTATAAATTAATAGCTAACATATGATTTATTGATTAATCCACATATTAATTAACTTCAAAAATAATCTCTTTTACTTTGCAAGCATAGAACGATGGTTTATTCCGCTCGATAGATGTCCAAAATAATCTAATCAATTTAATGATGGCAGAACGATATTTTATTCTACTAACTAGATATCAAAAACAAACTATAACTAATTTAACCACGTTAAACATAATTAAGTTAAATCGCTATAATTTTTTCATTAATTTATGCTTCATTAAAACTATCAACTATCATCCAAGCATTCAAAAATAATCTATAGCAATACAAATATCATATAGTTCATTTAGAAGTTACTAAACTCACCAAAATTCTAGTTGATGCTTCACATTCCGATTTGATTTAAAATATAACGACATTCGATTTTAGCTCAAAATTATACTAGCTTTAAATTCAACAGATCTAACTCCAATGCGTAGCGAACGTCGATACGAGTCCAACCCAAAAGATCTCGTCCAAATCCGAACTTGTATGCAATAGTTATAGAATTAATAAGATTTTGGATTAAATAAATAAATTAATTCACTTAATCACTTTACTGAAATGTTAATTACCTTTTATAATCCATTTTCCTCTTCCTTAATCCCACATCGTGCATGACATGTATAGGAAACCAAAATGCATGCACCCTCTCTCCTCTCTGTCTTAATCATTTCACCATGAAATCGCGCACCGTTAATTCCAATGTGTCTCTCTTTTCTTGCTTCCGCAATGACCACCACATCCTCTAGCTTGGTCGATTGATTCAAGATGCAACCCGTAGCAGCCCTAACGGCCACCTAAATGTCGCACGCACCCATACTCGATCGGCCCTGATGAAACTCCAATGGAAGGTGCTCTTCGACATGAGAAATGCAATTGTGATCTCCGTTTACTCAATCGACGTCTAAATCCCAGATGAACTCTAACCCTAGCTCCACGACCACTATGTCGATTGCCCACAAGTCATGCTGCAACCAACTAAACCAATATAGATTCGAAGCTAATCCTTATATGAGTTCAACAGACCATGTTTTATTATTTTTAGTGTATTATAGTACTCGATTTTGATTTTTAAAAGGAAAGATTAATTTTCTTTCTAACTGTGAATGAAAATGAGAGAGATGAGGGAAAATGAAAATAAGAGGTAAAGTTGGAAAGTAGGAAAATGGAGAAAAGTGATGTATTGAAGTCTACTTAAACCAAAACATTAACATAACTTCCAACTTGAGCTAAACAAATATTTCAAGCCACACATCTCATCAAGATCAAATCAATGTTAATAGTGTTGAAAATTTTGAATTTGATTTGATTTGGAGAAATTTTTAAAAAGAGGGTTTTACAGTACTCCGCTACACAATATCCCGTTATCATACGAACTGCGAATGATAGAAATAAAAATACGATCATGCACCAAAATGCGACATGATCACAAATCAATAATAAAATACACATATTATTTTATTCTATGAAATTTCGAAAATTCTAATCTTTCCGTAAAATATGTCAAACGATAATTTAAATATTTTTCAAATTAAAAATTATGGAAAAATCCATTAAATTCATTTAAAAATACATCACTAAAAATTAAGTCATTTTATTAACAATTGATTTTCTTGTTATTTATTCGAACTATTAATTATTGTAAATAATTTTACAAAATAAGTTCAGAATTATTATTTATTAATTAAAAGGAGTCCAATAAGGTTTCTAAATCTATTTAATTAATAGTGAATATTAGGCTCAGGTCCCTAATAAGTTTCAAAATACACAAAAACCCCAGTAAAAAAAGTATGTAAATTAGGTCCCTAGAATTAAGTTACTAAGTAATTGCATATAGTTATGCAATTATTCACTGAATAATTGCAGACATTTATGCAATTATATCCAAAAGTTGCATAAATATATGTAATTTTTTCGGTGAATAATTGCGAAAATTTCCGCAATTTTTTTTGGTGAATAATAGCGGAAATTTCCGCAATTTTTTGGTAAATAATTACGGAATTTTCCGCAATGTTTTGAAAAAATTGCGGAAATTTCCATAATTTTTCAGTGAATAATTATGGAAATGTCTGCAATTTTTTGATATAATTGCATAAATGTCTGTAATTATTCACTGAATAATTGCATAAGTGTATACCATTATTCGGTAACTTAATTCTAGGGACCTAATTTACAAACTTTTTTTACTGGGGTTTTTGTGTATTTTGAAACTTATTAGGGACCTGTGCCAAACTGTCCCTAATTAATATTTAATTCACAATTCAAATGTTTAAACAATCCTTATATTTTAATATAAGTTATTTATATTATTAAGACCAATTATTTATATGTTTAAAATTAATTAAATATTCAAATTAAAACAATTAAATTCCAAGATGTTACATATACATTTGATGGTGATTGCCAAACAAAGATTTCAAATCTATAATAATAAAGTGAGGAATAACCTAGAAAACATCATAAAAAATAAAGCAGAATTTTAAAAAGAATGATGAACAAAGCACACTTCATATTCTACGAAGCGTACTTTGAGAGCAAGTGTTATGAGCGTTTCCGCCTAAGTAATGATTATTGTAAAGGGTCCTAGGCTAGATAACCAAAGAGGTTAAAGTGTATAAGTCATAAGGGGCATCTGGAGTTTAAGTTCCTTAAGCCAAGAAGTAAGAAGTTTGTTGATTGTATAAGTAAGAAGAGTATAAAGAAAAGGGGGTAACATCTACTTTTGGTAGTCAGACTACCATATAGAAATTCTTGTTTGGTGGTTCTATTACCAAACTGAAAATCCTATTCGATAATTGAAGCACTAAACAAGATTTCTTTTCCAGTAGTGAGACCACCAGACAAGATTATTTATTCGGTGCTTGGAGTATTGCCGAGCCAAAAAGTGGTTAATGGCTGAATGAAGCCATGTTTTCAGCTGGGTCCATCCATCGAACTAACTACCATTGAACCAGCCAATGACCATTGAACCAAACATAGGCATATAAGGAAAGGCAATCTTGAATATCTGGACGTTTTGGATCATACCTTACGTATATGGAAATAACAGAATCAAGTATGTTATACAAGGAAACTACCTATTTCATCAACCCTACTTCCCTATATCTTCACTCCTATAAATATCCAAGCTTGTAGCGGCAATAGGGACAACTTTTGGAATTGCTAGTTACGTCGAATAGGAATTGCCGAACAGATTATTAGGGAGTGAATTTTTATGCCAAATCATTGTACTTTTCATTCAAATCATAGTAAAACTGATCAATAAGGAAGGAAATAAAAATGAACAATGGATGTAGCCACATTCAAGTCGAACCACTATAAATTTGTGTATATTTTACTTTACAGCTTTCTTACTTCTCTGTTACTATAATTTGAGTGGAGGCGTTTATCCATTTTATGTGCAAACAATTTGTTATATTGGTATGCGAGTAACTATATTTCAGTTTTGTGAATTTTAATATTTTAATTTTATAGTTGTATTTCATTTTCATAGGCTTTGTATTTTTAGATTCTTTATTGTAATTTATTTTTATGGTTCTTTCATATTTTGACTTCTATTTTTTGTATTTAATAGTTATAACTATTGATTGATTATTAATATTAATTATCAACTAAAATTATTCATTGGTGCCTATAATTTCTAATTATTAACTATAATATACTATAAATATTAACTATAAACTATTGATAACTAATTTTATGGGGTTTTTTTGTATTAAATACTCTTATTTAGTATTTGAAAATAAAATACAATTTCATTTAATCATCAATATAATTGACTTTTCAAAGTAGCATTTTCTTGGAAATGGGTAAAAATTTATCGCTAATTGATAAGTACAATAATTAGTCATCATAATGTCCAGCATTTAGTAATATAATTAGTAAAGGCCAAAAACAAGTAATTAAGCATAAAGCTTATACAATAGAACAAAATTACGAATTGCTATAAAATCACAAGAAAGTCATATAGCCAATTAACTCCCTTAAATCAACTTTCCATAAATTTAAGATTGTTATATTCTTATTGGGCTTCATTTTCTTCTTCTTCGACTTAAATAAAAAACTTTAATTCTTGAATGAGATTACTCACTTCGGTTTCAGTTATCTAGTTCCTTGAAAAATTTCTTTGTTCCTCCCTTTCCATATGTGGAAAATAGACATAACAATACTAGCCCTTGAGATATCTCTAATTTGATTCTTTAATTTAAAGGAATTGCATAAAATTTGGGGCTTACTCAATTTAGTACAAGTAAAATACCTAATATATTTAAATAAAAATAATGTAAAAAGTAAATGCTTAGAGCTCTCAACCTCTTTTTCACATATTACACATAACAGGTCCACCTGAATACCCTTGCTAATCAATTTGTCCTTTGTCTACAAATTTTTTTCTTACCTTTATAGGTGGTAACCAACATCTTCTTATAACTACCGTGGTCCTAGATAATTGGCATCCAATAAAAAATATAAGAATAAGACCTCACTCCCTCCCATATAGGTTTTAGAGGGAAGTGATCATTTGAAACTACCATATCCAATCATTAAAACTTTATTTCTTATTAATTTGCATATTCTCAATCAAGTGTGCAATGGCTCTAGCATGAGACAATAAGCCACATCTTCATTCCTTATTCCTTATAATGAAACTAGCCATTAACTCCTAACCTTCATATAACTCCAAACAATCCTATCCTAGATTATCTCTTAGACATTTATTGTTAATCCAAGGTTTAAACCAAAACGAAGTATTATTTCCTTTCACAATCTCTCTCCTCATCATATTTAGCCTCATCTTCCTATCTCTTAAAACATATTTCCAATAACTCAAGGCATTAATGTCAATACCGATGGTCTAAATATTTCTCTTCTTATATCTACTATGCGTTCGTCTAGCCCAAATATAATCACATTTTAGATAGTTCCTAAGGCACTTAACAGTAAATACCTTTTTAATGTCTGATAACATCCTAAATCCAATATCTTATTCTTCTTTAATATTTTATATGACATGAAAAAAAATTACATTTAAAAGCTATATTTTTAAGAAATAATACAATTGGAAATTAAGATTGTATGTTGACAATCTTGCATTTTTTGATTTGAAATCTAATATTCAACCATTTCTAAGTATATTTTCTATTGGAATTTGTATTAAACTAAAAATTAACTAGTACGACATTCAAAATTTGATTACTCTTATTACACTTCAATATACTTTTTATACACCCGAGCATTACACGTCTAACATAATTACACCTTGATAAATAATCATGACATACCTTTCAGTGTCATTCATAAACAATTTTTCAATTAAAATAGTTTTTTTGACTTAGTTAAATTCCTACAAAGATATGTAGTTAGCAAGGATTGAATCCTTAATCTTACATGTGAATGCCTCATGTCCTAACCAACCGTGCTACCCCTGTGGGCTCAACTAAACTAGTTTTTACTTAGTAGTCAATGAATAATGAAAAAATATAAAACTAAATAGAATAAAATGAACATAATATTAACTTCAATAGTCTGTTAACATTATGAGTTATGTTGAAATATTATTTGATAGCATTAGCTCTTCTATTTACATCATTTTGTTATTTGATCTTTTGAAATATACTGATATATTGCTCTCTAACTTGGTTTACAAAATATATATATGCATTCAATTCTAAAACCTTTGTTGATTCATTTATATCCTACAATTACTTGATCAATCAACCCTCATATCACTGGATGGGTTGTAAGAAGTTGTGCGTTAATGTTGAATAGTCAGTGTATAAACGACACAGTTTCTAGTCGAGTTATTTCTTTGTAAAAAGAAAGGTTAAATTTTTGTTATGGTGTCTTCAAGCGTATTAAAGTCCTATTGCGGAGTCCCTAAGCATTTGTTGTTGAAGATTTGTTTGGTTGCTCGGGTAAAATATATAGATACTTATTTCTTTGGGTTAAGTGAGTGGGGTGTTAGTGAAATTCCCAAGAGGAGTTCTAGGACTGGATGTGGGACACGAGGTCCAAACTAGAAAAAAATCCTAGTTTACTTTAATTTGATTTTACTTTCCACTACGAATATTACTTTATATATTTTATACTTGGCTAATTATTATATAAGTTGGTAGATATTTAATACATCTCTTAATCTATACACATTGGCCATATTATTCGATCCACCCAAAATTTTGGTACTAAATCACCTAAATACTAATTGAGCTTTTCGTGAATATAGTGTCTCTCACAGAAGTACCACTAAGTTCCTTTACCAATACTATACATTCATTTGTATAATAATCAAACACCACCACTTCTTTCAACTTTTACCCCTAACCCTTCGCAATTTAAATACCCTATTGCAAACTAACGAATTTTGATAATTCCAATCACTTCTATTATGTTTTTTAGGCTAAGCAGTTCTTTTCCTATCACCTAACCCCTAATGAATAGTGCATTGACTCTGCAAGCTTCCATATGTAAGGTCAAGTACTCACAAGGTTTTTGTAATAACTTGGAATTTCGAACACTTCATATTTAAATATTTGAATCTTGGATTTAATGTTGTTAAATTGATTTAATAATCTTGTTAAACCTTTTTTTATTAATAACCAATGGTGGTAAACTTGTTTTTGATACATGTTTACAAAAATAAATAGTTCGAAGAAATATCAATAATGTGATCGAAAATCGTTCTATCTATAAACGACTTTTTACTCGATAGAAGTTGTTGGAACATGTTATGCTCTTCTAATTAAACAATGTTTAATTAATTAGAAACTAAAAGTATTTTATGTAAAATCTAATTAATTTGGATTAGTGAACAATCAACCATGGATCAATGAAAGAGATATTTGGTGAATAGTGTTTAGATATTTGTTTTCAAGTGTGAGGTGGAAAGTTGTGCATATGGGGGGTTGCTTTGGCTGGTAATAAATGATTTTAAAGGTGATAATTAACTCTTGAATAAGTTTTCTTAAGCCCTTATAATATCATAGAGTTTTTGCAAATATTGGAAAAAAATCTTAAGTGTTCATGCTCTTTTCTCCTCTTCAATCTTCTAAAAATCATATCAAATAAACTCCAAATCTTCCAACCTTTAACCAAGGCCTTAGAGCATCCTAGCAGCTAGGAGAAATAACTCAAAGTTGAAGAAAGGTGGGAAAAGTGGTGCACCCTGTTGAGGCCGTGAGCTATTAAGGGTGAGGGAAGCATGGACTTGAGCTTGTGTGAGCTAAAGGATGAAGCTTTGGATGTTTGGTAACGGTAGGAAGTATTTCTAATGTTCCAGTGCTTGTGCTTGGTTTTTAGTGTAGCTTCAAGTGAGTTTAATCACCATTGAATAAGATATATTATGTGTATATATATGTTATGTGTTTGAATATAAAGTTAAAGTATGAATTAATTAAAACTATAACTTTAGATCCCCTTGCTTTTGAAAGCAAATGACAACTCTATATTGTATATCATCACTTCTATGGTCTTCTATAACATATGGCATGGCCTTGACATTGTGTATATATGGTTGTTTGGATAGTGTGTTGAAATTGGAATGAATATGGAATTGTCCATATAGCGATAGTCGCTATGAAAGCACTTTGAATCCCCTTATGTTTAAACTTGTTCTAATTTGTTATATGTGAATATATTGTGAATGTATATATTTTGGCTATGCTCTACACTTTTAGTAGTGTATAGGACAGTGAGAAAGTGGTTTGAAAAGTTATAGAAATGGTTGGACAAAGTTGCAAAAGTTAGAGTGAAAATGATCGCTATATGAGCACTTTGAAATTGCCTTGTGTTCGATAATTTTTAATATGATTTTCAGAGACATCCTTTAGGGTGTGTTTGCTGCCTTAAAAATCACTATATGTGTACTTATTACTGTAAAATTATCAAAGTTTATATCATTTCATAATTGGTTGGCTGAAGTTGAAAATGTTAGAAGTGAGAATTAGTCGCTATGGATGCACATTGAAAATGCCTTATGTTTGGCGATTGTTAAAGTTAATTTGAAACACACTTTACAAGTTTCTTTGCATAGTTATTGTCTTCTATAAGCATATTTCTTACTATAAAAAATAAGACCTTGAATCAATCATTTGGATAGAGAAAATTGTCAAACTTTTGATGCTTTTCTTAGTGTTTTTTGTCTAGAACTATAGCACTTTTCTACAGCTGTTGTCGATCCACTACAGCACTTCAGGGCTAGTTGCACTATTTTGTTTTAATGCAACATTTTCACTAGTTTTTCATGATTTAAAATTTATTATCTTTATGGAATCTATTTAGGGAAGTCTAATAATTTGAATTAGAGTATGTCAAAAAGATTAGAAGTTTAAATATATTTTAATAACTAAAAATGAATTTTTGTAAAGTAAAGGATTTCCTTTAACATTTAAAATAAAGGTTCTTGGTAAATAATAATTAGTTATTTTTAAGTAATATCCTATATGGATATTTAAAACCTATTTTTAAGTATTTTTAAAGTATTTATGTACATATAAGTTTTGGAAAAGTAAGTTAAGTAATTTATAAAAAAGATAAAAGTGTTTTTGTTATATCCGTATGTTATAATGAAGGGTTTTGAGAAGTTAATTAAAAGTATATTATCTTGTTAATAAGTATACTTTGATCCTTGAAAGAATGTTTTAAAGATAATGTTAAATATAAATGGTTTTGAATTTACAGTATACAATGTTTAAGCAATATTTGTTTTTAACCCTATTGATTATACTTATGAATATAATTAGATCTTTAAAAAGAATGATTTAAAGATAATTATAAGTGAAATGATTTTGTGTTTGTAGTGACAATGTTGAAGTAATAATTGTCTTTAAAACTTTTGAGTAAGCTTGTGAATGTACTTAGATCTTTATAAAGGATATTTAAAGATAACGTTTAGTATAAAAAAGTAAAGATTCAACTTGTAAAAGAGAAAGGCTTTATAGTAACAATAATTTAAGTAACATTTGTTTTTAACCTCTTTGATTATATTTTAAAGTAAAAAAATTTGTTAAAATTTGTGAATATTCTTATACCATTTAAGTTAAGTATATGAATACATTATGAAGTATTAAAAAGAGTACAAATTAATAGTGACATAGTAAAATACATGGATATATCTTTTATAAAGATATTTAAATATATATACAAGTACAAAAAAGTAAGTGAATAGAAGCATCATGCATTCATATGGTTTGAGATCCCCCGGGACTGAGCCATTCATATAAATCGTCTCTTGCTTTTAGAACGTATGTATTCGAGATCCTCCGAGGAGGACTCCTATGTATAGTTTGCTTACTTCTGAAGGAAGTAATTATTTGATAAAAGAATTTTTAATTAATAAAATAATTAGCTAAATAAAATAGAGATTAGAAGTCGTTTATATGACTTAATCATGCTTTGTGTTATTTAATTGTGCTTGGTGTGTTTGTTTGTCTATGGAAAGTATTTAATCGTGTACTAAGCACTAAAAGCCGACAAAGTAGATTTGTTCTATTCGTGGGAGTTAAGATTGATGTTCGGTAAGGTTTAGAAGCAAATAGTTCTCTAGCCTATCAGCTTCACTCTTGACCGAGAGATAGTATAAGTTGAGAGGGTCGAAAACATGATAAGTATACAAGACTTGGTTTCCATATGTGATCATTCACATTGTTATTGAATTTGACCAATATTAACTTAGGAAATATCAAGAAGAAACATGAGATTTATATGATATGGTTATGTTCGTGATGTTATACCCTACGTATAAACTCATCTTGCTCTTTTAGGACAAAAGATAAGGAAATCCATCCGGATAGGAGATGATCACCACCCTTATGCATTGCTTGTTTATTTCTTAAAGAACCAGAATTAAGTTAACCGGAAATCTATCGATTGATTTTGAAGCTTCTGGTAAGCGGGGGAGTGTATTTATAGAGATGACTTAAAACCATAACCACTTCAAAACCGATATACGTGTTCTATATTTTTGGAAGCGATTGTGAAGCGAAATGTTATAGCTTTGCACTGTCTATCCTAGGATTAAATCCAAGGGAAAGGTCAGTGTTAACATTTCGAATGATGCTATCATAAGGTATTGTCTATCTTAAGGGTGATCCCAAGAGAGAGGACATCATTAGCATTTGTCAAAGGACTTATGCTGGAGTCCATAGAGAGATTCATGAATTATTCGAGATGCTGGAATCATTGTAGAGATTCATGATCTATTCAAGATGCTAGAGTCTAGAGAGAGATTCAAGATCTGTTCAAGCGATAAAGACTCATATGTTAAGATGCTAAATGTGACTTCACCATTGGTAATGACAAAAACCAAAGTATGATGCATAACCAAAGGGTTTAGCTAACCTAAGGGTATATCATCTTTATTCTAGAGATGCTTTCAGATTGCTAGTGAGAGTGATGATACTCAGTGCCACGTGTTAGGGCGTGGGTCAGCTATGTTTATTTTATAGTATATTTTATCTAGAGATATATGCTGCTCAGAAGGATATCTTCGACCCTTCTCAGGAGGCCCATTCTTGACATACTGAAGGCACCTTCAACATAAATCCATATATGCAAACGAACCTTAGTGGTTTTGATTGTACGCTATATTGTCGTGGTGTGATCAATGTAAGCCTCACGACTATTTTCTTATTTATATTCTACACCCTAGACATTATCTATTATATCATCATATGTACTTATTATATGGTTTGGCTCTTTTGAGGGAAAAACCATTCTGATGATTTGGTTAGTCTCAAATGGTATTATTATGTCGGCACGTGTTTCTTGAGTTCTCATACCAGACTTTTGTCTAACTCATGGTTTTATTTTTCCCTTAGTTCCTCAGGTACCCTTTCGAGCAGTTTGAGAAAGGTAGGTTTTAGTTGGATATTATTTGGAGCTCAAGGAGACAAGCTGGATGTTTCACCTACCATAGTATTCTTATTTCCGCTGCACTACTAGTATGTATATGTATCGGTAATTTTGAAAATAGGCTATTGTAACTATCCAGGCTGCCGATAGTACTTTATTATGACTCTGAAATGCTATGTATCTTAGAGTAGCACTTTGTACTATCTTTTTGATTTTGTATGTTATCGTTCCACTGTGAGATTCTGTGTTATGTTCTTTCTTCCTTGTTCTGTTTCCATTTCTTTATATTTACCCTAAAAATCTGTCTTTTCGGCACTTGAGTGCTTGGCTCGTGAATATCATAGATATATTAGTATCGACATTTGAGGATCGAAAAGACAAGTCATTACAGCTTTGATGGATGCATTGTAATTAATGATGATTTTCATGGAGTATACTCACTAAATCCATTGGAAAAAAGATTTAGACCTTCTTCATTCATCAATACCTAAGCTGCCTTATTTAAATTAAAGTGCAGGCATCATTGAAGAATACCAATCTACATTCAAAGCATAATGTAACCGTATCACCAACTTGTCCCTTGACATGATATTCAATGTCTTCTTGTCCATCCTAATAATGTTAAGGGTATGCTTGTTCAAAACATTAATCATGTATGTATACGATAAAGATAAAACTTGAGGCATATTCTATTTCAAACAAGATTAATCACTAAAATTAAATTATATAATCAAAACGATTACGTTAAATTTGTGCCTTAAGGGCAACTATATAATTTATTGCGTAACTTAACTCTTGTAAACAGTATTTTTCAAAATAAAGTATGCTTTTGGTTTTATTTTATTTTATATGTATTGTTATATAAAGATATAAGTAAGGATACTAGTACATCAAACATATATATTAAAAATTCCTTAAGAAAAGTATTTTACTGATTGTATTTACAAATGTGTTTGTATCTATGAGTTTTGAATCGATATATAAATAATTATTCCTTAAAGTTCTTAGTTAAGATGTAACGTGAAAAAGATATCTATACATCCGTTGATACTAGTGTATGCAACACTCTCCATACGACGGACGGTGGATTACCCATGGTCGTTGGGGACACCAAGTGGTCACATACTTGTGGTTGTTTGGAACAAACAAAGAATGGCTCAACAAGTGTCTTCTATAGGTTAATACAACTAAATCAAAATAGAAGATCTCATTGTTCCAACGTGTGGTAGTTTTTGGACTTGAGGGTAGTGTCGATCTTAAGTAGCTAGGTTGTACTTTGATTATCATCAGTAACATGGCATAATGAACATGTCACGACCATAGTTTGATGCATGTTAAACTACTTGAAGTGAAACACTACCTCAAGAGAGGATTTGTTTCCTTTATTGTAAAAAGTTGGTATCGCCGTAGTTGGTAGTCAACTGAAAGTCAAAATCACTGGCCAGGCGGCTAATCAATAAATGTTATTAGATTGAACCAAGGACTTTAATGAGGTCTATGCAATTTACTATAGATATTAGACAAGTTTTTGACCATTGACCAGAATCTAGATGTCTTAGTAATACAATGCTGATGAAAAGAAAATGTGCACCAAATATCGTTATAAGGTGTAGCTTAATTAAGATTAGAAATTAGATTTCACCTAAATGATCTATAAGCGACTGAACTTGTGCTCGATACTATACTTCAACAAAGTCCATACATGCTTCAATATTTATATTGTATAAATATTGACTAGGGACCAAATTCACACCAGAGAGTTAACACAACCATGTTATGGTAGCTAAGCTCTAAATTCGACCAATTTAAAATTAATTTTTTAAATTGATAATAAAATTAATTCAAACATTGTATTGAATTTTTATGGCATTTTAATTATTTATTTGAAGCCCTAAAGTTAATTAAAATGATGTATGATTGTTATATACTTTAATTAAGGTATGGGCTGAATTAAATAATTAATTTAGGTGTTCAATTAATTAGGCTTGAAGCATGGAAGCCCAGAGATAAGGGCATCCAAATCAATAGGAGAGAGGTGTTGGAAACTTGGTCTTTAGATCTAGAGAAATGAGTGCAAGATATTTGTTAGCCGGTTGGCTATAATGTTGGATTTAGGATAGCAGTAGTGGAGTAAATGGGTAAATTCAAAAAAGTATATTCCATTTTGGATCTTATTGGGCCTACGAAGTCTAAATTTATTTAGATCTGATCTAAATTAATTTTGAATAAAATCAATATTTTATAAATAATGTTTTATTTTATGTTATATATATTATAATACAACATGTGTATCATATACGCATGTGTATGTACAATCACATGCAACATATGCAGTGTACATGGTTTAACATGCCCGTATGCGACTGTTGGGATTTACATCGCAACAGACATATTAGCCTCTCCATATGCATATATGATGTCTAATACACACACAAAGAGACATTATATATATATATATATGTGTGTGTGTGTGTGTGTGTGTGTGTAATCTTATACACTACAAAATTATACTTGTAAACTATAAATATACGTGTGCGTGTGTGTATATATATTTGTCATTATAATATAAAATAATTTTAAATATTAATATAAATAATATTTAATTTAGAATCAAATTTAAAATTCAAAAACTTAAATTTTAGATCTAGATCTATAAAAAAAATATCTGCTAATTTCAAGCTCAAATGGATTTATTAATTTTCTAAATAAATATATGTGTATATTATATATATTTCGAAATTGGTAGATTTTTTTTGAAAATCACATATACATATAATTTTATATACATATTAAATTAATTTTTAAGTTTAATATAACATGAAACATATATATATACGTTTATGTTAAAATGATTAATTAGTTAAATATATATATTTAATGTAGTTAATTATATATATATATATATATATTTAGCCGAATTATACTTGATAATTTTTTTTTAAAATCCATGCAGTTTTAATTTTTTTAAATAAAAGATTTCGAAAGGGAAATCATCAAAAAATTAATTTTTTAAAAACCAACACAAAACGTATACACACACATAGTTTTAAATATTTATATGTGCATATTATAATCATATACACATGTATATACTATGTAAAAAATTAGTTTTATATTTAAAAAACATATATATACACACACACAGTTTTAATTTATATATACCAGTACGTTTGGCACGTCCTTTGGACGTGTGCAAAGAAAACCGAAAGCAAATTTATTTATCGTGCATAAATGATACTTGACGTAAACAAATTATGTGAGCTAACCTTTTTTTATTATGAAATAGTTTGAAAAAATACACTGAAAACTCGTTGCTATACTTTCAAGCTTAATTTGGTATCTGTATAAATTGTGAAAGGGAAAAATATATTGGGTAGATTACACTAATAAACTTCAAATAAAAACAGGAATAAAAGTTGTTTGACTTGTTTCAAATTTTATGTGTGTTTGTAGACTTACATAAAGCTATTATGATGATATGAATTTCAAACTCATTCTTTAGTTTACTTTGAGAGAATCTAACCATGTTTGGACATTCGTCATCACCGCTATAACAAAAAAAACGGGATCACTTATAAGCTCTCACAGAGCAGTATTAGTATCATAACTATACAATCTTATTGTCGTGAGGAATTTTTTTTTAGTATACAAATTATGCGAGTAGAATAAACATTATTTAACACTGTAAAAATTTGGTGACTATTTGTGTTGCATTTTTCAAATGTTTGTAATTTTATTTTTCTTTTTTATTTATTTATTTATTTTGTAATATGTTTTGATTCAAAAAGATTGTGGATTTAGAACCACTTTTATGCTAGTTGATCACTGATTGGACTTTTACTTTTATTTTCATTAGCTTTTCTTAGGATTAGGAATTACATTTAATCTGGTTATATAAGTTAAGTTAGTAGGTTCTACTGCAATATCAATTATGTGTTGATAATAAAAGTTGGATTGGCTAACATGATAACTAAAAAGAAATATTATTTACTTCTATTATGTACATTATACTAACCAAATCATGGTAATAGTATCCACCCTTTGATGAATATATTCTGCATTTTTTTAGGACTTCAAGCTGTTACATATAGAGATTGCTTCTATGATCTATAAAGAGCTACTTTTCAATGATAAGAAGATTGTGATGCTCACTGTATACATGCAGAATCGTCTTTTCAGCTTTACAATATGATGCTCATTTTATTTTTCTTCATTTGTACAGCCTGAGCATTATCCAATTTAAAAAATTATTTTTGCTTCTTTTTCCTTTGTGAAACATTAACATATGCATGCTATTTACATGATTCTACTACTGAATTAAAAGTGATGAATAAAATTAACACGTTTGGTTGATAGTCTAACTTTTATGAACATAGTTTCAAGTATCCATGATCATGCGATTTGGATATCGTATCTAAAGTAGTACAAAAGATATGGATAGCATATCTAAAGTAGTACAAAAGATATGGATAGCATACAAAAGAAATAATTCTTAAACTGTTTAGTCAAAAATAGTAATAGATCTCTCATCCTTTTAAGCGGAAACGAAAAGAAATAAACAAAACCTTAGATTCAGCAAACTCAATCATTGCCTAGAAATTCCAAAAATATAAAGTTGTTGCCTAGACTATCAATCATAAATTTGTAAGTTTAGAATGAAATATAAATACACATTTAGATATATTGCATAGAAAACATATCATACCGCAAGTCCTCATGAATGTTGAGATTTGCAAAGGAAACCGGGAGATTTTACTGCTTTTTGTGCATGTAATTTCAAGTGGAAAAGTTAACGAATGTTCCTTACACATGGAAATGTTCCATAATACATATAAAATTAGACGTACTCAAATATTATTTTTAATGGAATGCTCATGGAAAAATCCTTAATGTAAATGGTAAATCAAATTAATTAAAATTTAATTGATAAGAAAGACTACTTATGTTTCCAATAATGCTGCTAGCTAAAAGGTAATTGATATTGTCATGATAGATAAGTTGGATTTTAAAATACTAAGCAAATTTTAAAGTAAAATACAAAGCAGAGAAGAACTTTCTTCCTTATGCACATCACAACCTAATTTTAGTTAAAATTTTCCTCTGTCGACCTCATGAAGAATTAAACTGCAGCATCACGGACATGATTGACTTGATTGTAAACACGTTATGGGATTTAGATCATGGTTTATTAATGATATCTCATTTTCTATCAATTAAAACTATACACCCTTAATAATTAAGTAAATCCATGGACATTTACAATGAACAATCAGCAATACTTAGAAGCAAGCACATGTAAAAATATGGGTTTTATGTTACAGCTATCGTAACTCCAACAATTATTTTAAGTTCCAGCAGGTCCCACTAAAAGAAGATTTAATTCATTTGGTGGCAAAGTTCCAGAATCGGAACATTAATACTCATGCTTGGATGTAACGATCCATGCTAGGTTTTCAAACTTGGTGGATCAAAAACCTAAAAAATAAAGAAATTAATTGCGAGTAAGGATTTTGATCCATGGTGGAAAATAATAATAAAGCACCTGAGGGAATAGAAGAACAATTTTATGCAGAAGAGATCTAAAAGAAAGAGTTATTTAGGGTTCGAACGAAACTGATGATAAATGCTTTTCACCTATATATCCACCGACCTTTTCATCTATATATCCACCGAACTTTCCACCTACCTACTGACCACAATATCCACCATAGTAGTTTGTATTTGTAGATTCTGCTTTGTATTCTGCATTTCGTATTCTGCATTTTGAATTCTGAACCATGTATTCGATATTATGTATTCTGTATTCGGTATATATCTATTTTATTTAAAAATAATTAACATAAATAAAATAATAATACAAATAATAATTTTGCCCCTCTCGTGTTGCCCCTTTCGTAAAAAGAACGCATTCCCCTTTCACGAATTTACCCTTTTTCCAGCCCCTTTCGTTTGCTCCATTCATTTGGCCCTTTCATTTAAAAAAAGAACACACCTTTAATAGAGTCTGTCCTCATTTTTACTGATGCGGTTATGTTACTGTTCAAAGTGTCATTTTATGATGATATTCTTTTCTATTTACATGCATTTCATCAAACACCAACTTCAACTATTAGATTATTAGCCGACAGCCAGATGCCATAGTTCTTGTATAATTGTTGTTAGTACAAACAATTAAACAGCAGTATCAATTTTCACCCCACTAAAACATTATGTTACCAAATATATGTAGATTGCCTTCAACTATTCCCTAAAGAGTTCCAAACTTTCGCAAACAAAAGGAACTAAAAATTTAAATACATATAAAATTATTAAACCTCTTGCAACAAAGAGTTGATAGCTACAGTCATATCTCCCCCCCAAACCCAATCAAGAAATTCCTTCCCATTTAGAATTGATAAAATGTTCGTGCTTAAGAAATCCTCATACCTTGTCTCAGAAACAATCCTTAAGATCTCTTTCGAAAACGGTGAGCCATTCTTCCTTATGCTTTAACATATCCTTACTTAAGGCTAAAAATTGAAATTTTGACCTACGGGATTAAATATAAATCAAAATAAAATTTTGCATCATTTAACTGCAATGTCATTTAAATTCTTCATACCGTAAAGAATCTAACTAATCATAAAAATTGAAGTGCCTGGATTTATCAATCCATACCGCACTACCCAAAACATCCCATTCCATTTTTAGATCTAGACCATATGAAGATAAATTTTGACCTTTGAATAATAATAATAAAAGGCATAGCTTCTGATTATGACTAAGATTGCTCGATAAAATCTGCGTCTACAGACTGTGTGTTCATGTTGACTTACTGGTCTAAACTGCATGTTGGAGTTGTTGTGGAAGTCGCCTAAAATGTTGTAGTGCTGTTCCAGAGTTTGATAAGAGATGATTTTGATTGGTCGGAATATAGAATACTACCTTTGATAAAACTTCAAATTTAAAGGAGGGCTCACATTTTACTTGTTTTAAGAAAATGGGGTATGTAGGCGTAGGAGATGCGTTCATTGCAGTTGGAGTTGATGCATACGTAAAAACGTGATAAACAAAAATGACAAAAGTAGCCTTATCTTATAACAGAAATGCTAAAGGATGTTTTAGACATTTTAAAAGCTTCAAAAGAGTGTTTTCCTATTATATATAGATATATATAGCTTTTTTAATTTTCGAAAATATATTATGTATACAAATTAACAACATTACATATACATACATTTTATACACTTGTCCACATATACATATTTTTAAACCAGTTTTGTGTTAATAGTTTTAAAATATAAATTAATTTTGAAAATTAAAGCTGAATAATATATATATACATATATATATATATATATATTATAACAAGCGCGCGCACACACATATATATTTATTCATTCTATGTTGACAATACATACACATGTGGATTGACGATATTATATAACTAAATAGAAGCAGCAGAATGACATGATACACATACATACATATATGAATATAAATTTAATCACTAGCTATCTATGGCTTAGAAGTAACACTTTGGAACCTTAAATCCATTAAATATGTATGCAAACCTTAGAGAGAGCTACCAGACTGAAAGCAACAACCATTGATGTACTACTTTGTATTTAATTTGAGTTTTAGAAGCTTGAAAATATATGGAGGGACGACAGATGGGGAGGGGCGTTCGTGTAGAATTATGAAGAGAGAAGGAAAAAATCAAGTAGTGAAAATGATTGGGTTACGAGTGTTTAAATAACAAAAGAGGATAGGAGATAAGAGTGGATATAAATCCACTTATCTTTCTTGTTATTTCAAACTCACTTTAAATGATCCAACCCCTACTTTCTACCTTAGAGTTCCAGCCATGCTTGCCAGTATATGGGCCTCCAAATTACTTCAAGCCTGTTCAAATAAATATGCATTTAAATCCAATCCAAACACATACTGATATCGTTTATCAATACGTATGTCTATAACTATTATATACACACCATTTAATATTGATCATCCCAAATTAAATAAATTTTATAATTAATATTAAATAAATGTTAATTACTTTATAATAATTATAATTAATTAAATCTGGTGGTAGTAGGAGTATTCAACGTTTCTGTTGTGTCTCTTAGGTGTAAATTTGGTCGGCAATTAATATTGAAAGATTCAAATATTAACGTTCATACTTCATATAGCAAGTGGTGTGACATTATGGCTAAATTTATCGCTTACATTGCTTCGGTAAAGTACAATTTTACTTATTTAAGCATTACCCAAAAGTTATAATTATTTACATCTCTCTTTGCCAAAACTATATCACATTAGGACTTATAAAATTTGGTAATGTTCAAAATTCCGATACCGTTCATATTTAACTTTATAGTCCAAACACAAAGTCCTTGGTTCAATAATAACAATTACTATTAACTGAACTACTATGGCCAGAGATTTTGACTTTGAGTTGATTTTAGTTGACTATGATACTAACCTCATATAACCAAGGAGACGAATCCTCTATTGAATAGTGTTTCACTTTCAATACTTCAACTCGACCCAACTATAGTCATTCGATGGATGTTATGCCATGATTTAACTACAATCAAAGCGGAGGTTCCATATTGAATATCAACAGTATTGTCAAGACAAGGGAGCTGTGTAATATTGCCACATTGATATTTTTTGTTTGACCTTAGTTATAATTAACCAACAGAAAACTATCGAGTGAGTCATTCCATGGTTATCCAATAACTATCAGTAAGTAATCTCTAGGTGCCCCTAACAGTCATGAGTAATACACTTCCCAACATTTGAAGAGGGTTATGTACTTTAGTCTCAACGGATGCATCGATATCCAGTGTTGATACATCTTGACTAGGAATATTTAAAATGAAGTGTTTATTTTATTATGTTAAAATACTCATGATTGCAACAATTGCAATTACAATCACAATCACAAAACACACAATTTATGGATTTTGTATTAATATACTTTAATTAAATAATTATTAATTATAACACATTATAACAAGCATTTAACAAAAAGAAAAACACCTTTATCTTGAATGAGGTTTTATTACAGAATTAATAATTTACAATAAATTATAAAATTTCCCCAAGGACATACCTTTAACTCTACAATCTCCTACTTGCACTTAGGGAAAATTATGGAATGTCAATCCCATCCCTTCGATCACTTTGACGGGAACCGACCGAGCTAGTTCTTTCGTGAATGAATCTGCTATGTTGTCCTTAGTATATACCATTTGTATCAGAACCTCTTTCTTATCAACGTATTCTCTGATAGGGTGGATCTTTCGAAGAATATGTCATGATTTCTTGTGTGCTAGGCTCCTTTGCGATTTGTATCATCGCATTGTTGTCATATAACAATGCCACTGGATTCTCTATATTGAGAATTACTCCAATCTCACTTAAAAGTTTGGGTACCCATACCGCTTCTTTAGTTTCTTCATTGTAGGCGATGTACTCAGCCTCCATCGTGGAATCAGCTGTCATTTCCTGTTTGGAACTTATCTAACTAACGCCCAATCATTAAAAGTAAAAACATAACTCGACACTAACCTACTATCATCGTTATCTCTTTGAAAGCTAAAGTCCTTATACCCCTTCTTAAGGAGGTATCCATTCTTATATATTAGGAATAAGTCCATAGTATTTCTTAAATACTTTAGTATACATTTTACAAATGTCCAATGCTTTTCTCCAGGATTAGACTGGTATCGACTTACGCATCCTAATGCATACGCCACATCTGACCAAGTATATAGCATAGTGTACATTATGGAACCGATTGCCGAAACATATGTTATCCTCTTCATACGCTCTTTCTTCTTATCAGTATGAGGAGTGTCCTTCTTAGAAAGGATGGTTTCAGTTTACGTTAGAACATTTTCTACTTGAAATTCTCCATACCGAACCTTTTCAATATGGTACTATGTATAGGGATTGGGACAATCTCAATAGCCTATTAGATCTATCTCTATAGATCTTATACCTAGTATACAGCCCGCTTCTCCCAAATCCTTCATAGAGAAGTTCTTGGAAATCTAAGCTTTCACTGATTGCAATAACGAAACATCATTGCCAATCAACAAAAGTGAAAGACTATAGGATCTTTATATAATGTAACTTATATATGTAAGTGTGAGAGTGTATGTTACAAATTACACTAAGTAGAGAATAACAACTGAATAGAAAGAAGGTAAATAATAAAAGCGGTCACACCGGATATTTTATACTGGTTCGGATCTCCCGTCGTACATCCAGTCCCGAAGCTCCCCTTAGGTATTTACTTTGACCAAATAACCCTCACTTCGCTCGGAGGAATAGGCTAATACAAAAGGTATTTCTTTGACAACCTTGTGTTCCAAATAACATGGATTTTGACTAATAGTACAATTCTTCCTATGACCTCCTTTGAGTGTGTGAATGTGAGTACTTTGAGTTGTAGAAAACGATTTAACCAAAATACTGTTTTGGTTATGATAAATTGAGAATATGTAAGCAATGTATGCGCAAATATGTAAATAGAGAGTAATAAGAAATCAAGAGAATAGATTAGAATCGTTCTTACAATTCTCAATCTTTGAAGTATATATAGGTTTGAGTAGATGCTTATGAAGAGTTGTTACATTTTAAAATAAAATCTGTTTGTTTTAATGGCTACAACCGTTGAAGTAGGGATGCTATTATTCAATATGAAATGAAGCAACCTTTCAGAATGGAGTAGTTGATATATGACAGACGTCTGTGAGAAAACCTCAGACATCTGTGGCTTCAGGAATTAAATTCTTGAAAATATTCACAGACTTCTATGGCTTTCCCACAGATGTCTGTGGATGGCCATATTTGAATATCATAGGATTTATATGCCAATGTTGAATTATGAATTTGTGTGTGCATATATATACAGAAGGAGACCTTACAATGTTTTTCTAAGACTCTAAATACAGTATAAAAACATTACTAATCATAGCATGGTCATAAGTCTTTGTTCGTCTTAGAGTCTTGATATCTTTGAGCATGACGATCTCTTGTAATATATACCTGTAATCTTGATAAGATATAATATATGTGATTGTATAGTTGTTGTTATTGAAACCCAGGAATGGAGGTTCTAACATTCTCCCCCTTTTTGATGATGACAATTATACAATCGTTAGTTATAATAATATCTTGTGCTTAATTTTATCTCCCCCTATGTATATTCGATGATACATAGGTGTTATTCGATAAAGGTGAGCTATAATCGATGGTTGAATAAGTAGAGTTGTGATCAGAAGATATTTTGAATAGAAGTGGTGTAAGGTTTTGAATATAAGAATATATGTACTTAGTTCATAGAAGACTTCTTTAATATAAGAGTTGTTTGCTTTTTTTAGCAGTTTATTTGTTAGGGTGGTAGAATTCTAACCATAGAATTCTAACAGAAGTTATTGTTGGTTTTTTTGTATAGATAAAAAGAGAACATTTGTAAACACTTTTATGAAATTATTTTATGTATTTTATTTAAGTTATATAAGTTTTAATTTACTAATACATTGTAAGAACAAATTCCGAGGTCTCTTCTTAGTTTTATAAAAGTTGATTCGTTCAATGGTTTGGTAAAAATATCCGCAATTTTATTTTCGGTATGCACAAATTCAAGTGATATAATTCCTTTTTCAACATTATCTCTTAAGAAATGGTGACGAATTTCAATATGTTTTGTTTGAGAATGATTAATAGGATTTTTTGATAAATTTATAGCACTAGTATTATCACAATATATAGGAGAATTTGTTATGATTTTACCAAAATCTAGAAGAGTTTTTGCATATAGATAACTTGTGCACATGCTAAAGCCGCTGAGATGTATTCGGCTTCACATGTTGAGAGCGAAACACAGTTTTGTTTCTTTACTAAACCACAAAACTAAAGATTGACTAATAAAATGACATGTGCCACTTGTGGGTTTTCTATCTATTTTACAACCCCCGAAATCAGCATCACTATATGACACGAGTTCGAACGAGCCGCCTTTCGGGTAGAAAAGACCGTAATCTTTAGTGTTGGTTAAATATCTTAAAATTCATTTAACCGCTCGATGATGTGATTCCTTTTGTTGTGCTTGAAACTGTACACATAAACATATGCTCATCATAATATCCGGTTTACTAACCATTAAGTATAGCAGAGATCCTGTCATACTTCGGTATAATCTTTGATCAAAATCTTTTCCATTTTCATCTTTATCTAAATGCGGTGTAGTACTCATAGGAGTCGGTTCACTTTAGAAATTTTCCATTCCAAAGCGATTTAATAAATCCCGATAGTATTTTTCTTGATTTATAAAGATACCATTTTCTAGTTGTCTTATTTGCAAACCCAAAAAATAGTTTAATTCACCCATATGTGGCATTTCAAATTCATTTTTCATAATGTCAGAATATTCATTGCATAATTTTTCGTTAGTTGAACCAAAAATAATGTCATCAACATATATTTGTACAACTAATATGTCATTGTTTTTTTCGTTTTATAAATAAAGTAGAGTCTATTTTACCAATTTGAAAATTGAAATTTTGTAAATGAGTTTTTAACCTTTCATACCAAGCACGAGGTGCTTGTTTTAATCCGTATAGAGCCTTTTTAAGTTTAAATACATGATCGGGATATTTTTCATGAACAAATAGTGGAGTTTATTCAACATAAACCTTTTCTTTTATAAAGCCCTTTAGAAAAGCACTTTTACATCCATTTGATACAGTTTAAAGTTATGATGACATGCGAAAGCAAGTAATGTTCGTATTGCTTCGAGACGTGCTACCGGAGCAAATGTCTCTTCATAATCAATTCCTTCTTCTTGATTATGTCCTGGAGCTACTAATCTTACTTTATTTCGAACAATGTTTCCATTTTCATCCGCTTTATTTTTAAAAGTCTATTTTGTTCCAATTACAGACTGATCATTTGGTCTTGGTACAAGTTTCCATACGTTATGTCTTTCAAATTGATTAAGTTTTTCTTGCATTGCAATAATCTAAAAATCATCTTTTGATGCTTTTTTATAATTTTTAGGTTCAAAATTTGATATAAATGCAACTTAACTCATTTGATTCAACTGTTTTCTTGTTGATACTTTTGTTTTTAAATCACTGATAATATTGTTAATTGGATGGTCCTTTAATATCCTAGGTGGTGAAGTTATCACAATATCATTATTATTATCGACATTATTGTAATTAGTTTCATGTATAGGTATATTAGTTTTATTCATAACTTCTTCATCATCATCATTTTTATTATTTGTAAAGTTCTCATCAAATTATACATGCAGACTTTCTTCTATAATGTTTGTTCGTTTATTAAAATTTCTATATGCTTCACTTCGATCCGAATAGCCAACAAAAATTCCTTCATCGGCTTTAGAATCGAATTTTCCTAGATAATCATTTGTGTTTAAAATAAAACATTATGATCCAAATATTCGAAAATACGATACTTTAGGTTTCCTTTTGAAAAATATTTCATGACACGTGTTTTTAGTCATTGGTTTAAGTGTTACACGATTCAATAGATAACATGCGGTAGCAACAGCTTCTGCCCAAAAACTTTTTGGTAGGTTACTACTATTTAGTAAGGTTCGTGCACATTCTTGTAAAGTTCGATTTTTCCTTTCTACAACACCATATTGTTGAGGTGTACGTGGAAATGAAAAATTATGACTAATTCCCTTTTTGTTGCAAAAATTTGTAAATAGTTCATTTTCAAATTCGCCTCCATGATCGCTTCGTATACTTTTAATTTTTAAGTTCATCAAATTTTAATTCGTTTAGCAAAATTTTTGAACATTTCAAAAGTGTCACTTTATGTTTTAAAAATAATGTCCAAGTATATCTTGAATAATTATCACAAAAACATATTTGTTATGATTTATAGAGTGTACTTGAGTTGGTCCGAATAAATCTAGATAAGTAGTTCGAGAGATTGCTTTGTGGAGATTTCCTTTTTAGATTTAAAAGAACTTTTCTTTAATTTACCAAATTTACAGGCGTCACACAAGTTTTTAACTTTGTAGTTGACCTTAGGTAATCCTTTAACTAATTCATTTTTAGCAAGTTTGTTGATATTCTTAAAATTTATGTGACAAAAATGTTATGCCATAACCATGGATCATCATGATTTGCGGCAAAGCATAAATTAGTGTTGTTTTTTACATTCATGTTTAAAACATATATATGTTACAATTTCTAAATCCTTCAAAAATTAGATTTTTATTTTGGTCAAATATATTGCATTTGTCTTTCTTGAAATCAATTTCAAATCCTTTATCACATAATTGACTTATACTTAATAAGTTATGTTTCAAATTTTCTACTAATAAAACATTAGTAATAATAGGAAAATTAGAAATACCAATATTGATGACTTCTCCAATGCCGATGATAAATCTTTTTGAATTATCTCTGAATATCATAGTGCCACCATCGATATATGTCATATTGGATAACATATGAGCATTTTCAGTCATATGCTAGGAGCAACACTATCAAGTATCCATTTCTCTTTACTTTTTATTTTAATTTTGGGTACCTCATCAGTGTTAGCCATAAAACACACATTTGTTTATTCTGAGTCGCTTTCACTATCACTGTCAGATGAAGAGGATGAATCTGAATCGTCCCATGTTACATGAAAAGCTCTTTTCTTTTTCTTGAATTTCTCAAACTTGCTTTTCTTTTATCATTATTGAGCCGTGGACAATACTTCTTCATGTGGCCAAAATTTTCACACTCATGGCATTTAATCGATGTTTGATTTGAGGAGTTTGCATTGCCACCATTTTGAAATCTAGCCATCTTCTTGAACTTCTTGAATTTGCTATAGTTTTTGGCAATAAAAACAATCTCAGCTTCGTCTAAGTTCGAATCTTTGTTACCTGCTTGGAATCCTATGTTTTTCTTTTTATGATTTTGATCCTTTCAAGCCTGCAAGTTTGCTTCATACGACATCAGATTTTCTATTAGCTCCTCGACTTTGAGCTTTTTCGATGGCTAAACCTTTTCTTTCCCATTCATCTGTTAAAGAGTTTAAACTCCAAGTGCCATGAGATCGTGTTAAATGTTTGAAATCTAGCATACATATCAATAATTGATTCATTTGCTTTAATTTTGAAAGATGAAAATTGGTTTTGTAAAATCGAGATTTTAAATTACTTGACTTTAGTTGTTCCTTCATGTGTGACTTTTAAAGTGCGCCATATATCATATGCAGTGATGCAAAGCATGACACATGAAAACTCATTTTTGTCAAGTGAGCAAAATAGTACATTCGTAGCTTTGGCATTGTTAGATGCCGTTGCTTTTTGTGCATCTGTCCAAGTGCTAATGTCGGTGTTAAGTACTTCATATTTATTTTGAGTTCCTAGCTATATTTCTAACCCATTTGCTTTCATAAAGATTCTTATACGAGTTGACCAGTAAGCATAGTTTGAACCATTAAATAATGAAGGTCGTACAGTTGATTGACCTTCTTGAAAAGTACTTGCCATATTAACGATTTTTCAACTACGTGTTACTATAGATTGAAATGACCATGCACTGATACCAATTGAAAGACTATAGGATCTTTATATAATGCAACTTATATATGTAAGTGTGAGAGTGTATGTTACAAATTACACTAAGCAGAGAATAATAACCGAATATAAAGAAGGTAAATAATAAAAGCGATCATACTAGAAATTTTATACTGGTTCGGACCACCCGTCCTACATCCAGTCCCGAATCTCCCCTTCGGTTTTCCTTTGACCAAATAACCCTCAATTCACCCGGAGGAATAGGCTAATACAAAAATGATTTCTCTAACAACCTTGTGTTCCAAATAACACGGAATTTGACTGATAGTACAATTCTGTAACATCCCCTATCTGGAGGCCTGAAGCTAAGCGCTACAGATGCTGTAATCATCCATAGTATTAACTTCCGGTGACCAAATACGGTAATGTTAACGGTATTTATAATATAAAAAGCACTTGAATATGAAATAAAATCATTTCAGATTAAAACATTTTTTTGACTACATTTCAAAACAACATTTCATATTCCAAGTTACATAATCCCAAACGTTTCCCAGGTTCAGATCAAATATAATTATTACAATATACGCCAAGAGCAACATATGAAGATGCCCCCTTAGATGACCAGAGTATTAAATAGTCATAACAGACTTAATACAATACAGTGGAAATAAAATATAACAACTACTAAATAGCTAACTTCAGCCTCCTGTTCGTCTTCAGAAGCTTTATTCGTCCACCTACTAAAACCTATAAATCCTCAACCCTTAGCCTACTCAAATCAATTTTGAGCACCCAAGAGTTTAAGGGGAAAAACATAAACTTCAAGTCAAACATAAAGCCTGGTGTGAAAAATACTATACATCCCGGTTATACGATATTAAGTGAGACCATGCCGCTTAGCGGAACGTGTTTCCCTTCACTAATATCCTTTTTTTAAAAACATATCTTTTGCAAACCAAAACCCTGCAACCAAACTGGTTAAAACAGTAATATCAGTACCATGTAAGCATATAAATCAGGTAATCAATGGACTATCTACCCGAACACTATAGTTTTGTTTGGATAACTACTAAACTTTGACTAACTCGGGCCTACCAGACAAAATAAGCAAATAGTCTAATTTTGTTAGATACTCTTTTGGACAGTCTGTCCCTAACATACTCTCGCAGGGTCAACTGATCCTAATGGTTTTGCAAGCTCACCAATAACCTATCCTCACTCTGTATATTTGTAACAACCCGCATATTTTACGATTATATATTTAAATGTTTTATTTAAATATAGCATCGTTAATCGGATTAAAGTCCAAAATGTTACTTTTTGTAAACAGTCTAATTGGGACTCGAGACCACTTCCATTGAGTCCAAAATGGCGTTTACAACTTTTTTGAGTATAAACATCGATATGTTTGGAGTTGAGTAGAATTTGCAATTTTTCTACTTGGGCTTTGGGTTTGGGTTTCAGCCCATTAACCCATCTTATACCCTAACACTCCACTCAACTCCTCTTCATTCATTCATTTCATTTCCTAACACTCAAGCTCGGTAAAAATGGGGGAAGAGAAAAGGAAATAGAAATTCCAAACCCTAGTTTCCTTTGCAAATTCAAGTTCTAGCTCCAAAATCAAAGAGAAGCTTAGGTAAGCATCCTCTTCATCTTCTCCATCTCCATCTCTCTTCAATTTCAGAATTTCATATAACCTAACTTAGGAAATATTCTTCTTTTGAGCTTAGATTGAAGATTCTAGAGGTGTATTGAAGAGGAATTGGCCTTTCCTTTGTTTTAAAGCTTCTCATTCGTGTTTTTGAGTTTAAAGGTGTGTTCTTTAACTCACATCTACGTCTATAGCTATCATTGTTTTTAAGTATGAATTCCTAACACTTTTGCATATTCATTTGCTTTTGATTTGAATTGATTTGGTGAATTTTCCAAATTTTGGTGCTTTGGTCCAATTTTATGAAAATGATGTTTGGACATTGATGTTTGGGGTGTATCGAAGAGCCTATAAGGCCGGGTTGTCGCTTGGTGTAAATCCTTAGTTGCCGTTGCTCGTCCGATCGCTCCCGATACGAATTGGCCATTATTGGCCTAGGTTCATTCTTTGCCTGATCTTCAGCTCAGACGTCCGGTATAAGGATCAGACGTCTGAGCCTTAGGAATAAATATTCCAGATGTTCAGCTCAGACGTCTGACCTTGCTTTCCAGACGTCTGAGTGATCCAGACGTATGAGCTTACTCCCCAGACGTCTGGGTGATCTGGAATAGAACTCCCAGTACTTCAGTTCAGACGTCTGATTTACTAGGTCAGACGTCTAGTTACGATTCAGACGTCTGCCTTGTAATTTCAGACGTCTGGAATCTTTCTGGATTGTTTCCAGAACCTAAATCCAAATGTTTGGATTAATCCCCAGATGTCTGGAACTGTGTATTTTTGCCTGTTTAGGCCTTTCTTGATTGAATTTCCATTGTTTATCGATTTTAATTGCTCCGATTAGTTGTTTTTTGGGATTTTTGGGAATATCCATTTTGATGGATTTGGTATCGATTTCTTTGGATTTAATTCACGTCTTCGTATGTGAATTTTTGTTGATTGATTGTTTCTACATTCATTTCTATGGTTTGTCACTTTAAAATGCAAAGGTTTCGATACTAGTAGTAAATATTCAAACTCTTTCATCAAAATGATTTCAACATTTACTTTCAATATCAAACTCGCTTTTAAAACCGTTTTCCAATCTATTAGTATATACAAACCTTTACCTCATTCGTATGAGAATTCTAATTAAACAGCTTAGTAAAACAAGTGGTATGAAACGCTTGCGTTTACTTCATCGGTTAATTCTTGGACTTGTTCGATTGAACTCTTGTGACAATTTTTAGTGGAAATCTACAATTTGTTCGTAAATATTTAAGTTAAGCTACTGGTTATGGGACATGAAGCTAAACTCTTATATTTACTAGCTTAGTGTAATCGACACTTCTTGATGATCGATGATGACCATTTTATGATTTAGACTAGCGATGTGCGATGTCTTTTTGTCCGCATGGGGGACTGTACCCTGTTTGGAGGAGCTTCGGCTCATTTTGAGGAGTTTCGACTCAAAGTCCGCAATGGGGGACTATACCCTGTTTGCAAGAGCTTCGGCTCATTTGGAGGAGCTTCGGCTCAAAATCTGCAATGGGGGACTATACCCTGTTTGGAGGAGCTCCGGCTCATTTGTGATACACGTGTTGGTGAGTTTTCATGCTCCCGTTTGTGATAGGCCTTCCCCCTTTGTGATTTCTGGATTTCTGGTTGTGATTTCTAGAATTTGTGTTTCACCAATTTTCGTGGTTTGCATTGATAAGCTCTATCAATATTTGTGTTTTGGTGAATAATTTAAAGAATGTGATTCTTTTTTGTGTTTTGAGATGATTTGAGATATTGTATGATTTTTTTTTTATTTGATGTATACTTGACACAGTATGGCATTTTTGTTATCATACGTCTTCGGTCATGTCTCTTATCCTATCTCATTTTATCTGATATTTATAGCTAGACTGATCCGTCTATTATTTTCTTCTTAAATAATACTTGGGTCAGACCGAGGTATTTCAGGTGCTTCTACTTGACTTCTTATCAGGAACCATCATCTGATTTTTGGCTAACTACTTTAGATTAGCAGTTTTTGTTATTATACATTTGAGATATAGACTCCTTGATGTATAATTATTCTTTTGTCTAGCACTTGTATCTATTCTTTTGTGATGTAGTGGATCTTGTTTGACCACTATTTTAATGTACACTTTTATGTGTTATATTCATATCTGTTTCCGCCTTTGTGATATGAATATCTGTGACTGATTTGTGTTATGTTTATTTCTATATTTGTTTCTGAAGTCCACCTAGCCACTGTGTGGTAGCTTTGAGTTTGTATTTGATATGTCGGATTTCCTCTTGAAATGAAATGTAAGTTATATTATCTGACATATCGGTACTCACACAAAGCAATTACACAGAAGGTCGCTCCTCAACAGCCTTATTCTTCGCGCTAGTTGACGGCATTACCCCATAGTGTCCTTGGCTAGCGTGAGTATAGAGGTGGGGCGTCACAACATGGTATCGGAGCCAAAGTTCGGAACAATATAGAATAATCTAGCAAGGATCATTGTCCTAAGTCTTTCTTAGGAATCGTGCTATAAGATTTAATTCGAGTCTTCGTACCGTTCTATCCTATTTCTTTTATGATGCCTTGTTTTACCAATCAAGTTTGTTTGATATTCATTCCGTTAATAACCTTTTTCTTCTTCTTTCTTTCTTAAAGAAGAGAAATGGTTAGACTAGGTCGTCCCAGCGCCGGTCAATCTAGTGCTACTCCCCAGCAACTTTTAGATCTTGTGAACAATGCCCAAGCCGCTAGACCCGTTCCAGCGCCGACTCACCCTGAATCCGGATTTGCACGATTGTGCAAAGATTATACCGCTTTGGGTGGAAGGCCATTCAAGGGTTCCGAAAATGTTATAGAAATCCAAGCTTGGCTTCGATCATGTGATCGCATCTTTTCCCGCATGGATCTTATTGATTCACTTCGTGTCCAAGTGGCTTCTAGCATGCTCCAAGAAAGAGCATTAGATTGGTATGAGCTTTTGATTTCTGAAATTATCGAAGTGGATCTTACTTGGGAGCAATTCCGGGAAAGATTCGAATTGAAGTTTGTGCCGGAGGCTGAAAAAGTAACTTTAGCCCGACGCTTTATTGATCTTGTTCAAGGTGAATCTTCTGTGGCAGATTATGTCGCATCTTTTGAATCTCTCTCTAAATATGGGGTCGAATATATTAATACCCCATTGAAGAAAAATTAGAGGTTTGTCTATGGGTTGAATAAGAACCTCAAAAAGCCTTTACTTCTGAAACTAAAAGTTTCTTTCGATCAGCTTATAGATATCGCTCTTCGACTTGAAGAGGCCGATAGAGAAAGTGATGCTGAAGTTGTGAGTGCCAAATAGAACTTCAACATCAATAAGAAGAGGCATCCCTTTATTAAGTTCGAAAGTCCTAATCCCAACAAGAAAGTGAAGCAAGTAACTTCGGTAGCAAAGACTCCAATCCCTAACCGTGGAGAATGCTACAATTGTGGCTCTAAGGACCACTATATAAATAGGTGTCCAAGGCCTATTTCTTACCGCTATTGCAAAAGTTCGGATCATTATATATCTTCATGTCCCAAACTTCAAAGTAGGAGAGAGGGAAAGTTGAATGTCGTGCAAGCCCCTAGTAACCCTTCTCTTGGTCAAGGTATTTATCATTCTATCCTTGACGATATTTGTTTTGTGATTATCTTATTCGAGTTCTTTTAGATTTGGGCTCATTTCATTATTTTATATCAAAAGAACTTGTTGATTCTTTTTTCTTTAAATGTTATGGGCTTGATGACTTCACTGAGAATTGCGAATCCGGTTGGTGGATCCGCAACACTCAGTTTACTTTGTGAAAATGTCAAGATTATTTTATGTGATTATTCTTTTCGAGCCGATTTGCATGTTATGCGTTACTTAGGCTTCGAAATTGATTTTTTTGAGAAAGGATCGGCTTGATCATTATGAAACCCACATCCTATGTCCTGAGCGGACTATATATCTTTGACATCCTCAATCTGTAAGCAGATTTCTATTGTTTTTAATGATTTTGATTTCCAAATTCGGTGGTATCATTTTATTCTTTAAACCTACATGATGTGGAGAATGTTATTTCTCTCATTCAAGTAGTCTGTGAATTTTTCGGTATATTTGAGCTTGTCTTAGGATTATCACCTAAGCAATATATTGAATGGTGCTAAGGTTTTTCAGCTCAACCTTGCCACCGGTTTTCATCAGCTACGAGTTGCGGAGGATAGCATTCCACTTACCGCATTCCGCACTCGTTATGATTCTTATGAGTGGTTCGTTATGTCATTCGGTTTGACGAACCTTCTACCTTATTTCATCCATCTTATGAATCGAGTATTCTATGAATATCTTAATGAGTTTATTCTTGTATTTATTGATTATGGATGAAAATAACAATTTGAAATTTTTAAATCTTTTTAATAAGATATTTGTAAGTATAATTGGATTTTGTTCTTAAAACGAGCAAAGAATATTTGTAAATTTTATAAGAGGCATGTTTATCATATAGAAGATGATTTTGTGTTGTTTTGCCCATTGAGTGCTTTAAGAATTCTGGTCGATGCGCTTGATCAACATTATCGATAGGAATCTCCTAAACTCTACGATGAGACAGCCAGACACAATAAATTGACTTGTAAAAAGTAAATTTTTCTAAAAAGATGATTACATAAAGTTAATTGTAATTTTGAGTGTCTTAGCTTTTCGGGAAAGAGGATCAATTAAAAGAACTCTTTTTTGATGCTTTTATTCTTACGATTCCCGAAGGGAACCAAGAATTCATTGTTTGTACCGATGCTAGTCGTATTGGTTTGGGTATCATTCTCTTGCAAAGGGAATGTGTTATCACATATGCTTCTTGACAATTAAAGCTTGTCGAGACTAGATATGCCATTCATGATCTGGTGCTCGCGGCTATTGTTTTCGCCCTTTTAATTTGGCATCATTATCTTTTGGGAGAGAAATTTGTTCTCTACACCGATCATAAATCTTTGAAGTATTTATTTTCTTAAAAGGAACTTAATTTTCTTCAACAACGTTGACTCGAGTTCCATGCATCTTATGATCTTGATATTCTTTATATCCCGGAAAGGGGAAATCGTGTTGCCGACGCCCTTAGTCGTGAGCAACAAGCAGTTGTTTCAATGATGATATCCAAATGGAATGATCTCGAGACTTTATCCACTTATGAGATTCGAGATCGTGAATCCGATTCATGTTCATCTCTTGTTTTGTGTAGCCTTGAGGCTCATCCTTCTTTTTTAGACCATACCTCTTTTGGCTAAACTCTATGTCAAATTAAATTGCATTGAGTTCCTACTTCTATTGTTAGCAATCGTGATCCATTATTTTACTAGTGGATTTTTTGGAAAGGTCTTCAAAAAGCTTTGGGAACAAAGCTTAATTTTAGCACCACTTATCATCCTCAGTCCGATGAACAAACCGAGCGTGTGAATCAAACTCTTGAAGATCTTCTTTGTGCATGTTTTCTTGATTTTGGTGGAAGTTGGGAAAATCATATTTCTCTTATTGAGTTTTCTTCCTATAATAGCTTCCAATATAGTATTGGTATGGCACCTTTCGAGGCATTCTACGGAAGGCCGTGCCGATCTCCTTCGTGTTGGCTTGAAGCCGGTGAGAAGCTGGTTTTAAGTCCAGATTTTATTGGTATTCATTTGTGTTTCACCTATGAAGGGTGTTGTGCGTTTCAGTTGATCGAAAAAATTAGCACCTCAATATGTTGGTCCCTTTCCCATCACCGAACGTATTGGTTCCGTGGCTTATCGCCTTTTATTACCGGTTCAATTTTCTTCTATTCATGACGTTTTCCACGTCTCTTAAGTACGGAAATACCTTAAGGATTCTGATTCTATTCTTGAGCCCGGTGTATTTGAAGAAATTGAAGTTTCACCATATTTGACTTATGAGCAACATTCTATTCGAATCATTACTTCGAAGGTTATACGCCTTCGAAATAAAGATATTCTTCTTGTGAAAGTTCAATGGTCCTCAAATCCTAAGGATTGCTCTTGGGAATCTTGAGAATTCATCGAGCAATCAAATCCGGACTTACTCTTTCGTGCTCTTTATGGTGAACTTCTTATTTCAAAATTTCTTCTTTTGTGTTGATATGCTTTTATGGTTGTTACTCTTTATCTTCCACTTAATTATAGCGAGGAAGCAATTTCTTTAAGGAGGGGAGTCTGTAACAACCCGCATATTTTACGATTGTATATTTAAATGTTTTATTTAAATATAGCATCGTTAATCGGATTAAAGTCCAAAATGTTACTTTTTGTAAACAGTCGAATTGGAACTCGAGACCACTTCCATTGAGTCCAAAATGGCGTTTAGAACTTTTTTGAGTATAAACATCGATATGTTTGGAGTTGAGTAGAATTTGCTATTTTTCTACTTGGGCTTTGGGTTTGGGTTTCAGCCCATTAACCCATCTTATACCCTAACACTCCACTCAACTCCTCTCCATTCATTCATTTCATTTCCTAACACTCAAGCTCAGTAAAAATGGGGGAAGAGAAAAGGAAATAGAAATTCCAAACCCTAGTTTCCTTTGCAAATTCAAGTTCTAGCTCCAAAATCAAAGAGAAGCTTAGGTAAGCATCCTCTTCATCTTCTCCATCACTATATCTCTTCAATTTCAGAATTTCCTATAACCTAACTTAGGAAATATTCTTCTTTTGAGCTTAGATTGAAGATTCTAGAGGTGTATTGAAGAGGAATTAGCCTTTCCTTTGTTTTAAAGCTTCTCATTCATGTTTTTGAGTTTAAAGGTGAGTTCTTTAACTCACATCTACGTCTATAGCTATCATTGTTGTTCGGTATGAATTCCTAACACTTGTGCATATTCATTTTCTTTTGATTTGAATTGATTTGGTGAATTTTCCAAATTTTGGTGCTTTGGTCCAATTTTACGAAAATGATGTTTGGGGTGTATCGAAGAGCCTATAAAGCCGGGTTTTCGCTTGGCGTAAATCCTTAGTTGTCGTTGCTCGTCTGATCGCTCCCAATACGAATTGGCCATCATTGGCCTAGGTTCATTCTTTGCCTGATCTTCAGCTCAGACGTCTGGTATAAGGATCAGACGTCTGAGCCTTAGGAATAAATATTCCAGATGTTCAGCTCAGACGTCTGACCTTGCTTTCCAGACATCTGAGTGATCCAAACGTATGAGCTTACTCCCCAGACGTCTGGGTGATCTGGAATAGAACTCCCAGTACTTCAATTCAGACGTCTGATTTACTAGGTCCGACATCTGGTTACGATTCAAACGTCTGCCTTGTAGATTCAGACGTTTGGAATCTTTCTGGATTGTTTCCAGAACCTAAATCCAGACGTCTGGATTTATCCCCAAACGTCTGGAACTATGTATTTTTGCCTATTTAGGCTTTTCTTGATTGAATTTCCATTGTTTATAGATTTTAATTGCTTCGATTAGTTGTTATCACTTTTATCGACCTTGATGACTTCTTTTTCGGGATTTTTGGGAATATCCATTTTGATGGATTTGGTATCGATTTCTTTGGATTTAATTCACGTCTTCGTATGTGAATTTTTGGTGATTGATTGTTTCTACAATCATTTCTATGGTTTGTCACTTTAAAATGCAAAGGTTTCTATACTAGTAGTAAATATTCAAACTCTTTCATCAAAACGATTTCAACATTTACTTTCAATATCAAACTCGCTTTTAAAACCGTTTTCCAATCTATTAGTATATACAAACCTTTACCTCATTCGTATGAGAAATCTAATTAAACGGCTTGGTAAAACAAGTGGTATGAAACGCTTGCGTTTACTTCATCGGTTAATTCTTGGACTTGTTCGATTGAACTCTTGTGATAATTTTTGAGCGGAAATCTACAATTTGTTCGTAAATATTTAAGTTAAGCTAGTGGTTATGGGACATGAAGCTAAACTCTTATATTTACTAGCTTGGTGTAATCGACACTTCTTGATGATCGATGATGATCATTTTATGATTTAGACTAGCGATGCCTTTTTGTCTGCGTGGGGGACTGTACCCTATTTGGAGGAGCTTCGGCTCATTTTGAGGAGTTTCAACTCAAAGTCCGCAATGGGGGACTATACCCTGTTTGGAGGAGCTTCGGCTCATTTGGAGGAGCTTCGGCTCAAAATCTGCAATTGGGGACTATACTCTATTTTGAGAAGCTCCGGCTCATTTGTGATACACATGTTGGTGAGTTTTCATGCTCCCGTTTGTGGTAGGCCTTTCCCCTTTGTGATTTCTGGATTTTTGGTTGTGATTTCTAGAATTTGTGTTTCACCAATTTTCGTGGTTTGCATTGATAAGCTCTATCAATATTTGTGTTTTGGTGAATAATTTAAAGAATGTGATTCTTTTTGGTGTTTTGAGATGATTTGAGATATTATATGATTTTTGTTGTTATTTGATGTATACTTGACACAGTATGGCATTTTTGTTATCATACGTCTTTGGTCATGTATCTTATCCTATCTCATTTTATCTGATATTTATAGCTAGATTGATCTGTTTATTATTTTCTTATTAAGTAATACTATGGTCAGACCGAGGTATTTCAGGTGCTTCTGCTTGACTTCTTATCAGGAACCATCATCTGATTTTTGGCTAACTACTTTAGATCAGTAGTTTTGTTATTATACATTTGAGATATAGACTCCTTGATGTATAATTATTCTTTTGTCTGGCACTTGTATCTATTCTTTTGTGATGTAGTGGATCTTGTTTGACCACTATCTTGATGTACACTTTTATGTGTTATATTCATATCTTTTTCCGCCTTTGTGATATGAATATCTGTGACTGATTTGTGTTATGTTTATTTCTATATTTGTTTCCGAAGTCCACCTAGCCACTGTATGGTAGCTTTGAGTTTGTATTTGATATGTCGGATTTCCTCTTGAAATGAAATGTAAGTTATATTATCTGACATATCGGTACTCGCACAAATCAATTACACAGATGGTCGCTCCTCAACAGCCTTATTCTTCGTGCTAGTTGATGGCATTACCCTGTAGTGTCCTTGGCTAGCGTGAGTATAGAGGTGGGGCGTCACAATATTCTTTTCTGTGTGTAACATCATTTTAGTCTTACCTATGACAAAGCCCTACACACTAGAATTTTGGACTAAATTAGCTAGAGGCTAATAGCTAATGTATAGGGCGCGATCCTATACCAGTCCCATCTGGTATTCTAATATCCATGTCATTTAACTTATGGTCAGCTTCCCTTAAAATTTTCCTTAAAATCATTTTCTTTCAAAATGATTTAACCCTTTTTGAATCATACTTAAACAAGGAAAATTTACTATATGCTTTACTCAAATTACTTTGCCATGTTACATATATACTTTACACAAAACATTGTTGATGAAAGCATTCGAAACCTTTGAAAGAACCCCTTTCGAAACCATTGAAAGTATCCCTTTCGATACAAGTAAGCTACTTTACTTTATAACCTAGGCCGAAGGCCAAAACATACCTTTCGAAACCTTTGGAAACCTTCCACTTAAAACCTTTCGAAAATATTGGGGAACCACCCCTTTGAAATCTTCATTAAAAACCTTTCGAAAGAATTCAAATACTTTTCTATAAACAAACCTTTCGAAAGTATTGGATTCAAGTAAAATATGTGGAACAACCTTTCAAAACCATTTAAAGCTATTCCTTCCGAAACCAGTTGGGTTTAATTTTCAATCGCACAAAGGGTCATAAAACAAATATGTCGAAAGCTCTCTTTCAAAAGCAATTTCCTAAGTAAAAGAAGTGGATGGTGTCGAAACCGATCTCTTCGAAAGCATTGGAGAAGCGGCTTGGGTTTTAAAACAAAGGATCCCTTTCGAAAGCATTGCTTTGGAAGGTAAGATGCGGCAGCTAGGGGTTTCGACCCCCTTCGAAATCTTTTTTATAAAACAAAGCGCATCCTCTTTCGAAATCATTTTTTAAAACCACTTAACCAAGTTGAAAGCCATCTAAGTCGAAAGCATTCTTTTTGAAAGCAGAGCAGGAGCATTTCCTTTTAAAAGCAAGACTAGGTTTCGACCCTTGTCAAAGCACACTTCGCCAACACAAACAACTTCGCCAACACAAGTTACCCTACACTGGATTTTAATTTGAACACAATCCTGAAACTAAAACTTAGCCCTTAATAACTAACTCTCCTAACTAAGAATCCATCTATGATAATATTTATAATAATGATAATGTGAGAATTCAAATATGAGAACATAAATCATTTATTAATTATATAATGTTATATTTACATTTGCGTAGAAAATGTAAGTAAGGTCATATACAAATAACGATAATAAATAGAGAAAAAGAAAAAAAAAACTAATGTGTATCCTTGAAAATGGGAGATCTATGAACCGAGCAATTTTGGTAGTGGAAACAGAAATTTCCACGTTGTTCGACTAGATTTCCATCCTTGTCAAAGCACACTTCGCCAACGCAAACAACTTTGTCGTCATCTTCAGCATGCTCTTCTTCCATGGGGGCTTCTTCTTATTCTTCCTCGCTGTCCTCTTGCACTTGAACACCTGAAGATTCTTCATCGATCAAGATGGGATTGGCGTGATTGTCCATTAGAAACTGTTGCAAATTTCTAAGGATTTTACCTTTCCATTCTTGTTCTTTGGCCATTCTGATTTGCACCACTTGAATTTCAGTCATAAGTTGCAGTGCATCCTTCAAGGAAACTTCCATTTTCATCACTCGTGCAAGCGTAGTTCGTTGAAATGGTCCGGTAGAAGGAGAAGGGAATGAAAAAGTTGAATTTTTGTTTGATTTAGAGGAGGAGGCCATTGTTTTATTGTTTTCAGAAGTTAGAACAGAGAAAGAACAAAAAGAGTGAACAAAATTTCGAAATAAGAAGAATATATAACCACCCATTTGAATTTTTGGTGGGAAAATTTAAAAAAAATTCGTTATATGTCGACAGGGGTAAAGGAGGGTTGTCAACAAGGTACTTATATTTTTGCTATTTGATTTATTTTAATTTAATTTTAATTGTACTTGTTATATATTTATATTCTATATTTCAGTTATTGAACAAATACCTAATTCTCTTCTTAATTTAGTAAATATAGATTCATTTAAGGGTTTTGTTAAGATATCAGCAATTTGATTCTCGGAATTGATATAATCGAGAGTAATTACTTCCTTACTTATATTATCTCTGAGAAAATGATGTCTGATATCAATATGTTTAGTTCGAGCATGATGAGTACGATTTTTGGATAAATTTATTGCACTAGTATTATCACAATAAATTGGTGATTTTGAGATATTTAAACCAAAATCTTTTAAAGTTTGTTGCATATATATTACTTGAGAATAAGCCAAAGCAGCAGAAATATACTCTGCTTCGGTTGTTGATAAAGAAACTGTGTTTTGCTTTTTACTAAACCAGGAAACCAGAAAATGCCCCAAAAAGTGACAAGTTCCACTTGTACTTTTTCGGTCTGATTTACAACCAGCATAGTCAGCATCAAAGTAAGATATTAATTCAAAAGAATCATTTTTAGGATAAAATAAGCCATAATCAAAGGTGTGTTTAACATATCTTATGATACGTTTTACAGTTTTTAAGTGGGTCTCTTTAGGTTGGGATTGATATTGCACAAAGACAAACACTATGCATGATATCAGGTCTACTGGCAGTGATATAGAGTAGTGATCCAATCATTCCTCTATATAATTTTTGATCTACATCTTTCGAGAGATCTTCTTTACTTAGGTACTCATTGGTTGCCATGGGAGTGGGTTTTCCACTTGCATTAGTCAAACCAAATTTACTAACTAGGTCTTTAGCATATTTTTCTTGACTAATAAAGATACCATTATCTAATTGTTTTATTTGCAATCCTAGAAAGAAGTTTAATTCACCCATATGACTCATCTCAAACTCTTTTGTCATTATTTCAGAAAATTCTGTATTCATTTCAAAATTAGTTGATCCGAAAATGATATCATCTACGTAAACTTATACTAGTTGAATATCATTTTTATTTCTTTTAGTAAAAAGAGTATTATCTACTTTACCAATTTCAAAGTTTGATTGTAAGAAGTAAGATCTTAGTCTATCATACCAGGCTCTAGGAGCTTGTTTTAGACCATATAGAGCTTTCTTAAGTTTGTAAACATGATTTGGTAATTTTTCATCTTCAAAAAGTGGTGGTTGTTCAACATATACTTCCTCTTTTACAAATCCATTTGAAAAGGCACTTTTAACATCCATTTGAAATAATTTGAAATTATTATGATTTGCGAAAGCAAGTAGAATCCTAATGGCTTCTAATCTTGCTACGGGAGCAAAGGTTTCATCACAATCTATTCCTTCTTCATGAAAATAACCTTGAGCGACTAACCGGGCTTTATTTCTAACGACCTCACCTTGTTCATTCATTTTATTTTTATAAACCCATTTAGTTCCAATTATAGTTTTATTTTCGGGTCTAGGAACAAGTTCCTAAACATCATTTCTAGTGAATTGATTTAGTTCTTCTTTCATAGCCAAAATCCATGAATCATCAGTTGATGCTTCTTTTGGATTTTTGGGTTCAATAGTTGATATAAAGGCTATATTGCTCATCTTACTTAGTTGATCTCTAGTTGTAACAACAGATTGCATATCTCCTAGTATATTTTCTATGGGATGATTTTTTAAAAGTTTAATCTTTTTATTAGGATGATTAATTTCATTATTAGTTTTAGTTGACTCCTGATTTTGAGTAATTAAATCCTCTTCATCATTTGTATCTTCAAAATTTTTGAGATTTTCATCGAATGAAACATGCATTGTTTCTTCGATGGTGTTAGTTCTTAAATTAAACACTCTGTATGCTTTACTTCTATAAGAATATCCGATAAAGATACCTTTGTCGGATTTAGGATCAAATTTATCTAAGTTATCTTTTGTATTTATAATAAAACATTTACTTCCAAAAATTCTAAAATAAGATACCTTAGGTTTCTTTCCGTGAAGAAGTTCATAAGATGTCTTATCAGTTAAAGGTCTAATTAAAATTCTATTTAAAATATAACAGGCGGTAGCAACTGCTTCTGCCCAAAAATGTTTTGGTAATTTACTATCTGAAAGCATAGTTCTTGCACACTCTTGAATCGTCCTATTTTTACGTTCTACTACACCGTTTTGTTGTGGAGTTCTTGGAAATGAAAAATTGTGAGTTATTCCCTTTTTATTGCAGAATTTCTCAAACTTTTCATTTTCAAATTAACCACCGTGATCACTATGGATGGTTATAATTTTTACAGAAAGTTGATTTTGAATCATTTTTGTAAAGTTCTTAAAACTTTCAAAAGTATCACTTTTATGTTTCAAAAATATTTTCCATGTAAGTCTAGAATAATCATCTACAATTACAAAAACATATTTACTGTGATTTATTGACTGAATTTGAGATGGACCAAATAAATCAAGATGAAGTAATTCAAGAGGTTTTGAAGTTGAAATCATATCTTTTAATTTGAAGGAACTTTTTCTAAGTTTTCTTAATTGACATGCATCACATAAACTATCTACTTCAAAATTCATTTTAGGGAGACCTCTTACTAGATCATGTTTTGACAGTCTAGATAAGAGTTTGAAATTCAAATGCCCAAATCTCTTATGCCAAATCCAAGGGTCACTTGTATTTTCCAAAAGACATAGGTTATCATTTGAAACTTTCATACTAAGAATATAAATATTCTTTTTCCTAATTCCCTCAAATATTATGGTTGAATCATTATCTTCAATGTGACACTTATCTTTTTCAAATTTAATTTTATATCCTTTATCGCAAAGTTGACTAATACTTAGCAGATTATGTTCCAGATTCTTAACTAGCAAAACATTAGTAATAATAGGAGTTTCAGAGTTACCGACATTGCCGATGCCAATCACATATCCTTTTGAGTTGTCTCCAAAGTTAACCAGTCCTTCTTCTTTGTATATTATATCATTCAGCATATCCGGATTACCAGTCATGTGTCTAGAGCATCCACTATCGAGTATCCATTTATTCTTTTTGATCTGCACAATTTGTCAATTGTGGATTGATTCCTCAACACCCATAAAACATGTTTCCTGCACATCATACAATTTTGGTAGATAACTTGAATTTGAATATCGATTATATCCAGACTCATGAGACAGTGATGATCTGAATATTTCTAAACTAGTATTACCAAGTTTTTCAAACATAGCGATTTTAAAAGCTTTTTCAAAATTCATATCATGAAACTTTGAAAACCTTGCTCTGATACCAAATGTGAGAAATGCGGATTACGGATCTTAAAGCTAGAATTAACACTAGAGGGGGGGGGTGAATAGAGTTTTAAGGAATTACTAATTCTTTTTGAGTTGATCTTAATTTGAACACAAATGTATGCAATATTTAGACATAGATATGATCACAGAATCAAACACAGATGCAGATATAAAGTAAAAGCAATAAAGGAAAGAACACACCAGATTTTATACTGGTTTGAAGTTACCCTACATCCAGTCCCGCAACATAAGTATGGATTTCGTTTCAAAATCAATTCTTACAATTACACCCTCGATTTCAAGGCCACTGTAACATCCCACCTTTTTGTATGCTTAAGCAGACACATGTGCCAACTTAAACCATACAGAAGGGTGGATTGTTATGGGGTAAATAAGGAAAAGTGGAGAAATAAAAGAAACAAAATAGAATCTTACAGCGGAACGATAAAATATAATAATCAAATAACAGTTCATGAAGCTGTTTTACAAGACGTTTGATTATACTTATACAATACATATCAGAGTTACACATACCAAAGAATGATAATTATGCAGCGGAATACAATGGTGTAGTAGAATATATAACAAATAGTAATAATAAAATCTTCGTCTTCGTCCTTCAGGAATAGGGCCTTCAAATCCTGAAATGCTCAATCTGACCCGAGCGAATTGAAAAAACAAAACACTCGAGTCAAAACTAAAAGATCTTATGTAAGTTAAATCAATGAAATAAATATGAGTGTAAACGGCGTCAGAGATGTTTACGGGGTTTGACATCTCCTATCTAGTGTCTAACGTGAGTGCGGTAACTTAAGAAATGTTCGGGATTCACATCTCTTAAGGATCCGTTAAACTATCTACTATGTAGTAATATTCGCTATATACAGTAGTGTCTAATCAGTAAAGTATAATCATATAGAAAATAGCGTTAAGGGGATGGAGAACCTTAACGCGGTCGGATCTTAAAATCATAATCATAGTAAAGCTCGATATGGTAGGTGACACGGCACAACTAGGCAATGCCAGGGTAGATATACCAATTACGCATCCGGACTAGTGGTGACGCATAGCAGCCACTACCACCCACCTCGAACAACACTCCCAAATCAAGGGTGGCCACCAAATCAATCACAAGTAATAGAATGGTATCGAAGAAGTGTGTCCGATAAGAGGTGCTACCTCCTTGGTCCGTCAATCGCTCCTGTTTTAGCCACCTTATGCCAACTCACGGGAGTTGGGTCCACGTATATACCTTAGGATCGTCGCCACCATCCTACTTCATTCTGGAAACTCCACCGCGTACACAGTTGTCAAAGTGGTTTTCGGTATCGACAGAGAGTATGTCCATATCCGATCCCGGTCTCTTTAACAACCAATCATTATTATAACACCGTGGTCATTTAAAAAAAATATACTTTTAAAAACACAATCATTGCCCTTTCAAAACATATTCTTTATTTCAAAATAGTATATACATCAAAAACCAAAATATTATTGCCATTTCAAACCATATCCTTTACTTCAAAATAGTATATACTTTAAAACCAAATTATTATTGCTATTTCAAAACATATCATTTACTTCAAAATAGTATATACTTAAAAACCAAATTCAATAATATATCATTTAAATAAAATCCAAATTTTCAATCACTATTCTTACTTTTAATTATAAAACTTGAAATATTCTTTAAAACCATCTTAAACCCAAATCACATAATGCAGTCATATTCTTAATCTCAAATTTTCAATCGGTTTCAAATCAATATATTTAAAGATAATTCTTAAATAAATTCTATTTCAAATAAATTCATTTTCAAACCATATTACTTTCAAAGTTATAACAATTTCGAAAACCAATACTTTGAAAACAATAATACCGTAATTTCAATAAACATTTCAATTTTGATATATTTCAAGACTTAAATATTCCAAAATTCCCAACCAAATCTGATAACCTTATATATACCTTAATTCAATTTACAATTATTTTGTTTAGAAATATTTATTTAATAAATTCAAGATCACTTAAATAAAGCTCAAACTTGAAATATTCGTAAATCAAACTTAAAACTTCATCAAGTTACACATAGCTTAAATTTTAGAATTTAACTATATATAAAATATTATTTATATAATATCAAAATTTAATATTTATTAAACCGTATATTTCTTTCCAACCCATAGAAAATCACTTTAAAATATTTTATATATATAGACCACGGTGCCTTTATAAAATTTTCTATCCTATGGTCAAGTGATACGGATATTTATCATTTCCATCCGCAATTTAAAATAAAATTACGGTTATATATCATTTCAAACCGTAGTCCCGAATAAAATAAAAATGCATAATAACTTGCAGTTTATACAATATAAAATATAGCATCCATTCATCCAAATATCAATAAACAACCATTCATTACAATCATCATCCAATTTAATCAAAACATCAATATAAAGCATATATAAAATATAACAGGCATCAACGAATAGTTTATATTCAATAAAAATTAATAACTATTCAACTGACAGTTTATATGCAATAAATATAAATTTAACTGGCAAATTATATGCAATAATAAAATTAAATAACAATTTAATTTAACTAAATGATATCTAACCGAGATGATGATTAAATATATGCCCAAACAATCATAGATAAATTTTAAATCACATGAAAATTTAATTTAACAAACATAAGAAATCTTAGAAGTTGTGAGTGGCTTAAAACACTCACCTTTTGAATTTAAATCGAATTTAAATTCAATTTAAACCCAAAAATTTGACCGTCTCAGAAATCGTCCAAACCAGCGTCATCAAGTCCGTAATTTTAATACAATCCTAACAAAAAAACCGCGCGTGAAACGGAGTTCGTATGTGGAAGTTATGATGAAAATTGCGATTGAATTTCAATTTTAAATAAAATGAAAAGAGAACACATTTCACCATTTGCAAGTGCCACGTCACTCTTTCCTATAGGCCGCTCCAACTCACGTATCTTCCATTTACAAAGCACGCAGAAACAAGTAACGCACTCAACCTCCCCTTTGACCAGCCCTTTGACCGCGTTTTGCCGCAAATCCGACCGTCAATTCGCCTTCAAACTTCGCCGATGAACAACGCGCTAGCCCCTCTACAAAACCCAAAAGGGATTTTCTGATCAGACGCACCAGTCAAAAACGCCCAATTCAATTTTTGACCGCGATTTCTGGTCAAACGATGCATCGAATTGAAAAACGAATTACACCAATGAATTACACTCGTCGAGAGCTTCAATATATATTAATTTGAGATTTTTCTGAGGACTTTGAATTTTTGACTTTGATTTTAAAATTGATCTGGATCTGAACTTTTGTCTGCCATTGAGGAGGAGAAGGAGCTGATGAAGTTTTATGCGCAGACAAATGAGAATAGGCGGAGGCTAGGGTTTAGCGGGGATATTTATAGAGAAGGTTGAAAATAGAATAGATGGATAAAACAGGTGTACGCGCTAACGCCAACGTGGTCCAAAAAGCCCGTTCTGACCCCGAAACGAAATTGGGTAAACTCATATATCAAAATAGGTGTTTTAAAATATTTTAAACTCAATGGAAAAGGTTTCAGGTTCAAATTCCATCGTATGAAGAAGTTATGCTAAAAACAATATTTTCCAAATTGATTTCAATTGATTTCAATTGCATAAATTTCAAGGCGTTTCGAGTTCGTACGATCAAACGCCAAGTCCGATCGCTACGAAACTTGAAACACTATTATAATTCACCGTTACAGATCCGATGAAACTGGTTTCGTCGAAATCCGAGTCAGTGGCCAAAACGACTATTTTTCCATTTAGTAAATAAATTAAGAATTAGTAAATAAATCCAATTTTTATATTTCAGTTTCGGAATTGGCAAATTTTATCACTTAAAAATTTTCAAACATTTAAAATGATTTAACAATTTTTAAATGTCAATTTATTAAAGATTAAATCAATATAACTCATAAATTTCATAAAATTCAAAATTATAGGTAAATTTCCAAAATTTCCATAAATTTTACTTTACCCATAATTATTCCATTCATATTTCAAATAGGAGGGCTTGCCATTGGATTTAAAATTATTACATAAATATTTCCCATTATTCAACTAAATTTTTAATTTAACGTAATAATTAAATTTTCATTTCATTTATTTCAATAAGTCCAACAATTATAAATTAACAAATTAACTCATTATTAAAGATTCAACTTCAATAATTCATAAAGTTCATCATCTTGATTTACTTATTAATTCATAATTCTTTAAACCAATTCCCTTCTAAATTTTAAAGTAACTAAATTTACCAAATCATAGTAATTATTTCAATTTCTTAAAATAACCCCCTTCATTATAAATTGAATCTAATTTATTAAAATAAGTTTCCAAATTTAATGTATTAGATTCAATTTCACTTTTTAACTTACACTTAAATTTAGGTCATAATCAATTTATACGTATTCCTTTCTTAGTTACTATTTTACATACTTCTTGCATAAATTTCACAATTAACCATTATTATTAAAGTAACGCTAATAATAAATACGACCTTACTATTACTCAACATTTAAACGAACGTTACCTCATTTCCATTAGTGTAACATTTATTTCCTTATCGCTTATTACCAATTCAAATTTCATTAACAAATAAGTAGGTAATTTATAATATATGTTTACAAATTTTGAATTTATCGTTATTCAAACCACTATTCATTATTATTTACTTAAATTTAGCATTAATTACCTTGCATTACACTGTTGCTTAAATTTCCAATCCGATTGTAATTAATACTCTAAATAAATACGCTTACTCCTTTCGTTATTTATTAATTGTCACAAGAAACGTTTAATAATTTCAACAACATTGTAATTACTAATTACCTACATTGATTGTATACGTTTTCCATTATTATCATTTATTAGAATTCTGTTCAACTTTCCATCTTATGCATATAGTTAACCTTTATATTGATTTTACCTTCAAAATTTCCAGTTATTCTCTTAACTTACAAAAAAAAACAATGATTAATTTCATTTTAATCGCTATTAATTACATGCATTGTTAACGGACAATAGTTGTCACCATTTTAAAATTTTTAACATTTGAAATTTATTCTCTACAACAATTATTACCTATCAATATTAATTTGCCCATAAATACAAAACTTGCAATTGTTCTTATTATCATATTCCATTTACTATTAACAATGTTTATTACATTATATCAGTTTAATATTTTCCTTAAATCCTTATATTCAATTCATATACAGGTAAAATTCTTTTCACTACTTAAAATCATTTGAATTAACCTCGAATTACTATAAGTAGTTTTTTTCTTCTTCTAAGTTTAATTACAAACTTATTAATTTAACCAAATTAAATCCATGAAATTACGGGTCGTTACACTCTCCCCCACTCAAAACTTTTCGTCCTCGAAAAGGAAAAAGAAGAACTAAGAAATCAATATACCTTATTCAAACATTAACTTTACAAAATTAATTAATTTAGATAATATCTAAATTTATAACCATTAAACTTTTTATACTCAAATCAATAGATTTTTGTAAAACATTTTCAAAATTTTACTAAGTTCAATATTTTTGGAAAATTTTGGCAGAGTCTCCTTTGTACGGAGAGGCTCGGGGAAAAATATAATATAAATATAACAATATATAACATAAAATTTCCAAATTTAATATCCCAACACGGGAAAAATAATATAATAGCGCTATAAACGTAATCCGAAAACGTACCTATTTGTCGGGCAATAACGCTTAAATTATGAAACCAAAAGCAGTAGCAATTGCTTCCATAACCTGCATTTTTACTTATATAATCTAAAAGGGTTAACAATTATATAAGATGAAATATTTAAGGTTGTTTCAATCACAACAACAATCAATACACAAACACTTGCAACAAGGCATACAACCATAAAATCAATCATTCATTCATATCAAACAAAACAATAGTTGTTCAGGTTCATAACTTTTAAATTGTACAGAAAGAAGAATAAACTACTAAGTGTACCCTTCACTCAGCAGTCTTAGGTGAAACTAAATAGATTATTCCTACATCCAAACAATATTAAAGTATCCTTGCCCAAACAACCATAAGCCAAACAAACAATAAATTCAACAATAGATCAAGTTCATTATTATTAATTTCATTCCATATGTTGTAGTTTAATTTCCTCTTTATTCATTATTTTTATACATTAAATCAAATTCCTTAGTAGGTAAATTTATTAACTTAAGTTTACAGTCATTTTCCAGTATTCATCTTTTATTCTTTTTTTTATTCTGAGGTAACTTCAACTTATTACTTAAGTTTATTATTATTAGTTTATAATACTAAAATCCATAACAACTAGAACATCAATACTTATTAATTTCATTTATTCGTTTTTAAATTAATTTACTTTGCATATTTATTCATTTACTTGATTTTATTTATTCATTTATTAATAATATTCATGTTCAATTTTAGTTACTTGGCATAACAGTTATACTTTAATTCTTATTAATAAAAGAAATTTACTGAATATTTCATTACATAAGTTTACTTGTACAATTTACTATACATTTTCTTATTAAACATTTTCAACTTTTATAAAAATTTTGGGTAAGTTATATTTATGCTTTTAAAGAATGAAATTGAAAGTTTTACAAGTTTTCTCATTTCCTTTAATTATTTTAATGTTCAATAATTATTTCCTTTATTTCATAGGTTACAATTTCAACTTTTATTTAATACCATTTATATCCTAGCATTAAATCTCTTATTTCCTCTAGAGGTTTCAATTCATTAATTACCTACGTTCCAATTCACTTCAGTAATTAGGACTATTTATTAATGGAAACTTAAGAATTAAATACCGGGTTTTATTCAAAAATCATTTTAAAATAATAGATAGTATATATACTTATAATTTATATATCCAATTATATTTAAAACAATTTAAAATAAAATAATCTTGTAGTAAAACTACTACAGTGGCCTTCCCACTTTGAAACTCGAAAATGAATGTCGATAATGCAGCCGCCATCACCGAAATTATTTTCCAGCGACAAAGAGGGGAGTACAACTTATTTTTTTGCGGAATTTCTTTTAAAACATTTCTTTCAAATTCTATTGAAATATTTATATCAGAAAATACTTCTAAATAATATTATTATTATATTCCAAAATTATTCGAAAGAAATTTCCAAAAACCCGGAACTTAAGTTCTAAATTTCCAATTTTCATTTATTTTATTATCAACTTAGTTTCAACTATTATTTATATTTTCATTACCTAACACCCAATCTATAGCAACCAAATATATATCTTTATAAAATATTTTTATATATAGAAAATATAATAGGCAAAGTTATTTCATTCGCCTATATTAAAACAAATATTATGTCGGTCTGTCCTATTAAGTGTTTAGAAATCCCTATTGATGTCATAGCGTCCCATGCACCAACTAGAATTTATAAATACAAAACGGAACCGATTAACACAATATTAAAACCTTTTTATAACACTAACAAATACGCTCTCTCATATATATACACTCAGCGACTCCCATAGGGTATTACTACCCTATTAGTAAAGAGTCAAACCCCAAAAAGCCAAGGTTTATCGCTAAACCAAAGCTCTGATACCAGATGTAACATCCCACCTTTTTGTATGCTTAAGTAGACACACGTGCCAACTTAAACCATACAGAAGGGTGGATTGTTATGGGGTAAATAAGAAAAAGTGGAGAAATAAAAGAAACAAAATAGAATCTTACAGCGGAACGATAAAATATAATAATCAAATAACAGTTCATGAAGCTGTTTTACAAGACATTTGATTATACTTATACAATACATATCAGAGTTACACATACCAAAGAATGATAATTATGCAGCGGAATACAATGGTATAGTAGAATATATAACAAATAGTAATAATAAAATCTTCGTCTTCGTCCTTCAGGAATAGGGCCTTCAAATCCTGAAATGCTCAGGCTGACCCAAGCGAATTGAAAAAACAAAACACTCGAGTCAGAACTAAAAGATCTTATGTAAGTTAAATCAATGAAATAAATATGAGTGTAAACGGCGTCAGAGATGTTTACGGGGTTTGACATCTCCTATCCAGTGTCTAACGTGAGTGCGGTAACTTAAGAAATGTTTGGGATTCACATCTCTTAAGGATCCGTTAAACTATCTACTATGTAGTAATATTCGCTATATACAGTAGTGTCTAATCAGTAAAGTATAATCATATAGAAAATAGTGTTAAGGGGATGGAGAACCTTAACGCGGTCTGTAACGACCCCGAAATTCAATTTAATTTAAATTTATAATTTATTGAATTTTTGAGTTAAATTTAGTATTAAATAAATTTTTGAATAAAAATTGTGAAATTAAATTGATTAAATGGAGCGAGTTTCCCCGGATCAAATGTATTCTGTATAAATCCTTTTAATTTAAATATATTATAAATATTGCATATAGGTGAATATAGATGTATACGTGATATATGAGTAAATTTGAAGTTAATATATATGTATATTGGATTTGAGTTTAAATCTAAAATTGTAAATAAATGGTTTAATAATGATTGATAATAAATATTAAGTTATAAATAGAATTTAAATGAGTAAGATAAATTATATAGTATACAATAGAAACTTATTTACATTTTCAAAGTGATAGGATTATAAAGACAATAAAAATTTAAGTAAAATAATAAATATTAAAGTAAATTTAATAATTGAATTATAAATAGAAATAAATAAATAAATTGATTTAACTAGGACTTCACTTTAATTTCAAAGCCAAGACAAAAGATAAGATAAGTATAAACTAATACGAATAACTAAAACAACATTTTAAAGTAAATACCATTGTTACAAACTTAACAACAAAGTAAGATAGAAATTCATTTTTAATTATAAAATAATAAAAAGCAAAACAAATACAAAGAATCTTCAGCCGAGATAAAAAAATGCAGCCCCCATAACATTCTTGTATCAACCACCATACCCTATCACATCTCAGCCCATACATGTTGTACAAGTAGATAAATCCCTGTAAGCTTCTTTTTCCTTTGTATCAACTCTCTCTCTTCAGCTCATTCTATTCGAAACTGAAAGCATATTTTAAAAACTAAAACAAAACTGAAATGATAAGAAAGAAGCAACATCTATTTGCAACCAGAGATGCTCTTCATCAAAACATTGAAAAACCAGAAAATAAGCATCACTGTTTTCAACCTCAAGTTCATTCAATCAGGAAAGAAGAAAAAAAAAGAAAAGCAATTGCAAATTTTCACAAGCCAGTGATATATCAAACTCTGTTGTTCTTCTCTGCTTCAACAAAACCAAGTGAGCAACTCTTCCTTTAAAAAACCTGCTCTGTTCTTTCTTCTTGTCCAAGTGAGTAAACTACAACCCTGAATATCTTAGTCTGATTTATAACCTGATATTTATGATTGATACTTGATGTGGAGTGATTGCATGGATGTGATTATGTTTGTGTGTATATATGAATATGCAATTGATTGGGTATGAATGTCTTGGTATATATATATATATTTATAAGGCTCTGTTCAAACTTACAGGCTATCAAACCTGTTAAAAATTTAAGATCTCATCCTATAATTCTTTTTCAGCTTGGTTGTTTAAACAAAATGTGCTCAAGTCAATAAGATCTTAATTTTAAAAATGGTTTCAAGTATTTATATTTACTAAATATTCAGAAAATAAGAGATTACAGCAAAATCTTTTCAAATCTGGAAATTAGATGTTTTTAATTTCAAGTTTTATTTATATCGATAGATTCGTATCTAAAATCTATGAATTTTAAAATAGGAATCATAATTTTTAGTATCGATTTGAGGTAGAACCCTCGAGTTGAACGGTAAAGGCAAATTCGTCGATTTCCGGCGATCGGCGGCAAATGATGGGTCATGATCATGGCTGGAGGAAGCCTAGGTGTTGGGGATTCGTAGAAAAATGTTGAAGAATTTATTTATTGCAAGAATTTTGGGGACAAGATCAAGATAGGGTTTAAGAACCCATTTTCGTTCATGCTAGAAACCTTGGTACTGCGCCATTGATAGGCGACCGGACTTCACGACACCGGCGCCATTGGAAGCGTCACACGTTGACGAAGCTATGGCCGAAGTTTCGTACGTTCTAATGGTCAGAGGAGCGACTTCGAGGTGGATGTTGGCCATTGAGCTGCTTCCAGTTTTCAACTCGAATGCTAAATTTTGTCGAGGGTTCGTGATTCGGGTTTGGTGATCGAGAGGGGGTTGCTGCGTCGATGATCGATGTGTCGAAGTTACCGTGGATGATCGGAAGTGGCTCTGGTGGCAGTGCAAGTGCACGCGTGCACGTTAATGTCAGTGGGATCTGAGGCTTTGGGGAAGAAGAGTTGGCATCGGGGAGAACTCGAAGGAATTCACGAAAAACTCGAAGTAGCTGAAGTGTGGTGAGGCTCGAAGCTTTGCTCGAGATTTTGCGGGGGAGGACTCGAAGCAGGAGTGATGTACTTCGGGTATGTTTGGGTAGCAGGCTTTAAATAATCTGATCTGCCTCTAAACTTTAAAACTGAATTTAAATTATTAAGCAAAGCTAAAATAAGTTTAAATTAGTTCAAGTAAAAAAAAAATTGATTTATTTATTAAATCAAGAAATTAAGATTTGAGTTAAATTAATTGATGGTTAATTAACTTCTAAAGTTTAAAGTTAATTTATTTGATGAAGGAAATTAATTACTTGAAATGAATTTCTTAATAAAAGTAATTAAGGTAAATTTGTTAATAATTAATACTTGATTAACCGAGTAATTTAAAGAATAATTAATTTGGGGATAATAAATTTATTAAGGGTTAAATTATTAACTAAAGATAATTAATTAAATGGTAATAAATTAAGGGTTAATCAAATAAATAAATTAAAAGATAATTAAATAATTTAAAGGATAATTATTTAATGATGAAAGATTGATTGATTAATTAAGATTGATTAACAAATATGATTTATTAAATAAATGTGATAGATTTAAAGATAATAAATTTATGTAATTTCTTAAAAAGGTTAACAAATAAAATTTAAAAGGAAGATTTATTTCAAACAAATTGAAATTAACTTATGATAATTAATCCGGATAAACAAATTGATACATCTAATTTAAATTAATCAGTTGATTAATAAATTCATTTGTGAATGTATGGATTCTATTGAATGATTGAATTACTTGATATTCCCTGATATATGATGCTTTGTGATACACCTTGATTTATGTTGTGATCTGTACTTTACTTATCTGTGATATATATCTGTGATCTGTGAATGAACGATAAGCGTTGTTTTTACACCGCTTATCAATTTTATTTCTGTATTTTGTTATGTGATGATTGATGTTGCACTATTGTGTGTAAAATCCCTAGACCACACTGTTACACACACAAATATGGATTTCACGTGGAAATCGGTTAAGTCACAGATAATTTGATTTTGATATTTTTGAAATTGAAATTTTAATTTCAATTGATTTTGAAATTAGAAATTTGGGGTTTAAAGTGAAAAGCTTTTGAAATGGAAGTTCAAATATAAAGGTTATTTTGAATAACTTAAGCGAGTTTTGAAAATTTAAATAATTTGATTTAAATTTGAATTCAAGATTTGAAATTAAATCTATGATTTTGAAACTAGGGATAAAAGATGATATAAATGTGTTTATATGAAGTTAAACCATTTAAAAGTAAAGTTTTGGGAATTTGAATTTAACCCAAGGATTTCAACTCGTATGAATGAATCAGATTTCTAAAATGAAACCTGTTGTTTTCAAAGGAATAAAAGCTTTCAGATAAGAAATGAAATTCCAGTTTAATTAAAGGAATTTGAAGATTGAATTGGAATTATTTTTCCTAGATTATGAATGAATTCTTTTTGAAAGCTATGAATTAAATCTGTCTATTTTTAAAAGATTTAAAATGATGTTTTGTTTAACCCATTCGAAATGAAATTGTTTTGAAAGCTATGAGTTAAATCTTTGATTTAAAGATTTAACGAATTAATCAAATTGAAATGGAAATCGATTTGGAAAATCTATGAATGAATCTTTGTGAAATTAAGTGAACTTTGTGAATTGAATCTTTTTGTTTAAAAAGATTAAAATGGTAATTTGTTAAACCATTTGAAAAGAAAGTTTGGGTTTAAGTGGTGACTTAATTGAAATCCCAATATCCATATGTTTTTAAATATTTCGCTCACTATTCGGGTTAGCCGGGAAAGGACCTTTGGGTCGTATAACTCATTCCGAATAGTGATACGTCGTATATGGATAGCATTTGAAGACCAGTGTTGAAGACCGGATATTTTTCGAAAATGAAAGGACAACCTGTCGAATGTCTCTGCACTGAGTCGCGCCGGTATAGAGATTTATATCACTCTTTTGTGACGGGAAGTCCGGACGTGATTGGAAATTATCTGGAATTGCAAGGGCTTCGTGAGAAGTGCCTTCGGTTCTGTTCGAACCCGGAACAGACTTGTATGGATACATGTCTGACATTACACTTTGAGATATAAAGCCGATTTCTTTCAAATACATTTCTGTTTGGTGGCGGAGAATTTATTCTCTTAGCTTAACACCCTTCTCTGAGACGTACGAGCTCAGAGGTTATGTAGTTGAAATTTATCAACGATATATCCCAATTTGGTAATGTGGCATGCTGAGTGTTGCTGTGTGATGATCAGTGTTTGATCATTTGCGATATGATCATTTATTTGATCTTATATCTTTGTGATCATAGGTTGATCATTTGTTTGACCCGAAGCATGGCTTTGTAGAAAGCGTAGCTTTGTGGACGAGACTTCGTCGAGCCTCACACCCCGGAAATGGTCGAAACAGGAAGGATGCGGCAAGGTTCTAGGGAGTAGAGCCCCTTAGTGTATGTCATTCCTTCTGGATAAAGGTGGTATCATGGTATGGAGCCCAGATACTTAACCTCTGTGGTTGCTGCAAGTTTATTACTTTGTGGTTGTTGGAAATCGGGGATCCTCGGGAAGATCGGTTACGATCGGGGGATGGCATACGCGTGTCAGTAGTTACCTATTTTTGCAGAGGTAACCCGGCCTTGTGTTGGCAGAGATCCGGTTAGGTTCTCGGGTCGTCTATTCCAGGGACGTACCCATCGTGGAAAAGGAAGTTCCTTAGCCTGACCATTTGTTGGAAATCCATCTTCCAATACGAACTGTGTACGGTATTAGTTGTAGAACCTGCCATCTAATATGGTAGCTATAGTAGGCATAGTATAATGGTACCTATGCTGGCTAAGATTTATATTCTACTTTCGAAATGTTTTCTACACTATGCACTAATAATAATATCAAAATGATTTGATTTTGCGTAGTAAGCATCTTTGACTATCATAAGAAGAAATCTCCTCCAAGTCTGCGTTTGCATTGTGTGTGTGGTGGGAGGTCTTATGGTAGTTTCATTTTCCAAAAGCATTGCGAATTGACTTTAAAATTCTCTGCTATTTGTTTTAAAGATAAACTGTTTTTGTTGCTCACACCAGTCCCATGACTGATCCGGAGTTTATTGTTTCTTTCCTAAACTCTAGATGCTCAAAATTTTTCTACACGAGCAGTCTAGAGTTTGGTGTTTCAGATAGTCAGGACTTGTAGATTTTCTGGAGCTAGTTCAATCTTTGGATCGGACTGCACTTGCTTATCTTTTGTGCATCGTTATTGGGAGTTCGAGCTTTTTCTGGATTAGTGTTTTGAAGATGGAGATTATCCGCTGCTGATGTTATCATTTTCTTTTCCGCTGCTATTTCTTGTATCATATCTCTGATGTATATTGATATTCATTGTATCATTCTGTTGTATCAGATATTGTATATCAATGTATTATTCATTTATTCCGCTGTGTTATTTACTTAATGTTGTTATAAGCTCCGGCGAATCGGATTTGAACGGTCGAATCTATGACATTCGAGTACGATGTAAAGTATGGATGTCGATTTTCGAACGCGAAAATCCGGATCGTTACATTTGGTATCAGAGCTAAGGTTGAACTTTAGCTCAGGAGTATAACACGTTAAGTAGCTCATTAGAGATAGAGTGAAGTAAACTCTAGAATGAGTATCCCTAAGATATCAGTCTGAACGTCTCAGTAAATTCTCTTGCTATCCACTGATAGTGAGTATGAGTGCAAGAAGAAGACGAGATAGGGGATAGGGAAATACCACTATCAAAGGTCAATACCCTGCAACAGTGGAAACAATCTTTCTTTATCAATTTTCTTTGATTCGTTTCCAAATTCTTTTCATTTCTTCGTACCAGCTACAAGAAGAAGTTGTAGAAAATCCGTACCTCGTATTTCATCGATTCCTTATCAGCTTTTTGATTTATATCTTAATGAATTTGAAATTGAAAATTTTAAATTGAATTAAATTGACTAATAAAATATGAGGGTAAATTGAATTGAATCAATTAAAATGATTTCGTTTAAAACTAAATTTGAAATTCTATTGTAATTTCTTGTGAATACCGAAGTCCGAAGATGGACGAATTGGTATGTATTCTGAGATATTCCGACTTGAGTTCGGAATCCGTATCTTGCGTTTGAGGAATTCTAGGAGATCGAATCTGTCTATCTCTTTGCTATTTCGTGCCTGCGAATTTCGAGGACGAAATTCTTTTAAGGGGGGAAGTCTGTAACGACCCCGAAATTCAATTTAATTTAAATTTATAATTTATTGAATTTTTGAGTTAAATTTAGTATTAAATAAATTTTTGAATAAAAATTGTGAAATTAAATTGATTAAATGGAGCGAGTTTCCCCGGATCAAATGTATTCTGTATAAATCCTTTTAATTTAAATATATTATAAATATTGCATATAGGTGAATATAGATGTATACGTGATATATGAGTAAATTTGAAGTTAATATATATGTATATTGGATTTGAGTTTAAATCTAAAATTGTAAATAAATGGTTTAATAATGATTGATAATAAATATTAAGTTATAAATAGAATTTAAATGAGTAAGATAAATTATATAGTATACAATAGAAACTTATTTACATTTTCAAAGTGATAGGATTATAAAGACAATAAAAATTTAAGTAAAATAATAAATATTAAAGTAAATTTAATAATTGAATTATAAATAGAAATAAATAAATAAATTGATTTAACTAGGACTTCACTTTAATTTCAAAGCCAAGACAAAAGATAAGATAAGTATAAACTAATACGAATAACTAAAACAACATTTTAAAGTAAATACCATTGTTACAAACTTAACAACAAAGTAAGATAGAAATTCATTTTTAATTATAAAATAATAAAAAGCAAAACAAATACAAAGAATCTTCAGCCGAGATAAAAAAATGCAGCCCCCATAACATTCTTGTATCAACCACCATACCCTATCACATCTCAGCCCATACATGTTGTACAAGTAGATAAATCCCTGTAAGCTTCTTTTTCCTTTGTATCAACTCTCTCTCTTCAGCTCATTCTATTCGAAACTGAAAGCATATTTTAAAAACTAAAACAAAACTGAAATGATAAGAAAGAAGCAACATCTATTTGCAACCAGAGATGCTCTTCATCAAAACATTGAAAAACCAGAAAATAAGCATCACTGTTTTCAACCTCAAGTTCATTCAATCAGGAAAGAAGAAAAAAAAAAGAAAAGCAATTGCAAATTTTCACAAGCCAGTGATATATCAAACTCTGTTGTTCTTCTCTGCTTCAACAAAACCAAGTGAGCAACTCTTCCTTTAAAAAACCTGCTCTGTTCTTTCTTCTTGTCCAAGTGAGTAAACTACAACCCTGAATATCTTAGTCTGATTTATAACCTGATATTTATGATTGATACTTGATGTGGAGTGATTGCATGGATGTGATTATGTTTGTGTGTATATATGAATATGCAATTGATTGGGTATGAATGTCTTGGTATATATATATATATTTATAAGGCTCTGTTCAAACTTACAGGCTATCAAACCTGTTAAAAATTTAAGATCTCATCCTATAATTCTTTTTCAGCTTGGTTGTTTAAACAAAATGTGCTCAAGTCAATAAGATCTTAATTTTAAAAATGGTTTCAAGTATTTATATTTACTAAATATTCAGAAAATAAGAGATTACAGCAAAATCTTTTCAAATCTGGAAATTAGATGTTTTTAATTTCAAGTTTTATTTATATCGATAGATTCGTATCTAAAATCTATGAATTTTAAAATAGGAATCATAATTTTTAGTATCGATTTGAGGTAGAACCCTCGAGTTGAACGGTAAAGGCAAATTCGTCGATTTCCGGCGATCGGCGGAAAATGATGGGTCATGATCATGGCTGGAGGAAGCCTAGGTGTTGGGGATTCGTAGAAAAATGTTGAAGAATTTATTTATTGCAAGAATTTTGGGGACAAGATCAAGATAGGGTTTAAGAACCCATTTTCGTTCATGCTAGAAACCTTGGTACTGCGCCATTGATAGGCGACCGGACTTCACGACACTGGCGCCATTGGAAGCGTCACACGTCGACGAAGCTATGGCCGAAGTTTCGTACGTTCTAATGGTCAGAGGAGCGACTTCGAGGTGGATGTTGGCCATTGAGCTGCTTCCAGTTTTCAACTCGAATGCTAAATTTTGTCGAGGGTTCGTGATTCGGGTTTGGTGATCGAGAGGGGGTTGCTGCGTCGATGATCGATGTGTCGAAGTTACCGTGGATGATCGGAAGTGGCTCCGGTGGCAGTGCAAGTGCACGCGTGCACGTTAATGTCAGTGGGATCTGAGGCTTTGGGGAAGAAGAGTTGGCATCGGGGAGAACTCGAAGGAATTCACGAAAAACTCAAAGTAGCTGAAGTGTGGTGAGGCTCGAAGCTTTGCTCGAGATTTTGCGGGGGAGGACTCGAAGCAGGAGTGATGTACTTCGGGTATGTTTGGGTAGCAGGCTTTAAATAATCTGATCTGCCTCTAAACTTTAAAACTGAATTTAAATTATTAAGCAAAGCTAAAATAAGTTTAAATTAGTTCAAGTAAAAAAAAATTGATTTATTTATTAAATCAAGAAATTAAGATTTGAGTTAAATTAATTGATGGTTAATTAACTTCTAAAGTTTAAAGTTAATTTATTTGATGAAGGAAATTAATTACTTGAAATGAATTTCTTAATAAAAGTAATTAAGGTAAATTTGTTAATAATTAATACTTGATTAACCGAGTAATTTAAAGAATAACTAATTTGGGGATAATAAATTTATTAAGGGTTAAATTATTAACTAAAGATAATTAATTAAATGGTAATAAATTAAGGGTTAATCAAATAAATAAATTAAAAGATAATTAAATAATTTAAAGGATAATTATTTAATGATGAAAGATTGATTGATTAATTAAGATTGATTAACAAATATGATTTATTAAATAAATGTGATAGATTTAAAGATAATAAATTTATGTAATTTCTTAAAAAGGTTAACAAATAAAATTTAAAAGGAAGATTTATTTCAAACAAATTGAAATTAACTTATGATAATTAATCCGGATAAACAAATTGATACATCTGATTTAAATTAATCAGTTGATTAATAAATTCATTTGTGAATGTATGGATTCTATTGAATGATTGAATTACTTGATATTCCCTGATATATGATGCTTTGTGATACACCTTGATTTATGTTGTGATCTGTACTTTACTTATCTGTGATATATATCTGTGATCTGTGAATGAACGATAAGCGTTGTTTTTACACCGCTTATCAATTTTATTTCTGTATTTTGTTATGTGATGATTGATGTTGCACTATTGTGTGTAAAATCCCTAGACCACACTGTTACACACACAAATATGGATTTCACGTGGAAATCGGTTAAGTCACAGATAATTTGATTTTGATATTTTTGAAATTGAAATTTTAATTTCAATTGATTTTGAAATTAGAAATTTGGGGTTTAAAGTGAAAAGCTTTTGAAATGGAAGTTCAAATATAAAGGTTATTTTGAATAACTTAAGCGAGTTTTGAAAATTTAAATAATTTGATTTAAATTTGAATTCAAGATTTGAAATTAAATCTATGATTTTGAAACTAGGGATAAAAGATGATATAAATGTGTTTATATGAAGTTAAACCATTTAAAAGTAAAGTTTTGGGAATTTGAATTTAACCCAAGGATTTCAACTCGTATGAATGAATCAGATTTCTAAAATGAAACCTGTTGTTTTCAAAGGAATAAAAGCTTTCAGATAAGAAATGAAATTCTAGTTTAATTAAAGGAATTTCAAGATTGAATTGGAATTATTTTTCCAAGATTATGAATGAATTCTTTTTGAAAGCTATGAATTAAATCTGTCTATTTTTAACAGATTTAAAATGATGTTTTGTTTAACCCATTCGAAATGAAATTGTTTTGAAAGCTATGAGTTAAATCTTTGATTTAAAGATTTAACGAATTAATCAAATTGAAATGGAAATCGATTTGGAAAATCTATGAATGAATCTTTGTGAAATTTAGTGAACTTTGTGAATTGAATCTTTTTGTTTAAAAAGATTAAAATGGTAATTTGTTAAACCATTTGAAAAGAAAGTTTGGGTTTAAGTGGTGACTTAATTGAAATCCCAATATCCATATGTTTTTAAATATTTCGCTCACTATTCGGGTTAGCCGGGAAAGGACCTTTGGGTCGTATAACTCATTCCGAATAGTGATACGTCGTATATGGATAGCATTTGAAGACCGGTGTTGAAGACCAGATATTTTTCGAAAATGAAAGGACAACCTGTCGAATGTCTCTGCACTGAGTCGCGCCGGTATAGAGATTTATATCACTCTTTTGTGACGGGAAGTCCGGACGTGATTGGAAATTATCTGGAATTGCAAGGGCTTCGTGAGAAGTGCCTTCGGTTCTGTTCGAACCCGGAACAGACTTGTATGGATACATGTCTGACATTACACTTTGAGATATAAAGCCGATTTCTTTCAAATACATTTCTGTTTGGTGGCGGAGAATTTATTCTCTTAGCTTAACACCCTTCTCTGAGACGTACGAGCTCAGAGGTTATGTAGTTGAAATTTATCAGCGATATATCCCAATTTGGTAATGTGGCATGCTGAGTGTTGCTGTGTGATGATCAGTGTTTGATCATTTGCGATATGATCATTTATTTGATCTTATATCTTTGTGATCATAGGTTGATCATTTGTTTGACCCGAAGCATGGCTTTGTAGAAAGCGTAGCTTTGTGGACGAGACTTCGTCGAGCCTCACACCCCGGAAATGGTCGAAACAGGAAGGATGCGGCAAGGTTCTAGGGAGTAGCGCCCCTTAGTGTATGTCATTCCTTCTGGATAAAGGTGGTATCATGGTATGGAGCCCAGATACTTAACCTCTGTGGTTGCTGCAAGTTTATTACTTTGTGGTTGTTGGAAATCGGGGATCCTCGGGAAGATCGGTTACGATCGGGGGATGGCATACGCGTGTCAGTAGTTACCTATTTTTGCAGAGGTAACCCGGCCTTGTGTTGGCAGAGATCCAGTTAGGTTCTCGGGTCGTCTATTCCAGGGACGTACCCATCATGGAAAAGGAAGTTCCTTAGCCTGACCATTTGTTGGAAATCCATCTTCCAATACGAACTGTGTACGGTATTAGTTGTAGAACCTGCCATCTAATATGGTAGCTATAGTAGGCATAGTATAATGGTACCTATGCTGGCTAAGATTTATATTCTACTTTCGAAATGTTTTCTACACTATGCACTAATAATAATATCAAAATGATTTGATTTTGCATAGTAAGCATCTTTGACTATCATAAGAAGAAATCTCCTCCAAGTCTGCGTTTGCATTGTGTGTGTGGTGGGAGGTCTTATGGTAGTTTCATTTTCCAAAAGCATTGCGAATTGACTTTAAAATTCTCTGCTATTTGTTTTAAAGATAAACTGTTTTTGTTGCTCACACCAGTCCCATGACTGATCCGGAGTTTATTGTTTCTTTCCTAAACTCTGGATGCTCAAAATTTTTGTACACGAGCAGTCTAGAGTTTGGTGTTTCAGATAGTCAGGACTTGTAGATTTTCTGGAGCTAGTTCAGTCTTTGGATCGGACTGCACTTGCTTATCTTTTGTGCATCGTTATTGGGAGTTCGAGCTTTTTCTGGATTAGTGTTTTGAAGATGGAGATTATCTGCTGCTGATGTTATCATTTTCTTTTCCGCTGCTATTTCTTGTATCATATCTCTGATGTATATTGATATTCATTGTATCATTCTGTTGTATCAGATATTGTATATCAATGTATTATTCATTTATTCCGCTGTGTTATTTACTTAATGTTGTTATAAGCTCCGGCGAATCGGATTTGAACGGTCGAATCTATGACATTCGAGTACGATGTAAAGTATGGATGTCGATTTTCGAACGCGAAAATCCGGATCGTTACACGGTCGGATCTTAAAATCATAATCGTAGTAAAGCTCGATATGGTAGGTGACACGACACAACTAGGCAATGCCAGGGTAGATATACCAATTACGCATCCGGACTAGTGGTGACGCATAGCAGCCACTACCGCCCACCTCGAACAACACTCCCAAATCAAGGGTGGCCACCAAATCAATCACAAGTAATAGAATGGTATCGAAGAAGTGTGTCCGATAAGAGGTGCAACCTCCTTGGTCCGTCAATCGCTCCTGTTTTAGCCACCTTATGCCAACTCACGGGAGTTGGGTCCACGTATATACCTTAGGATCGTCGCCACCATCCTACTTCATTCTGGAAACTCCACCGCGTACACAGTTGTCAAAGTGGTTTTCGGTATCGACAGAGAGTATGTCCATATCCGATCCCGGTCTCTTTAACAACCAATCATTATTATAACACCGTGGTCATTTAAAAAAAAATACTTTTAAAAACACAATCATTGCCCTTTCAAAACATATTCTTTATTTCAAAATAGTATATACATCAAAAACCAAAATATTATTGCCATTTCAAACCATATCCTTTACTTCAAAATAGTATATACTTTAAAACCAAATTATTATTGCTATTTCAAAACATATCATTTACTTCAAAATAGTATATACTTAAAAACCAAATTCAATAATATATCATTTAAATAAAATCCAAATTTTCAATCACTATTCTTACTTTTAATTATAAAACTTGAAATATTCTTTAAAACCATCTTAAACCCAAATCACATAATGCAGTCATATTCTTAATCTAAAATTTTCAATCGGTTTCAAATCAATATATTTAAAGATAATTCTTAAATAAATTCTATTTCAAATAAATTCATTTTCAAACCATATTACTTTCAAAGTTATAACAATTTCGAAAACCAATACTTTGAAAACAATAATACCTTAATTTCAATAAACATTTCAATTTTGATATATTTCAAGACTTAAATATTCCAAAATTCCCAACCAAATCTGATAACCTTATATATACCTTAATTCAATTTACAATTATTTTGTTTAGAAATATTTATTTAATAAATTCAAGATCACTTAAATAAAGCTCAAACTTGAAATATTCGTAAATCAAACTTAAAACATCATCAAGTTACACATAGCTTAAATTTTAGAATTTAACTATATATAAAATATTATTTATATAATATCAAAATTTAATATTTATTAAACCGTATATTTCTTTCCAACCCATAGAAAATCACTTTAAAATATTTTATATATATAGACCACAGTGCCTGTATATAATTTTCTATCCTATGGTCAAGTGATACGGATATTTATCATTTCAATCCGCAATTTAAAATAAAATTACGGTTATATATCATTTCAAACCGCAGTCCCGAATAAAATAAAAATGCATAATAACTTGCAGTTTATACAATATAAAATATAACATCCATTCATCCAAATATCAATAAACAACCATTCATTACAATCATCATCCAATTTAATCAAAACATCAATATAAAGCATATATAAAATATAACAGGCATCAACGAATAGTTTATATTCAATAAAAATTAATAACTATTCAACTGACAGTTATATGCAATAAATATAAATTTAACTGGCAAATTATATGCAATAATAAAATTAAATAACAATTTAATTTAACTAAATGATATCTAACCGAGATGATGATTAAATATATGCCCAAACAATCATAGATAAATTTTAAATCACATGAAAATTTAATTTAACAAACATAAGAAATCTTAGAAGTTGTGAGTGGGTTAAAACACTCACCTTTTGAATTTAAATCGAATTTAAATTCAATTTAAACCCAAAAATTTGACCGTCTCAGAAATCGTCCAAACCAGCGTCATCAAGTCCGTAATTTTAATACAATCCTAACAAAAAAAACCGCGTGTGAAATGGAGTTCGTATGTGGAAGTTATGATGAAAATTGCGATTGAATTTCAATTTTAAATAAAATGAAAAGAGAACACATTTCACCATTTGCAAGTGCCACGTCACTCTTTCCTACAGGCCGCTCCAACTCACGTATCTTCCATTTACAGAGCACGCAGAAACAAGTAACGCACTCAACCTCCCCTTTGACCAGCCCTTTGACCGCGTTTTGCCGCAAATCCGACCGTCAATTCGCCTTCAAACTTCGCCGATGAACAACGCGCTAGCCCCTCTACAAAACCCAGAAGGGATTTTCCGATCAGACGCACCAGTCAAAAACGCCCAATTCAATTTTTGACCGTGATTTCTGGTCAAACGATGCATCGAAATGAAAAATGAATTACACCAATGAATTACGCTCGTCGAGAGCTTCAATATATATTAATTTGAGATTTTTCTGAGGACTTTGAATTTTTGACTTTGATTTTAAAATTGATCTGGATCTGAACTTTTGTCTGCCATTGAGGAGGAGAAGGAGCTGATGAAGTTTTATGCGCAGACAAATGAGAATAGGCGGAGGCTAGGGTTTAGCGGGGATATTTATAGAGAATGTTGAAAATAGAATAGATGGATAAAACAGGTGTACGCGCTAACGCCAACGTGGTCCAAAAAGCCCGTTCTGACCCCGAAACGAAATTGGGTAAACTCATATATCAAAATAGGTGTTTTAAAATATTTTAAACTCAATAGAAAAGGTTTCAGGTTCAAATTCCATCGTATGAAGAAGTTATGCTAAAAACAATATTTTCCAAATTGATTTCAATTGCATAAATTTCAAGGCGTTTCGAGTTCATACAATCAAACGCCAAGTCCGATCGCTACGAAACTTGAAACACTATTATAATTCACCGTTACGGATCCGATGAAACTGGTTTCGTCGAAATCCGAGTCAGTGGCCAAAATGACTATTTTTCCATTTAGTAAATAAATTAAGAATTAGTAAATAAATCCAATTTTTATATTTCAGTTTCGGAATTGGCAAATTTTATCACTTAAAAATTTTCAAACATTTAAAATGATTTAACAATTTTTAAATGTCAATTTATTAAAGATTAAATCAATATAACTCATAAATTTCATAAAATTCAAAATTATAGGTAAATTTCCAAAATTTCCATAAATTTTACTTTACCCATAATTATTCCATTCATATTTCAAATAGGAGGGCTTACCATTGGATTTAAAATTAATACATAAATATTTCCCATTATTCAACTAAATTTTTAATTTAACGTAATAATTAAATTTTCATTTCATTTATTTCAATAAGTCCAACAATTATAAATTTACAAATTAACTCATTATTAAAGATTCAACTTCAATAATTCATAAAGTTCATCATCTTGATTTACTTATTAATTCATAATTCTTTAAACCAATTCCCTTCTAAATTTTAAAGTAACTAAATTTACCAAATCATAGTAATTATTTCAATTTCTTAAAATAACCCCCTTCATTATAAATTGAATCTAATTTATTAAAATAAGTTTCCAAATTTAATGTATTAGATTCAATTTCACTTTTTAACTTACACTTAAATTTAGGTCATAATCAATTTATACGTATTCCTTTCTTAGTTACTATTTTACATACTTCTAGCATAAATTTCACAATTAACCATTATTATTAAAGTAACGCTAATAATAAATACGACCTTACTATTACTCAACATTTAAACGAACGTTACCTCATTTCCATTAGTGTAACATTTATTTCCTTATCGCTTATTACCAATTCAAATTTCATTAACAAATAAGTAGGTAATTTATAATATATGTTTACAAATTTTGAATTTATCGTTATTCAAACTACTATTCATTATTATTTACTTATATTAGCATTAATTACCTTGCATTACACTGTTGCTTAAATTCCCAATCCGATTGTAATTAATACTCTAAATAAATACGCTTACTCCTTTCGTTATTTATTAATTGTCACAAGAAACGTTTAATAATTTCAACAACACTGTAATTACTAATTACCTACATTGATTGTATATGTTTTCCATTATTATCATTTATTAGAATTCTGTTCAACTTTCCATCTTATGCATATAGTTAACCTTTATATTGATTTTACCTTCAAAATTTCCAGTTATTCTCTTAACTTACAAAAAAAAACAATGATTAATTTCATTTTAATCGCTATTAATTACATGCATTGTTAACGGACAATAGTTGTCACCATTTTAAAATTTTTAACATTTGAAATTTATTCTCTACAACAATTATTACCTATCAATATTAATTTGCCCATAAATACAAAACTTGCAATTGTTCTTATTATCATATTCCATTTACTATTAACAATGTTTATTACATTATATCAGTTTAATATTTTCCTTAAATCCTTATATTCAATTCATATACAGGTAAAATTCTTTTCACTACTTAAAATCATTTGAATTAACTTCGAATTACTATAAGTAGTTTTTTTTTCTTCTAAATTTAATTACAAACTTATTAATTTAACCAAATTAAATCTATGAAATTACGGGTCGTTACAGCCACGAGGCACACCACTCCAGATTCACAATCCTCTGGGTAAAGATACTTGATTTTACGGGCAACAAGTTCACCCGATTGATTTTCCTGGCTACAATCACACCTTTTCTCGCTCGATTGAATACAAAGAAGTCTATAACTTTGAATAGCACTGGGATCTTGTTGAGATAGTGATAGAGAATCAAACAAGAGATGATCTAGTCAGATTCAATGGTGATTTCGGCAGAGTAATGGTAAAAATGTATATAAAGAAATGTGGAAGAAGAAGAGGAGTGAAATCAGAGAAAATATGATTATGAATTCATTTAAAACAGCCCCTATTTATAGTAGAACAACAACCATGTCCATTCGTGAAAGGATATGACAAATAGACACTTCCTTTGAAATTCAAAATTTTGAAATAAACTGTCACCTTGTCGACAAGGGTTCCTTGGGGTTGTCGACAGGCCTAAGTTATTTTTGGTAATTTGTTTTTCTTTGAAAATAACTTCTATCTTGTATTAAATCTATTTTAAACTTTATAAATATACTTAACCATAGTTAAAATACATAAATAAGTATAGAGAATAATATTTTGGTATATATAAAATTTTACTATAATTTTATATTTAAATATAAGTATAAATATTAAAAGTTAAATATATTATAATTAAAAGATAGTTTAAAACCAAGGATAATTTGATATTGAAAATAAAGATGATTTTGAGGCTAAAAGTATTTTAAAACCAGGATAGATTTTTTTTGATTTAAAAAGGAAGATTTTGAAATCATTTTGAAAACAAGATATAATTTTGTAAAACATTTGAATAAAAGTTAGTGGATACAAAACAATGTTCTACTAGATTTTTCGTAGGTTCCATCCTACTTAAGGTTCCATCCCTTTAACGGGCTCGAAGTGGATTCCATTCCACGAACAAAATGGATTTTAAGATGTCAGTGCTTTTCTAGGAGTTTTAACAAAATTCCTAACTAAATTACTAATCTTGAAATCTTGAACTCTTGATAATCTTGATACTCATGAGTCTTGAATCTTGATATCTTCGATCTTGAGTTCATCAGTTCTTGAATCTCTATACTGTACAGTCTTCATTCTTTGGTACCTGCATATATATCCTACATATACATATATATCTAAACAATAATGTTAGTATTTATATTTTATAATCTTATTCTAAGGTTGTTGTCATCAAAACCAACTTCTTAGGGACTAACATAAATCATTTTTAATATGTTTTCTAACATATATTAATTTCTGACCTAAAAACAATATAAATTAGCCGTATTTACTTTTAAACCCAATTAACCATTTTATTCACTAGAAAATTAATATTAAATCCACATTAATTTGAAGAATTATGAAATTGGAATCCTATCTCTAAAATATTATTTCTGACCTTATCTAAAAATCGCAAGGCATTTGGATGTCATCTAATAGGGTTTTTACATTAAAACTCATCATAAAATCCATATGAAATAGCATAAATCATCAACAAGCATATATAACCATTTTAACAGTAAAAAGCATGGCAAAACATATGCAAAATAATCCGGATTTCAATCTAAAACCGAAAATAATAAAAACATGAGATGTAACCTATTATTCACCTTAACTTTGTTGTTAAGGAGTTGAGATTTGCTCTTGAATTAAGTTGATTAGCTTCTACCTCTTGATTCTTGCTTATCTTCCCCTTTATCTTCTTTAATGGTGCCCGACCTCTTGTTTAATTTTAGTTTATGGAAATGAACGTGTAAAATGTGAGTGAATAAAGGTTTAGGGTATAAGAATGTTACTTATTCATATATTGCCCTTATCAACTACCCAAACTTATTCTATTTCATTTTCCCTTAGTTCATTTGTTTAAATGCACGGCTACCTTCTAATTACATAAATCTCAATCCCTTAATCATTTACATTATTTTATTTTATTTAACTAATTAAATATCCTAAATAATGTTACTAAAAATTAGGGTCATAACAGACTCCCCCCTTAAGAATTTCGTCCTCGAATTTACGATAACGTACACAACAAATCAATCATAAAGGTAAAACATACCATGAAATAGATCAGGATAAGCGTCTCTTATGCTGCTCTCAGTTTCCCAAGTACGGTCTCTCTCATTGTCGCTCCATTGAACCTTAGCTAATCTGACTGCCTTGTTCCTTAGCCTCTTCTCATCTCTCGCAACTATACGAACTGGTTTCATAACTAGTCAAGTTCGGTTCCACCACTAAATCTTCTAACACAGTTGGTGCTATGATAGTCTCTGGATCCTGAATACACTTCCTTAGATGAGAAATATGAAAAACATCGTGGACTCCTGCCAAACTGTTTGGTAACTCTACTCTATATGCGAGTTTCCCGATCCTCTCTACGATAGAAAATGGTCCAACGAATCTCGATTCCAACTTTCCCGATTTCCCGAACCTAATCACACCCTTCATTGGTGATACTTTGACGAAAACATGATCTCCTACTGAGAACTCTAAGTCCTTCCGTCTCTTATCAGCATAACTCTTCTGCCTAGACCGAGCTTCCTTCATTCTAGCTCGAATCAGCTCAATCTTCTCTGCAGCTTCTCTAAATAAATCTAGACCAAGAACCAACCTATCCCCGATCTCTAACCAATAAACTGGAGATTTGCATGGCCTTCCATATAAAGCTTCAAATGGTGCCATCCCTATACTAGCATGATAACTGTTGTTATACGAAAACTCGACTAACGGTAGATGGTCTTCCCATGATCCTCCAGAATCTAGCACATAGGCTCTTAACAAATCTTTGAAGACTTTGTTAACTCTTTCCATTTGCCCATCGGTCTGTGGATGGTAAGCGGTACTCATTTTTAGCTTGGTACCTAAAGTATCCTGTAGACTCCTCCAGAACTCGTTGGTGAACAAGGAATCTCTGCCACTTACTATACTAATAGGAATTCCATGCAGTGTAACTATATTATTCATAAACAATTTAGCTAAAATAGGTGCCGTCCTGGTTGACTTAACTGGAATGAAATGGGCACTCTTAGTTAACCTTTCCACTATGACCCATATACTTTCATTTTCTATATTAGATCTTGGAAACTCGTCTATAAAATCCATTGAGATAGAATCCCATTTCCATCCTGGGACATCTAAAGGCTGAAGCAATCCACTTGGTTTCTGATGTTCGGCTTTTACCTGTTGATAGTTCAGACACTACTTCACCCATAAGCCTACATCCCTCTTCAAAACTTCCCAGAAGAAACTTCTCTTCATATCCTGATACATCTTAGTTCCTCCTGGATGAATAGTGAACTTCGAACAATGACATTCTTCAAGAACTTCCTTCCTCATGTTTCCCACATTCGGAACACATAACCTTCCTTTTTTCCTTAACCACCTATTCTGGTCAAGTTCGCTCTTTGTTCCATCTCTTAACCTTCTAATTTGCTCAAATAATACAGGATCCTCTCCTTGCTTAGAAGCAATCCTTTCGATCATAACTGGTCGAACTTCTAAACATGACAACATAATAGTGTCTGTACCAAAACTACTCTGAGATCTCCACTGTACTCTACATGTAGTCAATGCTTCTAAATATTTCCACTCAACTATCATTGCCAACATTGGATTTTGATGTTTTCTGCTAAGTGCATTCACAACCTTATTGCCCTTTCTCGGTGTGTACTCAATACCAAAATCATAAGCGGCTATAAAATCTAACCACTTCTGCTATCTCATATTCAGCTCCTTCTAGGAGAATAAATACTTCAACGACTTATGATCCGTATACAACTCGAATCTCTCTCCCAATAGGCAATATCTCCACACCTTCAATGCAAAAATCACCGCAGCTAATTCCAAATCATGAGTCGGGTACCTAACCTCATGCGATCTAAGCTGTCAAGAAGTGTAGGCAATCACTTTACCTCTTTGCATTAACATAGCTCCTAATCTTGTTCCACATGCATCTATATACACCACTAAGTCCTGATTCCCTTCTGGAACAACTAACACAGGTGCATTAGTCAGTAAGTGTTTCAGCTTCTGGAATGTCTCCTCACACTTATCGGTCCGAACAAACTTCACATCCTTTCACGTTAGCTTGGTCATCGGTGCTGCTATCCGCGAGAAATCCTTAATGAATCTCCGGCAATACCCCGCTAATGCAAGAAAACTCGTTATCTTAGTCGCTGTCTCGGGTCTTTACCAATTATTAACCGCTTCGATCGTAGTCGGATCTATGGACAACCCTTTCTCTGAGACAACATGACCAAGAAACCTCACTTCCTTCTTCCAGAAATGACACTTCGAAAACTTCACCTTCAATTGATGCTGCCTCAATGTCTCAAGGACCACTTTAAGATGAACTTTATGCTCTCTCTCATCCTTAGAGTATATCAAAATATCATCTATGAAAACTAACATAAACCTATCCAAGTGCTCACGAAAAATTTCGGTTCATCAAACCTACAAAGAATGCTGGCGCATTAGTTAGTCCAAACGACATTACTAACCATTCGTTCGATCCATATCTGGTTCTAAACGCCGTCAAGGGAATATTATCCTCTGCTACTATAAGCTAATGGAACCCTGTTGCTAAATCCAACTGGGAAAATACTTTGGCTCCACTCAACTGGTCGAACAAATCATCAATTCTAGGCAACATATATCGATTCTTTATCATCTTCTCATTTAACTTACGATAATCGATACACAACCTTAACGATTCATCCAGCTTCTTCGCAAACACTACGGCTGCTCCCTAAGCCGAACTACTAGGTCTGATAAAATTCTTGCCTTCCAGATCCACCAATTGCACCTTTAACTCCCTCATCTCGGTAGGTTTCATCCTGCTTGGTGGTCTACTTACCGGTTCTGCTCCAGGTACCAAATCTATCTGAAACTCAATGGATCGTTTTGGCGGCAATCCTACTACAGGTTCAAAGACATCTGCGAATTCCCTAACAACGAAAATGCGATTCAACTCGTCTTCTACCTCCACAACACCCAATAAAGTGTTAACCTCACAATTAAGGTTTTCTATGGAGTATATAATCCGATCACTATAGTCAAGGTGTCTAAGCGATATTTTCCTATCATGGCAAAATGTCCTAGCATCGTATTTACTTAACCAATCCATACCTAAAATAATTCCGAACCCTACGAAATCAAACTGTGATAACCCGGATTTTTGGGACATCTGATAATTTAATAAATAGCTGATTTTATAAGTCGAATAGATAAAATTCTAATAATTGACATATCTGGATATATATAAATCGAATTAAAAACTATATTAAATATTAAATTACAGAATCACTGGATACGATGAACCTTATAGAATATAAAGGATATATAATATATATAAATTGCACCATTTAAAATTAGGATAAGACATCCAAAGATATATACTTAAAAAAAATGAAGCTTCATGATGTTGAAAATATATATACATATATAAGTATATACATGTACATATTTGCTCATGTGAGGTAAAATATAAGAAAAGTTTATATAAATGTGAATACGTATACGTAACCAAGCCATGTATATGAAATATATATGTATAAGATGGTAAATACAAACAAAAGTATATATATTTCTTAAATAGTGGAAATGCAAGTATATATATATACAATAACAAAAACATATGTGGATAAAGTACATAACTATATAAATATACATGCTTACAAAAGAATATACATACATATATCAATTCATACAATAGTATATGTATGTACACATGGGGGACAACCTCATAAATGCACATCAAAATCAATGGCAAATCATCCAATGACTTCAAACCATGTAAAAGGCAAAATCACATCAGTTTTATCAAAGTAAAAAAAAATGAGGGAAGCTTGCTGTGTACACCAGAGTAGCCTATATACCTCCTCACTATTTCCATTTCTTGCATTCGAACTAAGGAAGAAATAAGAATACAAACGACCATTACAACGTAAAGGTAAATAAGAAGCATTCAAGAACAGAAATCAAAACTAAAGAATCAAGATAACTCAAACAATAAGAAGATCAACAAAACAACAAGCTAGCAGTTTTTTTCCTGGAAGCACTGCTCTGTTTGTAGACAGGTGAGTAACTCTAAATCTTCTGGTATATCTTAAAGATGCAGGTGATGATCTTTGAAATATAATGTGAACTGTGTTGTGCATGTTGTTTTAAAATAATTTTATGTATATATGACTGTCAATAATTATATACATGACAGGAACAGTGGATAAACTTAAATCCAGACAATTTAAACTGGGTTTGGGTAGTAAATGTTGAAGTAATATTTGATGAATGTTAACATAAATGTTTGCCTGATAATTCTAAGATGGATGAATGTAAATATGTATATAAGAATTTTCCAGTTTAAAATCAAATCAAAACTAGCTTCCTCTGTCCTTAAGAAACTGGTGAGTAAACATGTCATTTTTTTAACTTAAACCCGTGCATCTGTTCCATAAATAAATTTTGTGATTAGCCGTACATTTTTAGATGGGTAATGCTGTATATATCCATTGTACTGTGTAGTTTGAAATGGTATGTTTCTTGTTGTTTCTGCTTACAGAGTTACCATAAGTTAGAAAATTTAATACATTTTCATCTAGCCATTATTAGGCTTAAAGTTTCAAACAAAACAAGTTTGTTAAACTTAAATTATAGTCCAAAATTGGTTGTAAACTGGATATTGAGGTATTGACTCTGTAAACTTAGTTTTACAGTGAAATGGATGAATATTTGATAAATTCGATTATTTTTTTAATATTGATTCAACTACATAACTTGAATCCACTCTTCAAAATAGGATTTTTAAAACTAAAATGGGAATTTTTAGTTAATAATACTACGTGCAGTTCATAGATGAACTGGAAAGGGGTTTTAACCAATTTTTGGAAATCGAACCAATATTGGATGTTGAGATTTTGCTTGGAGCTAGCTTGGCAATCGATTAAGTCAGGAAAATTGCTGAATAATTTACTAATTTCAAAAGATGGTGGGTCGAGGCGAATGTAGGGTTTAACACATGGGTTTGGAGGTGGTCGGAAACAAGGAGATTTCGTCTCCTCTGGTCGATCGAGCTGCTCGAGACTCTGGGAAAGGGGAGTATAGGGAATTGACGAGGTGAGGCCGGAATTTTAGTTTTTATGATGGTCGGGATTCGCTGGACGAGGCGGTTTTGACGAGGATGGAAGTACGAGTTTTCAAACTGGAAGCTCGATTTTTCCATGGGTTTAACAGCGTCAAATTGATCATTGTTTCCGAGTGGGAGGGAGTTTTGTGACTCGCCGGAGGTGGCGTGGCTCACCGAAGCGTCGGCGAGACATCGTGCACGTGCACGACATTGATCGCGTGTCAGTCTTGGGATCGCATGGGTGACTCGGAGACATTCTCTAGAAATTGAAGTTTGCTCTTGGGTTGGGCTCGTGATCGTGTAGCGTCTGCAACTTTATCGAGCAAGAGGGGGAGTTTTGCTCGGAGTAGATTTTTGTGGAACTTGAGAAAGTTTAAGTTATTAAATGCAAATAGATTTTCAAGGGCAAGATGAATTTTTATTAGTAAAGTAATCAAGATGTTAATTGATAATTGCAAGTTAAGATTTGATAAATTTGTAATTAAAATGTTATAATTAAATTAAATGATTCATAGGATTGTAATTTAGAAATTTTAAATTTTACTAATTAAGGTTAATTCATAATTAAGGGTTAACTAATTTAAGAATTTAATTAAGAATTAATAACCAATTAATTAAGTAATTAGTGATGGATAAATAATAAATTAAGTTTTAGTTAATAAATAATTAAGGGTAAATTCACAATTAATTAAGATTAATCAATTGATGTAAATATAATTAATAAGTGATTAATGTAATATTGTGAAATTAATAAATTAATTAGTTAATGGGTTATAAGTCAAGATTTGGATAATTCTTAAGGAACAATTTAATATAAGTTAATTAAACCAATTATAATATTCGTCGATGGGATCTATAGTTTTACTTTGAATATCGGGATTTTGATGGCTATATGGTGATATATTCTGTGATTTACCTATTCGGATTTTGTATGATTTATTTGTGATAAGTGCTTTATGAATAAACATAGTTAATTAATTAGTAAATTGGGAGGAAATTAATTGATTATAGAATAATTAAGGATTGATTACTTCCAAGAAGCTAAATTAATAATTAAAGTTTATTAATTTAAAATTAAAGAACGATAAATTTGCAATTAAATATGGGTTGATGGATTAGGAAATCTACTTGATACTATTAAGATTGGATTTATGAAATCTATAGGCTGAATGGAATATTATGGACCCTCGAATGTTTAGAATTTGATTATGAAACAAGTATTGTACATATTGAGTAATGAGCTCGTGAAGAAGTACGAGTTACCCGGGTTTGCTTATAGTTTGAACTTGGTATTTCATATTATGTGGGTTTACTCACGCTGGTTTCCAACCTGACCCGGGTGTTACTTTGATGTAATGCTCAGGTCAGACCGAGTATTACAGATTTCCAGGTAAGGACGTTCTGGAGCTCAGGAGACGAGCTGGATGGCAGGAACGTATGGAGTGTATTCCGCTGTGATATATTGTAGTTTGTCTAGGACATGTTGATTGTATCTGTACAGTGTTTGTGTATATGTTGTAACTCTGATATATTAAAGTGTAATTTGACAAGTACCGATTTCATTGTATAACTGTTATTATTTGATATTATATTTTGATCCACTGCGAATGTGAGAATCTAGGTTGTGTTTTCTGTTTCTTCTTCTTCTATCTCTTTCTTCTTTCCTAACTATCTGGAATTTTCGTGATCGGAAATTCTGGGTCATTACACTTGGTATCAGAGCAAAGGTTAAGCGAAAACATTGGCTCTGGTGGGTCTACTCATTTAGGGATAGGGTAAGTAGTACCCTAAAATGAGTTGAGTGTAATATATATATGAGAGAACGTACTTGTTATTTTCCTATATAAAGATTTTAAATGGTTTTAAAGGTAAATGATTTAGTATAAAATTATATTTTGATACATATAAAGCAATATTTCTTTTTAATAAATATTAAGGTAATTGGTTGTTAAATTATTGGAAATAAATTAGGAGATAATAGAAATACAATAAAGGAAGTTTGAAATGGTTTCAAACTGAAATTTAATCTTGAATTTGGGGAAAGGTTCCAAAATAAGATAACAATGAATTGGTTTCCAGATATGATAATCTTGAATATTATTATAAATGATTCTTGTGTTTAATAATAAAATGTGTATTAATGAGTAAGCAAAATGAAATGTTTTAGGGAAGTAAACATTTAGGCAAGTATGACTTATAAATTGGAACTGAAGCTGATATAAATTGAAGTTTAAAATCTGAACCCCGAATTTAAAAATTGTTTCAAAGTGATAAAGGGGATAATACATAATATTATTTAATGTATTTGAATGGAAAGGGTCCTATTTCAAATAAGAGTTGGTGAAAGCTTTAAAAGAAACTGTTTTGATTTAAAACCAAGGGTGGTTTAAAATTTTAAAGTGTAACTTGGCGTACAAAGGAAAGAACCTTGTATGTATATAAGGGATATATAATATCAAAGGTAATTTGAAATAAACTCTAATGTTGAGTTTGAATTTGGAATGAGATGGGATGCCAAAGGGATAAGTTTTGAACTTATCAGATTATTAATGTGAAGTTAAAATTTGAAAGGAAATTCAAATTTGGTATGGTTGGCTGGAATAAGTAAAATGGAATTTAACTTTAGGAAAGTTAAATAAGTTAACAAGCAACCTGAATTGAAATTTCAAGATGAAATTGGGAAGTTTGTGTGATCTTAAAATGGGTTTGAGATCCGGAAATTGGAAATTGATGGACATTTTAGAATAAATTGGATGATGTTATCCTATTGTTATTAATAATCTTTAAATTGTGAATTAAATTTGTTTAAATGAATAAGGAATGAAGTGTGGTAATATATCCACTATTGTGATAAGAGGAAATTAAACTTTAATTTGAAATTAAGGATATAGAATTACTTTGAATTGAACTATTTGAATAATTGAATTTGTAAATTAAAATTGTTTTGAACTCTTATTTGAACTTCGAAATAAGTTAAGTAAAGATAATTTAAAATGGAATTTTGAGAATTGGACTCAGAATTAAATTATGTAAAGATTGGGATTATTGATTTAAAAATAAAGGTTAATTTGATTTAAGGGGTTAAATCAACATTTGAAAATTTAACTCGAATTTATATAATTCGAGATGGTTTAAAATTAAGATTTAAATTGAGTTAGTTCAAACTGAATTTGATTTGAATTAATGGGAAAATTTGAATTGGATTAATTTAAAATAAAAGTGAAGATTAAATGAGTTCAAATTCAAATGGGAATTGGGATTAATTCATATAGAAATTGAAATGATTTGAAATTGAAGTGGATTCAATTTGAAATTAGTCTAAATTAATATGAATAAGTTGGAATTGTAATTAAAGTGAATATGTTTAAAATCAAATGGAATTTGATTTGAATTTGGAAAGAAATTGTGGATAATTCAACTTGAATTGGGACTGAATCAATTTAATGGGAAATTGATTAAAATGGAGATTGGGAAGTTGAACAGTTTGGCTCTGGATTATTTTCAAAATAAATTGTTTTAATATAAATCTATTTTTCCAAACTATTTAACTATTTTATAAACTAATTACTAATTTTCTACTACTTTATAACCGATTACTATTTTACAACTACTTTGCAATTATTTTACTATTTTTCAGCTATTTTACAATTACTTAACTATTTTACAACTGTTTTACAAATTAATAATTATTTTCCAACTACTTATCTATTTTTAAAAATTTCAAGCTATTTTCTAAATATAAACTGGTCGGAGTCCAAACTGTTTTTGATTAAATATCCAACTGAGGTAAGAATTGAATTGATAATCCAAATGGAGATTAAGGCAAATGTGAATAAGTGAATAAAATTAAAATGAATGTGAATAGAAAGGAAATTGATTTGGCTAATAATTAATGAAGATAAATACGTAGGATGTACGTATATTATTCTATTCGCATAATGATTTAATCCAGATTCGAGTACAGAATTTCGAGATAGTATTATCGATCCGATTTGGGATTTTTCGCTCGATTTTCGACGGTGAACCTGGATATGGATTTTTGATTGGTTCTGGATATTCTCTATCATAGTTGTGACTATGCAAGGAGAATGACGGTTTCTGATCAAGAAACCAGATCTGAGTCCGCACTAGGAAATCGGGTGGACAATATTAGTTCGGAAGTGAAATTATGTGATCGAGTGAGCGATCAGATTGATATTGCGTACGGATGGTATGGGTACATCGTACGGGTTTCAATAAAATTGATATTGAAAATTTGTGGATAAGAACTGTAAATGATTTTTGAAATTGAAAGTATATTTTGTGAAATATATGATGAAGTAAAGGGGGAATTGAATATTTCTATGATTAAAATTTACTTTATGGAAGTAAGCAATATGGTGAATGACTTTATAAAAGAGTAATCAAATTTGAATATTTGATTTGGCATAAACAAAGTTATATATCTTTGTTATATATGGTAAACTCCCCTTAATGAATCTATGGCCAGGAGAAAAGGGTTTTGAAAGTATTTGAAGTATAAAAGTGAATTTATACAAGTTTGAAGTGATCCTAAGATTTTTAAAGTTATATATATATATATATCTATATGTATATATATGTAAAGGATCTTATGAAAATGATTTTGGAAAAGGGTTTTTGGAACCTATGTATTTGAAAAGGCTTTTGATTTTGTGGAAAATCAAATTTGGAATTTGGAAAGCCTAATAAGAGAATTATCGATTTTGAGAATCGATTTTGTGTAAAGGCATTTATATGAGATTCATACTAGGTGTATGATTTGGGAAATACTATATGTGTATAGTATAAAGTGTTTGGAGATTGGCTCTGGAGAAAAAGGCGCTCCCTTGAAATGAACTTCTCAGGAGTGCCGTAGGGTGGCACTGCCTTGAGCCTTTAAGGGGGAGGTTCTAAAGTTGATCCTGTGAGGAGTCCGGACAAAACTAGTTCCTGAGGATTATTTGTGTAGCGAAAGTCGAGAGGCTGGTGCCTACAGGGGCATTTGGGTTATGCTGTGATGATAGTTTAACTCGATGTCACTGCGATCTACTACAGACCATAGCGAAAGTCGTGTGTGCCGCTGAGAGCCAACAGTCTACATTTGATTTTATATCGGTAGACTGCGACACTATGGTAACATAGCGAAAGTCGTGTGTGCCGCTGAGAGCCAACAGTCTGCGTTTGATTTTACATCAGTAGACTGCGACCTATGTAGGAGTGGAGAAGTTTCATTTCGACAGCGTAATCGAGAGGCCGCAGAGAGCCTGCAGTTACATGGACTTTTGCTGTGACGACAACGTAACCCTGGGATGCAACTGCGATCTGTTGTGGGTTCCCTGGTGTAATCAGTTACATGGACTTTTGCTGCGATGGCAACATAACCCAGGATGTAACTGTGACCATGGATGAGGGTGATGATTTCCAGGGCATTCTCACCAAAGATATTTCCTCTGTTTTCGAAACTGTTTTCTATATTTTCAATAGAATTATTTTTCAAAATATTTTCACTGGATGTTGGAAACGGGTCTGCCAAGTACTTATAGATTTTTAGTCGTACGCCTGATCAACGTATGACCGAATTTCTATGAGAACAAGGATAGACTTGTCGAAACATCGAGTTATAAGGTATTTTTATAAAAACTATTTTTGAAATATTATATAGATTTTTTAAAGTAGTTTAAAAATGATCAAAGGAAATTTATTTGATTTTATGCATTTTCATAAATTTTGGCTTCATTCCTTTTCGAGGACGAAAAGTTCTAAAGGGGGGAGGGATGTGATAACCCGGATTTTTGGGACATCTGATAATTTGATAATTAGCTGATTTTATAAGTCGAACAGATAAAATTCTAATAATTGACATATCTGGATATATATAAATCGAATTAAAAACTATATTAAATATTAAATTACAGAATCACTGGATACGATGAACCTTATAGAATATAAAGGATATATAATATATATAAATTGCACCATTTAAAATTAGGATAAGACATCCAAAGATATATACTTAAAAAAAATGAAGCTTCATGATGTTGAAAATATATATACATATATAAGTATATACATGTACATATTTGCTCATGTGAGGTAAAATATAAGAAAAGTTTATATAAATGTGAATACGTATACGTAACCAAGCCATGTATATGAAATATATATGTATAAGATGGTAAATACAAACAAAAGTATATATATTTCTTAAATAGTGGAAATGCAAGTATATATATATACAATAACAAAAACATATGTGGATAAAGTACATAACTATATAAATATACATGCTTACAAAAGAATATACATACATATATCAATTCATACAATAGTATATGTATGTACACATGGGGGACAACCTCATAAATGCACATCAAAATCAATGGCAAATCATCCAATGACTTCAAACCATGTAAAAGGCAAAATCACATCAGTTTTATCAAAGTAAAAAAAAATGAGGGAAGCTTGCTGTGTACACCAGAGTAGCCTATATACCTCCTCACTATTTCCATTTCTTGCATTCGAACTAAGGAAGAAATAAGAATACAAACGACCATTACAACGTAAAGGTAAATAAGAAGCATTCAAGAACAGAAATCAAAACTAAAGAATCAAGATAACTCAAACAATAAGAAGATCAACAAAACAACAAGCTAGCAGTTTTTTTTCCTGGAAGCACTGCTCTGTTTGTAGACAGGTGAGTAACTCTAAATCTTCTGGTATATCTTAAAGATGCAGGTGATGATCTTTGAAATATAATGTGAACTGTGTTGTGCATGTTGTTTTAAAATAATTTTATGTATATATGACTGTCAATAATTATATACATGACAGGAACAGTGGATAAACTTAAATCCAGACAATTTAAACTGGGTTTGGGTAGTAAATGTTGAAGTAATATTTGATGAATGTTAACATAAATGTTTGCCTGATAATTCTAAGATGGATGAATGTAAATATGTAAGAATTTTCCAGTTTAAAATCAAATCAAAACTAGCTTCCTCTGTCCTTAAGAAACTGGTGAGTAAACATGTCATTTTTTTAACTTAAACCCGTGCATCTGTTCCATAAATAAATTTTGTGATTAGCCGTACATTTTTAGATGGGTAATGCTGTATATATCCATTGTACTGTGTAGTTTGAAATGGTATGTTTCTTGTTGTTTCTGCTTACAGAGTTACTATAAGTTAGAAAATTTAATACATTTTCATCTAGCCATTATTAGGCTTAAAGTTTCAAACAAAACAAGTTTGTTAAACTTAAATTATAGTCCAAAATTGGTTGTAAACTGGATATTGAGGTATTGACTCTGTAAACTTAGTTTTACAGTGAAAGGGATCAATATTTGATAAATTCGATTATTTTTTTAATATTGATTCAACTACATAACTTGAATCCACTCTTCAAAATAGGATTTTTAAAACTAAAATGGGAATTTTTAGTTAATAATACTACGTGCAGTTCATAGATGAACTGTAAAGGGGTTTTAATCAATTTTTGGAAATCGAACAAATATTGGATGTTGAGATTTTGCTTGGAGCTTGCTTGGCAATCGATTAAGTCAGGAAAATTGCTGAATAATTTACTAATTTCAAAAGATGGTGGGTCGAGGCGAATGTAGGGTTTAACACATGGGTTTGGAGGTGGTCGGAAACAAGGAGATTTCGTCTCCTCTGGTCGATCGAGCTGCTCGAGACTCTGGGAAAGGGGAGTATAGGGAATTGACGAGGTGAGGCCGGAATTGTAGTTTTTCTGATGGTCGGGATTCGATAGACGAGGCGGTTTTGACGAGGATGGAAGTACGAGTTTTCAAACTGGAAGCTCGATTTTTCCGTGGGTTTAACAGCGTCAAATTGATCTTTGTTTCCGTGTGTGAGGGAGTTTTGTCACTCGCCGGAGGTGGCGCGGCTCACCGAAGCGTCGGTGAGACATCGTGCACGTGCACGACATTGATCGCGTGTCAATCTTGGGATCGCATGGGTGACTCGGAGACATTCTCTATAAATTGAAGTTTGCTCTCGAGTTGGGCTCGTGATCGTGTAGTGTCTGCAACTTTATCGAGCAAGAGGGGGAGTTTTGCTCGGAGTAGATTTTTGTGAAACTTGAGAAAGTTTAAGTTATTAAATGCAAATAGTTTTTCAAGGGCAAGATGAATTTTTATTAGTAAAGTAATCAAGATGTTAATTGATAATTACAAGTTAAGATTAGATAAATTTGTAATTAAAATGTTATAATTAAATTAAATGATTCATATGATTGTAATTTAGAAATTTTAAATTTTACTAATTAAGGTTAATTCATAATTAAGAGTTAACTAATTAAAAATTTAATTAAGAATTAATAACCAATTAATTAAGTAATTAGTGATGGATAAATAATAAATTAAGTTTTAGTTAATAAATAATTAAGGGTAAATTCACAATTAATTAAGATTAATCAATTGATGTAAATATAATTAATAAGTGATTAATGTAATATTGTGAAATTAATAAATTAATTAGTTAATGGGTTATAAGTCAAGATTTGGATAATTCTTAAGGAACAATTTAATATAAGTTAATTAAACCAATTATAATATTCGTTGATGGGATCTGTAGTTTTACTTTGAATATCGGGATTTTGATGGCTATATGGTGATATATTCTGTGATTTACCTGTTTGGATTTTGTATGATTTATTTGTGATAAGTGCTTTATGAATAAACATAGTTAATTAATCAGTAAATTGGGAGGAAATTAATTGATTATAGAATAATTAAGGATTGATTACTTCCAAGAAGCTAAATTAATAATTAAAGTTTATTAATTTAAATTAAAGAACGATAAATTTGCAATTAAAGATGGGTTGATGGATTAGGCAATCTACTTGATACTATTAAGATTGGATTTATGAAATCTATAGGCTGAATGGAATATTATGGACCCTCGAATGTTTAGAATTTGATTATGAAACAAGTATTGTACATATTGAGTAATGAGCTCGTGAAGAAGTACGAGTTACCCGGGTTTGCTTATAGTTTGAACTTGGTATTTCATATTATGTGGATTTACTCACGCTGGTTTCCAGCCTGACCCGGGTGTTACTTTGATGTAATGCTCGGGTCAGACCGAGTATTACAGATTTCCAGGTAAGGACATTCTGGAGCTCAGGAGACGAGCTGGATGGCAGGAACGTATGGAGTGTATTCCACTGTGATATATTGTAGTTTGTCTGGGACATGTTGATTGTATCTGTATAGTGTTTGTGTATATATTGTAACTCTGATATATTAAAGTGTAATTTGACAAGTACAGATTTCATTGTATAACTGTTATTATTTGATATTATATTTTGATCCGCTGCGAATGTGAGAATCTGGGTTGTGTTTTCTGTTTCTTCTTCTTCTATCTCTTTCTTCTTTCCTAACTATCTGGAATTTTCGTGATCGAAAATTCCGGGTTATTACAGTAACACATGCAAACTGCAAACAAAGTTATGACCTAACAATTCAAACTCTAGGTGGTCATATCTCATCCCAAGAGTCGCATAACCACATATCGGATTTGCAACCCTTAAGGAAGTAACTAGGTATGAGGGTTCTATGTTAAACTAATCTACCAGAAAATGAGATATAAAAGAATGTGATGCACCGGTATCAAATAGAACGCTAACTAACATACCGTAAATCATAAGTGTACCTCCCAACACAACCTTTCCTTTTTCCTCTACTGTTGGCTTCGAGGTAGCTAGCTCCAATGCAAACACTTTGCCTCTTCCATCCTTGGCTGGCTCCTTGCACTGGTTCTTGTAATGTCTAATTTGATCGCAGTTGAAGCATCTAATATTCTTCTTCTCGACCACCTTCTTTCCATCACCCAAGCGACATTTATTTGCAAAATGCCCTTTCTTGTCCCATTTGTAGCAGACGACCTCTGCCTTCTCTTTCTTAGCTGCTCCTCCCTTCTGAGCTCCTTTCTCATGGAAAACTACCTTTTCTGACTCTGCACTGCTTGAACCTCCTTTGCCTGATTCCTTTCCAAAAAAGCAAGAATCTCCTCATGTCTCAAAGCCATTTCCACTACAACATCCCATGGATCCCCAATGTGCGATAACATAGCCCTAGCAAGCTCAGGCTTCAACACCCTAATGAACTTCTCATTCCTCTTACTCACAATATCCACCGTAGCATAACCATATCTTGCTAGCTCCTCAAACCTTGTTGCATACTCCAGCACAGTCATGTCTCCCTGCTCCAACTCAACAAACTTCCTTAGTAGAGTGGACTTACCAATCTTTGATATAAACCTCTCCTCAAATCTTCTTTTAAACTCAACCCATGTCATTGTCTCTTCATTAAGTCCAACTATAACGCTGCTCCACCAGTACAGCACTGCTCCTTGTAACTGTCTAGAAGCGAGCCTTCTCTTCTGCTCATCATTGAGCCCTACATCAGCAAAAATCCTCTCGCAATGAAGCAGCTAGTTCTCTACTACAATTGCATCTTCAATACCAATAAATGGCTTTCCTCCCAAACGAGCATAATCTCTACTCCAAATAGCATAGTTGTTGATCATTGGAGCTTCTTGATTTCCTCCTCCAACTACTCTCGCTTGCATCATGTTGACAAAGAACTGATACATTGCTCCCATGTCAACTTGCGGGACTCCAGCACCCACATTTCTAGCTTGTGCTTGACCTGGATTTCTCCTTGTATTTGGTCTGGCATTCCTATTAGTTGTGGTGCTTCCCCCACCATGGTTAACTCTTCTACTTCTAGCATCCATATCTGCATTCGAGCCTTCGTAAGATATAGAAGAATAGCCTAAGGGAGATAGGAGAATAGAGATAAATCGTATACTTATATATAGCAAATACAAGTACGTTACTATAGCATTATCCCGTACCCTAATCTTACTCAAATTACTTAGGATTATGTTTTCAAAATCATTTTAGTTTAAAGTTTTTCACAAACCTACGCACTAATACCAAGTTGTAACACCCCCTATCTGGAGGACCTATGCTAAGCGCTACAGATGTTGCAGTCATCCATGGTATTAGCTTTCGAATGACCAAATATGGTAATGTTAATGGTATCCATAATATCAAAAGCACTTGAATATGAAATAAAATCATTTCAGATTAAAACATTTTTCTGGCTACATTTCAAAACAACATTTCATATTCCAAGTTACATAATCCAAAATGTTTCTCAAGTTCAGATCAAATATAATTATTACAAAATACACCAAGAGCGACATATGAAGATGCCCCCTTAGATGACCAGAGTACCACATAGTCATAACAGACTTAATACAACACAACAAAAATAAAACATAACAACTCCTAAATAGCTAACTTCAGCCTCCTGCTCGTCTTCAGAAGCTTTATTCGTTCACCTACTAAAATCTGTAAATCCTTAACTCTCAGCCTACTCAAATCAATTTTGAGCACCCGAGAGTTTAAGGGGAAAAACATAAACTTTAAGTCAGACTTAAAGCCTGGTGTGAATAATATTATACATCTCGTTTATATGATATTAAGTGGGACCACGTCGCATAGCGGAACGGGTTTCCCCTCACTAATATCCTTTTTTTAAAACATATCTTTTGCAAACCAAAACCCTGCAACCAAACTGGTTAAAAAAATAATATCAATATCATGTAAGCATATAAATCAGGTAATCAATGGACCATATGTCCAAACACTATGGTTTTGTTTGGCTAACTAGTAACCTTTGGCTAACTCGGGCCTACCAGACAAAATAAACAAATAGTCTAACTTATGTTAAATACTCTTCTAGACGGTCTATACCTAACTTACTCCCCCATGGTAAACCGATCCTAATGGTTTTGTGGACTCACCGATAACCTATCCTCACTCTGTATATTCCTTTCTGTATGTAACATCGTTTTAGTCTTATCTGTGACAAAGGCCTACACACTGGAATTTTGGACTAAATTAGCTAGAGGCTAATAGCTAATGTATAAGGCGCGACCCTATACCAGTCCCATTTGGTATTATAATATCAAAGTCATTTTACTTAGGGTCACCTTCACTTAAAATTTTCCTTGAAAACCTTTTCTTTCAAAACGATTTAACCCTTTTAAATCATACTTAAACAAGGAAAATATACTCTATGCTTTACTCAAATCACTTTGCCATGTTATATATATACTTTACACAGAACATTGTTGATGAAAGCATTCGAAACCTTTGAAAGTACCTCTTTCGAAACCATTGAAAGTACCCCTTTCGACACAAGTAAGCAACTTTACTTTATAACCTAGGCTGAAGGCCAAAACATACCTTTTGAAACCTTTGGAAACCTTCCACTTAAAACCTTTTGAAAACATTAGGGAACCACCCCTTCGAAATCTTCATTTAAAACCTTTCGAAAGCATTCAAATACTTTTCTATAAACAAACCTTTCGAACGTATTTGGTTCAAGTAAAACATGTGGAACAACCTTTCGAAACCATTTAAAACTATTCCTTTCGAAACCAGTTGGGTTAAACTTTCAATAGCACAAAGGGTCATAGAACAACTAAGTCGAAAGATCTCTTTCGATAGCAATTTCCTAAGTAAAAGAAGTGGGTGGTGTCGAAACCGATCCCTTCGAAAGCATTTGATGAAGCGGCTTGGGTTTTAAAACAAAGGATCCCTTTATAAAGCATTGCTTCGAAAGGTAAGATGCAGCAGCTAGGGGTTTCGACCCCCTTCAAAAGCTTCTTTATAAAAAAAAGTGCAACCTCTTTCGAAATCATTTTTTAAAACCATTTAACCAAGTCGAAGGCCATCTAAGTCGAAAGCATTCTTTTCGAAAGCAAAGGAGGAGCATTTCCTTTTAAAAGCAAGACTAGGTTTCGACCCCTTCGGAACTCATTGTTTCGACTATATACCTTTTGCCTATGTCCAATTCGCTACGTACCAAGTCTTCGATACTAGGCGCATTGGTTTATATGGAGATGGAGGCAGAAGTATCTAGTCGAAAGGCAGGTGCCGAAAGTGGAAAAATAGCAAAAGCACACAAAAACTGTTTTCTTTCTTTTTAAAGTCATTTCTTTCCAACTAACCTGCTTATTTGTCAACATAGGATTTCTTGCTAATTTCTTTTACAAATTATTTTCTAAAAGTAACGCCGAAATTTCAGAAGTAAATAATTTAAAAGATTTACAAAATGCCCCTTCTCCTTTTATAAATATATAAAACATTTAAGTCTCATACCTTAAATAATTTTATATACTTATTAAAACACTTAGGAAAATTCTACAAAAATTCCTATAAATCATTTTTAATATGTTTTCTAACATATATTAATTTCTGACCTAAAAACAATATAAATTAGCCGTATTTACTTTTAAACCCAATTAACCATTTTCTTCACTAGAAAATTAATATTAAATCCACATTAATTCAGAAAATTATGAAATTTGAAACCCATCTCTAGAATATTTTTTCTGACTTTATCTTAAAATTTCAAGGCATTTGGATGTCATCTAATAGGGTATTTACATTAAAACTCATCATAAAATCCATATGAAATAGCATAAATCATCAACAAGCATATATAACCATTTTAACAATAAAAAACATGGCAAAATATTTACAAAATAATTTGGATTTCAATCTAAAACCGAAAATAATAAAAACATGAGATGTAACCTATTATTCACCTTAGCTTTGTTGTTAAGGAGTTAATATTTGTTCTTGAATTAAGTTGATTAGCTTCTTCCTCTTGATTCTTGCTTACCTTCCCCTTTATCTTCTTTAATGGTGGTCGAACTCTTGTTTAATTTTAGTTTGTGGAAATGAATGTGTAAAATGAGAGTGAATAAGGGTTTTAAGTATAAGAATGTTACTTATTCCTATATTGCTCTTATCAAGTACCCTAACTTATTCTATTTCACTTTCCCTTAGTTCATTTGTTTAAATGGTACGGCTACCTTCTAATTACACAAACCTTAATCCTTTAACCATTTACATTATTTTATTTTATTTAACTAATTAAATGTCCGAAATAATGTTACTAAAATCAGAGTCATTACAAATTCTTTCTATGATCTCCTTTGAGTGTGTGAATGCGAGTACTTTGAGTTGTAGGAAATGATTTAGCTAAAATACTATTTTGGTTATGATAAATTGAGAATATGTAAGCAATGTATGTGCAACTATGTAAATAAAGAGTAATAATAAATCAAGAGAATAGATTAGTTTCGTTATTCCAATTCTCAATCTTTGAAGTATATATAGGTTTGAGTAGATGCATATGAGGAGTTGTTACTATCTAAAGTAAAATCTAAATTTTTAATGGCTGCAACCGTTTAAGAAGGGATGCTATTATTTAATATGAAATGAAGCATCCTTTCAGAATAGAGCAGTTGCTATATGACAGGCGTCTATGGGAAAACCTCAAACGTCCGTGGCTTCAAGAATTAAATTCTCAAAAATATTCACAAACGTCTGTGGCTTTCCCACAGACGTCTGCGGATGACCATATTTGAATATCACAGTTTTTAATATGCCAATGTTGATTTATGAATTTGTGTGCATATATATACCCAAGGAGACCTTACAATGTTTTTCAAAGACTCTTAATATAGTATAAAAACTTTAATAATCATAGAGTGGTCCATAAGTCTTCGTACATCTTTGAGTCTTGATATCTTTAAGCATGGCGATCTCTTGTAATATATACCTAAAATCTTAATAAGATATAATATATGTGATTGTATAGTTGTTGTCATTGAAACCTAGGAATGGAGGTTCTAACAAAAAGATCATCAACATATAACACTAAGAATATGATAGCATTTCCCCATTCCTTTCAGTATACGCACACTTCCTTTATATTCTGATAAAAACCAAACTATTTGATCACTTTATTAAAATATTTATTCTAACTTCTTAAAGCTTGTTTAAGTCCATAAATAGAATTTAAAAACTTGCAAGCTTTGCCCTTACCCCCACTAACCTCAAAACCCTTGGGTTGCGACATATAGACGATGTCTTCTAAATCACTATTTAGAAATTCCATCTTTACGTTCATTTTCCATATTTCATAGTCATAGAATGCAGCAATAGCTATCATTACCCGAATGGACTTAAGCATGACTATGGCGAAAAAGTCTCATCATAATCAACACCTTGAATTTGACGAAATCTCTATTTGTCCATCTACATTCAGCTTTTTCTTAAAAATCCATTTGTAGCCGATGGTTTTATCCCTTCGGGTATGTTAAACAAAGTCCGCACTTTATTTTCATACATGGAATCCTTTTTAGATTTCATTGCTCTAAGCTAAAGTGCAGAGTCTTTACTCTACAGTGCTTATTGGAATGATATAGGAGTGTCATCATCTAAGACACTATCCTCCTTTTTGCCATCCACGAGAAAACCATAGTATCTCTCTGGTGTGCAAGGTTCCCTACTAGACCTTCTAATGGGTTGCATGTTTTCATGTATGGGTGAACTTGGTTCTTTCACTAGTTCAGCCTCTGTGTTTGTTTCTCGAATCTCATCCAAGTCTATAAGTTTGCTGTTAATTTCTTTTGACAAAGATTCCTTTTCTAGAAAGACAACATGTGTGGAAATAATAACCTTTTGTTCTTTTGTGTTATAGAAAATATATCCCCCTTGAATCCTTAGGATATCCTGTGAACTTACACATGGTTATCTTTCCTCAAGCTTATTGGGGTTTACGTTCTTAACATAGGTTGGACAACCCAACACGTTCAAAATAATTAAGATGGGGTTTTTTCCCAAACCACATCTCATATAGCGTCTTAGGAATAAACTTAGTGGGTGACAAATTCAACATATGTGCTATGGTTTCTAACGCATATCCCAAATAGGATGGAGGTAACCCAGCTGTACTCATCATGGAACTAACCATATCTAATAAGGTTCCATTCTTTCACTTCGAAACATCGTTGTGTTGTGGAGTATATGATGGAGTAACCTGAGGATAATCCCATTATCTTTTAAGTCTTATTGGAGTTCTTGTCCAACGTACTCACCACCTTGATCGAGTCAAAGTATTTGAATCTTTTGGTTCATCTGATTTTCAACCTCATTCTTATATTCAATAAATTTCTCATAGACATCGCACTTGTTCTTCATAGACACATATCCTAGACTTGAGAAATTGTCAGTAAAGGTAACAAAATAAGAACGATTATCTCTTTTAATTATAGGCATTGGGCCACATACATCACTTTGTACGAGACCCAAGAGTTCGACTCTTTCATTGCTCCTACTAAAGGGGTGCTTGGTCATCTTACCTTTGAGACACGACTCACACATATTAAATGATTCAAAATCTAGTGACTGTAGAAAACCTTTGGTTTTCAATTTGTGCAGCCGTTTTCCACTTATATGACCAAGCCTACAATGCTAAAGATAATTTTTTTATATCTATATTCGAAGAAATACTCACAGAACATACATAATTTGTATTGATCACATAAATGCCATTATCAAAATACCATCACAGACATTATTACCATCTAAAATATTGTTTATAACATTATTAGCACAATGAAAAATATAACCAATCTCAGATAATCTAGACAGAGAAATAATTCCATAAATAAAGTCTTTTACATAAAATCAATTATTCAATATGAAAACGAATCCATTCGGCAATATCAAATGAAAATCTCCAACCATCTTTGCATCTATAATAGACCCAACAGTAACTTGAAGCCTCATTTCTCCCTTTGCCATGCGACACCAGTTTCTAAGACCCTATAATGAATTTAAAAATGTGAGTTCTAGATCCAGTATTTAAAATCGAAAATAATTTATTGATTGCAAAACAATTTTGAATCATAAATATACTTGATGAAGCTATAGAACCATTCCGCTTCTTCTCGTTATTGATCTTCAAATACTCCAAACAATTTTGTTTCCAATGACCCTTTTTGAGATAATGATGACATTCACCCTTGTCTGCAGCATCAGTCTTCTGATTTTTCTTATTAACCCTTTTCCGCTTCTTTGAACCTTTCAAAGATGACACATTCCCTTTAACAGCAAGTACAACCCCTTAATCATTGGATGAAGACTCGACCAACCACACCATATTAAAGAGCTCTACGAGGCTTATATTCAACTGCTTCATATTATAGTTTCATATGAATGACTCATATTAGGGAGTAAGAGACCTAAGGATTAAGTTTACTTGCATTTCATCACTTATTGATATGTCTAACTATGCAAGTCTTTCAATATAGCCTTTTATCATTAGAATGTTATTGTCCACTTTCTGTCCCTTTTTCATTTGGTATTGAACAGTTTCTTTGAAAATTCATACCTTACGTAACGGGACTTTCCACCAAAAAAAGCTTTGAGACTATTGAAAATCTCTTGGGCATGCATGTTTTTGTGCTGCCTCTGCAATGGCTTGTCTAACGTAGACATCACGAAAACCCAAGTGATCTCTAGGTCTAAAACCCATTTATAATAAGCAAGCCTAAGTTTGGGATCCGCATCATCGGTGAGTTGTTCTTTTGGAGATGAAGTTATCGACAACCAAAGACATTTGTAAATTAATGCTATCTTTATCACTCTTAGCCAGTCAACATATTTAGGTCCAACGAGTTTTCATTTTTAGAAAATAGCTTGGGTGTAGAAATTTTTCAACAAGTTTTACCTTAATAGATTAGGACAATTTCTTAGTAGATGTTCCTATGCTATTAGTAAGGTTAAACTTTATGTTTCATTTTACTAACAAGATCCCACTAGTCTTTTATGTTCCCACAAACCCTAAGTCGAAACATAGAAGTCTTTCGACTTCACTAGTGGGTGTTAGGACTCATATGCCTTAGGATTCTAACTTTGAGGAAGCTTAATAAATCATACTCTAGCATATGATGGATATCTTCTTATCGGTTAAATCATAAACAACTCCCAACCCATGGTTCCTTGTCCTAACCTCATCTTTACTTTGAGGAAAGCTTAACAAATAAAGAGAGATTATCCACTCATACTACCATTTCACGACGACCAAAGTATAATGCACATACCCTGAGGAAAGCTCAATGAAATGTGCAGTTATCTTACCTCGTCTAATCTATATATTAATATTACTATACATAACATCCTTAGATTGAGGAAAGATCAACAACTATGGAATATGCACGTAATCTATTAATATATAAATGATAGAGGACAACTTTATGTTAAAGGTTCATAATCTTTAATATATTATATTGATGATATCGACTTATAGAATAATGTATTTCTTATGAAATACCCTCATGATTCAAGTGTCGGGCACATCAGAAATTACGGTATACGTACGATACACATGTATTTATCCCTTAAATCTATTTATGGTTTCTTAATGTTCCATGTTAGCACCAAAAATTGGCATAAACACCCAATAAAGATTTTGTAGTGGAATAAACGAAGAATAATAAATGTAAACAGAGAGAATATAACAATTATGCAGTAAGAAATAAGTAAATAACAAAGACATGGTAATTTATAGTGGTTCGGTGTTGTTTGCCTACATCCACTTTGAAGAGATAGCTTTATTAATCACTTTGTAAATTGAGTACAAGAGGAATTAGATGAAAATCCCTAGTTACAAAAGAGTACAAAGAAACAAGCAGCGTAAAGGTCCTGAGAATAAACAGTCAAATCTACATTTATAGAAGAAGACATCGAAAATATCATGAAAATTCGGTAGAAGGATCTCCAGAGCCATAGGGTCCCATATGAGGGATTGCATGACCCTAATCCTAAAAAATAGGGATCGGGGCCAATCCCTATGATTGATGATTTGGGGGGTGCGATCCCTATGGGAGCTTCTCTATGTTGTATTATACTTAACCTCCAAGTTTCATGCCAATTGGATTGGTAGAACGTGAGTTATTGATTAATCATTGTTGCAATGTGTGATGTTGCCTAATTCTAGCCGATCCCTATGGAGGGAAGAGGGCCGATCCCTCTTGCCTGCTCCTTTTGGGCTACGATACTTAGGATTGACTCCCTAAGGTCCCATATCTTGTTCCCAAAGTTTCATGTGTATTGGACTTTTGGATTGTGAGATATCGATTTTTTTTCATTGAGTTGCACTTGTTTAGCTAAAGTAGTCTGATCCCTTTAGTTGAGAGGGATCATACCTGATCCCTTTTCTGGATTAGACTATATTCCATACTTAGAACATTCAGTATAACATATCTCTCAATTTCGTTCGATCACGACTTCATATTATCATCTGTACTTGATTTCTGGACCGTATAATCATCGTTCTGGGATTACTGGCCTTGATGGAAGTCTAGTCAAACTTGTCTAATCAGTTCAGACATAGCCAGGTCAAAATGCTAGATAACACTTGCCCTCTAAAGTACGTTTTATGTCAAACATGATTTGCTTTGAATTGAAGCAAGTTAGGGTCGCCAGAAAGAAATATATCTAGTTTTCCCGAACAGTCGTTACCCTTCCGTTGAATCATTGTTTCCAAAGTGTTATATCTTTTTCTGATCGTCATAACGTTTGGTCGATTTCCAATAGTATAAATTCAGGATTCTATTCCACCAGTTGCTAACCGTGTCCGGTTCTATGGGACTAGTAAGCTTTCGCTATCGGATCTAGTTTCATCTTTGAAAGCTCCAGGTAAGAATTCAATTTCCGTTGATTTCAATATTCACGTGCATGTTCAGGCACAGGTTCTTGTTGTTGGCTCGTGAATGCTTTTGCACACTCATGGGTAAACCCCAATTTTCATTGAATTAGATGCAATTTAATTGCATTTATGTATTTATTTACACTATATATTTTTTATATACATGTTTGCATGCACATAGGGGTCAAACCCGATCCCTTTCCTCTCATTTTTTATGTTTATAGGGATCGAACTTCCTCTGGCCGATCCCTTTCTCTCCCATCTTCTTTTATTTTGTATGTGTACATGGACACATAGGGATTCGATGGTTCTCCTGTGAATACGGATCGTATCCGATCCCTTTTTGAAGAGTACTGGCTACATGGAGAAGAGTAAGCAAGTTGATCCCTCAAACCTCGTATATATACCAATATTTCCCACTCCATCCTTCACTTTACTTCATTTCTACATCCGAACCCTTCTTCCCATATCACCTTACTTTAGAAATTAGTGAAGTCGAACCCTTCACCCTCTCTTCCTTCTTCAATTTTGAATCAAAATCCATCGTGACCCTTCATACTTTCATCAACCCGATCGCTATTTCCCTTCAATTTCGAACATCTCCAAACCATTCGCCATCGCCTTTGACTTCTCCATATCTCACCACCGATTTATATACTTAGGTCGGTTTTTATTTTTTGACTATGTTTGACTTGGTGATGAGATGATGGGTCTTTCTATATTAAATTGCATGGATGAGGGTTTGAATTAGGTGAAGAAGAAGAGAATGATGGCGACATTGGGTTTAGTGAGATGGTAGAAGAGGAGAAGGACAAAAGTGAAACATGAAGGAAGTAAAGGGATCAGCCGTGTGTGGAGCATGTAAGGATCAGTCGCTGATGTATATGAAGTAGAGGGATCAGTCTCATGTGTCGCCCGAGGGACCGGAATAAATGTTTGGGGGAAGTGTGAAGATGGCTAGGTAAATGGATCGGTGCAGAGGCATGTCATAGGGATCGATTATTGAAGTTTGAGGAGGGATAAGTGATGGAATGCTCGACTAAGGGATCAGTTGTGTTGGTTTTGGCATAAGGATCAGCTAAAAATAGGGGTCGGTCATGTTGGATCAGTTGTTTGCTTAATGAGAGGGATCGATTATGGGGACTTAGCCGATTTCAGGCCCTTGACCAAGCTTAAAAACTTGAGCAAACCACTAAATGCAGACTTGTACGAACAATCAGAACCAATCCCGTCTCAATGAACTTGAACATATGACTATAACGGACAACATAACTTGCATATCCAACATCGAACTTGAAATTGAATGACTAAACTTCTGGAACTTAGAATATGAATTAAAACTTAACATATGGACTTCAATAATGAACTTCACACTTCATTATGTCAATGGTCAATCCCAAAGCTTACACAACCGATCAATTTAAACGCTAGTTGAGATGGTCAGCGATGATGGTCACTCTAGTCGGAATCTAAAGTCTCGTCACTACTTTTGCTTTTAATTTGAAACTATTTATCTCTGCACTACACAACATTGCACCATACTAGTTTACAACTAGCATGGGAGAACATGTTAATTTTTCTGGTCTTGATTATCTACTGAGTTTATTTATTATGGGCTTCAGACGTTCAGGGTGTTTAGCTGCAATGTCTTTTGGACAACCTTCACAACATAGTAATCCAGGTGCCGAGTCGAGTTCTGCGACTGTACCTGGTAGACATTCTCCTGAACACCAAACCGAGCAACTAGAGAGTTTCAATCCGCTGGTTGACCTTTCCTTTGACATTCCCAACATGCCGGTGGAAGAGATAAATCCTGCCCCCAACACTATAGAGAGTGTCATATTTCTGGAAAACCCAGTGGATTCCCAGGCCTCCAGAATTGGTAAGGCTACTCTCTCTAGGCTGTGCTCTAAACATGGGATCCCATTTGGAGATGTTCTAGTCCCTTCAGGGAATGATAGGGCCCACTTGCCTCCGGATGGGTATAGAGCATGTAATAAATTTATATGCTATGCTGGATGTGTGCCGCCTTTTAATTCCTTTATCCAAGAGATGCTACATTATCTAGGAATAGCTCCTACTCAACTGCATCCCAAATAGCTATTCTTTTCTTCATGGCACTTTCTTGCTATTTATGGATGTTCTATTCCACCCGCCATCTACTGAAGACATCAGGTTCATCTTTAATTTTAAGCAATGGATGAGAAGTCTTTCTTATAATTTCCTCGAGCCCGCGCCAAACTGTCAAGTTCTTACTGCTGCTTGGAACAAGCTCAATGTCTTTAAAAACAAATGGTTCTACATTCGTTGTTCGCCTAGCTTTGCGAGGCGATGGTTGGAAGGACATAAGTGTAGCCTTCACTTTATTCTCAAATTCTTAAGCCCAAAGTCGTATCTTGAACTAACAAATACTTTGAAAATTTATAGGTGTCTGTTCATGACCTGAAGACGATAGTTTTTCAAGGGCGGTTTCTTCAATCCGCGCCACACCAAGTAGAGGATAGAGACATCAGATCCCTTGTAACCAATGAGTGGTTATCTCTTTTTAGGTTGCTAGAAGAATGTTGCAGCATCGGGCTTTTAGGAAGCATTGTATTTCAAAGAAACGTGGTCGAACAAGAAGACGACAATGATAGCCTATCGTGCCCCAAATCAAGGAGGCTCGGTATGATGCCGAAGAAGGAAAAATTAGAGGTGATGACGTCAATGAGCTTGGCAATGATGATGTAGGTCCGAGCAACGTGCTTGTGGTCGAATCGTCACAAGGCACACAATCTCATGTGCCAATAAGAAAAGGGAAAAAGCTCGCTTACAAACTCTGTAGGAGAAAAACTGCCAAAAAGCCCAAGTTCACTATCACCTCCGTTGAAGAGGAATCTTCCTCCCAGCCTTTAGAAAGTTTGATGGAAGGATTCTTAAGTCTACCCATTCCTGATGACAACGAGACTTTTGACTTTCCAAACATTAGTGTTGGGGGGCTTAATTCTCTTACCAGGACTGGTGATGACATTCCTCCTACTAGCAAATGGGAAATCACTCCTATGAGCAAGGCCATAGTAACTGGTTCATCGGGAGGACAATAGGACACTCACAATCATGCACACTTCGCTGCACATTTTTGTCTATCTTTTATTTGATGGTTACTTATACGCTCTTGTTTGGTTTAAAGGTGCTATGTTCCATTCTCGTGCTTTTGATCGCTTGAGGGCTCCTCAACACAATATGGATCTAGTCGTGGCCCAAACTCGGGTAGGCGTTGAGAAAGGGGTAACAGCCGAGAAAGAAGTCACCATTCAAGGGAGTTTTCATCCTCTAAGAAAATGTACAAATCTCAATCATCCCATCAGAAAGTTAAGCCCAATCTTCTTGTACATAGCGGCGATCTGACCTCTTCTCATGTTCCCCAAACTATTATGGCACCCGAGCATCATTTGGGTTCATCTGGTTCTCGACAGCCTCGCAATTGCTGGTGGAGCAAACGTCCTATCATTACTTTTGATCTAGCTTTCACTACTACAGATCTTGAGGCCTCTATGGTAGAGAGACTGGTCGAACTTAAGGTCAATTTTCCAAAAATCTGCTTTGATGGGCTAAAGTTTCTTTCTTCTATCGATACAATTCCAGGGTGTGCTAAAGTGAATTCACTTGCATGTGTCAATGATGTTTTTGTGCAGCATGAAGCATTCCAACACTTAGCTGAGAAAATCTATGAGGTGTTTGTTGAATGGAAACATGAAATTGATCGCCTTAAGCTAGAGGTGATCCATAATAAAGACAATCAAACACAAAGATGATGAGACCACAAAGTTAGCCGTGGTAGAGAAAAGTGCTAAATACATCCAAGGTGGTTAATCGATTGGAAGTGGCTCACAAAAAGGAGCTGGATGCTACCTTTAGCCGCAGCGGTGTGCTTGCTCTGGAGAAGGACACATCGCAAAAATAGAAAAACACTCTAGCCCATCGCATTAGGAACTGAAAGTGCTTCTTAAGAAAGTGAAGAAAGAAAAACCTGAGGCCCAAGAAGAGTCTCAAAAGTATTATGAAGATGTCGTCGAGGCTTAGGAGTTGAAAATAAAACTTAACGAGCAGCTCGCTTATATCGAAGCTCTTAAGGAAAAGGCAAGGGAAGCTGGTCGTAATAAAGTCAGAGGGAAAATTAAGGCCTGGTTAGAGGATGCTAAAGAGGCTGGTCGGAATGAGATTAAGGACATATTTAATCCTTTGATTGTTGAATACAATTCCAAGGTCCTAATCCACCGTGACTTGAGTTTTCTTAGAAAGCGCTACCTCGAATCGCTTGTCGAGGCTTGGGAATATATCGTTGAAATGAGGAAGAAAGCCCTCGGCGAAGCCAATCTGGATGAGGAGAAACTGGTGCGGGAGATACTTCATGGGAATGAACCTTTAGATCTTGTCGTTGCAAGGCTCAGATACTTTGATATTTTGGCACTCTTTGGCAAAGGGAAAGACATCGTTGAAGCTTCGAAGTCTGATCCCCAGGGTTTCCCTCCACTTCAACCAGCCGGAGCATCAATTTCATTTAGCATGGGACAAATCCGAGCTATGATCCGGATAGACCCAGTTACAAGTCAAAGGTGCCGACTCCTATTCAAAAAGTGAGCAATCCAGCAACAACTGGAAGTCAGCCGAACGTAGGTATCCCGCTTTATTATCCATCACTCGGGAGGTTCCGTTCTTCATGCCTAATAGTTCCGGGCTTATTTGCTTATTCCCGTGAATCTGTAGGCCTTTTGGTTCCCAGTCAAACTCTGGGAAGTGGTGCCGTTGTGGAGCAACAACCGACACAAACTGATGTTCCAGCGGCTACCGACATTCTAAGGCCCGATGCTTAAGTTATTGGAGCTCTTGCCAATGAAAAGGCCGACGATCATCCACTACAAGATGAATCCGATGATGTTGTGATCACGAGTGCCTCTGAACACACTAGTGAGCTCAGCTTGAAGGAGCGATCAAGATGGAGAAGTTAATGAAGAAGAAAGCTAAGATTGAACCAGTTGATATGGATATTGATGATCCAAACCTTATCCCTCTTCAAGTCATTCCACCTAGCAGGTCGGTTCCTAAAGGACTTCCTCCAACATCTAAAAGCTTTCCTGCCAAAGGTGGTAAGGGCAGTGGTAAAGGGTCGAAGAGAGGAACAAACAGAGGCTTGGGTGGGTCAGAGAAAGGTGGTAAGTACATGGACATATAGGGATCTGATGGTTCTCCCTTGAATAGGGATCGTATTCGATCCCTTTTTGAGGACTTCTAGCTTCATGGAGAAGAGTAAGCAAACTGATCCTTCAAACCTCATATATAAACCAATATTTCTCTCTCCATCCTTCACTTTACTTCATTTCTACATCCAAACCCTCCTTCCCATATCACCTTACTTTAGAAATTAGTGAAGCCGAACCCTTCACCGTCTCTTCCTTCTTCAATTTCGAATCAAAATCCATCGCGACCCTTCATACTTTCATCAACCTGATCCCTATTCCCCTTCAATTTCGATCATCTCCAACCATTCGCCATCATTTTTGACTTCTCCATGTCTCACCATCGATTTATATACTTAGGTATGTTTTTAGTTTTTGACTATGTTTGACTTGGTGATGAGATGGTGGGTCTTTCAATATTAAATTGCATGGATGAGGGGTTGATGGTGAAGAAGAAGAGAATGGTGGTGATATTGGGTTCGGTGAGATGGTAGAAGAGGATAAGGACAAGAGTAAAGCATGAAGGAAGTAGAGGGATCAGCCATGTGTGGAGCATGTAGGGATCAGTCGCTGATGTATGTGGAGGAGAGGGATCAGTCTCGTGTGTCGCTTGAGGGACCGGAATAAATGTTTGAGGGATGTGTGAGAATGGCTAAGTAAAGGGATCGGTGCAGAGGCATGTAATAGGGATCGATTATTGAAGTTTGAGGAGGGATCGGTTATGGAATTCTTGGCTAAGGGATCAATTATATTGGTTTTGGCATAAGGATTGGCTATAAATAGGGGTCGGTTATGTTGGATCGGTTGTTTGCTTAATGAGAGGGATCGACTATGCAGACTTAGTATCAGGCCCTTGAACCGAGCTTAAACACTTGAGCAAACCAATCCATATAGACTTGTACGAACAATTAGAACCAATCCCATCTCAATGAACTTGAACATATGACTATAACGGACAACATGACTTGCATATCCAACATCGAACTTGAAATTGAATGACTAAACTAAACTTCTATGACTTAGAATATGAATTAAAACTTAACATATGGACTTTAATAATGAACTTCACACTTCATTATGTTAATGGTCAATCCCAAAGCTTACACAACCGATCAATTTAAATGCCATTTGAGATGTTCAGCGATGATGGTCACTCTAGTCAGAATCTAAAGTCTTGTCGCTACTTTTGCTTTTAATTTTGAACTGCTTATCTTTGCACTCCACAACATTGCACCACACTAGTTTACAACTAGCATGGGGGAACATGTTAATTTTTCTAATCTTGATTATCTATTGAGTTTATTTGATATGGGCTATAGACGTTCAAAGTGTTTAGCCACAATGTCTTTTGGACAACGTTCACAACATAGTAATCCAGTTGCCGAGTCGAGTTTTGCAACTATATCTGATAGACTTTCACCTGAACACCAAACTGAGCAACCGAAGAGTTTCGATCCACTGGTTGACCTTTTCTCTGACGTTCCCATCCTGCTGGTGGAAGAGATAAATTCTGCCCCCGACACTATAGAGGGTGCCATATTTCTGGATAACCCGATGGATTCCCAAATCTCCAGAATCAATGAGGCTGCTCTCCGTAGGCTGTGCTCTAAACATGAGATCCCGTTTAGAGATGTTTTTCTAGTCCCTTCAGGGAATGACAGGGCCCACTTGCCGCCCAAGGGGTATACGACATGTAATAAATTTATGTGCTGGGCCGGATGTGTGCCGCTTTTTAATTCTTTTATTTGAGAGATGCTAAATAATGTGGGAATAGCTCTCACTCAACTGCATCCGAACAGCTATGCTTTTCTTCATGGAACTTTCTTGCTATTTATAGATTTTCGGTTCCGCCTGCCATCTCCTGAAGACATCAGGTTCATCTATAATTTTAAGCGACAGACGAGAAGTTTTTCTTATACTTTCCTCGAGCCCATGCCCAACTGTCAAGTTTTTACTGGTGCTTGGAACAAGCTCGGTGTCTTTAAACACGAACAATTCTACGTTCATTGTCTGCATGGCTTCGTGAGGCGATGGTCAAAGGGACGTAAGAGTAGCCTTCACTATATTCTCAAATTCTTAAGCCCAAGTTGTATTTTGAATTAACAAATACTTTGAAAATTTATAGGTATCCATCCATGACCTAAAGGCGATAGTTTTTCAAGGGTTCAATCTGTGCCACCCCAGTTGAGATAGGGACAACGAATCCCTTGTAACCAATGAGTAGTTATCTCATTTTGGGTTCCTAGAAGAAGGTCGCAGCATCGAGCTTCCAAGAAGCGTTGTATTGCAAAGAAACATGGTCAAATAGAAAGATGGCACTAATAGCCCTGTCATGCCCCTAGTCAAGGAGGCTTAAGACGATGCTGAAGAAGGCGAAATTAGAGGTGATGACGTCAATGAGCCTGGCAATGATAATATAGGTCCGGGCAACGCGCCTGTGGTTGAATTATCCCAAGGCACATAATCTCATGCGCCAACAAGAAAAGGGAAAAAGCTCGCTACAAACTCCGTATGAGAAAAACTGCCAAAAAGCCCAAGTACACTATCACTTTTGTTGAAGAGGAATCTTCCTCTCAGCCTTTAGAATGTTCGATGGAAGGATTCTCAAGTCTACCCATTCCCAATGACATCGAGACCTTTGACTATCCCAACATTAGTGTCAAGGAGCTTAATTCTCCCACCAGGGTTAGTGATGACATTCCTCCTACTAGCAATGAAGAAATCACTCCTATGAGCAAGGCCACAGTAACTGGTCCGTCGGGAGGATACTGGGACACTCACAATCACATGCACTTCACTGCATGATTTTTGTCCATCTTTCATTTGATGGCTACTTATACGATCTTGTTTTGTTTGCAGGTGTTATGTCTCATTCGCTTGCCTTTGATAGCTTTAGGGCCTCCTCAACACATATGGATCTAGTTGTGGCCCAGACTTGGGCAGGCGTCGAGAAAGGGGTGATAGCCATGAAGGAAGTCATTGTTCAAGGGAGCCTTCATCCTCTAAGCACAAGTCCAAATCTCAATAATCCCATCAAATAGTTCAGCCCAATCTTTCTGTACATAGCGAAGATCAGACCTCTTCTCATGTTCCCCAAACTACTGTGCCACCCGAGCAACATTCGGGTTTATCTGGTTCTCGACAGCCTCACGATTGCTGGTTGAGAAAACGTCATGTCTTTACTTCTGATCCAGCTTTTACTACTACAGCTCTTGAGGCCTCTATGGTAGAAAGATTGGCCGAACTTAAGGTCAATTTTCCAAAAATCTGCTTTGATGGGCTAAAGTTTCTTCCTTCTATCCATACGAAGTACTAAAGTGAGTTCACTTGCACATGTCAACGTTGTTTTTGTGTAGCATGAAGCATTACAGCACTTAGCTGAGAAAATCTCTGAGGTGTCTACTGAAAGGCAACATGAAATTGATTACCTTAAGCTGGAGGCGATCCATGATAAAGACATATTCAAACACCAAGATGATGAGATCACGGAGTTAACCATGAAGTTAGCCGCGATAGAGAAAAGTGCTAAAGAAACATCCAAGGCGGTTAATCGTCTGGAAATGGCTCACAAAAAGGAGCTGGACGCTGTCCTTAGCCGCAACGGTATGCTTGCTCTAGAGAAGGACACGCTACAAAAAGAGAAAGACACTCTAACCCGTCGCATTGAGGAATTGGAAGAGCTTCTTAAGAAAGAGAAAAAAAGGAAAACTTGAGGCTTAAGAGGAGTCTCAAAAGTATTATGAAGAGGCCGTCGAGGATCGGGAGTTGAAAATTAAAGTTGACGAGCAACTTGCTCAAATTGAATCTCTCAAGGAAGAGGCAAGGGAAGCTAGATTTAATGAAGTCAGAAGGCAAATTGAGGCTCAGTTGGAGGATGCTAAAGAGGCTGGCCGGAGTGAGATTAAGGACATGTTCGATCCTTTGATTGTTGAATACAATGCCAAGGTCCTAATCCACCGTGACTTGAGTTTCCTAAGAGAGGGCTACCTCGAATCGCTTGCTGAGGCTTGGGAATATATCGTTGAAATGGGGAAGAAAGCCCTTGGCGAAGCTGATTTGGATGAGGAGAAACTGGTATGGGAGATCCTTCATGGGAATGAACTTTTAGATCTTGCCTCTACAAGGCTCGGATACTTTGATATTTTGGCACCCTTCGGCAAAGGTAAAGACATCGCTGAAGCTTAGGAGTCCGATCCCCAAGGTTCCCCTTCATTCAACCAGCTGGAGCATCAATTTCACTTGGCCTGGGATAAGATCCAAGCTATGATCTGGATAGACTCGGTTACAAATCAAAGTTGCTAACTCCTATTCAAGAAGAGAGCACTCCAGCACCAACTGAAAGTCAGCCGGATGTAGGTATCCTACTATATTCTCCATTACTCGAGAGGTTTCACTCTTCATTCTTCATGTCCAATAGTTATTTGCTTGTTCCCGCGATCAACAGGCCTTTCGGCTCCCCATCAAACTCTGGGAAGTGGTGCCGCTGTGGAGCAACAACCGACATTTACTGATGTTCTAGTGGCTACTAACATTCTAGGGCCTGATGCTCAAGTTATTGGAGCTCTTGCCGGCAAAAAGGACGAAGATTAGCCGCTGCAAGATGAATCTGATGATGTTATGATCACGAGTGCCTCCGAATACACCGATGAGCTCAGCTTAAAGGACCGCATCGAGAGGGAGGAGTTATTGAAGAAGAAAGCTAAGACTGAACCCGTTAATGCGGACGTCGATGATCCCAATCTTATCTTTCTTCAAGTCATTCCACCTAGCGGGTGAGTTCCCGAAGGACCTCCTCTAACATTTGAAAGCTCTCATGCCAAAGGTGGTAAGGGCAGTGGTAAAGGGTCAAAGAGAGGAACAGGCGGAGGCTCGGGTGGGTCCACTCCTAAGAAATTCAAAAGGGAGAAAGAGTAAACAAAGTAGCATCATGCCGGCTTAGTTTGTACATAACTTAAGTAGCTATTTTTATTTTTGTTAGCCGTGTATATGCGGGCATGGCCACCGCTTTTGGATAAACTTGTACTATGATTTCCAGGTTTAATGTGTAAATAAAAGTTCTTTATTTTCTATTGAACTTATATGTGAACTTATTCAAGTAGTCACGCTATTAATTTTCCATTCAATGTACTTCTAATTCGTTGCTCATTGATTCGGATAATCATCCGTTAATTTTTTACTCAAGGCCTCCATGTGGTCGTGGCCTCAAGTGAAAGTGACTATAGGATCGAGTAATATGGAATAGTATAAAAGCAGTGCGGAATAATAGAACAATTAGCAGATAATAGTAAATAATAAACGAGTACACCAGGAATTTTTATACTGGTTCGAACTTCCCATTCTACGTCCAGTCCCAGACTCCTTCTGGAATTTCACTAAAACAACAACCCTCACTTAACCCAGAGGAACAGGTCTATACAACCCCTGAGCAGCCGAACATGGACCTGAGCAACAGAACATGATTTCGCCTCAACAACCGAAGGGGACTTCACTTCGCCCGAGCAGCAGAACGGGACTTTTACAAAACAATATTTCTTGACACTATGTATTCTTGAGTAACACGAATTTGTCAATTATAGTACGCCCTTCCTATAATCTTCTCCTTTATGATATATATGTGAATGCGTGAAGAATAAGGAAGTAAGAAAGTGAATTTGAATGATGTTGAAAGCACAAGTGTATTAGAATCAAGAATTTTGAGAGTAGAATAATAATCAATTTGAATTGTTGTTGGAAAACTTGATTCTAATGTGTTTATATAGATAATAAATAGTTGCAATTGTTCGTGAAGAATTATCATCAAGAGTTACGATGATATCTGTTGGATTAAAGATTACAACTGTTCATGAATGGAAGTGCCTTTTCAGAAAACTAGCCGTTGTAAATATTCAGACTTCTAAAATTAAAAATTCAAACTTATGAAATGCAACGAAATCAAACCAGAAAGAAATTAGGCAAAAAATTGCCAAATTCAGACGTCTGAACTATCCAATTCAGACGTCTGAATATTGTATTATACAATATTCATATTTCCAGATTCAGACGTCTAGATCGGATCATTCAGACGTCTGAATGTAACATAAAAATGAGATTTTTCCTTTAAACCAAATATATGCATATGAAATGATAATGAGATGCAGTATATATCATATTGGAGAGATTTTAACATATTTTAACTTCTAGACAAGGACTCAAAACAACCTTATATATAAAATTATACATAGTTGAATCTTGTCACAGATTAATCCCTGCAAAAACAAGCTAGTATATAAATGATTGTATAGTTGTCATAGTCAAAATATCGTATTTACGAAATACCATAAACACGAAGTTTCAACATTCTTCCCCTTTTTGACGATGACAACTATATAAAATTATAGTATAAAACATGATCATATAGAAGCAGGAAATACAAATACTCCCCCTTAATATAAACTCCCCCTGTCGATAGGAAATATTTCAAAAATATATCTCCCCTTTTGACATCGACAAAAAAGGAAAGTTAAAATATCATGCATATCATAGATGTAACAAAATATAAACAAGAATAGGAGAATAAAGAACCAACAGAATCATCACAAAATATATAGAGCCAATAAGTAGTAGCATATGTTTAAGTTACATACCAAAAGACATAACGGAAGTACCAAATAGGTTCATACAATAAAAACACTAGAAAAGTCATGATTTAAAAACAAATAGACCAAAAAGATTAGTTATGAAAAAGAATGCATAGGCTGGTGGTAGATGTGCTTGGAAACATAGGTTCTAGAGAATGAAAAACAAATTGAAAGCTAAAAAAAAGAAAACAAATGAATGGACAACAACAAACCACCCGGTTGAAAAAAAAGATAAGTTATAATATAACCAAAACAAATGCAAACTTTAACAAAAGTAGATAACATAATTCATAGAAAATGGTATGAATACAAGTTTCGGAAAAATTAACTATAAATCTTTAAAAGAGACGATTTCGAGTTCTCGTCTTAATTTGATAAACACATTTTCAAGAAGTGGTTTTCTGAAGGTATCAGCCAATTGATTTTCGGACGAGACAAAATCTAAATTTATCAAACCATTTTCAATACAATCACGAAGAAAATGATGACGTATATCAATATGTTTTGTTCGTGAATGATTGACAGGATTTTTTGATAAATTAATAGTACTTGAATTATCACAATATATCGTTGAATTTGAAAGATTTATATCAAAATCTCTAAGTGTCTGTTGCATGTAAATTACTTGAGTACAAGCTAATGCAGCAGAAATATATTTTGCTTCACAAGTAGAGAGTGAAACACAGTTATGTTTCTTACTAAACCAAGATACTAACGATTTTCCAATAAAATGGCACGTACCGCTAGTACTTTTTCTATCTGTTCGAGATCCACCAAAATCAGCATCACTATATGATACTAACTCGAATGGACACTCTTTTGGATAGAATAAACCAAAGTCCTTGGTATTACTAAGATAACGTGATATACGTTTGACTGCTCTTAAGTGAGATTCTTTTGGATTAGCTTGAAATTGAGCACACAAACAGACACTCATCATAATATCTGGACGACTAGCTGTTAAATATAGTAATGATCCAATCATACTTCGATATAATTTTTGGTCAACACTCTTGCCATTTTCATCTCTATCAAGATGGGTAGTTGTACTCATAGGAGTTGGTTTGGCAGAAGTATTTTCCATTCCGAAGCGTTTGATTAAATTATTACAATATTTTTATTGATTAATAAATATACCATTTGGTAATTGTTTAATTTTTAAACCAAGAAAGTATGATAGTTCGCCCATATGTGACATTTCAAATTCTTTTGTCATAATATTTGAAAATTCTTTACATAAATTTTCATTAGTAGATCCAAAAATAATATCATCAACATATATTTGAATGACTAAAATATCTTGTTTAGTTCTTTTAATAAAAAGAGTTTGATCAACCTTTCCAATGTCAAAACCAGAGTCTATAAGATATCTTTTAAGACGATCATACCAAGCACGGGGTGCTTGTTTCAAACCGTATAAAGCTTTCTTGAGTTTATAGACATGGTCTGGAAATTTTTCATGAGCAAATAGAGGAGGTTGTTCTACATAAACATTTTCTTTTATATAACCATTTAGAAAAACACTTTTAACATCCATTTGATATAGTTTGATGTTATGAAAACATGTAAAGGCCAGTAAGATTCGTAGTGCTTCTAGTCTAGCGACTGGTGCAAACGTTTCTTCATAGTCGATTCCCTCTTCTTGATTATATCCTTGTGCTACTAATCTAGCTTTATTCCTAGTAATATTTCCTTGTTCATCAGCTTTATTTTTGAAAACCCATTTAGTACCAATGACAGATTGGTCACTAGGCCTTGGAACTAAATCTCAAACATCATTTCGTTCGAATTGATTTAGTTCTTCTTGCATAGCAATGATCCAATAATCATCAGTTGAGGCTTCCTTAATATTTTTAGGTTCTATTGAAGAGAGAAAAGCTACATGACCCATTTTATTAATTTGACTTCTTATTCTAACATTTGAATTAATTTCTCCAATAATGTTTTGAACAGGATGATCCCTCAAAACTCTTGGTGGAGATCTTATTTCATTATGAACAATGTTTTCATGTTGAATCAAATTATCAACTTGATTTATGTTATGAACAATGTTTTCATCATCAGAAGAAGATTTGATGCTTGTTTTTGGGGTTATCTCATCATCATCAAAAGAATATTTAGATATAAAATTTTCATCAAAAGAAACGTGAAGAGTTTCTTCAATAATTTTTGATCTTTTATTGAAAATTCGATAAGCTTTGCTTCGTTCCGAGTATCCTAAGAATATTCCTTCGTCGGATTTGGAATCAAATTTGCCAAGATGATTTTTAGTATTTAAAATAAAACTTTTTGGACCAAACGTTCTAAAATAAGAAATATTTGGTTTTCTACCATTTAGAAGTTCATATGAGGTGTGCTTTGTTAGTGGTCGGATGGAAACACGATTCAAAACATAACAAGCAGTTGCTACAGCTCTTGCCATAATTGTTTTGGTAACGTGCTACCATTTAATAAAGTTCTTGCACATTCTTGTAACGTTCTATTCTTTCTTTCTACAACACCATTTTGTTGTGGTGTTCTAGGGAAAGAAAAATTATGATAAATACCCTTTTTATCACAATAATGTTCAAAAGCTTTATTGTCGAACTCACCTCCGTGATCACTTCTAATAGCTTTAATTTTTAAATCCTTAAGATTTTGAATTCTTTTTGCAAAAATTTTGAAATTTTCAGAAGTATCATTTTTATTTTTCAAAAATATAGTCCAGGTATATCTTGAAAAATCATCTACAATTACAAACACATATCTATTGTGATTAATAGATTGAACCTGAGTTGGACCAAATAAATCCAAGTGTAATGACTCCAATGGTTGCATTGTAGAAATAATTTTTTTAGATTTAAAGGATGATTTTGATAATTTCCCAAGTTGACGAGCATCACAAAGATTATCTACTTTAAAATTCATTTTTGGTAAGCCCCTTACTAAATCATTTTTAGATAATTTAGATATGGCTCTAAATTAATATGACAAATTCTTTTGTGCCATAACCAAGGATCATTTTCTTTGGCTAATAAGCACATATTTGAATTATAATTTATATTCATGTTTAAAAAATAAATATTTTTATCTCTAAAACCTTCAAAAATAAGATTGTTATTGTGATCAGAAATGCTACATTTATCTTCAGAAAAATTGATTTTAAATCCCTTGTCACATAATTGGCTAATATTTAATAGATTATGTTTTAAATTTTTAACTAATAAAACATTAGAAATAAGAGGTAAATTAGATGTACCGACATTGCTCACATCGCCTTTGTCAATCATGTATCCCTTCGAATTATCTCCAAAGGTGACAGAACCTCCATTTGAGTAGATGATATTTGTTAGCATTTCCTTGTTTCCTGTCATATGTTTTGAGCATCCACTGTCTAGTATCCATTTTCCTCTTTTGTTTGGTGGTACCTGCAAAAAATATAAGTGAAGACATTGGTACCCGCCTTTTTATTAGGGTCCTAAGAGTTAGGTCTTAGGAAACCAAACCCAAGAGGGTTCGGTATTCCCTTTATAAATATAGTTTTTATTTTTATGCACAGATTCAAAGAAGGAATTTATATATCTCTTCCTAATCAAACTATTGTTTGTTTTAGGAATCCATATTTTTATGGTTTTTACGTTGGTTTTCCTCTTTGAATGTTCCATGGAAGGTATAGTTTTAGAAACATTTCTCCTTTTATTTTCCTTTGTAGGTGGAGCTCGTGATTTCTTAACATAACCTAATTCATTTTTATTAGATGCCAGTTGAGAACTTTCAATAATCTTAGACAAGTTTTCTCTACCTTTACTGAAATTTGAAACATTCTTGGTGATATTGTCTAGCTTAGTTCTAAGACTGGTGTTCTCTAACTCTATCATTTTGATTTTTGTTTTAAGCTCATGATTTCCAGAGGCTAGAGTATCATTCTTAACTTTCCGAGTTTCTATTTCTTGACTTAATAGAGCAAATTGAGAATTATCAGAAGATGATTCTTGAATTTTCTCAAGTTCTTCTTCTAATATTTTCTTTTCATCTTTTAACATATCTCTTTCAAATTCTGCTCTATTTTGATTTTCTAAAGCTTCTTTATATTTTCTTTTGAGATTTTTTAAAGTGTCAAGAAGTTCAGAATTAATTTCAATCATATCATCAAAAGTTAGATCACTAACCTTATTCTCCTTTGCCATAAAGCATACATTTGCTTGCTCATTCTCACTGTCACTGCTACTATCAGAAGATGAAGAATCTGAATCATCCCATGTAACTGATACCAAATGAAAGTGACTATAGGATCGAGTAATATGGAATAGTATAAAAGCAGTGCGGAATAATAGAACAATTAGCAGATAATAGTAAATAATAAACGAGCACACCAGGAATTTTTATACTAGTTCAAACTTCCCGTTCTATGTCCAGTCCCAGACTCCTTCTGGAATTTCACTAAAACAACAACCCTCACTTAACCCGGAGGAACAGGTCTATATAACCCCTGAGCAGCCGAATAGGGACCTGAGCAACAGAACAGGATTTCGCCTCAACAGCCGAAGAGGACTTCACTTTGCCTGAGCAGCAGAACGGGACTTTTACAAAACCATATTTCTTGACACTATGTGTTCTTGAGTAACACGAATTTGTCAATTATAGTACACCCTTCCTATAATCTTCTCCTTTACGATATATATGTGAATACGTGAAGAATAAGGAAGTAAGAAAGTGAATTTGAATGATGATGAAAGCACAAGTGTATTAGAATCAAGAATTTTGAGAGTAGAATAATAATCAATTTGAATTGTTGTTGGAAAACTTGATTCTAATGTGTTTATATAGATAATAAATAGTTGCAATTGTTCGTGAAGAGTTATCATCAAGAGTTATGATGATATCTGTTGGATTAAAGATTGCAACTCTTCATGAATGGAAGTGCCTTTTCAGAAAACTAGCCGCTGTAAATATTCAGACTTCTGAAATTAAAAATTCAGACTTCTGAAATGCAACGAAATCAAACCGGAAAGAAAATAGGCAAAAAATTGCCCGATTCAGACATCTGAACTATCCAATTCAAACGTCTGAATATTGTATTCTACAATATTCATATTTCCAGATTCAGACGTCTGGATTTGATCATTCAGACGTCTGAATGTAACATAAAAATGATATTTTTCCTTTAAACCAAATATATGCATATGAAATGATAATGAGATGCAGTATATATCATATTGGAGAGATTTTAACATATTTTAACTTCTAGACAAGGACTCGAAACAACCTTATATATAAAATTATACATAGTTGAATCTTGTCATAGATTAATCCCTGCAAAAACAAGTTAGTATATAAATGATTGTATAGTTGTCATAGTCAAAATATCGTATTTATGAAATACCGTAAACACGAAGTTTCAACATCAAGTTGTACCAAACATAGGGCTTGAGCCCTAGTGCTATGCTGTTTAATTCAGTGGCTTAAGCGATTATACTCTTGCCTTCATTTCTTGGGTTAGAGGAGTTAGGTAATGGATGGTCGAACGTCATCCTTAGCGAATTTATACTCCTCCTGTCTGTTTCAGGTCATAGTTTATGGAATAGTGAGTGGTCGAACCGCAGTCGTCTATTTGTTTATATCATATCCGCACTCTGGGGATAAGAGTTAGTTGGCTATCACCTCTATTGAAGAAGAATCTTCCTCTCAACCTTTAGAAATTTCGATGGAAGGATTCTCAAGTCTACCCATTCTAGACGACATCGAGACTTTGCACTTTCCCAACATTAGTGTCGGGGGGCTTAATTCTCCCTCCAGGACTGGTGATATCATTCAACCTACTAGCAAAGGGGAAATCATTCTTATGAGCAAGGCCACAATAACTGGTCCATCGGGAGGACACTCACAATCATGCACACTTCGCTGCACGATTTTTGTCTACCTTTTATTTGATGGTTACTTATACGCTCTTGTTTGGTTTGCAGGTGCTATGCCTCATTCTCGTGCCTTTGATTGCTTAAGGGGCTCCTCAACACAGTATGGATCTAGTCATGGCCCAAACTTGAGCAGGCGTCGAGAAAGGGGTGATAGTCGGGAAAGAAGTCATCGTTCAAGGGAGTCTTTATCCTCTAAGAACAAGTCTAAATCTCAATCATCCCATCAGAAAGTTTAGCCCAATCTTCATGTACATAGCGGCAATCAGACCTCTTCTCATGTTCCTTAAACCACTGTGCCACCTAAGCATCATTTGGGTTCATCTGGATCTTGACAGCCTCGCGATCGCTGGTTGAGCAAACATCCTATCATAATTTCTGATCCAGCTTTGACTACTATAGCTCTTGAGGCCTCTACGGTAGAAAGATTGGCCGAACTAAAGGTCGATTTTCCAGAAATCTACTTTGATGGGTTAAATTTTCTTCCTTCTATCCATATAATTCCAAGGAGTGCTAAAGCGAGTTCACTTGCAAATGTCAACGATGTTTTTGTGCACCATGAAGCATTCCAGCACTTAGCTGAGAACATCTCTGAGGTGTCTACTAAAAGGCAACATTTTAACTAATTTTATATTATTCAATCACAACATTTTATATTGAATATATATTTTAACACTTATGTTTAAACACATATACCTTTATATATATATATTATTATTTAATAATTTACTTTTAATTAATTTATTTAAATAAACAATTTTAATTAGATATTATTAATTTTGAAAATTCTTTTATACACACACACACACTTACATTGTCTTAAACAACTTCAAGTCAGGGTAACATATATCTTTATATATCTTCTGTGTGTGTGTATTAAATTAATTAATTATATTAATCTTATTAATATAAAAAATTTTGAAATTTTTTTATTATATTTTCAAAATACTTTTGAAAATTATATCATAACACTTATAATATGTTTCTTATTTTAAATTTAACTTTTAAATTTAAAATTTTATTTTAATTTCAAAACAATTTTGAAAATTAGTCCAAGACCTAATTCAAATTGGGCCTTTTCTATTAGGAGCAACCTTTGGGTCACTTCCCCTTGTAGGTCAGGCCGGTAGCCAGGTAGGGTAGTGTACTTGATTATCCAAACCCAACCTTAGACATTACTTTTCTAGACATCCCACAATGTGTAAGCTTAACTAGTTAGTCCTAACATGAATAATTTAAACCACATAGGCTATTATGCACTAATACCATTGTTGGATTTGGGCTAGCACGTAAAGGGCTAAATGGTTAGTTTCAAAAAATTAATTCCATTTTAGATCTTATTGGGCCCATGAAGTCTTTATTTTTCTAGATTTCATCTAAATTAATTTTAAACGAAATTAATATTTATTTTATTCATAAATAATGTTTTATTTTATATTATATTTATATATTATAATATAACGTGTGTATTATATACACATGTATACGTACGTGCAATTTATACAGTGTACATGGTTTAACATGCCCGTATGGGAGTGCTTTGATTTACACTGCAATAGACATATTAGCCCCTCCATATACATATGTTCTATCTAATATATATATATATGTATATATATATATCTTACGCAATATAAAATTATACTTATAAAATATAAATAAATGTGCGCACACACACATATATATTATCATTATACTATAAAATAATTTTAAATATTAATATAAATAATCTTGAATTTAGATTTAAAATTTAAATTTTCAAATCTGAATATATATAAAATATTACTAATTTCATGCTCCAATGGTAAATATATGCATCTATTATATATATTTCAAAATTGAGAGCTTTTGTTTGTAAATTACATATATGTATATATATATAATTTTATGTACATATTTAGTTGATTTTTCTATTTAATTTAAAACAAATATATATACACAAATATATTTAATGTTAAAAGAATTAATTGTATATAAATAAATAAATATATTAGGGTAAATTATATTTGACAATTTTTAAAATCCATGCGGTTAAATTTGGCTTTTTAATAAAAGATTTCTTTATGGAAATCATTAAAAAATCAATTTTTTTGAAAACAAACACAAAATGTATATATATATTATTTTAAATATTTATATGTACATATCATAATTATATACATGTATATACTATGTTAATTTTTTATTTAAAATAGATAAATCAATATATGGTTTTAAATAAATATACATACAATTTTTTTCTAATTTTTGAATATATATTGTGTATACAAATTTACAAAATTATATATACATACATTTTATACACTATATACATATTGTATAATTAATTTTATGTTAACTGTTTTAAAGTATTAATTAATTTCGAATGAAAAATAAGTTTTTTTTGCTTGTTGAATAATATATATGTAGACATATATATAATTTTTTTTAAAACACACACACACACACATATATATATATTATATATTCATCGCATGTTGATAACATAGACATATGTGGATCTGTGATATTATATAAATAAATAGAAGCAACAAAATGACATGATATATACACACAAACAAATATATACACATACACACACACACACACACACATATATATATATATACACATGTTGAATCATTACCTATCTATGGCCTAGAAGTAACACCTTGGAATGTTGAATCCGTTAACTCCTTGAATCTATATTCAAACCTTTAAAGAGAGCTATTAGATTAAAAGCAGCAACAACCGATGCACTAATTTGTATTTAATTTGTGTTTTAGAAGCTTGAAAATTATACGTAGGGCAAGGGGAGCTTGGCCAGAAATACAATGAGAGGAGGCGAAAGTCAAATAGTGAAAATGAAGGGGTTATGAGTATTTAAATAACATGAAAAGATAGGAGCTAAAAGTGGATCTGGATCCACTTATCTTTCTTTCTATTTCAAACTCATTTTAAATTATACAACCCATCCTTTCTACCATAGGGTGGTCAACCGTGCTTGCCCCTATATAGGCCTCCAAATTGCTTCGAGCTTGATCAAATAAATATGCATTTAAGTCCAATTCAAACACACATCGATCGTATATCGATGTATGTATCTAGAACTATTATACATACACTATTTAATATTGACTGTCATAATTAATATAATTTTAAAACTCCGTAAAATTAATTAATTTAATAAATTTATAATAATTATAATTAATTAAATCAGGTAGTAGTAGGAGTATTCAATGTTTCGGTTGTGTGACTCGTAGGTGTAAATTTGATCAACGATTAATATCAAACAATTCGAATATTAACGTTCACGCGTCACTTAGCGTGACATTATAGCCAAATTTATTGCTTACACAGCTTCGGTAAAATCAGGTTTTGCATATTTAAGCATTATCAGATAGTTATAATTACTTACACCAGTTCTCTTTATCAAAACTTTATCACATTAGGACCTATGGAATTTGGTAACGGTCAAAATTCCGATATCGGTCACATTCAACTTTATAGTCCAAACACAAAGTCCTTTGTTTAATAATAACAATTATTATTAACTGAACTACTCTAGCCAAAGATCTTGACTTTGAGTTGACTTCAGTTGACCGTGATACTAACCTCATATAACTAAGGAGGCGAATCCTCTACTGAATAGTGTTTCCCTTCCAATATTCCACTCAACCCAACTATAGTCGTTCGATGGAAGTTATGTCATGATTTGACTATAATCAAAGCAGAGCTTCCATATTAAAGATCAACAATATTCTCAAGTTAAGAGAACCGTGTAATATTGTCAGATCGATATTTTTTGTTTGACCATATTTATATTTAACCAATAGAAAACTATCAAGTGAATCATTCCATAGTTATCCAATAACTATCAGAACTTAACCTCCAGGTTCCCCAAGAGCCATAACTAATACGCTGCCCAACATTTGAGAGCTACTCTAGTCTCAATGGATGCATCAATGTCCAGTCTCGAAACATCTTGTTTGCAATCAAATTGGTCACAAACACCCAAGAACAGGTTTATGTATAGAAGTAAATGAAGAAAATTAAATTAAAATAGAGGAATAGAGTAAACTAATAAGCATATCAAACCAATATTCAAGAACACCGGGATTTATAGTGGTTTGGCGTCATATTCCTACGTCCACATCATTTTTTTATATGTAGGGACTGGCACTTGACATGCCGAGCCATTGCTAAGGCTACGCAAATAGGGATCGACATGTTCCAATGGCGAACCCTCTCCACCCATGACTCATTCAACTCTCCTATGGCCGATTCCTCTCCCATACACATATATATAACCCATTTCCTTCCTTCCTTATTCTACTTTCCTTTCTACGAAACTTCTATTTCGAACCCAGGCTCCCACCAACGTCCAAACCTTCAACTCTTTACAAATCCATCCACTTTCCCAATCTCCCCATCAACTGATTCAGCCTCGCCTTTAAACATCACGTACAGATAGACACTCGCCTCCATTCTAGCCCAAGCATTTATATTCTTTCAAAGGTAAGATTCGGTGACATTTTTCTACAATCATGTGATATGGTTATTAACCTTGAACTGTTAGCGAGTATTTGATGTAGTGATAACAAACGATTTTGGCAAGGCCAATGTTTGCTGGAGTAGATGTTTGGTGGCTCGAATTGGGTGTAGAAATCTCAAAGGAAGAGGAGAGACGAGGGTTTGGTGAAGGCTTTTGGTGGAGAAGGAGTTAGGAACGGAGAAAGGTATCGATCTACGGTGAAATGGCAATGGCAGGGATCGGCAACCGAAGGTCGGTTGTTTAACTGCTTTTAGTTGAGGAGATGATGGGATGAAGGAAGGTCGAGTTCTGAGATTAGAAAGGAAAAGTTCTGAGAGGGGTCGATATAGGATAGGGATCGTGTACTTTGACAAGGAAATGATAGGGACCGGTCGCTTTAGTTGTGGAGAGGGGTCATTGAGGAGGTTTAGGAAAGGAATTGGTATTGAGTAGTGATATAGGGATCGATATCTCCTACTTTGGTATAGGGTTCGGTATAGAGGACTTAGATTGAGGGATCGGTATGAGGTGGTCTAGAAGAGGGCTCAGTAGGAAGGTCTTGGGGAAGGGATCGCCAATGAAGTCAAGGGATCGACATTTACATTATAGACTAATCCAATCTAACTCATTCGAACACTTAAACCTAGTTTGCCTTGCTAAACTCGAACATAAGATGGCAATGAACGATATAACATGCATACTTGAACTGCTGAACTTGAAATTGATCAACCAAACTTCCAAAATTTCAAATATGGACTAAGCAATAGACTTGCTATTGAACTTAAGTAACAAACTTCATAATTCAATATGCCAATAGTCGATCCTAAAGCTTTCGTCGCTGATCAATTTCTTTGCCAGTTGAGACGGTCAGCGATGACCGTCTCTTCGGATAAAGCTCCCAAGTTTTGTCGTTTTATTTTGCTTTTCTAATTCCGAACTGTTTATATCTATTACATACTACACTACACTACACTAGTTCACACTTAGCATGGGGGGAATAGGTTATTTTTCTAATCTTGATTATCTATTAAGTATAGCTGATGTAGATCCCCAACACTCGAAGCATTCAGCTGACATGTCTTTCGATTTGGCGACACATCACATCGGTTCTGAGGCAAAGTCAAGTTCTGCAACTATATCCGAAAGGCCTTCTCCAAGCCATCATGTAGAACGAACAGAAGCTTCTAACCTACAAGCCGATCTTTTCTCTGGCATTCCAGTCCTTCCGACAGAAAACATTAGCCCTGCTCCTGATGCTATTGAGGGCGCCATTCTCCTTGATAATCCAGTAGATTCACAGGCTTCTCGAATGAGCAAACCTGCTCTTCGTCGGTTATGCTCAATTTACGGAATTCCATTTGAGGACGTCTTGGTTCCTGTAAGGCAAGATAGACCTCACTTGCCCCCAGCCGGGTATACAGCATGCAGCAAGTTTATTGCTAGGCTGGATGCATTCTGCCTTTCAATTCCTTTGTCCGGGAGATGTTGAGATATCTCAGGATCGCCCCTACACAACCGCATCCCAACAGTTATGCTTCTATTCATGGAACTTTCTTGCTATTCATGAATGTTCTATTTCGTCCGCCTACTCCTGTAGACATCGGATTCATTTATAATTTCAAAAGATGATCGGGAAGCCCCTCTTACATTTTCCTCGAACCTTCACCAAATTTCCAACTCTTGACGAGCGCTTGGAACAAACTTTCACTATTTAAACATGAATGGTTCTACGTGCGATGTCCTCCTGGATTCGCAAGACGATGGTTAGAAGGACGTAAGTACTTCTTCCACTTTTCTCTCAAGTTCACTGAACCAGGTCATAAATTTTCCTTTGAATCCACTAACATCTGGAGTTCTTTCAGGTGTTCGCCCATGCCCTGAAGGTGCTAATTTTTCTAGGGCCATCGCTGCCATCCGTGCTACCCCCGTTGAGGATTGGGACATCAAACTCCTCGTAACCTATGAATTGCTATCTTTGTTCGGGTTGTTAGAGGACGACCGCGGGATCAAACTTCTTGGAAGCACGACATTACCAAAGAATATTGCCGAACGAAGAAAGGATACAGTTAACCCCTTCGTGCCCCTACTGAGGGGACTCGGGAAGATACTGAGGAGGGAGATATTAAAGATTCTCAAGTCGAACAACCGGGAGATGTCGATGTAGGCCTCGGAAAAGCGTCAATGGTTGAACCGTCACAAGCCGGACAATCCCAAACACCTACAAAGAGAAAAAACAGGTTGGCGTACGGCTACGTAGAGGAAAAACCATATCGAACCTAGAGTTTGTTATTACTCCTCTCGAAGAGGAATCATCGTCTCAACATTTGGAAAGTTCATTAAAGGGATTCTCAAATCTTCAAATTTCGGGCGACATCATGTCTTACGACTTTCCAAACATTATTATCGAAGGACTTTACTCTCTTACAGGAAGTTGCGAAGGCATCCAACCTTCCAATAAAGGGGAGAACACGCCAATGAGCAAGGCTACCATCACTGGTCTGTTGAGGGGAACACTAGGACACTCACAACCACACGCACGCCATTATACACTTGTTATTGATCTTTTGTACAACAATTTCTAATACGCTCTCATTTGGTTTTTACAGGTGTAATGTATCAATCGAGAGCCTTCAACCATCTCCGAAGCTCCTCGGCATACCATCGACCAAGCTGGGATTCCGAATCTGCCCGATGTGGAGAAAAGGACGAAGGTCGGGACAAGAATTATCACTTGAGGGAGTCTTCTTCTTCTTCTAAACGAAAATTCCAATCTCATACGTCTCGTTAAGGCGAACAACCTAATTTTCTAGTTCAGAGTGGAGAACAACTTTCTTATCATGGTCCTCATGTCGTAGCATCTTATGAGCATCACTTCGGCCCTTCAAGCTCCAGACAATCTTGCGAGTACCGATCAAGCAATCACCCACTCGCTACCTCTGATCCACCCCTGCCGACTACTGCTCCTGATACTTCCACCATAGAAAAGTTGGCCGAGCTTAAGCCACTTTTCCAAAAATTTACTTCTATGGTCTTAAATTCCTCCCTTCTATTCACGTAATCCCAGAGCATACCAAGGAAAGCTCTCTAGCATGCGTGCACGACGTATTTGTGCAACATGAATCATTCATACACTTGGTAGAAAAAGACTTTGAGGTTTCTATTGAGCGACAACACTAAATAGACCGTCTCAAGTTGGAAGCAATACATGGCAAGGATAAAATCAAACACCAAGCTGCTAAGTTGCTAGAATTCAAAACCCAACTTGCTGAGGCGAAAAAGAACGCCAAGGAGACGGAAGAGGTGGTAAGCTGTCTGGAAACTTCTCACAAAAAGGAACTCGACGCATCACTTCATCGCAGCGGGACACTCACTTTAGAAAATGACTCTTACATAAGGAGAAAGATGACTTAGCTTGCCGCGTTGAGGAACTTGAAGAATTGTTAAAGAAGGAAAGGGAGGAAAAAATTGAAACCCAGAAGGAATCATAGAAGTATTGCGAAGAAGTCGTTGAGGCTAGGAGCTTGAAGGCAAAACTTGATGACCAATTTGCTAAAATTGAAGCTCTCAAAGAAGAGCCCCGAGAAGAAGGCCAAAAAGAAATGATCTAACAAGTCAACTCCCAGGTGGAAGCCATCATGGAGTCCGGTAGGAATGAGATCAAGGACTTATTCGATTTGCTAATCATAGAATACAATGCTAAATTCTTGCTCCACCATGATTTAATTTTCTTGGCAAGGACTACCTTGAATTGCTTGCTGAAGCTTGGGAGAATATTGTTAAGATAAAGAAGGAAGAGCTGGGTGAAGCTGACTTTAATGAGAAAGAATTAGTAAGGGAGGTTCTTCGCGGAAACGAGCCTTCAGATCTGGCCACTGCAAAACTTCAATTTTCAAGGCTTCTGCACCTACTAAAGGAGGAGAGGATATTTCCGGGCCTTCAAGAACTAATCTTAAGTGTTCCTCTCCAACCCAAGTAGCCGGACCATCAACTTCCCTTGACATGGAGCAGAATCTTGGCTATGATCCGGATAAGCCTGGCTTTGAATCAAAAATGCTATCTCCCAAACTTGAAGGAGGCACCCTGACGACTACAGAAAGTCAACCAGATGCCGGTATCATACTATATTCCCCTGTATATAAAAACATTTTTATTCTTCATGCGCAATGGCCTTTAGCTAACATCCCTGTTTTATCTAATTTTGTAGGTCTTCCGAGTCCCAGTCAAACTCCCATAAGTGGTGCTGTTGCAGAAAAACACGAGGAAACGACTGAAGACCCGGCTGCTGCAAATGTTCCAAGACCCAATGCTCAAGTCATTAGTGCGCTTGATGAAGATAAGACCGAGGATCCACTCCTGGCCGACAAATCTGATGACGTGATAATTCTTAGTGCCTCGGAACATACTGATGAGACCAGCACGAGGGAACAGATCAAAAAGGAGAAACTGTTGAAAAGAAAGGTCAAAATTAAACCCACCGAGGTGGACGTCGATGATCCTCATCTCGTGCCATTGCAAATTATTCCACCGGGTGGGTCAATCCTCAATGAACTTCCTCCTACTTCATCAAGCTCTCCGACCAAAGGTGGCAAAGGGTCTCGAAAGAGAAGTATGAGTGGATCCACCCCTGAAAAATCCAAAAGAGAGAAAATTGAAGAAGTAGTTGTTGCTTGATGTCATTGTATATAATTTGCATAATTATTTCTTTCACAAGTTGCAGTTGAATGGGTATGAATCCCAATCTTTTGAAATAACTTATACTAAAATTTTGGCACCTGTAAATAAATTGTTTTGTTTTCGGCTATGCTTTGTGTGAATTGTTATTCAAGTAGATGAACGATTACTTTCCATTTAATGTACTTGTAATTCGTTGATTGGAAATTCTATTAACAATTATCTAAGGCCTCCATATGGTCGTGGCCTCGAGTTGTATTAAACACCAGGCTTGGGCCCTAGTGTTACGCTGTCGGATTCACCGAGTTTTTTTTACTATGATTCTACCCCTGACATTGATTTGGCGAGGCTAGAAATCAGACGGTTAAATTCCATCCTTAGCGAGTTTATATTCCTCCTGTCGATTTCAGGTTGGAATTTGTGGAATAGAGAACTGTCGAGATTCACTCATCTATTCTTTGAGTTTGTGGAATAGAGAAAGGTCGAAATCCACTCATCTATTCATGGAGTTTGCAGAATAGAGAACGGTCGAAATCCACTCATTTATGCATGGAGTTTGCGGAATAGAGAATGGTCTAAATCCACTGATCTATTCATAGAGTTTACGGAATAGAGAATGGTCGAGATTCACTCATCTAATCATGGAGTTTATAGAATAGTGAACGGTTGAAATCCACTCATTTATTCCGGGCTATACCCGAGTCTGCTCTTTAGGGACTTGGAGTTATTTTGTGGCAGTCGAAATCCGCCCGATTTATGTTTATACTCCAGTTTGCACTCTGGGGACTTAGAGTTGTTTCGCGGGCAGTCAGTATCCGCCCGATTTATGTTTATACTCCAGTTCGCACTCTGGGGACTTAGAGTTGTTTCAGGAGCAATTAGGTTGAACTCCTTTTAGTTAATTTGTTTTATTTCAGTCCCACAGTCCGGGCAGGAATTTTTTAATCTCCAAATTATCGACCATATTCGTTCCTTATCGTGTGTTCCATTCTCTGGATCATTTATATAAATTTTTAAATAAGAAAATTGACCGAGCTCATCTTGTTTGATCTCATCTGTGGGTTAGCATGATTGATCGATTTCAAACTCTGGGAGCCTGTTCATGCATATCGATATCAATCAGTTTCGTTATGTACTTAGCATACAATGCAATAACAATCATAACTACAAAGGAAGCTTGAAACTTTATTCATTAAATGGAAAGGAACAAAATAATATGTCTTATTACATATTCGGAAAATCAAATGCTAAAGCAAAACTCTAAAAGTAAATAGAACTGAAATGTAAAGAAAATAATCTAAGTGAAGTAGCGTCATAAATGCTCGCTATTCCACGCTCTCAGAAGTGTAATGCCATCGACAGTCGCTAACTTGAAAGTTCCTTCTCCAAGCATTTGTTCAATAACATACGGTCCTTCCCAAATTGGATTCATGTGTGACGAGGTAGGAAAAACTCGTTTCAGGATAAGATTGCCAATTTTGAAGGTTCTTGATCGCACTTTAGTGTTGTAATATCGGGCGACTCGATGTTGGTGTGCAGCTGCTCTCAAATTGGCTTCTTCGCGCTTCTCATCTATAAAGTCCAAAGATTCTAAGAGAAGATCTTTATTTGTTTTAGGATCGTAGTAGGTCACTCGATGAGATGGGACTTTGAGCTCGACAGGAATAACGGCTTCTAAATCGTAAGCGAGGGCGAATAGAGTATGGCCAGTCGCGGACTTGTGAGTGGTCCTGTAAGCCCAAAATGTTGTTGGGAGTTCATCTACCCACTCACCTCTAGCCTTCTCCAAACACTTCTTCAGAATTGACTTGGTGATTTTATTTATAGCTTCAACCTATCCATTTGCCTATGGGTGAGCAACCGCTGCAAATCTCTTTTCAATGCGATATCTTTGGCTGAAGTCTTTAAACTCAATACTATCAAATTGAGTTCGATTATCTGTTACAATGGCTCGTGAGAGACCAAAGCGACATATGATGTTTCAGATGACAAATTTGATTACTTTCGTGGTCGTGATTATAGCTATAGGTTCCGCCTTGGCCCATTTGGTAAAGTAATCAACTGCCATAATAGCGTACTTCATGCCACCTTTAGAGATTGGTAATGAACAAATAATATCTATACCCCACATGGCGAATGGCCTTGGGCTGACCATTTGCGTGATTTCTGTTGGCGGAGCTCTCAAAACTTTTGCATATATTTTGCATTTATCACATCGTCTTACATAGTCGGTCGCGTCTCAGTTTATGGTTAGCCAATAATACCCATAACGGAGTATCTTCTTTGCCAGAGTTTGCCCCTCAGTGTGATCGCCACATTCTCCTTCATGAACTTCTTTCAAAACATGTTTTATCCCATCATGAGCGATACACTGGAGTAGAGGGACTGAGAAACCTCTCCTATACATGGCTCCTTCTTGCATAATATATCGTGAAGCTTTTCAAAGGACCTGTCGCTTTTCATTTCTTTTATCAAGCAGGACCCCGTGCAGAAAATAGTCTTTAGTTGGAGTCATCCACGATTCCCTTTCAGATTCTGCCTCCAGTGCTTGATCGATTTCCATTATGTTTATACTTTGGGTATTTAGTACTTCGACCGATACCAAACCCATCTGCTGTGCATTGCCGGTACTAGCGAGCTTTGCCAACTAATCAGCCTCTCAGTTTTGATCGTGCAGAATATATGAAATGTCATAGTATTCAAATTCAGTTAACAACTCCTGAACTCGGATGAGATAAGGGGCAAGTTGTTGTCCCTTAGCCTGGTAGTCTCCTCTAACTTGATACACCACCAATTGCGAATCACAAAAGATTCCAGCAGATTTAACTCCAAGTTCTTTGGCGAGTTTAAGTCCAGCAATCAGGGCTTCATATTCAGCTTCGTTGTTTGTCGCTGGGAAATCAAGCTTCAGAGCATAACAAATCGACCGATTCTCAGGAGTTACAAGCACAATCCCAGCTCCAGAGCTGTGATCATTAGATGCTCCATCTGTATATAACTTCCATCGTATAGTGAGAATTTCACTTCCTTCGGTAAGATCATCCTGCACAGTAAACTCTGCTATGAAGTCTGCCAAATTCTGTCCCTGGATAGCTCTCCGATGGAGATAAGCAATGTCGAATTGGCTGAGCTCAATGTTCCACTTGAGTAACCTCCTTGACGTCTCAGGTCGCTGTAGGACCTGTCGTAACGGCTAGTCAGTGTAAATATTGATCGAATATGCCTAAAGTATGGGCGAAGCTTTCGTGATGCAATTAGCAAGCAGTACGCCAATTTCTCTATTTTCAGATAATTCCTTTCTGCTCCTATCAATCGTTTACTGACGTAATACACCGGCCTCTGGATTCGATTCTCCTCACGAACCAAGGCAGCACTTATAGCGTGTGCCGATACAGCCAAATAAATTAACAACTCCTCATAATCTACCGGTTTTGACAAAATAGGGGGTCTCTCCAAATGATTCATCGGAGCTTGGAATGCGTCTTTACAATCCTGTGTCCATTCGAAGTTTCTTTTTATCTTTTTAATCAAATCGAAGAAAGGATTGCATCTGTTAGTAGCTCTGGAGATAAATCGACTCAAAGCAGTTACCTTCCCATTCAGACCCTGCACTTATTTAATGGTTCTTGGTGCCTGGATATTGCGGATAGCCTGAATCTTCTTTGGATAAGCTTCTATTCCACGAGCATTGACAATAAAGCCCAAAAACTTTCCTGATGCCACACCAAACGAACATTTCAAAGGATTAAATTTCATCTTGTAATATCGGAGGATGTCAAACATTTCTACCGAGTCTTTGATGTGGTCGCTTGATCGTCGGGACTTCATGAGCATATTATCCACATACACTTCCATTGTCTTTCCAATCTGATCCCCAAACATCCTGTTAACCAAGTGCTGATAAGTTGCCCAAGCATTCTTCAATCCCAATGGCATTACTACGTAAAAATACAACCCAACATCTGTAACAAATCTAATGTGCTCCTGATTGGGGATATGCATTGGGATTTGGTTATATCCCGAATACGCATTCATAAACGATAACAATTCGTGTCCTGCAGTTGAATCAACTAGTTGATCAATCCTGGGAAGGGAAAACTGTACTTTGGACATGCTTTGTTCAGATCTGAATAATCAATGCATGTTCTCTATTTTCCATTCGCCTTCTTCACAAGCACGGGATTAGATATCCACTCAGGATAGAGGGCATCATGGATAAACCCGTTGACTTTTAGTTTATCCATCTCCTCTTTAAGAGCAACAGATATCTCCAGATCCATGCCTCGTCTTTTTTGCTTCATCGGAACATACTTTGGATCAATATTCAGTCCATGGATCGCAATAGCAGGCAAGTTTCCACACATGTCAGATTGAGTCCAAGCGAATACATTTAGATTCACTCGGAGAAAACCAACAAGTTCTTTCATCATCGAGGGGCTGAGCTGTGATCCAATCAGGACTTGCGATGGGTTGTCGTGGCTGACTGTAATGTCAATCTTCAGCTCAGCCGGTGTAGCCTTGGTCTTGTCGGGCTCCTCTTCATTATCTCTTGGATCTATATCTCTATAGAACCGACAATGGCGCCTGAGCCAAGGCCCAAACGCTGGTAGTCAATCTTCAGTGGTTAGGATGTGGAAAGCTTTTCCACACCCTTTCCCTTCTCCTTACGCTGAGCTTCCCTCAACTCAGCTACATAATAGGCACGTCCTGTCACCTGATCACCATGAATAACTTCTACGCCATTATCTATTGGAAACTTTAGAGTTAAAAACCATGGGGTAAGAGCTACCTGGAATTCAGTCAGGGCCGGTCGGCCTAGAAAAACATTGTACGAAGAGTCAACGTCCAAAACAATAAACGGTAAGGTCTGCATTCTCCTTCATTCACCTTCACCCAATTCAACTGGTAATTCCACATAACCAACAGCCTCAGTCGCCACGCCATTAAAATCATGTATGCGAGCTTTAGATGGTTTTAAATATTTGGCCTCCATCCTCGTTCGATCATACGCCTTCTTGAAAATTATATTCACCGAACTTCCACAATCAATCAAAATACTTCTTACCAATGCAGGGCCAACCATAGCTGATATGACCATCGGGTCAATTGTTGGAGTCTCTACCTTGTCTGCAACCCTACTTCTAAGCACAATATCATCCGCCATTGGGCGCCGGACTTCCGTCTTTCGTATTTGAACAATATTCAAAGTCTACATGCCTTATTGCGCTAGCATAACACTCCATTTCTTGCCAATTCCTATCTGTAGGGTGCAGTTCCCCATCTATCGTATTAATCACTAGTTCTTCCATCGGGCCGCGCAGGCTCCTCAGCCCTATGCGGAGCTTGTCCTCGATTGGGGTCGGATGTCCCATATCCGCCATCCTGTAGAGTTTCACAAACTATTGCAACTTCTTTTCCCAAATCAATTTTTCTATGACATCCTAGAGGTTCCTATATTCATTCGTATTGTGCCCATAACATTCGTGAAACCGACAAAACTTCCCAATCTGACTTCTGTCTCTCTAATGACTCTTTTGGTTGCGGCTTTCTGTACTGCATGGTATTGCAATTGGATAGATAAATGTGCTCCAGGGATGTGTTTAGTGGGGTGTAATTTTCATACATTGGAATCTTGGGCCTTAGTCTTCCAAAATCCCTCTTCCGCTGTCGATTCCTGTATCCATCTTTCTTTTGTTGATTCAGCTTATTATGAACATTCACCTGAACTTTCCCAGAACTATTATCAGACTATTTTATTACAATATTACTCTGTACTGCTTCTCCACTAGGTCCCGTAGCGTTCTTTTTTCTGGAGGACCTGGCCTCCTCCTTCCTCAAAAACAGAGATGCCTTTGCATAGAAATGCTCCAACATGGCAGGCGGTTTTCCAGCCAGCCAGTCGCCAAATTTAGATTCTGGATCAATCCCACTCGTCACGGCCATGAGTATAGCATGATCATTCGGGTTACTGACCTCCATGGCTGCAGTATGAAATCTCTCCAAGTAATCTTTCAATGATTCCCTTGGGGCCTGGATCACACTAGAAAGGGACATCACGTCTTTATGACGAACTGCTGCATTTGGAATTGCTGTACAAACTTGGTTGCTAGATCATCGAATCTTAAAATTGACCACGGAGGTAGTCTCGTGAACTACATCGTTGTTATCTCGGAAAGGATTATGGGAAAGCATTTGCACTTGGTTGTGTCGTTAGCTCTTGCAGAATCCGTCAACCATTTGTATCTCATGGTATGTTGCCTAGGGTTGGTTTTTCCCTCGTAGGCAGGTATTGATGGCATGTTGAATCTCCTTGGGTATTCTGCATGCAGAACATTGTCAGTAAAGGGGGTATGGCTTCTCGAGATTACCCAGTTGTCATTAGTCTAGCCTTGATTCTCTCTCACCAACTGTTTGACCATTGCCGATAAATCTGGCTTTGGATGGGTGGTACCAAGCGATGTCATGCTCTACCTTACGTGAACGGTCCGGTCGATGTCTATGGGCCATTTCACGTCTTCTTGGTTCACCATCCTCTTGATGCGCACCTTGAACATTTGTCTCGTTGTCATTCCGGTGGGATACCTATTCAGCATTCGATCGAGCTCTAGCATACAAGCTTTCGAGAAGAACTCCAGCATGATTCCCTAAATGTAACGGAGTAATCCCTCCTCTGGAGGAGGGATTGGTACCGATCCCTAGGGAGGGATCGACACCGATCGATCTTGGCAAACCATACTGGTCTGCCAAGCGGCGCTCCGACGTTTCTGCATGATCTCCTTCAAGCCTGCTGTTACAACCTCGATTTCGATGACAACAACTATACAAGCACTTGCATTCAATATACATAGGTATAAATATATCATCCATATGCAGGTAGACTTTCGTGTCCAAGACTTGAAGACCGACACAAGGATTATTATACTAAGAAATATTAGTACATTTTATTAATGTCGTAAATAGATGATATGTACAATCTCCTTGAGTAATCTTTACAAGCATTTGCACATATAAAATACTTAAAAAGGAAGATAACAGAATATACATGTGCCAGATGTCTGGCGTATATGCTCAAACGTCTGACAACATGTTCTGGTTTTAAATTTTTAAACAAACCGTACGTCTGGCACAAATGGCCAGACATCTGACCTGGGTAACGGCCATTTTTCTCCAAAAGTCATCTTCTTCAATCAAAGAGTTGCATCCTCCTATTTTGGTCATAACTCTTTCTTCTCAAACATTGTAACTCTTGAACTGAAATAAAGTGAACCAAAAGTCATTACTCCTCAAACAAACTCTTCATCGTCTATAAATAAACATGAAATTGAGAGTTACAACTTAACTTGATATTCTGAACTTTCTTTCTTTATTTTCTAATATTTCTATGATTTCCAAAAGCACTCAAAAATACACTTTTATCTCTTCCTTATATCAAAGCTTAAACTACATACTATTCAAGGAGATTATAGGAAGAAGCTGTACTTATAGTCAAAATTAGTTTTGCAAAGAACACACATTTGTCAAAGAAATACTCTTGTGTAAAAGCCTATTCCTCCGGGTGAAGCGAGGGCAATTGGTTAGTGTATTTCCAAAAGGGAGCTTCGGAACTAGACGTAGGACGGGAGGTCCAAACCAGTATAAAAACTCTGGTGTGATTACTTTTAATTTTACCTGCATTATTACTATGTGCAATTCATACTATCATACACGTACTTGTCATATATTATATACATATACGATCCACATAGACTTTCAATTGGTATTAGAGCAGGTTCGTTCAAATCATAGTAACACGTATTTGAAAATTTATTAATATGGCAAGTATCTTTTAAGAAGGTCAGTCAACTGCACGTCCTCCACTATTCACTAGATCAAATTATGTATATTGGTCAATCCAGATGAGAATTTTTATGGAAGAAAATGGTTTAGAAATATGGTCAGCAACTCAAATTAAGTACATAGCACCTGAAACAAATATTAGCACATGGACAAATGCACAAAAAACTGCTGCTTCTAATAATGCTAAAGCTATGAATGTACTATTTTGTTCTCTTGATAAAAATAAATTCTCACATGTTATGTTATGTACTATTGCATATGATATATGGTGTACTTTACAAGTTACACACGAAGGTACAACTAAGGTCAAACAAACAAAAATATCAATTCTACAAAATCAATTTTCATCTTTCAAAATGAAACAAAACGAGTCAATTGTTGAAATGTGTTCAAGATTTCAAACCATACAACACGATCTTATGGCACTAGGGGTTAAATTTACTGATTTTGATTTAGTATCTCGAATTCTTAACTCTTTAACAATTGAATGGGAAATAAAAGTATTGGCTATCGAAGAAGCTAATGATCTCTATGTACTCAAAGTTGAAGAGTTGATTGGAAATTTAATGTCATATGAAGCCAATTTGCAGGCCAGAAAGGAACAAAACCATGAAAAGAAGAACATAGCATTTCAAGCAAGCAATGAAGATTTTAAATTGGATGAAGATGAAATTGTATTTATTGCCAAGAACTACAACAAATTTAAGAAATTCAAGAAAATGACTAGATTCCAAAATAATGGAAAATCAAACTCATCAAATCAAACTTCAATTAAGTGCTTTGGATGTGATCAGTTTGGACATATGAAGAAGGATTGCCCAAAACTCAACATCGAGAAAAAGAAAAATAAGTTTGAGAAATTTAAGAAAAAGAGAAAGGCATTCCAAGGCACATGGGATGACTCTGACTCTTCCTCTTCATCTGATAGTGATAGTGAAAGTGATACAAAGCAAGAAAATGTATGTTTCATAGCACACACTAATGAGGTATGTCCCAACCTTACTTATGATGAAATTTTAGAAATAAGTATGGAACTCGATGAAAAATATAAAGAAACAAAAAAAATTAAATAAGGAATATGTTGCTAAAATAAATCGATTAGAACTTGAAATAGGGTTACTAAAAGATGAAAAATCTATTTTAGAAGAAGAATTAGAAAATGCTCAAGAAATATGTAAAAACTTTTCTATTGAAAATAATGCTTTATCTTGTAAATTAGAAAAAGTCAAAATAGAAAATAATAAAATTAATAATGAGCACATTATCTTAAAAGATAATCTAGAAATTTCAAGGTCTGAAAATACTGATCTTAAAAACAAATTGGATAAAATTACAAATAATGTTACAAAATTTAACGAAGGAAAATAAGACTTGGAGAATTTAATTAAAGTTTCCAAGCCATTCATGGAAAAGGATTTGAGAATAAAACAAAAATTACAAAGTATAGTAAGATTTATACTAAGATAAAACCTTCTTCCAAAAATAAGAAATTAATCACAAATTCAAAAATGATTAAAATATGGGTTCCTAAAACAAATAACAACCTAATTAAACAAAAATATATAGGTAATTATATGAAAGAAGTGATTCACAATAATAATTGCATTTCTAAAGGAACCAAACCATCTTGGGTATGGTTACCCTCACAAACTAACACTTAGGACCCAAGAATAAAATGGGTACCAACTTAAATATTTTTATTTTTTGCAGGTATCCAAATACAAAAATAAAGAGAAATGGATATTAGATAGTGGATGCTCCAAGCACATGACGGGAAATGCTCACATGCTGTCAAATATAAAATACATTGATGGTGGCACTGTAACTTTTGGCGATAATTCAAAAGGGTTCGTCATTGGCATTGGAGAAGTCATCAATATCGGTATCTCTAACTCTCCTATTATTTCAAATGTTTTATTAGTAGAAAACCTAAAACATAATCTTCTTAGTATAAGTCAGTTGTGTGATAAAGGGTTTGAAATAAAATTTGAAAACGATAAATGAAAAATTTTCGATCAAAGCAAAAATTTACTCTTTAAAGGATTTAGAAATCGTAATATATATATCCTAAATATGAACATTAAAAATAATTCGAATTTATGTCTATCCGCAACTCATGATGATCCTTGGATTTGGCACAAACTTTTTTGTCATATAAATTTTAAATATATCAACAAACTAGCAAAGCATGATCTAGTTAGAGGTCTACCTAAAATTAATTATAAAATTAAAAATTTATGTGATGCTTGTCAAATAGGCAAGTTAAAGAAAAGTTCTTTCAAATCTAAAAATAAAATATCTACTAAGCAACCATTAGAATTACTTCATTTAGATTTATTTGGACCAACACAAGTACGTAGTATAAATCATAACAAATATGTGTTCGTAATTGTAGATGATTTTTCAAGATATACTTGGACATTATTCTTAACACATAAAAGTGACACTTTTGGAATGTTTAAAATCTTTGCAAAACAGATTACTAACTTAATGGATTTAAAAATAAAAAATATACGCAGTGATCATGGAGGAGAATTCAAAAATGATTTTTTCACTAATTTTTGTATCAAAAAAGGAATTAGTCATAATTTTTCAATTCCACGAACACCACAACAAAATGGTGTAGTTGAAAGGAAAAACAGAACTTTACAGGAATGCGCACGGACACTACTAAATAGTAGTAATCTACCCAAACATTTCTGGGCTGAAGCCATTGCCACTGCCTGTTATGTATTAAATCGTGTCACACTTCGACCTATGACTAAAAATACATGTTATGAAATATTTTATGGAAGGAAACCAAAATTTTCGTATTTCAGAACTTTTGGGTCAAAATGTTTTATTTTAAATACTAAAGATAATCTTGGAAAATTTGATCCCAAAGCCGACGAAGGAATTTTCATTGGTTATTCAGAACGTAGTAAAGCTTATAGAATATATAATAAACGAACAAATATTATAGAAGAAAGCTTACCTGTGTCTTTTGATGAAAATTTCCAACAAACTATTAAAGAAGAAGAAGATGAAATTTTAACTCAAAATCAAACCGAAAAGACAAATAATATTAATAATCCATCCTCTGATAATAATGAAAATGTTTTAAGATCACCCACACGAACATTAAAAACTCATCCTTTGGATAATATAATTGGAGACTTAAATTCACGAGTCACTAGAAATAACTTAAATCAAATGAGTCACATTGCTTTTATCTCAAACACATAACCTAAAAATTATAAAGAAGCATCTAAAGATGATTCTTGGATCTTAGCAATGCAAGAAGAATTAAATGAATTTGAACATAATAATGTATGGGAACTCATTCCTAGACCATCAGATCAATCTAAAATAGGAATAAAATGAGTTTTCAAAAACAAAGCAGATGAAAATGGTAATATTATTCGTAACAAAGCAAGATTAGTGGCTCAAGGCTACAACCAAGAAGAGGGAATTGATTATGAAGAGACGTTTGCTCCCGTAGCTCGTCTTGAAGCAATTCGTACTCTACTTGCTTTTGTGTGTCATCACAACTTTAAATTATTTCAAATGGATGTTAAGAGTGCCTTCTTAAATGGTTTTATTAAAGAAAAAGTTTTTATAGAACAACCACCATTATTTATTCATGAAAAATATCCAAAACACGTTTTTAAACTAAAAAAGGCTCTATACAGTTTAAAACAAGCACCATGTGCTTGGTACGATCGACTAAAAACTCATCTACAAAATTTTGGATTTCAAATAGGCAAAATGGACACTACACTATTTATAAAACATAAAAATAATGATATATTAGTTGTACAAATATATGTTGACGACATTATATTTGGATCAACTAATGAAAGTTTATGTAATGAATTTTCTAAAATAATGAAAAATGAGTTTGAAATGTCACACATAGGCGAATTAATTGTTTTCCTAGGATTACAAATAAAACAATTGGACAATGGTATTTTTATAAATCAAGAAAAGTATTGTAAAGATTTACTTAAACATTTCGGAATGGAGAACACCACTAGTAAACCAACTCCTATGAGCACAACTTTATATTTAGACAAAGGTGAAAAGGGAAAAGAATATGATCAAAAATCTTATCATAGTATGATCGGCTCTCTATTATATTTCATAGCTAGTAGACCCAATATAATGATGAATGTCTGTCTGTGCACTCGCTTTCAAGCTCAACCTAAGGAACCATATCATCGAGCAGTCAAACGAATTCTACGGTACTTAACTAACACCATAGATTACGCTTATTTTATCCTAAAGGTACGGCTTTCCTACTCATATCATATAGCGATGCAGACTTCGGAGGATGTAAAACAGACAGAAAAAGCACAAGTGGTACCTGTCATTTTATCGGTCAATCTTTAGTTTCACGGTTTAGCAAAAAGAAAAATTGTGTTTCCCTCTCGACATGTGAAGCTGAACATATCTCTGCCGCCTTAGCTTGTGCTTAAGTCATCTATATGTAACAAACACTTAGAGATTTCGATAAAATAATTGAAAAATCTCCATTATATTGCGACAATACTAGTGCTATCAATTTATCTGAAAATCCAGTTAACCATTATCGAACTAAACATATAGACATATGACACCATTTGCTTAGAGATAACGTAGAAAAAGGAGTAATATCTTTAGAATTCATTAACACCGACAACCAGATAGTAGACATTTTTACAAAACCATTATGTGAAAAATCATTTATAAGACTTAGAAGAGAACTCGGAATATGCTCCTTATCTGAACTTTAAGAAACACAAGAATAAAATTCAGAATTCTTTTTACCTCTCAACATTAGTGGCTAATAGGTCATCTAATTTCTATACCAAGTTTTTCTGTAAACCACTAATATTTTATCAAATAAAACAAACAAATGTTTAAAATAGAAAATCCTGCTCTTATATATATATATCAATTTTTTAACCAAATCAAAGTAAATTTTTTTATATACCTTTGTAATAAATATTGAAGTTTTTCAACATGTCATCTGACCACGACTCCACTTACTCTACCACTGATTTTTCATCACCATCATCAGGTAGTACATATACATCTCCTTTAAAAACAACTCCTAAATCATCTCCATCTCTAAACATTGTTCCTTCACCTACATATCATACTGGCTATTCTCCAAAAGGAAAGAAAGCCAAGCATGGTGTTAATCTTCTACAATCCTCTCTTTCGGACAAAGCCGACGAAATCCATTACTATCAAAAAGAGATGATGGATGTGTAAAGGGAAATGTATTATGAACAAAGATGGCAAGGAGCTCATCTAAACTTTTTAAAAAGTTCATTCTTGCAATATGTGGACACTCTCCTACAAAGGATTGTGTACATGTACGATCTCCTCGTGTGATCGAAACTCCTCCACGTGCTCATCGAATAACTCCACGTAAACTATGAGGAGAAGGAACATCTGAAGCCCAATTCAGTCCAGTGCCTCCTTCTTGGTCTCAAATACGAGCATTGAAAAAGGATACAAAGGAGCAACCAAATTCGTGGGAGAAAAAATAACTCCGTTCTTCTAAAAATCGTATTGCATATATATATATATATATATATATATAATATACATATATAATATTTATATTCTATGTTGTACGACTCAACCCACTCAAGAATATATCTTACATCTTGTTTCTAAAGGAAAAGTTATATCTATAATAATAATCCAAAAATCTTTAAATACAAACAAAATTGCTATTCTACCACAACAAGCTATGATATAAAACTATAATATTAACCATAATAAGATAGTTCGTTCATACTCATGTGTGTAAGAATTTTTTTTTACCAAACAAACGTCTAGAATATCAAACAGACGTCTACTTATATACTTAAATTTTTTTTGCACGTTTCAGCTCAGATGTCTGCGACTTCAACCAAACGTCTGTATATTGTTTCTAAAAAATTGACTACCTAAGCTCAGACGTCTGTGATTTCCACCAGACGTTTGTATCACATTTCTGGAAAAATAACTAACTCAGCTCGGATGTCTGATATTACTCTCAGACATCAGATCCTAGTATTTGCCTCAAAAGTCCTGAACGACCAGACGTCTGATTAACACTACAGACGTCTGACCGTACTCCGCATTCACCTTTTTAGCCCCATCTATAAATCATCATTTTCATTCTTTTCCAATTTTTTCACCAAAACCCTACAGCAAAAACCGTAAGCCCCAAATCAATTTGCTTTCTTCTTTCAAAAAAACTTCAACTCCATGGCACCCAAAGCTAAGAAAACCTTTCCCAAACGTAAAAATACAGGTCAAAGCTCTCAACATCCTTCTCAACAATTTGTAACTGATGAAATCATTGATGACTGGATGATGGAACAAGATGGCAAGCAAAAGCTTCAAGAATTTGAAAAGAAAAGAATTCATTGTGGTCAATTTTACCCGCTGAGGAGGTTCTTCAACTACGAAATCGATGATTTGGTGAGTGATGTTGAGATTCACCATCTCATTAATTATGATTCTAACTCGGGTCAAATTGATCAATTAGCTGTCTTTTTATAAATTTATGTTCGCTTCATATTTGGAACCCCTCCGATCCCGAAAATTGGATTTGGACAAGTGTTTATGGGGAAATTATCAAATTCAACGTTGAAATGCTTGGAAAAATTTTACAGTGCTCATATACAGGAATTAGATTACATGATATACCTGATATGAGATACCAGCCAAGAGATGCAATTACACATCTCATTTGGGAAGATGACATGAGAAAATTATCACCAACCTATTTTCGTCCACAAGCTAGACTACTTAATCGAATGTTTGTCAATACCATACTCCCTAGATTAGGTAGTCATGAGCAAGTATATGACTATGACCATAAAGCCTTATATGCAATTTTTGGTCATACAAAAGTAAATTGGTCTTAATATGTTTTTGACCAAATTAAAAGCTTCTAGACACCAGTTTGTCAGACAATCATTTATGCTCCCTATATTATGTGAATTCTCCGAGCGAACAACATGCCTTCTTTCCTATCACAATATGAATAACTTCATGTTAAGGAGAGTGGAATTCGCTTCCTATCTTTAATGCATCTTCCCGAAAATCCTCCAAGTATTACACCATTCTTTGAGTATCAACACCAACAACGCCAACCCCAACCCCAACAGTCTACTCCTATACAACCTACCTCTACATCAAGACCCTCTGAATCAATAGGTTATCAATCTGATTCCGAAATCCAAGAGGCTCGAATTGTAGCAGGACAAGGAGAAAGTATTAGAGATGTAGCACTTCAAAACCAATGTATTCTATCTCTGAATCAAAAAGTCTTGGATAAGAAAGTTTCTCAGCTCGAACGATCTTTTTCTACACGGATGACTAAGGTCGAAAAGACTTTAGAAAAGGTCGTCTCAACTATGGGAAAGTTTTTGCAGAAAGTTCACGGACGATGTAACGACCCGCTATTTTGGACCATTCAAATCGACAATAATCCACACATGTCCGACTTGAATACTTCAAAATATCATATTGTTAATTTAAAATTTGGCAAAACTCAGCATATACAGTAAATAAAATCAATCACAGAATCACAGACACAGAGTAATACAATAATACGCAGCGGAATAGATAAAATAGTAGTTCATGAAGCTACTATATAAACATCAGAGTTAGAAATAAAATACAACAGAATATCTCAAATACAGTGAAGTCTTCAATCCAAACAGATGACTTCTGTGAACGAATCAACTGGAAAGCTGGAAGATGAATCAATAGTTGGATCTCCAAACGAAGCTCCAAACTCCAAAGGTGAGTCTCAAATGCTGTATCACTCAGTCTGACCCGAGCGTAAAGCAAAACACAAAACACTCGAGTCAGGATTAACATTCTTATATCAATAAATCCATCTCAAGTGAAATATCAACTGAAATACAAGTAGCTTAAAGGATGTTTGGGATAACCATCCTCTACGGATCTTCGGAACTATCTACAAGGTGGAAATATACACTATAACATCGTGGTCATTTCAAATAAATTTATACTTCATAACCAAAATATCATTTTCATTTCATATATATCTATTTTCCAAAATAGTGAATATACATTAATTAATTTATAAAGTAAAGTATTTATAATTTCCTCAAGTCTCACAAATCGATTCAAATTAACTCAAATTCCAAATTCAAATTTATTCAAAGCTCAATTCATCAATTCAATTCAGTTCTCAATAGACCATTTAAATTTTTAATATACATCAAGGCTTTAATATTCAATATTTTCAAAGTTAAATTTAACAGTTTCATATAGCTCTTGATTTAACTTCATGATTATTTAATCAGGGAATATTCACTTAATAAATTCAATATCATTTAACTAGCCTTAAATTTCATTTTTTACTAAATATTTCCTTAAATTTATTTAAATAAGAATTGTTCATTAAATTATTTAAGTCAAACCCGAGTTATAAATCCTATCTTAAATCTCAATTTCAATAAGTTTCAAATCGGTTTAATTAAATAAAATTCTTTAATGAATACAATTTCAACTAAATTCAAATTATCTACCCAACCTTAACTTATTCAAATTATTGCCAAAATCTATTTTGAAATATAAATTTAAATACTTAACCATATTATATGTATTAAATCAATCTCAATTAAATTAGATATTTTTATTAAATCTATATATATATATATCATTACCATTTACATATAATAATTTAAGAATCAACATTTATTCAAACCATATATTTCTTTCCAAAACCATGGAATTTAATTTCAAAATATTTATATATGGACCAACGGTGTCTGTATATATATCTATCATATGGTTACCTGATACGGATATTTATCATTTCAATCCGAAATTTAAATATATACGGGTAGATATCATTTCGACCCGTAATCCCAAATTCAAATCAATTGAAAATCGCTTGGGTCTATCATTTCAACCCATAACGATTTTATCCTATTCTAAAGTCCGTTCGGGAATGTATCATTTCAACCCATAGTGAATTCTATACTAACAGGGAACTTGCAGAGTGATAACAGATAATATAAAATACAACAACAGGCATATATCATAAATAACAATAAAATATAAACAACAGGATATGGTGTCATATCCCACAGGTGAACAGTTACAGATAATAGCATATATAACAATTTAAATAACTACGGCAGCATATTTCAATTGTCGTTTAAATTGAAATCAAATTTAATAAATATAAGAACGTTAATCATGAGTGATTGCTCATCTTCCGAGGCTAGAGAGATGAACGGCAATGGAAGCGAATTGTGGATCCAAACACGAATTCCAAAGCGAAATAAGATGGGCACGAATTCAACGGACGAAGCTGATAGATAAGAAACCGATAGGAATGAATCAAATCACTTTTGATATAATCTAAGAGTATACACATTGTTATTATATATATATATATATTTCAATAATATAATTTTTTTTAGACAAATTAAAATAAATATAAATTTGAAATCATGTTTAACTTACACACATATAAAATACATAACTTATGAACTTATAATATTTTAAAACCTATAATACAATACTTACACAATAGAAAGAAATTTTAAAAATATACACATAACATTTGTAATATATACATACTATTACTTTCATAAACATATAGTACATTTATTTCTAAAATACTATATATCATACATGTAGCTGTAAAATATTTAAAACTGACGTGCGTATACTTTAAAACTTACTTATATATATAATGTATAACTAACACTATATTCTATATATACAATATACACTAGCTTAACATTAACTTAACATTGAAATAAATTATAACTAAATATACACAAGTATATACGAAATTATTATATAAATATATATACACTTCTTTTATAAACCATATACTGCAAACACACAAAAGTCGAAAAGGGTTAACTCTAAAACAAAATCCTGTATGTAACCAAAACTAAAATATACGGTTGCAAATTAAATAATATTCGGTTGCAACTATATATATACTATAGATTTCAAAACACGTTGAACTAACGTATATACAATTCATATAAACTAATGTATATAAGGCCTAGCACATGATATCTCATACTAACGTGTGCTCTGTACATATATATTTAGCTACTCAGAAGTTTACAAAGCTTTATAAAATACAGACCATGTAATAATGTATATAAACTTGAAATAGAAACCTTACAAAACTAAAGTATGGGTTCCAAAACATGCACGCACGCGAATAGATAGGCTTACATTCATAAAATAAAATTATGTACACGGTTAAAAATTTTATACGAACAGATAATGTATAAAATACAAATATAAACTTGCTGAAATATATCCATGTACTAATAGTATACTAGTACATAAAAACCTAAATACTTATTACGCATGCAAACTCACACATTACAAGCTAACACGTCCACTATATAAACTAATATATTATATAGAATGAAATGTTTAACTGTAAATCATAGCAAAAATGAAAAAAAAATATAGACCTGGAGAAAAATATAACCTTGTAAAAACATGCATGCTGATGGAAGTTGCGTGCCCAGGCTTAGGCAAGTGGGAGGGAGGGGATGGCTACCGTGCGATGGGAATGGGCGGTGAGGGACGTGGAAAAGAAGGGGAACGACATGGAGGGCGGAAGCCAGAAGGGAAAAGAGGCGGGGTCACGTGAATCTCGGTAAGTGATGTGAAGGAGTTTACAGAGGCTTCTCAGATCCAACGCAAACATATATATGCTTTTTTTCGAAAGAACGAATAGCTGCTCAACTTCTAAAGCAACTTATATATCTCTCCCTTTTAAATTATAAATTTGAACGTTTTACCAGAGAGAGAAGTTGAAGAACAATAAGAGAAAAATGAAATCAGAACCGAAATATAAATGAACATAGTACCGTAAATTTAGAAGGGTAGAATGGTGAAGGTCAAACTTCAAATATTAATTACTGAAGTCGGTTCGAGTCTGATGGAAAGAGGGGAGGAGTTGTTTGAAAATAAACAAAATTTCATTTTGACAGAGAGCGTAAAGAAGAGAATTGAAGTGATGGAATCGTATCATAACGTTGGAACTAGGAAAGAAGAGGAAACGAACCAAATTATAAATATATATAAAAGGAATGGTAACGGTCACATTGCTTTGATTCAGCTAACACATAAAAGCAAATTAATATGGTTTGGACAACACGTTTCAAACTTTGAAACTGATGAAAAAAGAAAAGTTAAAAAGTGGTAACGTTACAACGGACCGTTTTTTGTTTCCGTCGCGTACCGGACCTCAAAATACAGAAATAAATATACCGCAGAGATCAGCACGACGAGACGATCAAAACGATATACAGATATTAGTGGTACGATCATCCGACCAAAAATCGATAATCGGTACCGAAAATGCTGCTATTTCGTACGAGAAAAATCCAAACGGAGCTAGAAACGTCCGAATTTCGCGAAACAAATTTCGCGGTCTGATTCAGAATGCTCTGAATAAATTTTCTCCTGTTGACATATTTTGGTTTCGGAAAACTTTTAAATTCACAGTTATTAACCGGTTTAAATTGAAATAAAATTTCACAAGAAAATAAACTTTAATATTATCAGACGAAAATTTACCAGTTGCTATGATTAAATAGACGTATTTCAAATAATAAATTTTCTTTTCAAATTTTATTGTTTAAAATTTCACAAAATTTCAAATAAATACGTTATTAAAACAAATCAAAATTTATGGGTCGTTACACTCTCCCCCACTCAAAACTTTTCGTCCCCGAAAAGGAAGGGGGTAGGAGAATAGAAAAAACCAAACAGAAAAATTAGATTAAAAGACAAGGGTAAACAATTAATTTGAAACTATATAAATTTTACTTGAAATATTCATTTGAAAACTTCATTTGCAATTCTGTAACGACTCGATATTTTGGACCATTCGCATCCATTATAAGTGTATAGGTAGACACTCATGCCGGAATTGAATTACTCAAAATACCGCGTTGTTAATTTAAATTTGGCAAAACTGAACATATACAGTAAATAAATAATCACAGATCACAGACATAGAGTAATAAGTGCAGCGGAAATAAAAGAGATAGTAGTTCATGAAGCTACTATATAAATGTATAAGTTACATCAGAGTTAAACCAGATACAACGGAAGAGTAATATGATACATCAGATACAAATCAAAATACATCACTGGAATCATCGAATACTGAAGCAGAATAGATGGCTGGATCTTCAAGCAAAGCTCCAACTTCAAAGGTGAGTCTCGAATACTGGTACACTCAGTCTGACCCGAGCGTAAAGAAAACACAAAACACTCGAGTCAGGATTAACATTCTTATATCAATAAATCTAACTCAAGTGAAATAGCAATTTAAATACAAGTAACTCAAAGGATGTTTGGAATAACCATCCTTTAAGGATCCGTTAAACTATCTACTATGTAATAGTGTACGATAAGTAGATAATGTCTATCAGTAATATAAGGTATCAAAATAGTGTTAAGTCATGGCCCATTCCACCCTTAACACATTTTTATTCCCAAGAGCATATACAAGACCGTAGTTTCCCCAAAACCGGAAGTCACCAGAGGGCAATCCATATACTAAAGGTACAAACCAAAAATCGTAGTGGTCGCGTGTAAAGGAATACAAGTATGACAAGGCACATGAGGCAATACCCAAGGTAGTGACACTACCGTTTGCCTGATCCGGACTGGTGAGAACGCATCGCCGCAGCGATCGCAACACCGTGAAACAACACTCCCAAAATCAAGGGTGCACCAATCGACAACAAGTAATGAGTAGTTTGAAGAAGTGTGTTCACTTGAGGTAGCTGACCTCCATTGGCCCGGCACGGCTCCTGTTTTAGTCATTTCCAATTTGACACAAGTGTTAAGGCTATCCATTATCGTTCTCTTTCTTCAGTCATCACGTACATCATTCCAACCACTTCATTCTGGATCACACTCCGCGTATAGTTATTAAAGTGGTTTTCGGTTTAGACAGAGAGTATGCCCATAACCGATTCCGGTCTCTTTAATAACTTTCGTAATTATTACACCGATTGGTCGTTTAATATATTTCAAAACCAAATCAAATTCAATTTCAAATAGAATTTGTAAATCAACATTTCATTTGTCTTTCTAAATCAATTTCCATAATTTACGTTTCAAAACTTCCAAATTCAAATTTCAAAATCTTATAATTCAATTTCAATTTCTTTTTAAACCATTCCAATATTCATTTAAATTCGTATATAAGTTTCATTTTGAAATCATTTAAAATGATTTAATTTAACATTCAAATCAATTTAAATTCATTTATCGATTTCATTCAATATTCATTAAGTAAATTTGCCAGTCAAAACAATTTCTATTAAATTTCCAATTCATTAAATCCATTATTTAAATTCAACTTCCTTATTTCAAAACTTACAAATTGAATTAAATTAAATTCATCAAATCAAATTCTTTAAATTTCAAGTCTTACATTAATTTCAATAAATCACATTTTATTTCTTGTTAAAGAAATTCAATTTCACTTATTTACTTACTTAAATAATTTTCCAAAACTTAATTAATAAAGAAACTCAATTTCAATTATTTACAAAGTAAAATTCACTTATTCAAAAGTTCAATTTCACATATTAAAGAATTCAATTCAATTTAATCATTAAATAATTCAATCTTATTTAATTATTAAATAATTCAAAACTTAATTATTAAATAATTTCAAAGTTGATAATTTCAAACTTAATTATAATTTCAAACTTAATGCAATCATTTCTCAAATTAAACAACATTCTTTCATCAATTATATTGTTAATATTTTGTTTCAGATTATTAAATATTAACATTTTCCTTTCATTAAAATTCAAATTTCAACTTCATTTCAAAACCATATTATTTATTCAAATGAAATCTTCATTTATTTTTAAATCAAATTATTGACCAATCGGGTTTTATTTAATTCTCTTTCCTATGTCAAAGTTCAATTTGGGTATTTATCATTTCAACTCGATTCCAATTCAATTCAAAATCAAAACATAGCAAAGGGAACTTGTAGTGTGATAACTGGGATGGTGTCAAAGTAAATAAACAAGCAATAACAACAACCAATATCAATCTAAAATCAAATCAAAAATCCCGAAATAATCGTATTAATTCGCATTGTTGTTTGTGCGAATTAATATAATTATTTCTAGAATCTACACTATCATTTCATGTAGATTAAAGATTATTACGTTACGGTTCTTCACTTGTCATCTATTTACAATTTCATACATCATCAATTTAAACAACCTACATTCAACGGTTCAAGGTGTACTCAACCAAATCCTACGTGTCAATTAATTTAACATTAAAGGGGTCATATTATACGAATTTTTTACTAATCAAATTCAACATATAGATCTAATTTAAATCGTTAACTATCATATATCAATTCAATTGCATATTATTTATCACTTTAACATTAACAATTTAACGTCCAATATAAACATCAACAATCAATCATTTATCAACTAAACTGGATTATCATTGTATAAATAGCAGATAATGGTGTCAGATGTCACAGGTGAACTGATTCAGGTAATAACAGATATATAACAATGTAAATAACTAACAGTTGCATATTTCAATTGTCGTTTCAATTGAAATCATATTTAATAAATAAAAGAACATTAATCGTGAGTGATTGCTCACCTTTCGAGGCTAGAGAAGAACGAGAATCGGACGAGTTACGAATCTAAAGCAAAGCTAGATTGAATGAAAATTTGACAAGCAAAGCTGACAATCGAATTTTGATGAAATTGAATCAGAACTGGATCGATAAAATAATTGGTAACTGAATTGATATAGGCACAACATATACCCTTATATATATATTTATACAAAAATCGTGTTCTATTTCAATATTTACTAATAATATATATACACACATGTATCTGAAAACTTATTGTTTTAAAATAAAAACACGTAAGACAAAGTCACTAAATAAAATTTAAATCAAGCTAACGCGTTCATATATATATATATATATATACCCATCAAAATCATTGCTTAAATCAAAACACCTAAATACATTATTTATATATGGATACCTTAATATAAAACTATTATGTATGTAAAGCTTTGCACCCAATTGTACAGGTCACGTAAAAATCCTACCAAATTTTATTTTTTATTTTTAAAGAAAACACGTATGTAGTTACTGTATGAATAATATATACTAAAAACATATGTATAAAATCTTGTTCAACTAATGAACATGAGGTCACAAAATAGCCTACAAAGTTGCAAGCGTAGTTCAATAGTAAATCATATATCTACACTATATTAAACAATATATATATTTATTCAAAGTTATCCCAACATACAATTATACAGCAACAATAAAACATTTATATATACTTATATATATAGCAACCATACAGCATAAATAACTTACATAATTTGTAATATATAAACCTCAACAGCCGAAACAATGGAAATACTATTCTTACGTGTGTAGCAACCTTATATATGGATAGATATATAATATAATATAAACACTTACATAACTTTATATACAATTTATATACAACCTTTATTCTATATACTTACATATTACACTTTACATAACTGACATTTTACATACATATTATTATATCCATATTATATATAACTTGATGTACATAGTATATATTATCCTAAAAAAATATCAACTTCACTTTATACATAAAGTCTTTCTTACTGTACCTTTAAATCAGATCAGTTTACCAAGATATAAACCAATATACTTTAAACATACAAGCATACACGTAGCCACTGTTCATATAAAACAGCAAATATAACTATATCAACACACTTTACTGAATACTTAAACTTATTTATACAAATAAACTTACGCAAGCTTTTACATGCAAAAAGGAAAGGCACGCCAGGGCAGCAAGGAGTAGACGAGGCTAAGGCTAAAGTCAGGTGGTTAGGGGCGGAGACGTGGCATTGGTTGATGACGAGGTAGAGACTGGGAAGCAGGCGGTTGTGTGTTGTTGGATTGGGAGGCGGAGTGGTCGAAGGGGTGATGAGCTCGGTCTTTGACAAGGAGGAGCGGCGGAGGCAAAGTGGAGCCATGCCATTGGACGGTGAGGGGAAGGCACGAACGGGCTCGGTTGGTGGAGCTCGATGGGTTCGGTGATCGGAGGGTGTCGGGGAATAGGCGGAGGAACTGGGTTGAGACTAGGCGAATCGGGAGGTTGAAGACTCGGTTAGGAGGAGAGACGGAGGGCCAGCGAGGCTCAGGGCGGCCCGCGATGTGGTGGCTGCCTTGGAGGGGAGGCAGTGGAGACGGGCTGCTACTGCGTGAGGGCGGGGGAGAAAGAAGGCGAAGGGTGGAGCCGTTGGTTTTCACGGTGGAGGGGTTTCAAAATTAAAGTGAAGAGAAATGTCAGAGGGGTGGTGGGTTCATTTGGGTTTTAGCTGAAACAAATGGGAGAAGAGGAGTTAAATGAAATAACATCTTTTCGTATAAAACTGTTCTAATTGGAAACAGATAGGAATGAAATGAAGAGGCTAAAAATCAAACCAACCAATGCATTTCAATATTTGGGAAATAGAACCACGCACGAATATCCAGAAATTAATAAAAGCAAATGACAGTTTGATTTTTAAACAGGTGAATGACTAAATAGACACGAGGAAGTCCAAAAGTTTGAAAAATCGTGTACCGATACGGTTGCCGACGTTTACAGATTCCATAGCGAACCAGACTCCAAATCGTAGAAATAAATATACTGCGAAGATCAGCACGACGAGACGATCAAAACAATATATAGATATCGGTGGTATGGTTGAATTATAAAAATTCGAATTTTCTACTAGCGGAAAATGCAAGAAAAACACTGAAAAATAAGATCGACGGAGCCAAAGATGTCCGAATTTGGAAAACCAACAAACTGACATCTTGCTCAGAAGATGGTTTAGAATTTTTCTATGTAAAATATTTAGGTTTCGGAAACATTTTATTTTCATCGCTTTTTAACTGATTAAATTGAAGTGAATTTACGCGCGAAATAAACTTTCATATTTTCGGACGAAAATTTACCAGTTACTATGTTTAACTAGACGTATTCCAAATATTAAATTTTTATTTCAAAATTTTATCGTTTAAAATTTCACAAAATTTCAACTAATTACGTTATTAAAACAGTTGAAATTTACGGGTCGTTACACTCTCCCCCACTTAAAACTTTTCGTCCCCGAAAAGGAACGAGGTAGGAGAATAGAAACAACCAGAAAGAAAACAGATTTGAAATACAAAATAACAATTAATTTAAACCAAATAAATTCAAATTTAAATTAATTGATATTCAATAATTGATTTAATCCATTTGATTTCACTAAAATCAATCTCAACTATTTCTAAATTCATTATCTTATTATCCAATTATTCTCAATTTACAATTTCTAAAACAATAAATTTGAATAGTCTTTTATTATAATCATATTTTTTTCAGCAATTTAAATTCTTCTTTATTCCAAATTACTGTTAAATTTATTCTACTTAATATATCTTATCACATATATTTAACCCATATAAATTAATTTAAACCATAAAAGTTTCTATTTAAATTAATTTATATTCACTAATTTTTTTTAAATTCAAGGTATTTTCATAAGTTGATCAAATTTCAATTTATTAAATCTTTCAAAACAAATTTATTTTATTATTAACTAAGTTTTACTTATTATCCCATCTAACTCTATTAACATCTTTATAATCAAAATTTAGTGTATAACATTTATTATAAACACTCAGATTTTATTTATAAAGACATTTTTTTATTGTACATTATCCAATTACATTTTAACTTCTGAATAATTTAGGTAAGTTATATTGAAATGCAATTAAGTACTATACAAATAAAATTTCAAATTCAATTTTTTTCCAAGTTTAAATACTAAAACAAAATTTAGCTTTATTTATAATTGAAAACCTCTTTTAACATGATTTTTAAGAATTAAATTTCCATTTAACTTCAAACAATAGAGATAATTATGTATATACTATATATATTAAATCAAATTAAATTTTAAAATAATATTCCCATATATATATATATATAAATCAAGTCATACTTAAGAAATTCAAATTAAAATATTTCCCAAACAAAACCATAGCAAACCTACAGAATGGTTTCTCCACTTCGAAACTCGAAAATGAATGTCGATGATGCGGCCGCCATCACCGAAATTATTTTCCAACGACAAAGAGAAGAGCACTGATTTCAATATTTAAAATTCTTTGAAAACGGTTTCTATTTGAACATACGTTCAATAATATACATTTTAATTTTTTTTTAAACCAAAGCTTGAAATTACTGGAAATCAAATTCTCAAATTCTAAATTTTACATTCATTTAAATTTCAAATCAGTTTATAATTCATGTTTAAAATTTCATTTAGAGATCAATAAGTGATAATCAATTATTATCATTTCAACAACCAATTTAATTTACTTATTAAATTTTAGAAAATTTTACTTATATATATTTATAATATATTCATACAAATTTATTTCATTTACCAAATTTGAAAATAATATTGTGTCAGTTTGCTCTGTTCAAGTGTTTTGGAAATCCTATCGATAGCGTTGATCAGACGAATCGATCGGAAACCCTAATCAACATCAACAACTCAAACAACACAGTATATATTAAAACATTTATATATTAGTTTACAAATACATTTCTTTGCTCGACGATACAGGAATGAATTTTCAAATAAGGATAGGGTTTCAAATTTGATGGACTCAAACCAAAGAGAATTTTGATTCGAAGATAAGTACGAAACAAAGATATGATAATTCAATTACCACAATCGGGAGATGGATGAGTTTATTTAATTCACGGGCAACCTTAACCGGGTCGTCCGTAACTTCAAGAATAAGATCGATGCAGAATTTCGAGGAAAATCTACATTCAATCTCAAGAATAGAATTCAGGTATAGCAGGAGATAGATAGCATCGTACCGAGGATACAGAAATCTCCGGTAAATCAATGCTCATTACAAAGGAGTTTAATCCTTTACGAATCATTCAAAGATTGGCGAGACCGCCGATCTATTATAGATAACATTCAAAATGGAGTTATGGGATGCTCCAGGATTGAAAGAAGACGAATAGTGAGGGACACGAATGAATTTCGGAACCGAGGGGAACGTTCCAAAATTCAAAGGAATTAAGTCAAAAGGACGAGATTGAAACTCGAATGAGAGTGATTCTGTAAATACATTTACCATATATGCTAAATTTTTCCTAGAGCTACCAAAGCTCTGATACCAACTGTAACGACCCGATATTTTGGACCATTCACATCCATTATAAGTGTATAGGTTGACACTCATGCCGGAATTGAATTGCTCAAAATACCGCGTTGTTAATTTAAATTTGGCAAAACTGAACATATACAGTAAATAAATAATCACAGATCACAGACACAGAGTAATAAGTGCAGCGGAAATAAAAGAGATAGTAGTTCATGAAGCTACTATATAAATGTATAAGTTACATCAGAGTTAAACCAGATACAACGGAAGAGTAATATGATACATCAGATACAAATCAGAATACATCACTGGAATCATCGAATACTGAAGCAGAATAGATGGCTGGATCTTCAAGCAAAGCTCCAACTTCAAAGGTGAGTCTCGAATACTGGTACACTCAGTCTGACCCGAGCGTAAAGAAAACACAAAACACTCGAGTCAGGATTAACATTCTTATATCAATAAATCTAACTCAAGTGAAATAGCAATTGAAATACAAGTAACTCAAAGGATGTTTGGAATAACCATCCTTTAAGGATCCGTTAAACTATCTACTATGTAATAGTGTACGATAAGTAGATAATGTCTATCAGTAATATAAGGTATCAAAATAGTGTTAAGTCATGGCCCATTCCACCCTTAACACATTTTTATTCCCAAGAGCATATACAAGACCGTAGTTTCCCCAAAACTGGAAGTCACCAGAGGGAAATCCATATACTAAAGGTACAAACCAAAAATCGTAGTGGTCGCGTGTAAAGGAATACAAGTATGACAAGGCACATGAGGCAATACCCAAGGTAGTGACACTACCGTTTGCCTGATCCGAACTGGTGAGAACGCATCGCCGCAGCGATCGCAACACCGTGAAACAACACTCCCAAAATCAAGGGTGCACCAATCGACAACAAGTAATGAGTAGTTCGAAGAAGTGTGTTCACTTGAGGTAGCTGACCTCCATTGGCCCGGCACAGCTCCTGTTTTAGTCATTTCCAATTTGACACAAGTGTCAAGGCTATCCATTATCGTTCTCTTTCTTCAGTCATCACGTACATCATTCCAACCACTTCATTCTGGATCACACTCCGCATATAGTTATTAAAGTGGTTTTCGGTTTAGACAGAGAGTATGCCCATAACCGATTCCGGTCTCTTTAATAACTTTCGTAATTATTACACCGATTGGTCGTTTAATATATTTCAAAACCAAATCAAATTCAATTTCAAATAGAATTTGCAAATCAACATTTCATTTGTCTTTCTAAATCAATTTCCATAATTTACGTTTCAAAACTTCCAATTTCAAATTTCAAAATCTTATAATTCAATTTTAATTTCTTTTTAAACCATTCCAATATTCATTTAAATTCATATATAAGTTTCATTTCGAAATCATTTAAAATGATTTAATTTAACATTCAAATCAATTTAAATTCATTTATCGATTTCATTCAATATTCATTAAGTAAATTTGCCAGTCAAAACAATTTCTATTAAATTTCCAATTCATTAAATCCATTATTTAAATTCAACTTTCTTATTTCAAAACTTACAAATTGAATTAAATTAAATTCATCAAATCAAATTCTTTAAATTTCAAGTCTTACATTAATTTCAATAAATCACATTTTATTTCTTGTTAAAGAAATTCAATTTCACTTATTTACTTACTTAAATAATTTTCCAAAACTTAATTAATAAAGAAACTCAATTTCAATTATTTACAAAGTAAAATTCACTTATTCAAAAGTTCAATTTCACATATTAAAGAATACAATTCAATTTAATCATTAAATAATTCAATCTTATTTAATTATTAAATAATTCAAAACTTAATTATTAAATAATTTCAAAGTTAATAATTTCAAACTTAATTATAATTTCAAACTTAATGCAATCATTTCTCAAATTAAACAACATTCTTTCATCAATTATATTGTTAATATTTTGTTTCAGATTATTAAATATTAACATTTTCCTTTCATTAAAATTCAAATTTCAACTTCATTTCAAAACCATATTATTTATTCAAATAAAATCTTCGTTTATTTTTAAATCAAATTATTGACCAATCGGGTTTTATTTAATTCTCTTTCCTAGGTCAAAGTTCAATTTTGGTATTTATCATTTCAACCCGATTCCAATTCAATTCAAAATCAAAACATAGCAAAGGGAACTTGCAGTGTGATAACTGGGATGGTGTCAAAGTAAATAAACAAGCAATAACAACAACCAATATCAATCTAAAATCAAATCAAAAATCCCGAAATAATCGTATTAATTCGCATTGTTGTTTGTGCGAATTAATATAATTATTTCTAGAATCTACACTATCATTTCATGTAGATTAAAGATTATTACGTTACGGTTCTTCACTTGTCATCTATTTACAATTTCATACATCATCAATTTAAACAACCTGCATTCAACGGTTCAAGGTGTACTCAACCAAATCCTACGTGTCAATTAATTTAACATTAAAGGGGTCATATTATATGAATTTTTTACTAATCAAATTCAACATATAGATCTAATTTAAATCGTTAACTATCATATATCAATTCAATTGCATATTATTTATCACTTTAACATTAACAATTTAACGTCCAATATAAACATCAACAATCAATCATTTATTAAACTGGATTATCATTGTATAAATAGCAGATAATGGTGTCAGATGTCACAGGTGAACTGATTCAGGTAATAACAGATATATAACAATGTAAATAACTAACAGTTGCATATTTCAATTGTCGTTTCAATTGAAATCATATTTAATAAATAAAAGAACATTAATCGTGAGTGATTGCTCACCTTTCGAGGCTAGAGAAGAACGAGAATCAGACGAGTTACGAATCCAAAGCAAAGCTAGATTGAATGCGAATTTGACAAGCAAAGCTGACAATCGAATTTTGATGAAATTGAATCAGAACTGGATCGATAAAATAATTGGTAACTGAATTGATATGGGCACAACATATACCCTCATATATATATTTATACAAAAATCGTGTTTTATTTCAATATTTACTAATAATATATATACACACATGTATCTGAAAACTTATTGTTTTAAAATAAAAACACGTAAGACAAAGTCACTAAATAAAATTTAAATCAAGCTAACGCGTTCATATATATATATATATATATACCCTTCAAAATCATTGCTTAAATCAAAACACCTAAATACATTATTTATATATGGATACCTTAATATAAAACTATTATGTATGTAAAGCTTTGCACCCAATTGTACAGGTCACGTAAAAATCCTACCAATTTTTTTATTTTTATTTTTAAAGAAAACACGTATGTAGTTACTGTATGAATAATATATACTTAAAACATATGTATAAAATCTTGTTCAACTAATGAAATGAGGTCACAAAATAGCCTACAAAGTTGCACGTAGTTCAATAGTAAATCATATATCTGCACTATATTAAACAATATATATATTTATTCAAAGTTATCCCAACATACAATTATACAGCAACAGTAAAACATTTATATATACTTATATATATAGCAACCATACAGCATAAATAACTTACATAATTTGTAATATATAAACCTCAACAGCCGAAACAATGGAAATACTATTCTTACGTGTGTAGCAACCTTATATATGGATAGATATATAATATAATATAAACACTTACATAACTTTATATACAATTTATATACAACCTTTATTCTATATACTTACATATTACACTTTACATAACTGACATTTTACATACATATTATTATATCCATATTATATATAACTTGATGTACATAGTATATATTATCCTAAAAAAATATCAACTTCACTTTATACATAAAGTCTTTCTTACTGTACCTTTAAATCAGATCAGTTTACCAAGATATAAACCAATATACTTTAAACATACAAGCATACACGTAGCCACTGTTCATATAAAACAGCAAATATAACTATATCAACACACTTTACTGAATACTTAAACTTATTTATACAAATAAACTTACGCAAGCTTTTACATGCAAAAAGGAAAGGCACGCCAGGGCAGCAAGGAGTAGACGAGGCTAAGGCTAAAGTCAGGTGGTTAGGGGCGGAGACGTGGCATTGGTTGATGACGAGGTAGAGACTGGGAAGCAGGCGGTTGTGTGTTGTTGGATTGGGAGGCGGAGTGGTCGAAGGGGTGATGAGCTCGGTCTTTGACAAGGAGGAGCGGCGGAGGCAAAGTGGAGCCATGCCATTGGACGGTGAGGGGAAGGCACGGACGGGCTCGGTTGGTGGAGCTCGATGGGTTCGGTGATCGGAGGGTGTCGGGGAATAGGCGGAGGAACTGGGTTGAGACTAGGCGAATCGGGAGGTTGAAGACTCGGTTAGGAGGAGAGACGGAGGGCCAGCGAGGCTCAGGGCGGCCCGCGATGTGGTGGCTGCCTTGGAGGGGAGGCAGTGGAGACGGGCTGCTACTGCGTGAGGGCGGGGGAGAAAGAAGGCGAAGGGTGGAGCCGTTGGTTTTCACGGTGGAGGGGTTTCAAAATGAAAGTGAAGAGAAATGTTAGAGGGGGTGGTGGGTTCATTTGGGTTTTAGCTGAAACAAATGGGAGAGGAGGAGTTAAATGAAATAACATCTTTTCGTATAAAACTGTTCTAATTGGAATCAGATAGGAATGAAATGAAGAGGCTAAAAATCAAACCAACCAATGCATTTCAATATTTGGGAAATAGAACCATGCACGAATATCCAAAAATTAATAAAAGCAAATGACAGTTTGATTTTTGAACAGGTGAATGACTAAATAGACACGAGGAAGTCCAAAAGTTTGAAAAATAGTGTACCAATACGGTTGCCGACGTTTACAGATTCCGTAGCGAACCAGACTCCAAATCGTAGAAATAAATATACTACGAAGATCAGCACGACGAGACGATCAAAACGATATATAGATATCGGTGGTATGGTTGAATTATAAAAATTCGAATTTTTTACTAGCGGAAAATGCAAGAAAAACACTGAAAAATAAGATCGACGGAGCCAAAGATGTCCGAATTTGGAAAACCAACAAACTGACATCTTGCTCAGAAGATGGTTTAGAATTTTTCTATGTAAAATATTTAGGTTTCGGAAACATTTTATTTTCATCGCTTTTTAACTGATTAAATTGAAGTGAATTTACGCGCGAAATAAACTTTCATATTTTCGGACGAAAATTTACCAGTTGCTATGTTTAACTAGACGTATTCCAAATATTAAATTTTTATTTCAAAATTTTATCGTTTAAAGTTTCACAAAATTTCAACTAATTACGTTATTAAAACAGTTGAAATTTACGGGTCGTTACAAATTCACTTAACTTTAATACTTTAAAACCTTTCAAAACCCATTTGTAAAATTCTTGCTTCCTTTATAAATACCGTTTATATGTTTAAAAACACCTTTATAAATATATGAAAAATATTTGAAAACAATTATTTACATCATTACTTATATTTACAAAGAAGCTATTTGAAAACATTAAATCCTTAATTCATAAATTTATTAAAAAAAATTTCTCAAGATGCTTTTCAAATATTATTAATAAATCAATAATCATTTACTTTAAATATGTTTTATTTAATTAATAACTTCTAAAATATTTATAACAATTTTTTTTCAAACCATATAGTATATAAATAAACAATATTTAAAAGGATATAGTCTACAAGGAAAAGAAGGAGGACTTGGAAAAACAAAATATAGGTGAATAAATAAAGCTGAGCTGTTTCCTGGAGATTTGACCAGGCAACTAGTACTCGGCATCCAGTTCAACTCGGCATCAGAGAGTGACCGGCATCAGAGAGTGTCCGGCATCAGAGAGTGTCCGGCATCAGAGAGTGACCAGCATCAGAGAGTGACCGGCATCAGAGAGTGTCCGGCATCAGAGAATGGCCGGCATCCAGGAGTGTTCGACGAAGCGTTTGACATCCAGGAGCACTCGGCATCCCAATGGAACTCGGCGTCAACTGGCACTCGGCGACAACCAATGCTCGGCGCTAGCGTTCGGCATACAATGGTGCTCGGCCTCGAGACTACTCAGCACACAAGGGTGCTCGGCATCAAGGCTGCTCGGCATACAAGAACGCTCGGCATCGAGACTACTCGGCGTCAAGACTGGTCGGCATAATAGGCTGCTCGGCATACAAGAACGCTCGGCATCGAGACTACTCGGCGTCAAGACTGCTCGGCATAACAGGGTACTCGGCGTCAAGACTACTCGGCGTCAAGGAGAGCACTCGGCAACAACCTATGCTCGGCGTCAACTAGTGTCCGGCATCCCACGATACTCGGCGTCAGTGGAGCTCGGCGGTAGGATAACTCGGCAATGAGAACGTTCGAACTACATACATTGGTTGGTCAAGAGCTTCAAAGGGAGATACGCTCGGCTTGACTGCAATCACCTTACACTTCCCATACATCAGGAGCACCGTTCGGCATGAGAAGGACCGTTCGGCATGGGAAGGACCGTTCGGCACAGAAGCGTTCGGCGTACCTGGTTCGGCACGCAGCGCCTGGGCTCGAACGTTCGGCTAACAAGCCCGCTTGGGAAGTCCAGCCCATCTTTGCCTATAAATAGAGGGGCAGGGTCTCAGTGAAATGGATCCTTTTTTGGAGAGAAAATACGGGGAGACTCTGCCATTTTCAAGACTCATCTTCTCTACTCAAACAACTTCATTCAAGCATTTGATTCACGAATTGTATTTGTAATCAACCATAAAGGAAATCAATAAAGTTGAGCAAAGTGGACGTAGGCAATTACGCCGAACCACTATAAATTTGGTGTTCTTACTTTCTGCACTTGAATTAGGATTGTCTTCTCTGTTTAATTTGCTTTCATCACTTATATCTCTACACAATCTTTCTGAACGAGGTTAGTGACCAATTTTGGTGCTAACACTTTGGTGCTTTCACTGAGAATCGAATTCTCAGACCTCAAGGATCTGCTTTGAAGCTACTGGATTGAGCAAATCCCCCAAAGAAGATCCGACTTACTGATAGAACATCCGCTGATCCTACTCAGAGTTCATACCAATAACTCTACAATGGCAAGACCACGTACCAGGTCAGCTTCTCTTAATGCGGATGCCCGAGAGACTGCTAGCGTGCAACAAGCAGGACCTAGCAATCAACCAGCAATCCCGAGTGCAGGGATTGCCGCTCAAGAACAGACTCCAGTTGTCACCAGAGTGGAGTTCAACGACTTGATGAGAGAACTTAGGGAAAGCAGGAGACAACTGGGAGAACAGATGCAGGCTAATGCCAACCTGATGGCACAACTCACTCAACAGCAGCAACAGAATGCTGGGGGCAATCCAGCTGCTTATTCCTCTTCTGACAGCTCAACTTCTTCTAATGAGCCACCCAGGCGCAGACGCCGTAAGACTGAAACTGCAAGGGCAGATGCTGCTGTTCGAACAGCAGGAGACCGCGACCAAGCCAGAACTGGAAACTTCCGAACCGGAGTACAGGTGGAGGAGGGAGCTCCAGATCATCAAGATGTTAACAATGTTGAACCTCATGACGCACGATTGGCAGATCGCCAGGAAAGGAGGCATCAGCATGGACAGGCACGTAGAACTGACTCCAACCTCCCAGCTTCCATACAGACACCCGATCTGACAGCCATGATTAGGCAACTGATGAAAGAAAATCAGGGCTTATCAAATGACGATTGGGGAGTGTCAAGAAGTTATACTCCGTTCACGGATGTTGTGCTGCAAGCGTCCTACCCCAAGAAGTTTAGCATGCCAACCATTCCTGCATACGAAGGAAAGACTGACCCCAGACAACATGTAATGAGGTATGAATGGATGATGGATTCAGCCAGAGCAAATGATGCCACCAAGTGTAGGTGCTTTCCGATTACTCTATCTGGGATCGCTACTATGTGGTTCACCCGACTTCCTCCGCGATCCGTATCAAATTTCGAGGAGTTGGCAAAGAAGTTTATTGAGCAATTCAGGATACACACTACACGCCCGAAGGACGTGATGTCTCTGTCAAGTGTAATCCAAAATCCCGGAGAGTCGCTGAAGGAGTACTTACAAAGATTCCACGTTGCGGCAACTGAAGTCAGTAATCCCAACGACCATGCAATTCTAATGGCTGTGATGAGAGGTGTAGATCCGGATTCTGAATTCGGAGATTGGCTGGCAGGAAAACCTCCGACTACGCTAGAGCGTTTCTACTCCAAGGCGCACCAGTTCATAAGAAGAGAGGAAGCTAGGTGGGTACGACGAGACAAGGCACCGGGACCTGCCCAAGAGTCAATTAAGAGCAACATTGCTGTGAAGCAATCTGGAGACAATTCAGGAAAGGTCCAAGTCAACGTCCAGAATAAGCCTGTGCAGCCCAAAGAGTCCGGAGGAAGGAGTCAAGGAAAGAGGAAAGAAGCGGGAAAGTGGAAGTCGAGAATTCCAAGCTACAGCGAGTACACTCCGCTAAACGCCCCGCTTGAGAACATTTACCTATCCACATGCAATACTTTTCAATACAGAAAACCACGTCCGAAAGAATCAACTGAAGAACAGAAACGGACTGGGAAATATTGCCGGTTCCATGAAACCTATGGACACAACACGGAAGAATGCAGACACCTGCATGACGCTATCGAGAAATTGATCAGACAAAAGAAGTTGCAAGAATTTGTAAAGGATCCACAGGAAGGAGGACATGGAACGTCCGACCCAGGTCGTGCACCGGCCCCACGTCATCCAGAGGAACCTGCCCGGACTGTTGGAAGACTGGTTATAAATACGATTATCGGCGGACCTCATCCCGCAGATAAGAACTGGCAAGAGATGGAACGATATGCGAGCTCCTTGAAGCATGCAGATTTTGAGTGCGGTTTGAACGTAGAGGACGGGGCCCCTGCTAAGCAGCAGCGCGTGATGACAGACGATATTGTGTTCAGAAACAGAGACGCTGATCAGGTGGAGGCTCAGACCATCGATCCCATGGTCATATCTGCAACAATCGGACCAGCATATGTAAAAAGAATTTTGATTGATTGTGGAAGTTCAGTCAACATCATCTTCAAGAAGGCCTATGATCAGATGAAGCTAGAGACAAAAGACTTGAAACCATCCAAAGCTCGTATCCACGGCTTTAACGGCGCTGCGACTGATGCAGTAGGATATGTTGAGTTACCAGTTGAACTGGGACAAGGCGAACGTCGGAGGGTACGAATTCTACCCTTTGTAGTTTTGGATGTGGACTCTCCGTATAATGTTTTCTTGGGCCGGCCGGCCCTGGCTGAATTCAGGGCAGCACTAGCCCCGTGGTGCTTGACTTTGAAGTTTCCGACTGACAAAGGAGTAGGCATTGTTCACGGTGACCAAGCAGCTGGTCGTTCTTGTTATGTGGCTGAGCTCCGAGAAGCCCACCGGAGGGAGAAAGGAAAGGTTGCGGACAATCCCGTCCGCATCCCCAATACGAATAATTGACAAGTAGTGCCCGAGCCCTGGCTCGGGCATAGTTCTCGGATCTACGGAGATATAGATCCGAGAGACGACGATGGGAAACCCAGGGAAGAGAAGGCGGCACCGGCTGAATTAACAATTGACATTTCAGTTAGCCGTGACGACCCTTCGCGAATACTGAAGATCGGATCACAGTTAGGCCCCGCAATGACAGAAGACCTTAGCGACTTCCTCCGGGCAAACCTTGATGTTTTTGCCTGGACACATTCTGATATGTGTGGGATTTCTCCCGCCATCACAAGTCATATGTTGAACGTAGACCCGAAATACGTCCCAGTCAAGCAAAAGAGGAGAGGAATGGATCCAGAGAGATCCGCCGCTCTTGGAGAGGAGGTGGACAAACTCAAAGCAAATGGGTTCGTCCGCGACGCCCTCTACCCGGAGTGGGTCTCCAACCCCGTGCTAGTAAAAAAGGCAAATGGGAAATGGAGGACTTGCGTAGATTATTCCGACTTGAACAAAGCATGCCCTAAGGACAGTTTCCCGTTGCCTAGGATCGATCAGTTGGTCGATTCCACAGCAGGACACGAATTATTGTCATTCATGGATGCGTACTCGGGATACAACCAAATCCCAATGCATATTCCGGACCAAGAACACACCAGCTTCGTTACAAATGTCGGGCTGTATTGCTATGTAGTGATGCCCTTTGGATTAAAGAATGCTGGAGCAACTTACCAACGTCTGGTGAATCGAATGTTCAAGGACCAGCTGGGCAAAACCATGGAAGTCTATGTGGATGACATGCTCGTGAAATCACGGCAGTCAAACGACCACATTCAAGACTTAGCTGAAATGTTTAACATACTCAGGTCCTATGGAATGAAGATCAACCCGCTGAAGTGTTCTTTCGGCGTTGCATCAGGGAAGTTTTTAGGATTCATCGTCAATGCTAGGGGAATCGAAGCCAACCCAGAAAAGATCCAAGCCATTCGAGATGTACAAGCGCCCAGGACTATAAAGCAGGTACAGAGCTTGAACGGAAAAGTGGCTGCGCTAAGTCGATTTATATCCAAGGCAACTGACAAGTGCATCCCATTCTTCGACATAATAAAGAAAGGAAAGAGGAATTTTGAATGGACGTCTAGCTGCGAGGAAGCTTTCCAGAACTTGGTAAGGCATCTGGAGAGCCCACCAATGCTATCTAAACCAGTTGACCATGAGATGCTGTACGTTTACTTGGCTATATCCCCTCATGCGATAAGCGCAGCTTTGGTCCGTGAGGAGGATCGAGTCCAGAAGCCGGTATATTATGTTAGCAAGCGTTTAACGGGGGCAGAGAAGAATTACCCTAAAATCGAGAAATTGGCTTATTGCTTGGTGATTGCATCACGCAAGCTGCGCCCGTACTTTCAAGCGCATTCAATCGGCGTTTATACCGATCAACCCCTGAGGCAGGTACTTCAACGACCGGAAACTTCTGGAAGATTGCTAAAATGGAACATCGTGTTGAGCCAATTCGATATCGCGTACCTACCACGGAGAGCTATTCGAGGGCAAGCGTTAGCAGACTTCATCGCTGAATTTACCATACCCATCAAACCGGACGATCACGACATCATTCCCCCCATTCGATGGAAATTATACACTGACGGTGCATCAAACGACCGTTGCTCCGGCGCGGGCGTAGTTCTTATGACTCCGGAAAACCGATCAATCTGTTATGCCCTGAAGCTCGATTTTCCGGCTACGAACAACGAAGCTGAATATGAAGCATTGATTGCTGGCTTGAAGCTTATCAAAGAACTCGGAATCAAATCAGTCGAAATCTTTTGCGACTCGTAGTTAGTGGTTTACCAAGTACGAGGAGACTACCAAGCAAAAGGACGAAAGCTTGCTCCGTACCTCGTTCAGGTCCAGGAACTACTATCAAATCTTGAGCGTTATGACATTTCACACATCCCGCGAGAACAAAACAAAGAAGCCGACTTGTTGGCTAAGTTCGCAAGTACCAACGATGTTCAACAAATGGGATTGTATCCCGTGGAAGTCTTGCATGCCCCGAGTGTGGACGAGATGAAAATCGATCTTGTGTTGGAAACAGAGATCGAGAAGGACTCGTGGATAACCCCATTCAAACTGTACCCGACAACCGGGGCTTTACCAGAAAGGAGAAGCGAAAGACGACAGGTCCTTCGAAAGGTTGCGCGGTACGTAATGCAGGATGGATCCATGTACCGGAAAGGATTCTCAGTCCCATTGTTACGGTGCATCGCTCATGATGAAACAAAGCGAGTCTTGAGGGAAGTCCACGAAGGGGAATGCGGCGACCATACTGGGGGCCAAACGCTAGCAAAGAAGATCCTCCGCTATGGGTATTACTGGCCTACCGTAAACCGGGATGCCGCGGACTACGCAAGAAAATGCGACAAGTGTCAAAGATATGCAAAAATCCCGAGGGCTCCGTCAACGGGACTCACACAAATGATCAGCCCTTGGCCATTCGCGATCTGGGGAATCGACATAATCGGCTCTTTGCCTCTATCCAAAGGTGGTGCGAAATACGCGATAGTTGCAGTCGACTATTTCACGAAATGGGCTGAGGCAGAACCTTTGGCCACTATCACCTCTAAGAAAGTCATTAACTTCGTTGTGCGAAACATTATATGCCGCTTTGGCCTTCCACGCACCATCATTACAGACAACGGAACGCAATTCGAAAGTAGAGAGTTCAAAGAGTTCTGTTTAAAGTACGGCATCGAGAAAAAGTTCGCTGCCGTTGCACACCCAAAAGCTAACGGACAAGTCGAGGCCGTTAACAAAATAATCAAGTCCATACTAAAGAAGCGTCTGGAGAAGGTTGGAGGCAAGTGGGTAGATGAACTCCCGACAGCATTATGGGCATATAGAACTACCCACAAGTCCGCGACCGGCCACACTCCGTTCGCCTTGGCATACGGCTCTGAAGCCGTAATACCCGTGGAACTTGAAGTTCCATCGCACCGAGTGACATACTATGACCCCAAGACGAACCAAAACCTCTTGCTGGAATCACTGGACTGCATCGACGAAAAGCGTGAAGAAGCTGAGTTAAGGGCGGCGGCGCACAGACATCGAGTCAAGCGCTACTACGATGGCAGAGTCCGCCCAAGAATCTTCGATGTGGGTGATCTCGTTCTGAAACGAGTCTTCCCAGTGCCATCACGCATGAATCCCAGCTGGGAAGGTCCATACGCCATTGAACGGAAGCTTGGAGAAGGAACATTCAAGCTAGCGACCGTTGATGGCGCGACACTCCCCCGAGCATGGAACAGTGAACATTTGCGGCACTATTACATTTAGCATGTTTCCCTTTCTTGATATAGGCACTATTGTTTTCTGCATGTTTCCATTCAATAATGACTTAGTTTCCTTTTGAAGTTGTAATCGAGCAATTTAGTTGATTTTCATTAATAAAGGCTTGAAGCCACATTTTCTATGAAGTTTCTGTATCTCTTAATTGGATGATAAATTACATTATTCTGTGCGGCGTACAGACTAGTATAAGCGATTTCCAATCTCCGAATCCCCAGAGTGCGGAGCGGAGTACTCTAAGTCCCCAGAGCGCGGACTAGAGTATAAACGATTTCCAATCTCCGCATCCCCAGAGTGCGGAGCGGAGTACTCTAAGTCCCCAGAGCGCGGACTAGAGTATAAACGATTTCCAATCTCCGAATCCCCAGAGTGCGGAGCGGAGTACTCTAAGTCCCCAGAGCGCGGACTAGAGTATAAACGATTTCCAATCTCCGAATCCCCAGAGTGCGGAGCGGAGTACTCTAAGTCCCCAGAGCGCGGACTAGAGTATAAATGATTTCCAATCTCCGAATCCCCAGAGTGCGGAGCGGAGTACTCTAAGTCCCCAGAGCGCGGACTAGAGTATAAACGACTTCCAATCTCCGAGTCCCCAGAGTGCGGAGCGGAGTACTCTAAGTCCCCAGAGCGCGGACTAGAGTATAAACGATTTCCAATCTCCGAATCCCCAGAGTGCGGAGCGGAGTACTCTAAGTCCCCAGAGCGCGGACTAGAGTATAAACGACTTCCAATCTCCGAGTCCCCAGAGTGCGGAGCGGAGTACTCTAAGTCCCCAGAGCGCGGACTAGAGTATAAACGACTTCCAATCTCCGAGTCCCCAGAGTGCGGAGCGGAGTACTCTAAGTCCCCAGAGCGCGGACTAGAGTATAAACGACTTCCAATCTCCGAGTCCCCAGAGTGCGGAGCGGAGTACTCTAAGTCCCCAGAGCGCGGACTAGAGTATAAACGACTTCCAATCTCCGAGTCCCCAGAGTGCGGAGCGGAGTACTCTAAGTCCCCAGAGCGCGGACTAGAGTATAAACGATTTCCAGTCTCCGAATCCCCAGAGTGCGGAGCGGAGTACTCTAAGTCCCCAGAGCACGAACTAGAGTATAAACGATTTCCAATCTCCGAGTCCCCAGAGTGCGGAGCGGAGTACTCTAAGTCCCCAGAGCGCGGACTAGAGTATGAACAGTCTCAAGTCTCCAAGTCCCCGGAGCACAGTGTCAGCAAACCAAATAAAGACAAGAGAATCATTCAAACAAGAAGAAACTAAAATTTTATTCGATAAGTCCAAAATAGGGATACAAGATCACTCCTACAAAATTCGGGCCTATACAAACTACAAGTTATGAAAGATAGAAACTGTTACAAACTTAAGCAAAAACTTGTTGAACAAGTGCATCGATCATTTCTTCGACTACTTCTTCTTGTCTGCCTTCGGTGTTTCCGAAGACTCCTCTCCCTCACGTTTCTTCTTGGACTTTTTGCTTGCTAGAGAGACGGAGTCAGGAGTAGGAGACGGAACATCTAATGGTTTGGACCTGCCCGGGAGAATGATTTTCAAAGGTCTATTCCGCGGGTCAGTAAGTTCCAGGACTTCAGATTCAACTTTGACTTTGACCTTTCTCTTCTCCTCGTCGGCAAGACGATCCTTCATGCTCATCTCTGAAGTATGTTCAGAGGCGCCAGTGATTTTAACTTCGTCGCTTCCTTCGGCAGGAGACGAGGTATCAAGTTTGTCATCGTCAAGCGCCCCGATCACTTGAGCGTCTGGGCCGGGAGTTACCCCTGCGTGAGCAACGTCGCTTGTTTTCCCCGCTTCCTCCTTGGCATCATCGCTCCTCGGAGTTAGCTCAGTGTCAGAACAACCTGTGAGAAATATAAGAAGTGGGCATTAGAACGAATAACCACTGCTAAAAAATGACGGATCACTTCGACTTCTAGAGAAAGAAGAATCTCCTACCAGGATCAGGTTGGCTGTCGGTGGCGCGCGGGGTTTCACCCTCCAGGATAGGTGACAGCACATGAACGCCGAGCCCGAGATCTTCGGGGTCGTAGCTGGCATGCTGCTCGAATGGATCAAGCATCGACCGACCAGCCGATTGAGCAGCATAAGGAGCGGCAATGTGAGGAGTAGTAGTGTCGGCCTCTGACGGGCCAGCCTCGTTATTCTTCTCTTTCGAAGGGGAAGAGCCTTTGCCATAGAGAGCCAATGCTACGGATAAATCTGATGGCTCATTCCCCCTCAGGAACTCCTTCACCAGTGCATCCTCGTCGATTTCTTCGGAGCCTGATTCGACTTTCTTGATCTTTATCAGAGTCTCCCATGCCTCAGCCAGGGATTCATGGTAGCCGTCGCCCAAGAATGTTAGGTCGCGGTGCATAAGGATGCGGGCTCCGTACTCGGCGATCAACGGGTCAAACATACTTTTGACTTCTTCCCTGCCGGTCTCTGCGGCCGCCTCCAGGCGAGAATCAAGCTCCTCCTCAGCCATTCTTTTGCCCTCCTCACGGGCCTCATCCTTCATTTTCTCGACCCCGGCAAGTTCACCGTCAAGCTTTGCCTTCAGGAGCCGGGTAGCCACAATCTCATCACAATACCGCTGTGATTCTTCCTGAGCGGCTATTTTGTCTTCTTTCTCCTTGGAGAGTTGTTCTTTCAGCTCTTTGACTTGAGTAGCGAGCGCGTCCCTTTCTTTTTGGACAGAGTCTTTTTCTAGGGCAAGGGCGCCGCTGCGCTGAACTGCTTCGTCAAGCTCCTTTTTGTGAGCCACCTCTAAGCGAGTAACTGCCTCGGCAGTATCTTTTGCGCCTTGTTCAGCGGCTTCTAGCTTTAACTTATAAGAGGCGAGTTCTTCGTCCTGGAGTTTGATGATTTTCTTATCGCTGTCAGCCTCCAGGTTCAGACGGTCAATCTCGTGTTGACGCTCAACAGATACTTCTGAGATCTTCTCCACCAAGTGCACGAATGCGTCATGTTGAACATAGACGTCATTGTTGCAGGCAATGGCACTTTGCTTCACGTGCCCAGGAATGTGATGGATGGCCGGGAGGAATTTCAAACCGTCAAAACAAATTTTCGGAAACTTGGCCTTAAGGTCGACCATCTTTTCCGCAACGGTTGGGTCCACGGCCGGAGCAGGAGGAGGAGGCTTAGAGAATTCCGTTCTTTTACGCGGCTCTCGAACTTGCCTCGTACTCGATGAACTGGAATGTTGTTCTCGAGCAGCATCAGACTGATAACCCTTCTGCAGAGACTTCTCTTTATCCGGCTCAGTTGTAGGAGGAAGATCACGGGACTGAGAAGATTGATAGTGCGCTTTCTTGCGGTGAGACGACTCGCGCGGACGATTGTCCCTATCTTCATAATCACCTCGGTCCCGGCGCCTGCCTGAACCGGAATCCCGTCCGGAGTGATGAAATATTGAAGACCCCTGAAGGCGATCAAGTCCGTGGGAGCGGCCCATATCACCTGCAAAGAAGGAAGATAACAACGAATTAAGGAGAATTCACGAATTAAAAAGACTTGAAGTATGTTATGGAATGCGCATGTGCGTGTGTGTCCTAAGTGTTCCCCCCGACGGACCCGTTCGTTTATCTTTGCTAATCGGAGTATTGTCTCTGTGAGCCGGGAGTTGAACTCCTACATTGCCTCTAGCGGGCGAGGAGAATTTGAGAGCTTCAGGATCATCGAACCCGTAATTAAGTATGTCTTCGGGAATAGAGAGGTTCGAGAGACCCCTCAGAGAACTCTCCAGATGCTGCGAAGAAGCCTCTTTCTCGGGAGGGATAGGCGTAGATTTTGAGGTGTCGCCAACTTTCTCTTTCTGAACCGTATATTTCAGCTTTTTCTTTCCCTTCGAAGGGGAGGATGACGTCTCAATATCCTGAACTTCGATTGCCGGATTCCAAGCAGGACCCACGTTCTCGCCCTGAGTGTCGGGTGCATCATCCTCTCTACGCTCGCCTTCTTTGTGCGCGTCGGGAGCGCGACGCGACGACGGGCCGGCAAGTTTTTTCCCTTTACCAGATGGAGGTTTGGGAATCGTAACACCTTCTGGAAGGCTGACCCGACGGTCAGGAGCTAGCAAGCCGAACCCCGACAGCGATTCATTTGAAATGATAGCTCGAATATCTCGATCCTCGGCCGGAAGAGCTCTAATCGCGTCGACAGCATCAGGATATCCTCGGCCTTCCGGACGCGGGTTAATACCTAAAAAGAGGAAATGAAGAGTTAAGAAAAACGTGACTCCCATTAAGTACGAGTAATGGTTCAGTAGAGAGACTTACTGCCTTCAACCCATCTCCTAGCAAAACCAGACGGGCATCGCACATAGAACCATTCCTGTTTGTATAGGGCGAACTTGCTACAGGCCCCTGTCAAGATCTGGCACTTGTGATACGGCTCGAGGAATATGAAGGAAGGGCTATCTTTCCGTCTCTTGAACATGTAAATGTATCGAATATCACCGGGGGTTGGAGGTCTGGAGAAGACAGCCATGAAGAGTAAGTAAGTCCCATATAGGAACGCATGACCATTCGGGTGCAGCTGCGACGGAGCGATGTCTATATACTGCAGCACATCCCGGAGAAATAGGTTAAACGGAGGCACGCTGCCCATCCAGCACATGAACTTGTTGCAGGCCGTGTACCCGACTGGGGGCAAATGAGGACGGTCGTGTCTCGAAGGAACTAACACGTCAGTAAAGGGAATTCCGTGAATGGAACATATCCGTCGCAGAGCGGCCTCATTGATCCTCGAGGCTTGAGAATCGACCGGATTGTCCAGTAAGATGGTTGACTCCAGAGCATCGGGCGCCAGATTATGAGCGGGAGAGATTGACGGGTTGGAAGCATCTGCAGCTCCTTGCTTTGCTGACGGCCCAGGCCTGTCAGATATGGTGGCAGAACTAGATTTTCCTGACATCCCGAATAAATAATGAACCTGGCTAAATGCTTGAGAAAGCTATACTTGAAAAACGTTGAGCGTTAGAATTAGCAACACGAGTTTTCCCCCCACGTGGTGTGTGAACTAGTGCAAGCAATTGTGTACAGACAATAAGAAGGTTTTAAAGATATAATAATTAGCTTCGAATCATCGCCTTCGAAGACCGTCATCGCTGACCGTCTCAAAAAGCTCGCCTTGAGGTGATTACAGTTCAAGATTCAGAAAACATGTAATTTATGAAGTATCCGGCTTAAGTATAATTTGACATTTAAAGTCGTTAGGCAGTTACATTGTTCGTCCTGAGAAGAGTTCGGCATGTATCTTGGTTCGGTTAAGTCATTGTCAAGTGTTCGGCATTGAAATTGTTCGGCATATATATGTTTGTTCGGCATTTGAATGTTGTTCGGCTTGAGTTATTGTGCGACAATTGTATTGTTCATCCTAAGTATAGTTCGGCACGTATATTGTTCGGCCTAGGTATTTATATTGTTCGGCATTTTTGATGTTCGGCGAATATAATGTTCGGCAGTTATATTGTTCGGCGGGAATGTAACTGTTCGGCATGACAGTTGTTCGGTAATTATGTCGTTCGGTCTAGATGCTATTCGGCATATATGTCTATTCGGCATAAGGGTAGTGTTCGGCCTTAGTTCGTTTGGCTAAGGCAGTGCTCCGCCCTCGATCATAACTCCGCCCTGCTCTCTCTCCATTTACGACGAACGACAGAGACAAGATCGCCCGGCGAAGGTTACGCCGTTCGACACCCCATCTCCCTTTTTCTTCCAATCTTGATCAGCACAAAGGAGCTAGGTCTAACTACCATGCACCGTTCGGCGACTCCGAACGTGCGAACCACTTCTACTAGCCACACATTGTACAACCATAGAAATACCCCATGTGATGAACCTAAAGTTGAAGTAATGTAATCGTAGAGGGAATGATACCTAGTTCGACGATCGAGGTTGAGGAAGGATCAACTAGGCTTTATATCTGATAGAGTGGCAAGAATTGCAAATCTCTGGGGATAACAGAAGAGAAAGCGTAAAGGGAAAATGGTGGAAGGGCGCCTGGTTATATAGAGGGAGGTAGAAGTCGAAAAGGCCATGACCGGTCGAACCGGTCAAGGTCGTAGCGTTCGGCGCATAACGGTTCGGCACTGAAGCATCACTTGGCAAGGAAGCACCGTTCGAACGCGCATGTCTCGTTCGGCATCTGGAACACGTCCGGCACACATCGATCCCACAAAAGGGCCGTCTCCGTTCGAGGTTAACCAAGGGTTTAAGACGTGACGAAAAGGTTGCACGGTTCAAAGCGTACCACGTTCGGCCACGCGATACACTTTGGGGGGCAAGTGTTTCCTGGAGATTTGACCAGGCAACTAGTACTCGGCATCCAGTTCAACTCGGCATCAGAGAGTGACCGGCATCAGAGAGTGTCCGGCATCAGAGAGTGTCCGGCATCAGAGAGTGACCAGCATCAGAGAGTGACCGGCATCAGAGAGTGTCCGGCATCAGAGAATGGCCGGCATCCAGGAGTGTTCGACGAAGCGTTTGACATCCAGGAGCACTCGGCATCCCAATGGAACTCGGCGTCAACTGGCACTCGGCGACAACCAATGCTCGGCGCTAGCGTTCGGCATACAATGGTGCTCGGCCTCGAGACTACTCAGCACACAAGGGTGCTCGGCATCAAGGCTGCTCGGCATACAAGAACGCTCGGCATCGAGACTACTCGGCGTCAAGACTGGTCGGCATAACAGGCTGCTCGGCATACAAGAACGCTCGGCATCGAGACTACTCGGCGTCAAGACTGCTCGGCATAACAGGGTACTCGGCGTCAAGACTACTCGGCGTCAAGGAGAGCACTCGGCAACAACCTATGCTCGGCGTCAACTAGTGTCCGGCATCCCACGGTACTCGGCGTCAGTGGAGCTCGGCGGTAGGATAACTCGGCAACGAGAACGTTCGAACTACATACATTGGTTGGTCAAGAGCTTCAAAGGGAGATACGCTCGGCTTCACTGCAATCACCTTACACTTCCCATACATCAGGAGCACCGTTCGGCATGAGAAGGACCGTTCGGCATGGGAAGGACCGTTCGGCACAGAAGCGTTCGGCGTACCTGGTTCGGCACGCAACGCCTGGGCTCGAACGTTCGGCTAACAAGCCCGCTTGGGAAGTCCAGCCCATCTTTGCCTATAAATAGAGGGGCAGGGTCTCAGTGAAATGGATCCTTTTTTGGAGAGAAAATACGGGGAGACTCTGCCATTTTCAAGACTCATCTTCTCTACTCAAACAACTTCATTCAAGCATTTGATTCACGAATTGTATTTGTAATCAACCATAAAGGAAATCAATAAAGTTGAGCAAAGTGGACGTATGCAATTACGCCGAACCACTATAAATTTGGTGTTCTTACTTTCTGCACTTGAATTAGGATTGTCTTCTCTGTTTAATTTGCTTTCATCACTTATATCTCTACACAATCTTTCTGAACGAGGTTAGTGACCAATTTTGGTGCTAACATGAGCAGATAAGGTAGATTCAAAAGAATAATATCGGGCATGAATAATTAATTCAAACCATTAGAATTTCAATTTCAAATACTTATGCAAAATTTCTTTGTTGGAAATACTTTTATAATAAATTGCTTTTATAACGAAACAAATTTCCTTTCGAAAATACTTATTTAACTCAATGTCTCAACAAGTTTATCCTTGTTCCTGTAGACTCTGGTAGTGCGTTGATCAGGCGCAAAACTAGAATTCTCCAGGTACTTAGTAGACTTGTTTCAACACCCAGTGAAAATACTGGAAAAACTTTTAAAAACAGATATGGAAAGTACAATCCAAACAAAAAAACAAACAAAACCTTTGTCTAACCATGGTTCACAGATACACAATGATTACGCCTGGATCCCCCAGGAAACAATCCATATCCGTAAGCTTTCTCAGCCCTGCGAGTTACGCCATGATGACTAGTAGAATGCAGGATACACAATGGTTACGCCTGGATCCCCCAAGAAACAATCCGTACCCCCAGGCAAGACTCAGCCAAGCAGTTGCGCTACTATTCGCGACCTACACAGATTGCAGGATACACAATGGTTACGCCTGGATCCCCCAGGAAACAATCTATACCCCTAGGCAAGACTCAGCCAGGCAGTTGCGCTATGCAGTCGCGCTCGTAAGACCATGGGTAACGCCATGGAATTCGAAGGACACTCGATTATCATATCCGGAAAACCAAAAATCAGAGAGAATAATATCGATAGAATGAATCCAAGATGTGGCCACAAATCGGATATCAAGCAGAAGGCACTTTCCATATCTTTACTTCGAAAATGTATCATATAGTACCTTTTCAAATCACTTTCAAATATCGTACTTATATAAAATCCATTATATATAAGATTTAATTTTCAAATCAAATACTTTCCAAAATCAATAGTATATCAAATCATACTTATATAGACTTCAATTATATAAGATTTCACTTTCAAATTGAGTACCTTTTCAAATCTATAGTTTTCGAATCAATTTCATACTTATACAAACCAATTTTTTTTATATAAGTTCGATAACTCCTAAATCAGGTATTTAGTAAAATAAGGATCTCAAATTTCAATTTGTTTCAATATTAGTTTAGTTTCAAAATAATATACAATCCCACTAAATTATTTCTTCTCAAATTAAATATCTTTAGTTTCAAAGTTTCCAAAATAATAGATTTAGAAAATAAATCCAAATTTCCAAATCAATATAATTTAAGTCAACCAATTCATTTCCAAAATCAAATGTTTTCAAAATCATCTTATACTTACGTAAGGTCCATCTTATATAAGGATCAAATCTTTACAAAATAAATTTCGTGAATGAAGAGCCATATGGGATTGAATATCTTTGCTTTTATGGGTTATATATATTTGTAATTTAAATTGGAAAATTTTCTTTTAGTAAGCAAAGATATTCTAACCCGACAGCTTTCAATTTCAGCGTCAAAATATATCAATGATATTAGAATATAAGATGTACATACGTCATCATTTCGTAGAATCACATTTGATCGCTCGCTCGATCACACAAGTTTGCTTTCGAACTAGTAATGTCCATTCGACTTCTCTAATGCGGATTTCGATATGGTTTCTCGACTAGAAGCCACCAGTCTCCTTGCATAGCCATATACTACGATAGAGAATTCTAGAATCAAGCCCAAAATCCATATCAAATATTCGCCATCAAGAATCGAATGAAAAATCCTAACACGAAATGGTGTAATTCACCTCGAACTTGTGTACTCAAACCTGGATCAAATTAATTATGCGAATAAAACAGCATACGTACAACTTATATATTTATTCCAACTTGTTAAATATATAGTTTCATAAAGATGTTACTAAGTTAAAACATTTAAACTAAATTTTATTCAAAATATTTTGAAGACCAAATTCTTTTCAAAGCATTTCAAATCTAAATTTCATATTTAGAAAAATTTAAAATTGCCTTATTCATTTACTTAACAAAACAGTTTCAACTTATTAAATCATATTACTACATACTTTAACATACATACCAAACTTATATACTTTATACTTTTCAAAATTCTTAGCTTTTGAAAAGTTAACCTTGATTTGGAAGTGCTCGAACCCTCAAAATAGTTGAAGAAATCATTTTCAAATTCAAGAGTTGGAAATCAGCAACAAATTAGTAAATCAATTTTAAAGATAGGCTTCAAATCCGAAACTCAAGGACTGAACACCGGTTCATTTCAAATCATACTTAGGAAATGTGGGAGTCAAAATTGGTTTCACAAAATCACTCGCATAGCAAAGCTATTATAGTGGCCTTTCCCTCACTCTGAAACTCGAAAATCAATGTCGATGATGCGTGCACTCATCACCGAAATTATTTTCCAGCGACATAAGTGAGTTCTGGACTTCTATTTTCTCACACTTCTTTTGAAATTTCTTCGAAATCATTCGAAACTCATTAAAATCATTTGAAACATTTCTTATTCGGAAAATACTTTAAATCATATTATTATTATATATATTTCAAAATCTAAAATCCAATTTCAAAATACCGGAATTCAGTCTCTCGAATTTCAAATTAAAACCCTTCAGTTATAAATCATTTTTATATAACTCAATTTCTTATAAAATTTTCAAAATTCCAAATCCTTTCGAAAACATTTCACTTTTACATAGAATATAATCATACTTATCAAAATAATAATTTTGATTTAGAAAACAATTTCTAAAATACAAACAAACCCGATTTTCAAAGGATGATTTAAGAATGGATTTCAAACAAAGATAGAAATTCAAATTAGAGGAACTCTTAATCAAATAGAATTATGATTCGAAGATAAGCTCGAACGAAGATGAGATAATTAAATTTCAAAATAGAAGATGAATATACTTATATAAATCGCGGGCGAACTTAACCGGGTCAACCGTGACTTCAGGAACAAGATCGACGCAGAATTCCAAGGCAAATCGACATTCGATTGCCAGAGATAGAATTCGGCATAACAAAAGATAGCAGCATCTAAAACGAGGAATATATAAATCTCCGGTGAATCAATGCCAATTTTAAAGAAGTTTCACCCCTTCACAATTCATTCAAAGATTGGCGGGATCGCCTATTCTTATAGAGATCATTCGAAGTGGAGTTATGGGATACTCCAGAGTCAAAAGAATACCAATAGAGAGGGACAAGAATGAATTTTGAAACCGTAGGGAACGTTCCAAAGTTCAAAGGAAATCGAGTCAAAAGGAAGAGATTAAACTCGAACGAAAGTGATTCTGTAAATAAATTTACAATATATGCTAAGTTTCGCCTAGAGCCAAAGCTCTGATACCAACTGTAACGACCCGCTATTTTGGACCATTCAAATCGACAATAATCCACACATGTCCGACTTGAATACTTCAAAATATCAGATTGTTAATTTAAAATTTGGCAAAACTCAGCATATACAGTAAATAAATCAATCACAGAATCACAGACATAGAGTAATACAATAATACGCAGTGGAATAGATAAAATAGTAGTTCATGAAGCTACTATATAAACATCAGAGTTAGAAATAAAATACAACAGAATATCTCAAATACAGTGAAGTCTCCAATCCAAACAGATGACTTCTGTGAACGAATCAACTGGAAAGCTGGAAGCTAAATCAATAGTTGGATCTCCAAATGAAGCTCCAAACTCCAAAGGTGAGTCTCAAATGCTGTATCACTCAGTCTGACCCGAGCGTAAAGCAAAACACAAAACACTCGAGTCAGGATTAACATTCTTATATCAATAAATCCATCTCAAGTGAAATATCAACTGAAATACAAGTAACTTAAAGGATGTTTGGGATAACCATCCTCTACGGATCTTCGGAACTATCTACAAGGTGGAAATATACACTATAACATCGTGGTCATTTCAAATAAATTTATACTTCATAACCAAAATATCATTTTCATTTCACATATATCTATTTTCAAAAATAGTGAATATACATTAAATAATTTATAAAGTAAAGTATTTATAATTTCCTCAAGTCTCACAAATCGATTCAAATTAACTCAAATTCCAAATTCAAATTTATTCAAAGCTCAATTCATCAATTCAATTCAGTTCTCAATAGACCATTTAAATTTTTAATATATTTCAAGGCTTTAATATTCAATATTTTCAAAGTTAAATTTAACAGTTTTATATAACTCTTGATTTAACTTCATGATTATTTAATCAGGGAATATTCACTTAATAAATTCAATATCATTTAACTAGCCTTAAATTTCATTTTTTACTAAATATTTCCTTAAATTTATTTAAACAAGAATTGTTCATTAAATTATTTAAGTCAAACCCGAGTTATAAATCCTATCTTAAATCTCAATTTCAATAAGTTTCAAATCGGTTTAATTAAATAAAATTCTTTAATGAATCAATTTCAACTAAATTCAAATTATCTTCCCAACCTTAACTTATTCAAATTATTGCCAAAATCTATTTTGAAATATAAATTTAAATACTTAACCATATTATATGTATTAAATCAATCTCAATTAAATTAGATATTTTTATTAAATCTATATATATATATATCTCATTACCATTTACATATAATAATTTAAGAATCAACATTTATTAAAACCATATATTTCTTTCCAAAACCATGGAATTTAATTTCAAAATATTTATATATGGACCAACGGTGTCTGTATATATATCTATCATATGGTTACCTGATACGGATATTTATCATTTCAATCCGAAATTTAAATATATATACGGGTAGATATCATTTCGACTCGTAATCCCAAATTCAAATCAATTGAAAATCGCTTGGGTCTATCATTTCAACCCATAACGATTTTCTCCTAGTCTAAAGTCCGTTCGGGTATGTATCATTTCAACCCATAGTGAATTCTATACTAACAGGGAACTTGCAGAGTGATAACAGATAATATAAAATACAACAACAGGCATATATCATAAATAACAATAAAATATAAACAACAGGATATGGTGTCATATCCCACAGGTGAACAGTTACAGATAATAGCATATATAACAATTTAAATAACTACAGCAGTATATTTCAATTGTCGTTTCAATTGAAATCAAATTTAATAAATATAAGAACGTTAATCGTGAGTGATTGCTCACCTTCCGAGGCTAGAGAGATGAACGGCAATGGAAGCGAATTGTGGATCCAAACACGAATTCCAAAGCGAAATAAGATGGGCACGAATTCAACGGACGAAGCTGATAGATAAGAAACCGATAGGAATGAATCAAATCACTTTTGATATAATCTAAGAGTATACACATTGTTATTATATATATATATATATATTTCAATAATTTAATTTTTTTTAGACAAATTAAAATAAATATAAATTTGAAATCATGTTTAACTTACACACATATAAAATACATAACTTATGAACTTATAACATTTTAAAACCTATAATACAATACTTACACAATAGAAAGAAATTTTAAAAATATACACATAACATTTGTAATATATACATACTATTATTTTCATAAACATATAGTACATATATTTCTAAAATACTATATATCATACATGTAGCTGTAAAATATTTAAAACTGACGTGCGTATACTTTAAAACTTACTTATATATATATATAATGTATAACTAACACTATATTCTATATATACAATATACACTAGCTTAACATTAACTTAACATTGATATAAATTATAACTAAATATACACAAGTATATACGAAATTATTATATAAATATATATATATACTTCTTTTATAAACCATATACTGCAAACACACAAAAGTCGAAAAGGGTTAACTCTAAAACAAAATCCTGTATGTAACCAAAACTAAAATATACGGTTGCAAATTAAATAATATTCGGTTGCAACTATATATATGCTATAGATTTCAAAACACGTTGAACTAACGTATATACAATTCATATAAACTAATGTATATAAGGCCTAGCACATGATATCTCATACTAACGTGTGCTCTGTACATATATATTTAGCTACTCAGAAGTTTACAAAGCTTTATAAAATACAGACCATGTAATAATGTATATAAACTTGAAATATAATCCTTACAAAACTAAAGTATAGGTTCCAAAACATGCACGCACGCGAATAGATAGGCTTACATTCATAAAATAAAATTATGTACACGGTTAAAATTTTTATACGAACAGATAATGTATAAAATACAAATATAAACTTGCTAAAATATATCCATGTACTAACAGTATACTAGTACATAAAAACCTAAATACTTATTACGCATGCAAACTCACACATTACAAGCCAACACGTCCACTATATAAACTAATATATTATATAGAATGAAATGTTTAACTGTAAATCATAGCAAAAATGAAAAAAAATATAGACCTGGAGAAAAATATAACCTTGTAAAAACATGCATGCTGATGGAAGTTGTGTAACAACCCGTATATTTGGACCATTTAAATTGACAATAATCCACACATGTCAACTTAAATAGTACAAAACACGAATCATAAATGGAGTATAATTATATAAATGAGAATCATCACAGAATCACAGAAAATATAACATAACAGAATAGTGCAGCGGAATTACAACAATGTCATAATAGTAGTTCATGAAGCTACTAAGGAAATACAACAATGTCTCAAGTAAAAGAAATACAACAACAGAGATGTCCAAATAGTCCAAATGGAAAGAACAATACTGATAAAGATAAGATAGTCTTCAAGTCTTCAGCTCCAAATAAGCAGCAGCAACAATCCTCAATCTGATCCGAGCATATGCACAAACAAACACTCGAATCAGGACATATATTCTTATACAGATAATATGGTTAGAAATTTTGAAATAACAATAACTCAAAGATGATTGGAATAAGCATCTTTCAGGATCCGATAAACTATTTATATATAGTAGAGTACGATAAGTAGATAATGTCTATCAGTAATAATAAAGGTATCAAAATAGTGTTAAGTCATGGCCAATTCCACCCTTAACACATTTTTATTCCCAAAAGCATATACAAGACCGTAGTTTCCCCAAAACCGGAAGTCACCAGAGGGCAATACATATACTAAAGGTACAAATCAAAGTCGTAGTGGTCGCGCATAAATGGAATACAAGTATGACAAGGCACATGAGGCTATACCCAAGGTAGTGATACTACCGTTCGCCTGATCCGGGCTGGTGAGAACGCAACGCCGCAGCGCCCGCAACACCGTGAAACAACACTCCCACCAGCATAAATGGGAGTGTTGTTTCACGGTGTTGCGGGCGCTGCGGCGTTGCGTTCTCACCAGCCCGGATCAGGCGAACGGTAGTATCACTACCTTGGGTATAGCCTCATGTGCCTTGTCATACTTGTATTCCATTTATGCGCGACCACTACGACTTTGATTTGTACCTTTAGTATATTTATTGCCCTCTGGTGACTTCCGGTTTTGGGGAAACTACGGTCTTGTATATGCTTTTGGGAATAAAAATGTGTTAAGGGTGGAATGGGCCATGACTTAACACTATTTTGATACCTTTATTATTACTGATAGACATTATCTACTTATCGTACTCTACTATATATAAATAGTTTATCGGATCCTAAAAGATGCTTATTCCAATCATCTTTGAGTTATTGTTATTTCAAAATTTCTAACCATATTATCTGTATAAGAATATATGTCCTGATTCGAGTGTTTGTTTGTGCATATGCTCGGATCAGATTGAGGATTGTTGCTGCTGCTTATTTGGAGCTGAAGACTTGAAGACTATCTTATCTTTATCAGTATTGTTCTTTCCATTTGGACTATTTGGACATCTCTGTTGTTGTATTTCTTTTACTTGAGACATTGTTGTATTTCCTTAGTAGCTTCATGAACTACTATTATGACATTGTTGTAATTCCGCTGCACTATTCTGTTATGTTATATTTTCTGTGATTCTGTGATGATTCTCATTTATATAATTATACTCCATTTATGATTCGTGTTTTGTACTATTTAAGTTGACATGTGTGGATTATTGTCAATTTAAATGGTCCAAATATACGGGTTGTTACAAGTTGCGTGCCCAGGCTTAGGCAAGTGGGAGGGAGGGGATGGCTACCGTGCGATGGGAATGGGCGGTGAGGGACGTGGAAAAGAAGGGGAACGACATGGAGGGCGGAAGCCAGAAGGGAAAAGAGGCGGGGTCACGTGAATCTCGGTAAGTGATGTGAAGGAGTTGACAAAGGCTTCTCAGATCCAACGCAAACATATATATGCTTTTTTTTCGAAAGAACGAACAGCTGCTCAACTTCTAAAGCAACTTATATATCTCTCCCTTTTAAATTATAAATTTGAACGTTTTACCAGAGAGAGAAGTTGAAGAACAATAAGAGAAAAATGAAATCAGAACCGAAATATAAATGAACATAGTACCGTAAATTTAGAAGGGTAGAATGGTGAAGGTCAAACTTCAAATATTAATTACTGAAGTCGGTTCGAGTCTGATGGAAAGAGGGAGGAGTTGTTTGAAAATAAACAAAATTTCATTTTGATAGAGAACGTAAAGAAGAGAATTGAAGTGATGGAATCGTATCATAACGTTGGAACTAGGAAAGAAGAGGAAACGAACCAAATTATAAATATATATAAAAGGAATGGTAACGGTCACATTGCTTTGATTCAGCTAACACATAAAAGCAAATTAATATGGTTTGGACAACACGTTTCAAACTTTGAAACTGATGAAAAAAGAAAAGTTAAAAAGTGGTAACGTTACAACGGACCGTTTATTGTTTCCATCGCGTACCGGACCTCAAAATACAGAAATAAATATACCGCAGAGATCAGCACGACGAGACGATCAAAACGATATACAGATATTAGTGGTACGATCATCCGACCAAAAATCGATACCGAAAATGCTGCTATTTCGTATGGGAAAAATCCAAACGGAGCTAGAAACGTTCGAATTTCGCGAAACGAATTTCGCGGTCTGATTCAGAATGCTCTGAATAAATTTTCTCCTGTTGACATATTTTGGTTTCGAAAAACATTTAAATTCACAGTTATTAACCGGTTTAAATTGAAATAAAATTTCACAAGAAAATAAACTTTAATATTATCAGATGAAAATTTACTAGTTGCTATGATTAAATAGACGTATTTCGAATAATAAATTTTCTTTTCAAATTTTATTGTTTAAAATTTCACAAAATTTCAAATAAATACGTTATTAAAACAAATCAAAATTTATGGGTCGTTACAGACGATTATCTTTACGATCTTCATCATCTTCGTCTCTAACACCACCTCCACCACCTAATGCACATCCATCCAGAACTCGAACAGTCGAAGAGCCTTTACAGAGCCATGCTCCTAGAAAAGCTTCAATCACTGTCGACACCGAGGAAAGTGAAGATTTCTCATGGCCTCCACAAGAAGCCCAACATCACGAACACTTTTCATCTTTTCAAGGACTTTCTATTCAAGAAAATGAAGAATATCATGATCAGTCGCAATGACAACATAACGACTATGATGACACTACGTCTAATCTTTGGGGTTATTTTTCTTCTCAATAAGTTAGCTACTAATTTTTTCTTGCTTGTAATGACTATGATAATTTGCTTTCTGATTATTAACATTATGATATTGCCCTATTATTTCATTAACTCTTTTTCGATAATGACAAAGGGGGAGAGGATATATTACAAAAGAAAGGGGGGTGCTTCTTCTAAAAAAATTGTATAGTTGTCATCATCAAAAAGGGGGAGAATGTTTCAACCTCGATTTCGATGACAACAACTATACAAGCACTTGCATTCAATATACATAGGTATATATATATATATATCATCCATATGCATGTAGACTTTCGCATCCAAGAATTGAAGACCGACACAAGGATTATTATACTGAGATATTAGTACATTCTGTTAATGTCATAAATAGATGATATGTACAATCTCCTTGATCTTTACAAGCATTTGCATATAAAAATTACTTAAAAAGGAAGATAATAGAATATACATGTGTCAAACATCTGGCATATATGCTCAGACGTCTGGCAACATGTTCTGGTTTTAAATTTTTAAACAAACCAAACGTCTGGCACAAATGGTTAGACGTCTGACCTGGGTAACGACCATTTTTCTCCAAAAGTCATCTTCTTCAATCAAAGAGTTACATCCTCCTGTTTTGGTCATAACTCTTTCTTCTCAAATATTGCAACTCTTGAACTGAAATAGAGTGAACCAAAAGGGATTACTCCTCAAACAAACTCTTCATCGTCTATAAATAAACATGAAATTGAGAGTTACAACTTAACTTGCTATTCTGAACTTTCTTTCTTTATTTTCTAATATTTCCGTGATTTCCAAAAGCACTCAAAAATACACTCTTATCTCTTCCTTATATCAAAAGCTTAAACTACATACTACTCAAGGAGATTATAGGAAGAAGTTGTACTTATAGTCAAAATCAGTGTTGCAAAGTACACACATTTGTCAAAGAAATACTCTTGTGTAAAAGCCTATTCCTCCGGGCGAAGCAAGGCAATTGGTTAGTTTATTTCCGAAGGGGAGCTTCGAGACTGGACGTAGGACGGGAGGTCTGAACCAGTATAAAAACTCTAGTGTGATTACTTTTAATTTTACCTGCATTATTACTCTGTGCAATTCATACTATCATACACGTACTTGTCATATATTATATACATATACGATCCACATAGACTTTTACCTACGATGCCTAAGCCTATGGTATTCATCCGATGAGCTTGAACTTTCTGATGCCGAGTAGGGAGTAGGATCCCTCCTGGCCTTCCCACGCTATTGTTGGGTAATCTGTTTCATCAGGATAACATTGTTCTGAATCTGCTCGTTTAGTTGTTGATGGCTTTCCATCAACTCTCCATCAAATTATGAAATTCAGCTCGGGTTATAGAATCTGTAGGGTTCTGAACTTTAACCGGATCATCATTCAAATTTGCACCCTGGTTGCTCCGGCCTCCTTGTTGAATACTAGCAATCTTATTCCCAGCAACATTTTGAGAAGTGGATCTGGTAGGTCTCCCCATAGTTAATCTCCTTGTTTAGATTTTAGCAAATCTGAGTAGTCTAAGCAAGTTTTTTGAAGATAACTAGGGATCTCCTTCGAGGGATTTGCCCAATCCAGTAGCAATAAAGGGGATCCTAACAGACTGAGAATCAGGTTCTCAGTGAAAGCACCAAAATGTTTGCAACCAAATTGGTCACAAGGACCCAAGAACAGGTTTATGTAGAGAAGTAAATGAAGAAAATTAAATTAAAATAAAGGAATAAAATAAACTAATAAGCAAATCAAAACAATAATCAAGAACACCAGGACTTATAGTGGTTTGGCGTTGTATGCCTATGTCCACTTTGAAGATTCTCTTTATTGATTCACTATTAATTTGATTACAGCAGCAAACAACAAGCAGTAAGGAAAAAACTTAGTTACAATAAAGAACTATGTAACCAGCAACATAAAGATCCTTAGAATGACCCTCTAGGCCAGTATATATAGGTGAAGGCGACCACCAATCTCTCTAAAACCTCGGCTATAGGACTTTCTTATCCATATGTGCCCACCATAAGGGTCGCTAGGCCCAAACCCCACTGGAGAGGGATCAATATTGATCCCTTCATTAATTGATTCTTGGGCAACGATCCCTATGGTGGCTTCTATATGTTTAGACATGTTAGGTCTTCAAATATCATGTTGATTAGACAGGTGGAGCTCGTGCTTTTGCTTGATCTCTAGTTTAGATCCACCTAGAGGTTATCCCTACCGACCCCTTCTCCATGGATTATTTCGATCCCTCATGATTGACTCCAGTATGCCGATCCATGCCCTTCTATGTATGCCGATCCATGTTCACTTAATCATGCTCATCCCTTGAATTCCATCATGTAATGCCGATCCCTCTCATTCCACAAGGCTATGCCGATCCCTCTTATCGCACAATGCTATGCCAATCCATCATATTCCAAAAACTATGTTGATCCCTCTGATTCCACATGGCTATGCCGATCCCTCTTGTTCCACATGGCTATGCTGATCCCTCTTGTTCCATATGGCTATGCCGATCCCTCTTGTTCCATATGGCTATGATGATCCCTTGAGTTCCTACCTAACTTCCATATTTCTAGAATCCTGCATCGTCTATCTATCAATTTCGTTCAATCCTGGCTTCATATAACCATTGGAGCTCTGCCTCTGGGTCTATAGCCGTTGCTTTGTAATCGTCCTTCACAATAGCAGTCGAATCTACCTTGCGCAATTAGTCCAATATAGCCGGGTCAGGATACTGGATAACACATCTTGACCAGGATTATTTAAAATGATGTGTTTATTTTATTGTGACAAAATACTCATCATTGCAACAATTTCATACTACCACAAAACTCACCATTAATGGATTTTCTATTAATATACTTAAATTAAGCACTTAATTAATTATAACACATTATGACAAGCATATAGCAGAAAGAAAAACACCTTTATTTCGAATGAGATTTTATTACAAAGTTAATAATTTAAATAAATTACATAATCACCCTAAAGGCATACCCTAACTCTATCTTATAAATAGCCATACTCTTCATGTTCCTTATACACAACCATAAAACCCTACTCTCCATTGATAAAATTGTCGATGCCTTGTAGAGAGAGTTGCGACCCATAGTCTAGGAAAAAGGGTTATGAGTTCAAAGAGGAAACAACAAACAATCAAAGTGTCGGCAATCAGTGGGATCTATATTCAACATATAGAATTTAATTCATACATAAATACACACACACACATATGTATAACCCCCATTTTATATTCGGCCACATTAAAAATTCTAAACAAAAAAGGTTTATGTATTTTAAATAATTAAATTATATATACACACACATATATTTAATATAAATATACATAAGGTTTTTTTATTCTGGATTAATAAAAAAATCATGTTTTCTCATGGCTCATATATATATATGTAGATATATATCATTATGTGTATATGTATGTATGTACACACATATATATAATAAATTCTTAATTAAAATTAAAATTAAAAATCTCAAGTTTTGTTTTCCTGTTTTAAAAAAAACATATTTTCAGATTTAAATTATATGTATGTGTGTATGTATATGTCTATGTACATATAATTTCAATAGGGCGGGTTGGAGTGGCTTTTTATGCCCTAAACATGCCCTAGGTCTTTAAAACCCCACCATGGACTAGCCTGTTAGACCCAGTGCAGCTTTAAATTTTTGCATTGAACCCAGAACCCGTACCGATCAAGGTAGGCCCACCTGGCCCCAAGACTCGATGGCTCTCTATATATTCATTCATGATTGTGTACTAATGTACATATATTTATTTATTTTATTTTATGTAAGAAGGGTTATCACTAAGTGATACATTAGATATAAATAACAACATCTTTATAATCATAAGGGAAGATAATAAAAATGAGGTATTCAATTACCGTTCAAAAAATGTGCATATGTTATTGTATAATTATTAATGATGCAACTTTATACTATAAATATCTTATAGCTCATCGAATGACATAATATAATATCCACGTTATGATCATTTATACCTAAAACAATCAAAAAATCATCAATGTTATAATAAAGCAGTTTTATGAGTCTCAGTAGTGTGGGTCAGGTACGGACAAGTCAGTCAAGCCCTAACCCGACCCTATACTCGGAGCTCTCAAGAATGGGTCATGGGTCTACCCATCCTAGTGACCCAATGTGACGGGCCTTGGTAGGTCAAAAAAGGGGTGGATCTATCAGCTTTAAACCCTAGACCCACCCCATCGCCATCCCTTATATATATATATTTCAGATTATTAAATTATGATAAATATATTTATATATTTAAATTCATACACACAGATTAAATAAATAAAAATTTAATTTTGTCGTCATCTTACGGTTTTAAAAAAAATATTTTTTAATATTTGAATACGTCAAATGTGTTAAATATCTACTTAGTCAAATATATTTAAAATTCAAATTTAAAGTAAAATGTTTTATATTATATATATATATATATGTTTCAGCATTTATAGAAAGATAAAACAGAACATAAATTTAACTGCATACATACATGTGTATATAATTATACATATATATTATTATGTTTACATACAAAATTATTTAATTGCCGAAAAATAGGTACTATATATAGGTGTGTGCGCACGTGCGCGCGTGTGTGCTTAACCGTGTTTTTAACCAAGCATATTTTTGATGGAAGTTAAAACAACAAGATAAAGGTGAAATGACTCACCAATTTGGTAAAACCTTAGAAGGACTAGAGGATGGAACTTGAAAAGTAGCAAGTCCAATGGAGCAAAGGAAACCTCTTGGTACTGAGAGGTCCTTTCGGTATCGAGAGCTTTTTGCAGCTCTTTGGGCCCTACTAACCTCTTATACTTCACACACTACTTCAAGCAATCTATATCAAGTGCATTTCTCAGAGAATAGATGGGCAATACTATGGATTGATGAGAAGAAAGAAGTATAATACAAGCTTTATCAAGGAAATCGTCGGGAAAGACTCAACCTCAATGGAGAAGAGTTTGGAATACATCAAATTGGAGATAGAAAGACAAGGCAAGAGAGAAAGATAGGTTTTTCACCAGCACAAACCTCTCGGAACTAAGAGAAACCTCTCGGTACTGAGAGGTCTCTATTAGGAATTGGGCCATATGCCCTCTCCTCCGCTTGTGCACTTACATTTGGACCTTGTGTAACTCAACCCTATAAACCTATAGAGCAATTTCTCCTATAACTACCAACCCTATAACAACTAAATAAGGATCTTTTCTCTTGACTCCAAACTCTAGATTTTCTTCATCTCCTATCTCTCTACACAATACTCACATGGGCAGATACTTTTGGCAGTTCTAGGTTAAGAACCTATTAGCCCTTTGTACTAGTGACTCTAATCTCTCTTTAAACCTATGTCAAATCCATAATCAATATAAATATAAAGTGGACGTAGGCCAGAGATTGTCGAACCACTACAAAAATCTTATGTCTATATACTTTTCTACACTTTTTTGCACTTTTCTACTATTTCTACTAGAGCTGAACCTACAATAGGTCATATTTGGATGTTATGCCACTTTTGGCATCAACATTTTGGAGCTTTCACTGAGAGATCAAACTCAGTGTTAGATCTAGCTTGCTATTTTGGATTTGAAAAGGTCTGGTGGTTAGATCCAAAAGTTTTTCTAAAGGAATTTGGAATTTTTATATTTGAATTCAATGGCACCTAGAAGAGGAAGATTATCTAGAATGATGGTTGGTGGAGATAAAGAAACACACACTAAGTTGAAATTAGTAACCAACAAGCGGTACCATGTTCATCTGCTCAATAAGAAGTGGTTACTAGTGATGAGCTTGATAAGATGTTGGAGGAATTGAACTAGAAGATAATGGACAGTCAGAAAGCTTTGATGGAAAAGATGGGTGCCCTACTAATCAGCCATAGCAAACGACTATGAAGAACATGAGAGACGTTTCTACCCTCAGATCCTAAGAAGAGAATTCATCCATTTCTGGTCTGAACAGGTGAAAGAGAAAAGGGAAAACAACAAGACATGCTTGCTAGAGTTATGGAAGGAGCTGCAGAAGGAAATAGAAGTGCTCCACTTGTAAGAAAACAACTTGATACCGAGAGGAATTTTAGAGAGGAGGGGGACAGGAAGTTGATGTTATGGATTTATCTGATTTTAAAGGTGACCTACAGTATGATGGCAATGATTACGAGCTAGGCATTTAAGCTAATGGAGCCGGAGTTCAAATAGCTATAATAGAACTAACTGGACGCCAACGGAATACCGAAGGAGTGGTTCTCCTAGAGACTAGAGAACCTAGATGTTAGCAGGCAAGCCGAGATCATTTGTGGAGCCAAACGCTTGATGCAGCCCATGGTAGTCTTCCTACGAAATACCATACCAATGAGGAATACATAGCAAACATGGTTAAGTGGTTAGTTGAAGAAAGCAAAGGTAGAAAGAATGAGGATTGGGGTTCCACACCAAGCAGAACTTCATTCATGGAGAGTATTTTGAGTGAAGAGTACCTCAAGAAGTTTATGATGCCATCGTACAATGGAACTACGATCCTAGACAACATATACTCAAGTACGAATCGCATATGGATGGTGCCAAGGTGACAGACGTTTTTCGATGTAGGTGTATTCCTATTTTCTTGGAAGGAGTTGCGTTGTTGTAGTTCACCAGGCTCGCGCAAAGTTCCATATCAAATTTCAAAGAGTTGGCTAGGAAATTCATAGAGCAGTTCCGACTGCATATTGCACGACCCAAAGACGTGATGTCCATGTTGAGCTTATTTCAAGGGCTTAAGGAGTCGCTGAAAATTTTCTTGAACCAGTTTAATGTTGCTATTACAGAAGTAAGTAATCCAAAGGAGGATCTGGTATTCATGGCGTTGTTCTGGGGCATGCACCCAAACACAGATTTTGGTAGATGACTGAAGATGAAGAAACCTTCAACTATGGATGAGTTCCATCAGAAGGCTAATCATTTTCTATGCTTGGAAGAAGCTATTCTAGATTTTGGTAATGCTGATGACGGACGGTCGAAGGTAGTTATCTAGAGCAATGTAGTGGTAAAGCAATTTAGAGATAGCGCTAATAATGTGGAAACTAATGTGGCAACTAATGTTGGGAACTCTATAAATATAAGAAATAGAATCAAGGCCCCTACATTAGGTGTAACTACAGCAAAAACCACCCAAGGAATTTGAAACCGGAATATTACATTCCTCTGAATGATACATTAGTTACCTAGTCGCTCAAGGAATGGAACGATATAACGCCAAGGAGGGAGGCAGCCGAGCAGGAAAGGGCTCCAGAAAGTTCTATTGTTTCCATGGAACTCATGGACACAACACGAACAACTGTCAGCATTTGAGGGATCTTATCACAGAAGTAAAAGGAAAAATAAGCTCCGACAGTATGTCAAAGAACCACAGGATGCTGCTTAAATCCTAAGACTCTCGGAACCGCCTGCCCAAGGGAATCAACCTGGACCAAGCAGAGAAGGGCGTAGGCGAAACGATGGAATTGATTATTTATACCATGACCAGAGGACCCCATCCAGTTGAGAAAAGCAGGATGGAAATGGAATGGTACGCGAACTCGCTGAAACACATACCATAGGAGGGCTGATTTACAGTAGAAGACAGAGCTCTTGCTAAGCAGCAAAGGTGATAACTGATGATATCGTATTCAAGAATAGAAATGTCGATGGAGTTGAAGCATCGACATTTGACCCCATGGTGATAACAGTCGGAATTGGACCGAGAACTATACATCGAGTCTTAGTAGACACCAGAAGTTTGATGGATAAACTGTCCAGGGGAACATTTGATCAAATGAAGGTCAATATGAAGGAGGTTACAACTTGTAAAACCAAGATTCAAGGATTTACAGGCAAAGCAAAAAAACCGATCGAAACAATCGATTTGCTTATGGAAGTAGGCAAAGGAGTTCGCAGGATAGTCCAAACTCAAAACTTCGTTATCGTATACGAGTACTCAACATACAAAGCCTTCTTAGGCTGACCAGCTCTCATTAGGCCTACTAGCTCTTGCTAATTTCATAATAGCACCGACACCTTGTTGTTCAATGATGGAATTCCCCATAGAATACGAGGTCAGAGTGGTGAAAGGTGACCAAAGATCTGGAAGAGAATGCTACGTCGTGGAACCCATAGAAGCAAAAGGACGTGAGAAAGGAAAGAATGTGGAGAGAACTCTTCGCATTCAGGATTTGCAAGCATAACAATCAAAGCCTAGACCCTGTCTTAGGAACCATAACCATTTTAATAAGGCTACGGATCCTAGGAAGTAGTCAGAGGGAAGGGGAACCAACACCGGCTGAGCTGACGATGAATGTTCTAATCGACATGGATGATCCTACTCGGGTCTTGAAGATTGGATCTCAACTCAATGCTAACTTAAGAAAGGAATTAGTGAATTTTCTCCAAGGAAACTTGGATGTACTTGTCTGGATACATTTGGATATGTGTGGAATATCATGGGAAATACGGTGTCACGCACTGAATACTGACCCAAAGTTCACACCAGTAAAATAGAAAAGACGCAGTCTGGTTCCAGAGCGATCCGCTGCGTTGAAGGAAGAAGTGGATAATCTATTTGCGAATAGCTTTAGCCGTGATACTTTATACCTTGATTTGGTATCTGGTCCCATGTTGGTCAAGAAGTTAAGTTGGAAATGATTAATGTATATTGATTACTCATATTGAATAAGGCATGCCCAAAGGACAGCTTTCCTTTGCCCAAGATTGACCAACTGGTGGGCGGAACTGCAGAACATGAGTTTCTCTCCTTTATGGATGCTTATTCGGGCTATAACATGATTCTAATGCATATACCGAATCAGGAGAATACTAGCTTTATAATGGATTTAGGATTATACTGCTACCAAGTAATTTCGTTTGGTTTGAAGAACTCTAGAACCACATACCAGAGATTGGTAAATTCTATGTTCAAGAATCAAATCAGGCGGATAATGAAAGTATGCGTAGATGACATGCTTGTGAAATCATGAGTGTTATAGAACCATTGGGCGACCTTTTAGAAATGTTTGAAGTTTTACAAAAATACAGAATGAAGCTAAATTCGTTAAAACGTTCTTTCGGAGTAGCATCGAGAATGTTTATGGGATTTATTGTCAATGCATGAGACATCGAGGCTAATCCGAAGCAGATTAAAGCTTTGAGGAATGTAACTTCCCAACCATGAAGAAACAACTCCAGAGCTTAAATGGAAAGGTCGCTGCTTTGAGTCAGTTCATCTTAAGGGCAACAAATAAGTGCATACCCTTCTTTGATTCCCTATAGAAGGGAAAGAAAAACTTTGAATGGAATCAAGACTACCAGAACGTCTTCGAGGAATTATTGAGGCACATTGAAACACTGCTAGTCTTATCCAAACCATTGGACCGGGAGGATTTATTTGTTTACTTAACAGTGTTCGTTCGTGCACTAAATGCAACATTGTACGTGAGAGGCTAGGATTCAAAGACCAGTTTACTACGTCAGCAAATGCTTTATAAGAGTCAAAAAAACTACCCAAAGTTCGAGAAACTCACATGTTGCTTGTAGATCGTGCCCAGGAAGTTACAATATATGAAAACGCCATACCTATCAAAAGAGTGTAAGACTAACCCCATACCTATAAAAAGCCTCGAAACTGCTCGAGGACATAGAGCATTATACAATAACGCACATCCCTAGAGAGGAAAACACGAAGGCTGATTCATTAGCTAAGCTAGCTAGCTCTAAGGAAGAACAACTAATGGGACTGGTTCTTATGGAAGTTCTGATCGCTTTGAGCATCGATTAGATGGACGTCGATTAGATTCTAGAGACCCCAGAAGAGGAGGAGTCACGGATGACCACAGTCATGAACTATTTGATCAACGAAACTCTCCTGAGAGACAGGAACATATGAAAGAAACTCTTTCGGAAAGCGCTGCGGTTCGTGATGCAAGATGGAGTGCTATACAAGAGGGGATTCTCTACACCCCTACTTCAGTGTGTAACCAAGGATAGGGCTAGGAAGATCCTCATGGAAACCCATGAAGGCGGTTGTAGTGATCACACCGAGGAGCAGACTTTGGTGAAGAAGGTACTTTGCTATGGATATTTCTGGCCAACAATAAACTTGGATGCTGTTGACTACACCAAATGCTGTGACTAGTGCAGAGGTTTGCGAAGATTGCAAAATTCCCATCGTTCAAGCTTACACAAATGGTCAGTCCCTAGCTGTTTGCAATTTGGGGAATTAACATTATCGACGTGTTACCGATAGTAAAGGGTGGAGCCAAATATGCTATCGTTGCAGTGGATTACTTTACAAAATGAGCTGAGGTGGAACGGGATGCCACGACGACAATGAAAAAGGTAATTAACTTCGTAACGAAAAATATTATTGTAGGTTTGGTGTACCTCAAAAGATCATCATAGACAATGGAACTCAATTAGAGAGCACCAAATTCAATGATTTCTGCAACCGATATAGGATTGAGAAGAGCTTCTTTGTGGTGGGACATCCAAAAGCGGACGAACAGTGGAAGTAGCGAACAAAATCATCAAATCCACCTTGAAAAAGCGACTAACTAGAGATAAATGCAACTAAGTTAATGAGATTCCACTAGCACAATGAGCTTATAGTTAGCTTAATCGAAAGCGATGATCCTGATAGAACTGGAAGTCACTTCTCATCGTAAATGGCATTTCGACCTAAAAGTGAAAAAGGAGCTCTTGCTTGAGTCACTTGATTCCGTTTATGAGAGAAGAAAAGAAGCATAATTGTGGGTAGTTGCCCACCAAAAAGAATAGCGCGGCATTTCAATACCAAGATTCGCAACCGTACCTTTGAGGTAGGGGATCTCATTTTGAAATGAGTACTTCCAAGTACGAGAGCACTTGGCCCAAACTGGGAAGGACCCTATACGATAGATCGAAAGCTTAGAGTTAGAATGTTTAAGCTAGAAACTATTGATGGAATCCCTATCTCATGTGCATGGAACAAGGATCTATTGCGGCACTACTACATTTAGTTCTTCCCCATTTTTTTGTAGATAAGCTGCGTAAGGACACTGGGAGTCTGAGGGCAATGTAATAAGGCAGAACCTGCCACTGCTCCTATTCACGAATAAAGTAACTTCTTGAACCAATGGAACTGCATTCTTGCAAGCAAAATTCTCTACATGCAACATACTCCTCATGCCTCAGATCATGGTTGAGGAGCATAGCTCTGGAAAACCAACTAGGGGTCGATCAAATAATTTGGCCCTGACCTTTAGGAATTGATCGTTGCTCGGAGATAGGCGATGATGAAAAGGTTTGGCAACCCTATCCTTTAATAATCTGGTGTTCCCTGAAGATAGGCGATGCCAGAAAGGTAAATCCTATCCTTTAGGAATCTGGGGTAGCTCGGAGATAGGCGACGCCCGAAAGAAAATATCAAACATTCAGGAATTCGTCATTGTCCGAAGATAGGCAACAACGAGAAGGTTCCCTAATTCACTTTAGCCTTTAGGAATTCATCGTTGCCCGGAGATAGCGATGACAAGAAGGTTTCCCCATTCAATCAAATCTTTAGGAACTCGTCATTGGGCAGAGATAAGCAATGATGAGAAGGTTTAAAAATCAATAACTTTTAGGAATCTGGCATCGCCCGGAGATTGGCGATGTCATGAAGTTGAATCCCCCGTCCTTCAGGAATCTAGCGTTGCCCGGAGGTTTGCAACATTAGGGAAGTCAGCTGCTTCAGGTCGATCGGATAATTCAATCCTGACTCATATGAATTACCCATTGCCCGGAGATAGGCAACGTCAACGTGTAGTAACTTTTAGGGTCGATCGAATAGTTTGGCCTGGCTTTCCATAACGTAGCAAAAGTATCGGACGAATAAATCAATCCTGACATGCAGGATTTTGACATTACCTAGAGACAGGCAACGTGGAAGAGAAACTCTGGGAATCAAACCATCTATACAGTAGTTTTCGGAGATTGAAACTAGTGTCTAACTGAATTTCAACGACCGAGTAGGATACGATCAGTCAAGGATAAGCGATGATGGTCACGAAGGTTCGAAAACAAGTGTAATTTAGTTTTCCTAGTCCAGGATCAGGACGTAAAGACACATATAGACTAGGGGCAATCAGATAATTTGACCCAAATATCTTTAACCCGTCAATGCCCGGAATTTGGCATCCGGAGAGATAAATCCCATGAATAGGGATAAGTGCACAACGAAGTCAAATGGGGAAGAAAACAAATATCCCAACTGCTTCTCTATGACAGTTTGAAGCAATGTGGAACCAGGATTATTCACCACTACCAACTAGTTGAAAGGAACTCAACCAAAAATAAATACAAAGTTGGTTAAGTAATGGTTCTGTTTCACCTAATGGAATAATTTGGCAACTATAAACAGAGCACATATCGAAATACAACCTAAGAAATCGTAGGAATATTATTTACATGCATAGAGTTGCGATAAATAAGCATATTTTACATAAACATGTATATATATAATTACAGAACATGCAGTTATATATAGATAGGAACAATACATAAAGCGGGGGCCACTCATGCACAAATATGGCATGTTTGACACGAGGAAAAAATAAAAATATAGACTCGATAACCCAAAACCAAAACAAGCCACCACACAATCAAGCTCTAAGCATCCTCTACTCGCCCTTCCCCTTCTTACCGCTTGGGACGCTAGAACTATTGGTTCACATTTTTATGTTTGTAACCGCCCTTGGGTTTCACCTTTTCGGAAGTATCACCCAAAGAGTGGGTAGTCTCACCACCCGTGTAACGTATCGGGTTTTTCCCGCTCGAAAATCAACATCCGTACTTCACATTGTACTAGAATGCCGCAGAATCGACCGTTCAAATCCGATTCGTCGGAGCTATAACACCATTAAGTAAATAACACAGCGGAAGAAAAGAATAATACATTGATATACAATATCTGATACAACAGAGTGATACAATGAATATCAATATACATCAGAGATATGATACAAGAAATAGCAGCGGAAAAGAAAAGATAACAATAGTAGCGGAACAATATCAATAGAAATGATAACTCCCAAAATGATCTTCAGACAAGAATGAATCCACAACTCCAAGATAAGCAACTCCGATGAATGAACTAGCTCCAGATAATCTACTAAACCTGAATATCTGAAAAGAAACCGAACTCTAGACTGCTCGTGTGGAAAATTATGAGCACCCAGAGTTTAGGAAAGGAACAATAAACTCCGGATCAGTCATGGGACTGGTGTGAGCAACAAAAACAGTTTATCTTTAAACAACAACAAAAGGATTTTAAACATTGAAATCCGCAATGCTTTTTAGAAAATGAAACTACCATAAGACCTCCCGCCACACACACAATGCAAACGCAGAATTGGAGGAGATTTCTTCTTATGATAGTCAAAGATGCTTACTACGCAAAATCAATTGGATATTATCATTAGTGCATAGTGTAGAAAACATTTCGAAAGTATAATATTAATCTTAGCCAACATACGACCAGTATCGTATGCCTACTATAGCTACCATCTAAACAGTGGTGACCACCGTACGTAAATGACAGGTTCTACAACTAATACCGTACTGGTTCGTATTGGAAGAAATGGATTTCCAACAAATGGTCAGGCTAAGGAACTTCCTTCCGCCGCATGGGATCGCCTCTGGCTGGACGTCCCGAGAGACAAACTGCTCTCTGCCAAACAAGGCCGGGTTACTCCTGTAACAAGTAACTCACGACTATGCCATTCCCCGGTCCTTTGGGACCTTTATCCGAGGCGCCTCTAAACCAACATCACACATAATAAAGTGTATCCACATGAGTAAGTATCTGGGCTCCATACCATGATACCACCCCTTTCCAGAAGGAAATGACATACCCTAAAGGGCGCGACCCTCATAACCTTGCCGCAACATTCCTGTTTCGACCATTTCCGAGTTGTGAGGCCCTGACGAAGTCTCGTCCACAAAGCTACGCTTTGTCACAAAGCCATGCTTTGGGTCAACAGATGATCAACCTATGATCACAAAGATAAATGATCAAACAAATGATCATATCACAAATGATCAAACACTGATCATCACACAGCAACACTCAGCATGCCACATTACCAAATTGGGAGTATATCGCTGATAACCTTCAACTACATAACCTCTGAGCTTGTACGTCTCAGAGAAGGGTGTTAAGCTAAGAGAATAAATTCTCCGCCACCAACAGAGATGTATTTGAAAGAAATCGGCTTTATATCTCAAAGTGTAATGTCAGACATACAATCCATACAAGTCTGTTTCGGGTTCGAACAGAACCGAAGGCACTTCTCACGAAGCCCTTGCAAATCCGGATAATTTCCAATCACGTCCGGACTTCCCGTCACTAAGGGTGATAAAACCTCTATATCGGGGATCAGCCGATGCAGAGTAACTCGACGGTAATCCTTCCGTTTTCAAAAATATCCGGTCTTCAACACCGGTCTTCAAATGCGATCCATATACGACGTATCACATATTCGGAATGGGTTATACGACCCAAAGGTCCTCTCCCGGCTAAACCGAATAGTGAGCGTAATATTTAAAAACATATGGATATGGGATTTCAATTAAGTCACAACTTATTACCCAAAATCTTTCTTTTCAAATGGTTTAACAAATTTCCATTTTCAAATCTTTAAACAAAAAGATTCATTTTAAACAACCTTCAACGGTTTAAACAATTTCACCTTAATCTTTTAAACAAAAGATTCATTCACAGATTTTCCAAATTAATTTCCCTTTCAATTTGATTAACTCGTTAAATCTTCAAATCAAAGATTTAACTTACAGTTTTCAAAACAATTCCATTTCAAATGATTTAAACCAATCATTATTTTAAATCTGTTAAAGATAACAGATTCAAATCATAGCTTTTCAAAACAATTCATTCACAACTTGGAAAATCATTTTCACTTCAATATTGAAATTCCTTTAATTAAACTGGAATTTCATTTCTTATCTGAAAGCTTTTATTCTTTTAAAACAACAATTTCATTTCAGAAAATCTGATTCATCCATACGAGTTGAAATCCTTGGGTTAAGTTCAAATTCTCAAACCAATATCTTTAAAATGGTTTAAATTCATATAACTTGTACAGCATCTTAAATCCCTAGTTTTGAATCATAGAATTTAATTTCGAATCTTGAATTTAAGTTTAAATCAAATTATTTAAACTTCAAAACTTTATCAAGTTATTCAAAATAACTTTTATCTTTGAAATTCCATTTCAAAAGCTTTTCACTTTAAATCCCAAATTCCAATTTCAAAATCAATTGAAATTAAAATTCCAATTCCAAATACATCAAATTTAAATTATCTGTGACTTAACCGATTTTCACGTGAAATCCATATTTGTGTGTGTAAAGGTGTAGTCCAGGGGTTTCACACAATAGTGCAACACAATGAATCATCACATATCAGAATACAGAAATATATTTGATAAACGATGTAAACTATATCGCTTATCTTTTACTCACAGATCACAGATATATATAAATTTCAGATAAATAAACTACAGTAAAGATTACACACAAATCAGAATATATCACAAAGCATGTAACGACCCACTATTTTGGACCATTCAAATCGACAATAATCCACACATGTCAGACTTGAATAATGCAAAATAACAGATTGTAATAAAATTTGGAGCAAATAAAATCATTCACAGAATCACAGACACAGAAATATCAGAATAACTCGCAGCGGAATTTAAAAATAACCATAGTGGTTCATGAAGCCACTAAAATACATAGTCTCAAATCAAATACAAAATACATAGTCTGAAACCCAATACAGTTCTGAAACAAGTACAATAGAGATCCAAATACACAAGTCTCTAAAACAAAAGCTGAAATAAGGCAACTGAAACTGAAATAGGAAGATAACTAGATAAGCAGAATCTCCAATGATTCCGAGCTCCAGAAAAGTGAAGTCCAAAGCTGTGAATACTCAGGCTGACCCGAGCGTAAAATAAAACATAACACTCGAGTCAGGATATACATACTTATACAATGTAAACCAACTCAAATGAACTGTAGTAAAGGTACAAGTAACTTAGAAGATGCTTGGGACCGCCCATCCTCTAAGGATCCGTTAAACTATCTACTATATAGTAATATTCGCTATTATAATAGTGTCTAAATAAGTAAAGTATAATCATATTGGAAAATAGCGTTAAGGGGATGGAGAACCTTAACGCGGTCGGATCTTAAAATCATAATCGTAGTAAAGCTCGATATGGTAGGTGGCACGGCACAACTAGGCAATGCCAGGGTAGATATACCAATTACGCATCCGGACTAGTGGTGACGCATAGCAGCCACTACCGCCCACCTCGAACAACACTCCCAAATCAAGGGTGGCCACCAAATCAATCACAAGTAATAGAATGGTATCGAAGAAGTGTGTCCGATAAGAGGTGCTACCTCATTGGTCCGTCAATCGCTCCTGTTTTAGCCACCTTATGCCAACTCACGGGAGTTGGGTCCACGTAACATACCTTAAGAACGTCGCCACCATCCTACTTCATTCTGGAATCTCCACCACGTACACGGTTGTCAAAGTGGTTTTCGGTATCGACAGAGAGTATGTCCATATCCGATCCCGGTCTCTTTGCCAACCAATCGTTATTATAACCCGTGGTTATAGATTTAAAACAATTTATCAAATATACTTCGAATTTAATCATTTAAAAACCAAGGCATTATTCTTTTGAAAACAAATACTAAGTTATTAAATTTCAAAAATCTAACCTTTTCGGAGTTCACTTATTCACTTAAAACAATAACGTTAAGTTATATTTGAAAATAATTTTTATTCAACAAAACAACATTTATAAACTGCTATAACAATTCAATTTTAAAAACAAAAATCATATTCAGCCTACTGCAGTCCTTAACAAGTGCTACAGTAGTCCTTTTATTAGTTCAGGTTCAATTTCAGTTTCAGCTACAACAGCACTTACCAAGTACTATCATAGCCTTAGTTCATTTTAGTCTTTTAGTTCACTTATACAATCCACAACACTTAACAAGTGCTACGGATTCTACCTAGTAAAAACTTATAAAATCATACATTAAAACGTTCATTTAAATCCTTTAACTAATTTTATTTCAAAAGAAATTTTACAAGTTAAAACCAAAACTTTCCAATTTGCCTATTACATTCATTTCAACATTTTAAACTTAAACTTCATTCTTCCACCAATTTAAAACTAATTTCATTTCAATTAAATTAACTTAAGTTTCCATCTTCTTTTTTTTTATCAAAATTTCAAATTTAAGGTTTGTTTTTAAAATCAATATTCCTCCATTTATTTATATTTATCACATAGAAAAATCATTTCTATTTTTATATAAATCACTTAAAAATTCGGTTTAAATCAATTTAATATTATTACGATTTTTAAATTTTTAAAAATATTCAGAAAAATACAGATGAATAACCACGGGTCTGTATAATATTTTCTAGCCTAATTCAAGTGATACGGATACTATATCATTTCAATCCGTAATTTACAAAGAAAAATCCGGGTTTTATCATTTCAAACCCGCAATCCCAAGTAAATAAAATTAAATTGAAAATCGCTCAGGCCTATCATTTCAGCCCATAACGACCTTCCCTTATTCTAAAGTCCGTTCGGGTATGTATCATTTCAACCCATAGTGATTCTATTCTACAGGGAACTTGCAGTGTGATTTAACAGAATAGAATAACAGTAAAATAAGAACAGAATATAACAGATGATACGATATGCAGTTTTAACAATTAACATCAACTATAAATAAATCACAGGTAATTATAACATCATTTATTTATTTATTTATTTCTACACATTCAGTTGCGGTCGTTTCACAATTATATAAGTATGGATATTCGTGTGAGATTTACTCACCTCTACGGATCTGGAGACTGAGAAAGAAAGAAGTACGATGTCAATCGAAAGCACGCGGATAGTACGATCAGTCGCTAGCGGATTCGCTGACTAGATCAAATCTAAAGTCAAAAGAATAAAGCGAATAAATAGACAATCAAAAAGAATGCACGAATAACGAATTTTCCAAATTGAAGTAAACGAACGAAAAATAAATCAAGTTGAGAAACGGAAGGAAATGGCTCGACCACTTTTATTGTTCATTACACACACTTTTCCAAAAGCGGGGCTCAGCCGAAAATAAAATTAATAACTTCAAAACAAAACACTATAGTTCTCATCTCCTTTTTCTCAAAACCAGAGGCAAAATAAACTAAGGTACCAAAAATACAAAGGACAAAATATTTGTTTATTCACATTTTTTTTTTCTGTTCTTTATTCAAATACAAAGGACAAAGAATGCAACCATCTCATTTCTTTCTTTATTCAATACAAGGCAGAGGCAAATAAAATCATATACTTCAGATCCAAGGCCAGAGTACAAGTCAGAGGGAGGCACGACAGGGGTTGGTCAGTCTGGGTCAGAGGCGGTCTCGGCCTGAGTTCGGTGGTGCCTGGGGTAGGAGGCTGACGTGGGGTGGTCTGGGTAGAAGGCTGGCGTGGGCAGGGGCTGACGTCTGGTATGGGCTCGATGGTGGTAGGCGCATGGCAGGGGCTGACGTGGCGGTTATGGGTGTGGCTCGGTCTGGTGGCGAACGGTATGAAATGGGGTGGTGGTGATCTCGGTCGTGGCTTGGGATACGATGGCTGATGGGTAGGCGTGGTTGGTCTGCCATTTGGGACGTGGGGTGGTGGCTGGCAGGGCGTGGGGTGGAGTGGGGTTGGAGACGTGGTGGAGTTGGACGCAGTCTGGTGGTGGAGGTGACTGGATCTCGGCACGGGGTGGGGTAGGCTGATGGGTCAGTGGAGTGGTTTTCTGGCGGAGCACGGAATGGTGTTGGGGATGTGGTGGCGGATGGACGGTCTGGGGTGGCGTACGGTGGCTGAGTAGGCGTGGTTGGGGATGGAGCAAACAGCCAACAGCCAACGAACATAAAAAAAAAACAAAATGAAGAAGAAGAAAAAAACATGTTGGTTCATACCTGAAGGAGAAGGTCACGAAAAATCAATAGAAGCAAAAATAGAAAAAATGTGCAGTCTGGAATTATGTTTGCACGTGGGTAGAAGAAGGCAGCTGTTCACAATTTGTAAAGAGAAGGCAAACGAAAAGTTTTGGAACGGTAAAAATTTAAGGCTATAAATCATATTAAATATGCGAAACGTATGGGAGGCCAAGTGAACGAATATTTTCACGCGTGAACAATTTTGAACGGCTGAACTTGAATTGCCAAAGCGTCCAAAAATCAATTTTAACAAGGGAAACCAAAAAGAGAAAAAAAAACGCCCAAGTAACGTACAATTTGTTTTTTTTCTTTTATTAAATAAAAAAAATGTTAACGGTTTTCTTAAAAATATAACGTATCTTTTAAAACCGAATTTAAAAATAGTTATTATCATCATTAATAAGATTTTATTCTACAGTAAAGTTAAGAACGGACAAAACGTAACGAAATGTAACGTTTTAAATTTTCGTTTTATACAAATTACTACACTTTATTTTTAACTCAATATTTCAAAATGTTTTATTTTTAATTAAAATTTCGTTTAAAATATCGGGCTGTTACACTCTCCCCCACTCAAAGCTTTTCGTCCTCGAAAAGGAACGAAGAAGGAAAACAAAGAAAGATAAGACAGAATAGTAAAGTACCTGAAATAAACAATTCCGGATTCGAAGCACGAATGCTCTCCTCCGTCTCCCAGGTGCAATCCCGTTCATCAGTGCTCCACTGCACTTTGACCAGGTTGACAGATTTTCTTCTTAGCTGCTTCGTACCTCGATCGACGATACGAAGTGGCTTCCTCTCAACAGTCAGATTTGGCTCAATATCCAAACTATCAAGAGCAGAAGGCTGAATAATAAGAGATGGATCATGCAGATAGCGACGAAGATGAGATACATGAAAGACGTTGTGAATTCCAGAAAATTTCTCGGGTAAATCCAGACGATAAGCAAGAGAACCAATTCTTTCCAAAATGCGGAAAGGACCAACAAATCTAGGAGAAAGCTTTCCTCTACGACCGAAACGAATAACATTCCTTAAGGGAGAGACCTTAAGGAAAACCAAATCACCAACAGCAAACTCTAAACTCCGTCTTCGACGATCGGCGTACTTTTTCTGTCTATCCTGAGCAATCCTCATCTTTCTCTTAATCTCTTCAACTCTCTCTGAAGCTTCCAAAACCAACTCAGGACCAAGAACCAAACGATTACCGGATTCAATCCAACAAGAAGGAGATCTACAAGGTCGTCCGTAAAGAGCAGAAAATGGAGATGTCTCAATACTGGCCTGATAACTATTGTTATAAGTGAATTCGAAGAGATGGAGATGATCTTCCCAAGATCCTCCATAATCAAGCACACAAGCACGAAGAAGATCTTCTAAAATCTGATTCACCCTTTCCGTTTGACCGTCGGTCTGTGGATGGTAAGCAGTGCTCAGATTTAGATGAGTACCCAATGAATCCTGAAAGGCCTTCCAAAACCTACTAGTAAAGATGGGATCACGATCACAAACGATACTGAGAGGAACACCATGGAGACGAACAATCTCCCTCATGTAAATCTCAAACAAACTAGAAGCTGAACGGGTAGACTTGACCGGAATGAAATGAGCTGATTTGGTCAATCTATCCACAATAACCCAGATACTCTCGTTACCCTTCCTAGTCCTCGGTAAACCATCAATGAAATCCATAGAAACTTGTTCCCACTTCCAATTGGGAATCTCAAGAGGCTGCAATAAACCAGGGGTCTTCTGATGATCTGCCTTGACTTGTTGACAAGTCGCACATCTATTCACAAAAATGGAAACATCTCGTTTCATACCTTTCCACCAATATAATTTCTTCATATCCTGATACATCTTGGTCACGCCTGGATGAATAGAAAGTCTGGACTGATGATTCTCCCGAAGTAACTCCTGTCTCAATCCATCAACATTCGGGACACAAATCCTATTATTGATCCTTAATACACCCTTATCGTCAATCTGAGCTCCACTGTCATCAAGACTACTACCTCCAACTCTGCTTCGAACACTCTCCTTAATCAATCTAAGCATCTGATCCTCATCCTGTCTAGCCATAATACGATCCACAAGAGGAGAAGAAACAAAAATCTGACATAACAAAGCTTTCTTCCTACTCAAAGCATCCGCCACAACATTAGCCTTTCCCGGTGTATAGTTGATGTCGAGGTCATAAGAAGCAAGGAACTCTAACCACCTAACTTGTCTCTGATTCAAATCCTTCTGAGAGAAAATATACTTCAAAGACTGATGATCTGTGAAAAGCTCGAACTTGGTACCCAACAAATGATGTCTCCAAAGCTTCAAAGCGAAAACAACAGCAAGCAACTCTAGATCATGGGCAGCATAATTTACTTCATGAGTTTTCAACTGTCTACTAGCATAAGCAATCACTCTACCATCCTGCATCAGAACAGCTCCCAAACCTTCTCGACAAGCATCAGTGTATACCGTTAATCCCTCATTTCCATTTGGAACGGTAAGAACAGGTGCGGAAGTAAGCTTGTCTTTTAACTCATTGAAGGCGGCCTTACACTCGTTACTCCAAATAAACTTAGCATTCTTCCGAGTTAAAGCAGTGAGAGGCGCAGCAATCCGAGCGAAATTCTCAATGAATCTCCGGTAATAACCGGCGAGGCCCAGAAAACTACGGATATCAGTAGGAGTCTTAGGAGTTTCCCAATCCTGTACAGAATAGGGAAAAAGGATAATAGAAAAGATAGGGTAAATTGAAATGAAACAATGAAAGAGAAGGAAAGAAAAACTTACATTGATCGCAGCGATCTTGACTAGATCAACTGAAACCCCATTACTAGAAACAATATGCCCGAGAAATCGGACTTCATCCTTCCAGAAATGGCATTTGGAAAATTTAGCTTTTAACTGATGCTTTCGAAGAGTCTCAAGAACAGATTTCAAATGTGACTCATGTTCTTCTTCAGACTTAGAGAATATGAGGATATCATCCATAAAGACTAGAACAAATTTATTTAGCACATCACGGAATACACGATTCATCAAGTCAACAAAGAAAGCGGGAGCATTAGTCAAACCAAAAGGCATGACTAACCATTCGAAGAATCCATTCTCAGTACGGAAAGCAGTCTTAGGAATACTTTCCTCAGCCACTCTGAGTTGGTGAAAACCTGTGGCGAGATCAAGCTGAGAGAAAACAGTAGCACCATAAAGCTGATCAAACATATCATTGATGCGAGGCATTGGATATCTATTTTTCATAGTGAGCTTATTCAACTCCCTATAATCAACACACATCCGAAGAGAACCATCGGATTTGGTGACGAAGACCACTGCAGCTCCCCGTTCAGAAAAACTAGGTCTGATCAGACCCTTGGAAGATAGGTCTTCAATTTGTTTCCTTAACTCAACCTTCTCGCGGGGTGCCATTCTTCTAGGAGGAAGAACTATAGGTCGAGCTCCAGGAATGAGATCAATGCGGAAATCAATTTCCCGCTTGGGAGGTAAAGCAGTAACTTCACCAAATACATCCGGGTAGTGATTAACTACACGGGTCGACTGAAGATCATCAATAGAAGCATCTAGAGAAAAGATAAAGCTACCAGCATAATCATGAGGCATACGGCCCTGAATAAGCAAAGAATTTCCTCGATCATCCTTAAGAGAAACAATTCGGGATTTACACGAGATACGGGCATCGTGTCCATCAAGCCAATCACTTCCAAGCAACAGATCAAAAGCATCGAAACCTAGGACATAGAAATCTCCAGAAAATTTATGACTAGAATAGAAGAGTCTCACTTGCTTACAAATCTTATCTAGATTTGCGGGACCACCAATAGGATTTGAAACACATAGAGGAACAGAAACATACTCAGGAGAAAGGAGAGTTTCAAACTTATTACACAAAACATCAGAAATAAAGCTATGCGAAGCCCCAGTATCAAATAAAACACGAATAGGATGATGAAATAAAGTAAAGGTGCCCTGAAGAGTACCTTGATCATCGCTAGGAGCAGGAGCAGGTGCAGGAGCAGGTGATGAAGCAGATGTAACAGCAAATACGCCAGATGGCCTTCCTTTCTGATATAAAGGACAGTCCTTCTTAAAATGACCCGGCTGAAGACAAACATGACAAAGATCGTTCCTGGTAACCTGGGGTGGAGGAACAGCAGCAACAGACGGATTAGGGCAACTATTGGCATAGTGTCCCTTCTGGTCACATTTGAAGCAAGTAATGGAGGAAAGATCAATAGGGTGCCTCTGGGAAGGAGCAGATGCTGAAGATCCTAAGCCCGGATGTTTGAGCCAATTCTTCTTTTGCTGGTGGAAGTTGGGCTTTCTCTTCTTGGAATTAGCAGAGGAGGACTGAGATACATGAGCACTGGAAGCAGCAGGACCCTTGGAAGTAGGGTTCTCATAGCGAATAGCCATATCCATGAGCTCAGTAAAAGTGCCATGAACATGCGAAATAAGACGGTCGTAGAACTCTGGGCGAGCTCCAGCAATGAACTTCTCATTCTTTTTTAGCTGAGTGTCGATAAGAGCAGGACCAAATTTTGAAAGTTCATTGAACTTCCGTTCATACTCTGAAAAAGACATGGTACCCTGCTTGAGGTCCATGAATTCACGGTAAAGCTGAGATTTTCCGGCTTCGGGCATCCATTTTGCCACAAAAGCCTCCCTGAAAGAAGATACAAAACTGAACTTAAGATAAATTCAAAAGGAAAGGAAATGGGGAAAATTCAAGTTAACACAAAGGATACCTGAACTGCTCCCACGAAAGATCACCTTCGTTAGTGCGAGTCGTAACAGACTCCCACCAATCTAGGGCTGACTCTTGCAGCTGCCATGCTGCTAACTGACGCTTCTGGGCATCAGTGATCTCTAAACCAGTAAAGATTCTTTCCAAACTTCTTAGCCATTGCTGGGCTTCGATGATACTTTCTGAACCGGTGAACTTAGTGCCACCGAGCTGAGAGAATTCTTTGCAAAGAACTGTGAACTTAACGGGTGCAACGGGTGGAGGAACTGGGGCAATACCACGACCCCTACCTCTAGCATTTCCACGATTCATCCTGGAAATATCAAGAATTAATTTAGGACAAGGTACAGAGAAGACAAATATAAATTAAGATAAAATACGATAAGGTCACATAGGTGAATCCTAATAACAAAATTCCTAACAAGGTAGATACAGAAAGAAGGAAGTTTAGAAAATTTCTTCTTAAAACAAGAAAACTTTATATCAAAATAATCTTTGAAAAAACATTTGAAAAATCATTTAAAAATCATTTTATACTTTGAAAATACGTTCACTCACAAGGAAATGATTCTGAGTTTGATTTCACTCATTCTAGGGTATTTCTACCCTATCTCTAATGAGTTTTTGCTCCATAGGCTAAGGTTTGCCCAAAACCAAAGCTCTGATACCAAATGTAACGACCCACTATTTTGGACCATTCAAATCGACAATAATCCACACATGTCAGACTTGAATAATGCAAAATAACAGATTGTAATAAAATTTGGAGCAAATAAAATCATTTACAGAATCACAGACACAGAAATATCAGAATAACTCGCAGCGGAATTTAAAAATAACCATAGTGGTTCATGAAGCCACTAAAATACATAGTCTCAAATCAAATACAAAATACATAGTCTGAAACCCAATACAGTTCTGAAACAAGTACAATAGAGATCCAAATACACAAGTCTCTAAAATAGAAGCTGAAATAAGGCAACTGAAACTGAAATAGGAAGATAACTAGATAAGCAGAATCTCCAATGATTCCGAGCTCCAGAAAAGTGAAGTCCAAAGCTGTGAATACTCAGGCTGACCCGAGCGTAAAATAAAACATAACACTCGAGTCAGGATATACATACTTATACAATGTAAACCAACTCAAATGAACTGTAGTAAAGGTACAAGTAACTTAGAAGATGCTTGGGACCGCCCATCCTCTAAGGATCCGTTAAACTATCTACTATATAGTAATATTCGCTATTATAATAGTGTCTAAATAAGTAAAGTATAATCATATCGGAAAATAGCGTTAAGGGGATGGAGAACCTTAACGCGGTCGGATCTTAAAATCATAATCGTAGTAAAGCTCGATATGGTAGGTGACACGGCACAACTAGGCAATGCCAGGGTAGATATACCAATTACGCATCCGGACTAGTGGTGACGCATAGCAGCCACTACCGCCCACCTCGAACAACACTCCCAAATCAAGGGTGGCCACCAAATCAATCACAAGTAATAGAATGGTATCGAAGAAGTGTGTCCGATAAGAGGTGCTACCTCATTGGTCCGTCAATCGCTCCTGTTTTAGCCACCTTATGCCAACTCACGGGAGTTGGGTCCACGTAACATACCTTAAGAACGTCGCCACCATCCTACTTCATTCTGGAATCTCCACCACGTACACGGTTGTCAAAGTGGTTTTCGGTATCGACAGAGAGTATGTCCATATCCGATCCCGGTCTCTTTGCCAACCAATCGTTATTATAACCCGTGGTTATAGATTTAAAACAATTTATCAAATATACTTCGAATTTAATCATTTAAAAACCAAGGCATTATTCTTTTGAAAACAAATACTAAGTTATTAAATTTCAAAAATCTAACCTTTTCGGAGTTCACTTATTCACTTAAAACAATAACGTTAAGTTATATTTGAAAATAATTTTTATTCAACAAAACAACATTTATAAACTGCTATAACAATTCAATTTTAATAACAAAAATCATATTCAGCCTACTGCAGTCCTTAACAAGTGCTACAATAGTCCTTTTATTAGTTCAGGTTCAATTTCAGTTTCAGCTACAACAGCACTTACCAAGTACTATCATAGCCTTAGTTCATTTTAGTCTTTTAGTTCACTTATACAATCCACAACACTTAACAAGTGCTACGGATTCTACCTAGTAAAAACTTATAAAATCATACATTAAAACGTTCATTTAAATCCTTTAACTAATTTTATTTCAAAAGAAATTTTACAAGTTAAAACCAAAACTTTCCAATTTGCCTATTACATTCATTTCAACATTTTAAACTTAAACTTCATTCTTCCACCAATTTAAAACTAATTTCATTTCAATTAAATTAACTTAAGTTTCCATCTTCTTCTTTTTTTATCAAAATTTCAAATTTAAGGTTTGTTTTTAAAATCAATATTCCTCCATTTATTTATATTTATCACATAGAAAAATCATTTCTATTTTTATATAAATCACTTAAAAATTCGGTTTAAATCAATTTAATATTATTACGATTTTTAAATTTTTAAAAATATTCAGAAAAATACAGATGAATAACCACGGGTCTGTATAATATTTTCTAGCCTAATTCAAGTGATACGGATACTATATCATTTCAATCCGTAATTTACAAAGAAAAATCCGGGTTTTATCATTTCAAACCCGCAATCCCAAGTAAATAAAATTAAATTGAAAATCGCTCGGGCCTATCATTTCAGCCCATAACGACCTTCCCTTATTCTAAAGTCCGTTCGGGTATGTATCATTTCAACCCATAGTGATTCTATTCTACAGGGAACTTGCAGTGTGATTTAACAGAATAGAATAACAGTAAAATAAGAACAGAATATAACAAATGATACGATATGCAGTTTTAACAATTAACATCAACTATAAATAAATCACAGGTAATTATAACATCATTTATTTATTTATTTATTTCTACACATTCAGTTGCGGTCGTTTCACAATTATATAAGTATGGATATTCGTGTGAGATTTACTCACCTCTACGGATCTGGAGACTGAGAAAGAAAGAAGTACGATGTTAATCGAAAGCACGCGGATAGTACGATCAGTCGCTAGCGGATTCGCTGACTAGATCAAATCTAAAGTCAAAAGAATAAAGCGAATAAATAGACAATCAAAAAGAATGCACGAATAACGAATTTTCCAAATTGAAGTAAACGAACGAAAAATAAATCAAGTTGAGAAACGGAAGGAAATGGCTCGACCACTTTTATTGTTCATTACACACACTTTTCCAAAAGCGGGGCTCAGCCGAAAATAAAATTAATAACTTCAAAACAAAACACTATAGTTCTCATCTCCTTTTTCTCAAAACCAGAGGCAAAATAAACTAAGGTACCAAAAATACAAAGGACAAAATATTTGTTTGTTCACATTTTTTTTTTCTGTTCTTTATTCAAATACAAAGGACAAAGAATGCAACCATCTCATTTCTTTCTTTATTCAATACAAGGCAGAGGCAAATAAAATCATATACTTCAGATCCAAGGCCAGAGTACAAGTCAGAGGGAGGCACGACAGGGGTTGGTCAGTCTGGGTCAGAGGCGGTCTCGGCCTGAGTTCGGTGGTGCCTGGGGTAGGAGGCTGACGTGGGGTGGTCTGGGTAGAAGGCTGGCGTGGGCAGGGGCTGACGTCTGGTATGGGCTCGGTGGTGGTAGGCGCATGGCAGGGGCTGACGTGGTGGTTATGGGTGTGGCTCGGTCTGGTGGCGAACGGTATGAAATGGGGTGGTGGTGATCTCGGTCGTGGCTTGGGATACGATGGCTGATGGGTAGGCGTGGTTGGTCTGCCATTTGGGACGTGGGGTGGTGGCTGGCAGGGCGTGGGGTGGAGTGGGGTTGGAGACGTGGTGGAGTTGGACGCAGTCTGGTGGTGGAGGTGACTGGATCTCGGCACGGGGTGGGGTAGGCTGATGGGTCAGTGGAGTGGTTTTCTGGCGGAGCACGGAATGGTGTTGGGGATGTGGTGGCGGATGGACGGTCTGGGGTGGCGTACGGTGGCTGAGTAGGCGTGGTTGGGGATGGAGCAAACAGCCAACAGCCAACGAACATAAAAAAAAAACAAAATGAAGAAGAAGAAAAAAACATGTTGGTTCATACCTGAAGGAGAAGGTCACGAAAAATCAATAGAAGCAAAAATAGAAAAAATGTGCAGTCTGGAATTATGTTTGCACGTGGGTAGAAGAAGGCAGCTGTTCACAATTTGTAAAGAGAAGGCAAACGAAAAGTTTTGGAACGGTAAAAAATTTAAGGCTATAAATCATATTAAATATGCGAAACGTATGGGAGGCCAAGTGAACGAATATTTTCACGCGTGAACAATTTTGAACGGCTGAACTTGAATTGCCAAAGCGTCCAAAAATCAATTTTAACAAGGGAAACCAACAAGAGAAAAAAAACGCCCAAGTAACGTACAATTTGTTTTTTTTTCTTTTATTAAATAAAAAAAATGTTAACGGTTTTCTTAAAAATATAACGTATCTTTTAAAACCGAATTTAAAAATAGTTATTATCATCATTAATAAGATTTTATTCTACAGTAAAGTTAAGAACGGACAAAACGTAACGAAATGTAACGTTTTAAATTTTCGTTTTATACAAATTACTACACTTTATTTTTAACTCAATACTTCAAAATGTTTTATTTTTAATTAAAATTTCGTTTAAAATATCGGGCTGTTACAAAGCATCACAGATCAGGAAATATCAGACAATTCAATCATCCAATCAAATCCAAATATTCATAAGTAAGGTCAGTTAATTATCTGATTTATTCAAATTCGATTAATTACTTATGAATTTCTAATCCTGGTTAATTAACATAAATGAATTACAAATCATTTTAATTTACTACTTTTTAATCCTTTATTAATCAACCATTAATAATAAATAAATTAACTTTTAATTATAATTCATCAACCTTTAATCATTTAATAATTAGCCTTTAATCATTTAATTCACCATTTAATTAATTATCTTTGATTAATAAATTATTTGATTAATCCTTAATTAACTTCTTTAACTACTTTCATAGATTTATCACTCTTCATTATTATTTTTCTCTTTCTCAACAACAAATCTTAATGTAATTTAAAGATTAATCCTTATCTTGATTAATCACTTAATTCCTAATTAACTTAATTAACTTCAAGAAAATGAAGCTTCTTTAACTTAAGATAAACATTATCTTAATTACCATTTACATTTTAAAACCCTTAATTTTTATAATTAACTTTACTTAACAAAAATTTAGATTAAATAAATTTTAACACTTCTTAACAAATATTAAGAACAATTTGATATTTATAAAGTAATGCTATAAAAGAAGTTTTGACAAAATTTGTTTAATTTTTCAAAAATCCTATTTTAAAACGTTTATAAAAACTGGGCATCTCTCCCACTTCGGGTCCTACCCGAATATTACTCGGGACTATCCCCGAGTCTTCTCCCTTCTTCCCCTTTATTACCAAAACTTAGATAAATTTGCAGCTTTAAAACTGTAGCTATTACCCACCAAACACTCGAGTATAAACTCGAGTTAAACCCCAAAATTCCCGAGGCACTCACGAGTCGAACTCCACAAAACTCGAGCAACAGAAACTTCGTCTTCCCCAAACTAAAACTACCCAGATATTCACGCGACCCCAAACGTGTACGTGTACACCACCATGGCGACGCTCCGGCCATCACCACTAGCGTCAACAAGTCGACTATCACCCTCGCACACCATTCTGACCACCAAATCGTCAATAACTACTCGAAATCAAAATCGAGTATTCAAGCCCACATCTGGAACTACAGACCCCACCTAAAACAGCCTCGCGCGCACACCCTCGACCACCGGAGACCCCACAATCTCGGCCACGCCACCATCACCCACCCAGCCATCACCTCCAAAGGCCACGTGCAACTCGATGCACGAACGAGGCCACTTCGACCAAATTTTCGATCACAGTCCAAACTAGGTTTAGGAATTAGATCGACTCGCCATCGTCGCCACAGTGGACGATGTCACCTCCTATCATTTTTCCTACCACCACCGTAGGTTCGACCATCACCATGAACAACCCCGTCACCCCCAGAACCTCCGATCACCGGAATTCGCCCAAAAACAACTTCCCGTTCATTTCCAAACTGCTCTCGAAACACCACACTAAAAATCATCAAACTTGCATTAAAAATCTTAGTTTCCAATAAGGATTCAAGACATATATAGGAATTCGCAAATTGTTATGTTTGAATTTATTCGAAAATCAAACTTTGCCTGTAAAAACTCATTTCTTGCTCACTGTGCATTCTTTCTTCTTGAAATCTATTTTTAAGTTATAGCTCAGGACTAAACATAACTCTTTGTTTTTAAAATCTAAGCTTGATACTGATTACATGATAAGAAAAATTCGATGTCTTGGTTGGCTTTACCCTGAGAAACTAAACAAAGATGAAGATGCATAGCTCAACCCAGTTAAATACACATATACACACAGTGTTAAACAAGAAGATATTCAAGTATCCATATTAAACATAAGCCATTTAATGATTATGATTAGCTTAAGCATTTATGTTATGTTGTTTACTCATATTGATGACAGAAAAGAACAGAGCCTATTTGAAAGTTGAAACAGGTTTGGAAATAAAATGTTACTCACTTTGATTTTTTTGGAAGAAGAACAGAGCCTGCTTTTTTTGTTGAACAGTTTGAACTTGAAAAACTGGAAAATGTTTTCCACTTTGATCTTCTTGCCTTGCTGCTGTCTGATGTTTAATTGTATTTGATGATGTAGAATGAAGTCTTGTTCAAGTTTATAAATGGAAGTTTTTATTCTTAGTCTTGTTTAGTTCGAACTGAAATGGGAATAGCTTCCAGGTTGAAGTTTTAAAACAATTTACAGGGTTAATATTTTTTTTTCCATTGTCAGAGATTTTTATAAAATGTGGAGGCTGAAAGAAGTTTTATGCAATTCGTATAGATTATGTTTGCTGCTAGGATATGCACATTTAATGCTATTAGTACTTGATGTTCCCTTTGATACTTATCCATATTTTATACACTTGCCTTAGACTTAAACTACAAGCTATAGGTATAATATATTTTTACTTTGTATTTTGCTTTTGTTTCCTTAAGTTTTGCAGGCATATATCCTATTCGAACATCAGTTTATATTTTGAAACATGATTGAAATGTGATCCTTTACTTTGTTTGTTTGACTATGCAAACTTCGGCTGGTATTTTTTTTCTACTTGGTGGCTAAAGATTCATGGGTTAATTTCCTTTGCCTTATTTGATAAGCTACAGCCTTATCTTTTCTTTGTTCAATTTATATTATTATTATTTTCTTTAAAATGGTGGCTGATGAGATATGTTTTGGTATTGTTGGTCTCGGCTGAAATGAAATGTTGTACAAGGTGATACACTTGCATTTATTAGCTTGTACCAGGTTATATATTTATTTTTTTTTCTTCCTTTGCCAGCCTATACATCTCGGCTGAAGACAATTTGTCTTGAATTTCTATATATATATTTTCATACACTCAAATTATTATTTACAATTTAAACACAAATCAAATCTATTATATTATTTCAAATTTACTCCGATGTGTTCAAATACATATATATATATATATTCTCATATATACCATATTTATACAATATTTAAATTTAATTGATTTAACACAAATTTATTCGTCTCGGGGAAACTCGCAATTTAATTATTTACCGTTTTATTTCACAAATTTAATTCAAAAATTCAATTAATTATAAATTTAAATATATATAAATTTTGGGTCGTTACAACCCGTCGCGGTATAGGGTCATCAGATTTGCCAATAGGAACTTTAGTAATCTTAGCCTTAGGAGGCCTCATCTTAAGCTGAGGGAGCTTGGATGTGGGGCTTGTAGGAGTCAAAGATGCAAGCTTCGCGGTGCCAAACTCAGACTTCAGTTGGATTTTATCATAGTCGGTTTTCAACATCTCCGTTATCGTGACATGATTAGTCAGATTCGTAGCACTGACAATTGTGATGTCTTCTTCCTAGGATAGGGAAGTGTCCTCCAGCCCTTCCAAAGTCGTAATCTTCCGGGAATCAGAACTAGGCCCATAACTGGAGAGTGGGATTAGAGCGACAAGTCCTATAGCAACATAAGTCAATGTGATGAAGATTGCAGCGGATCCTAATCCCTGAGTAGTGGTGGTGGAGGAGAAAGATGTAGTGGACCTACAAGTTGACAAATAGAATAGTAAAGGTCAGTAATGGATTCATGCAAGAATTGAAGCTTCTTGAAGATTGGCGAAACAAGAGATATAATGATCCTGGACTTCATTCCATAGAAGATTTGTCGAACTCCCCCTCTTTGATCAGATGCGCCTCTGATTGGTTTACGAAAGGGGGAATGTAGTGTTCAATGAGAGTTATCACTGTAGAGGCTGGAATAACATGGGTGGTATCAGAGCTAACCCCCTCGGACGCAAGAACAATCACCACAGGCTCCTCTGATTTTGGAGTAGATGACTCGTGCTGACCCGATGAACTTGGGCCAGTGAGAGCCTAGGCAGCAGCAGCGACATCCTCGACTACGAGGATGGTCTTTCCCTCCATAAGATTTTCTATATCCTCACCATTGAGGTACTCGGCCATGAGCTCTTCTTCGGAACGATTATCCCTAGACATCACAACTCGCTGTAACACCTTTTCCTAGGGATCAGCGAGAGTCTCGGGATAAGCGTCTCCTAACCACTTTATATACTTATGTAAGACAACGTTGGAATAAAAGTGTATGAGGTTCAAGTTAAGCTCTTCTCTTTCCCAAACCTTTTCCTCTTGGAGCTCCTTAACCACTCCTTGAGCAATATCAAGCTCAATATCAGAGCTAAGCTTCTCCATCTTTAGCTGCTCCAAGCTGGCAACTAGCTTGCGATTCTCTTCCCGAAGTTTCTGAAATTTGGTTGCTTACTCATGAATAGTCCTATCCTTGTCAACGAGGGCTGGGTCACTCTCGATGATTTGCCTTTTCAGTTCAGTCCCTCTTCGTGTGTAAATTTTAGATTATTACGCATCATGATCTTAGCATGCCCTTGAGGCAACTTCATTTCCTCCCTCATATTGTTAAAGTTGGCATGAGCTTTAAGGGTCGTGTCTCTCTCTCTCTTGCAACCTTCACCAAGTCCTCCTCCCATTCCTTGATGATCCATTCGAATGTCTTCTTCTCAGAATCGAAGGACTTAATGTTGATCTAGTTAATCTCGTTAACCCACGAGAGAGCATGATACAACTGCTTCCACTTGTACCCTCTGTTAATGTACTTTTGAACGATCTGAGCATCTCTGTCTGCTACATGCCTAGAGACATCTTCAATTTTCTAATTGAACTCCATGCAGGAAGAGGTCAGGAAATACAGCCTGTAGGCGTGGCGTGCAGGAAGAGGTCAGGATTGAGAAGCGGGAATATGCTGTTGAGAGGAAGTCTGCGGTTCAGTGCATGGTTTAATAGCACCAAAGAAAATGCCATGGCGATCAGATGGCCCCCTTGGTCGCTTGGCAGGATCGCGCGATAGGCCCTCTTCGGCGTCCCTTTTCCTCATCTCCCTTTCTCTTTCTCTCTCACTTTCCCTATCAGCACTACGGATGTCTTTCACTTCATGATCTTATGTAACGACCCAAAACTTTTAGTGATTTTATTTGTTAAATTAATGTGAAATTTTAAACAATAAAATTTGAAAATAAAAATTTATTATTTGGAATACGTCTATTTTAATATAGCAACTGGTAAATTTTCATCTGATAATATTGAAGTTTATTTTCCTGTGAAATTTTATTTCAATTTAAACCGATTAATAACAGTGAATTTAAAAGTTTTCCGAAACCAAAATATGTCAATAGGAGAAAATTTATTCAGAGCATTCTGAATCAGACTACGAAATTCGTTTCGCGAAATTTGGACTTCTATTGCTCCGTTTATCTTAATTCTGGCAAAATAGCAGCATCTTTCGGTACCAATTATCAACTTTTGATCGGATGATCGTACCACCGATATATGTATACCGTTTTGATCATCTCGTCGTGCAGATCCCAGCGGTATATTTATTTCGATAGATTGAGGTCCGGTATGTAACGATGACGAGGAAACAGCTCGGCATAACGGTACCTAAATTTTGAATCCCTTTTTCCCTGTACGTTTCAATCTGAAACGTGCTATCCTAACAATCAATAAATTGTTTTAAATGCCCAGCGTATCACCACTTGACCGTTGGAATTTCACTATTCCTACTTTACTTTTTTTTGTACGTTTTCTCAACCCATTTGTCTGCCTTCCATTCTTTCTTTTGGCACTATATTTATTTTAAAAATGAAACCAAAGTTATCTTGAGATCTAAACTATTTCCTCATTACTTTTTGACAGAGCCTTCTCACTTTTCTCCTTCCTCCTCACTTTTTGCCTACCCCGAAGCCCACGTTTCCACTTATTTTATTTTTCCTTCCTCCTCCATTTTATTTCCCACGCCTCCCACTCAACAACTGCCGACCCCATCACCTCGCAGCAGCACGCATACCGAAGGTCATCTCCACATATTCTCCTTCCCTCTCGCTCTCCCCTCCAGATCCGCCCTCCCCTTGGCCTTGCGCCTCGTCTACCAGCATCACACGTGCGTGCAACCCATACTGCCCACGTGTCAGCCTCCACCTCTTCCTCTCCGACACCTCCGACCTGGGCCCGGTTCGTCGTTCTTCTATTGTTTCTTCCGAGCCACCGTATCTGCGTAGGTACATCTGTCTATGTATATATATTAAATGTGGATAACTTTATATTATAAACTGTTATGAGTTGTAATAACTATAAAATATATATAACCTTTTGTCAAGTTCAGCCATGCAAGTTTGCATAAGACTTTGAAGTCTGCGTGTTATATATAGTTGAATATTTGAAGGGAAATTTAAGGGTATATAAATATGTTATGGTGTAATATGATTTAAAGGTATAGTCTCCTGGTATGCATATATGTATATTTGTGAAGTTATAGTAGTTGGATTTTCAAACTGTATGATTTTATAAGAGGAATATTATGAACATATTTAAATTTTTCCTCGGTGCTTTTATTTGACAACAGTGTATATTCTCTATTTTGTACATATTAGTATATTAGTTTGCACTAATAATATGTTGGTCTGCATATTTTATTTTACATCCATTGGGTTCATATATATATAGCCTTTATACATTTTTCATACTTTTCAAAATTTGTTAGCATAGTGGTATATATGTTTTATAATAAGTATATTTATATGCATAGGTGTTTACAGATTCAATCATAGAATGGGAGTCTTGTTCATTTTATATTGTTTATATTGGTTGATAGTATGTTGTTAATATACGTATGACAGTATGTGAATTTGGTTTGCATGCATATATTTTTCTTTCGAGTATTATATGTGTATAGTATGTTATATTATTTTATATTATATTTCATCTTATTTTATTAAGTTACAGCCATTCCTTTGCTATAGAAAATATCCTGCATTGTATATAGTATAGCATGAGTATGTCGGCCTGCATATTTTACTAAGGGATATACACATGCTTTGTGAATTATAAAGGTATAGGGGTTTTGAGTTCGTATATGGGTTAAATTTTTCATGCTTATGGTGGTTTATATATAGACTTAATAATATGTTAGTATTATATTAGTTTTGTGAAGTGCAATTGGGACAAGTGCAAATTGCTGTTGTTATATGTAGTATATGTATACTTTGATTTGATATATATATCTGTTTATATGTATAGTTATATATATGTATACTTTATGATATGGCTGAATATATAGACAAGTGTTAAATTTTTTACTATGTATATATATAATGAGTTTAATACTTGTGTTTTAATTTAAAACAATACTTTGGAAATGCATAACTGTTTAATTTAACATGTATTTGAAATTTTAAATATAAATTTTATATAAATAGTTATATATAAGTTTATTTATACTATTTATCATCATCGATCCAGTTTTAATTCGTTCCATCAATTCCTATTATCAGTTTTGATCGTTGAATTCGTGCCGATTTTGCTTTGCTTGGATTCGTAATTCAATTCCAGTGTTCGTATCAGAGTGCGTATCCGTGTCATCTTCTGTATTCTCTAGCCTCGAAAGGTGAGCAATCACTCACGATTAACGTTCTTTTATTATTTAAATTTGATTTCATTTGAAATAGCAATTGAAATATGCTGCTGTAGTTATTTACATTGTTATATATGCTATTATCTATAACTGTTCACATGTGGGATATGACACCATATCCCGTTGTTCTTATTCTATTGTTATTTATGATACATGCTTGTTGTTTTATTTTATATTATCTGTTATCACTCTGCAAGTTCCCTGTTAGTATAGAATTCACTATGGGTTGAAATGATACATACCCGAACAGACTTTAGAATAGGAGAAAATCGTTATGGGTTGAAATGATAAACCCAAGCGATTTTCATTTGAATTGAAATTGGGATTACGGGTCGAAAGGATATCTACCCGTATATATTTAAATTTCGGATTGAAATGATAAATATCTGTATCACTTAACCATATGATAGATATATATATAGACACCGTTGGTCCATATATATAAATATTTTGAAAATAAATTCTACGGATTTGGGAAGAAATATATGGTTTTAAATAAAAGTTAATTTTTTTATTATTGCATAGTAATGATATATAGAATTAAATAATGATATTTAATTTAATTAAGATGGATTTAATACATATAATATGTTTAAGTATTAAATTTATGTTTCAAAACAGATTTCAGTAATAATTTGAATAAGTTAAGGTTAGGAAGATAATTTGAAGTTAGTTGAAATTGATTCAATAATGAATTTTATTTAATTAAACCGATTAGAAACTTATTGAAATTGAGATGTAAGATATGATTTATAACTTGGGTTTGATTTATAAGTAATTTAATGAATATTTCTTGTTTAAATAAATTTTAAGAAAATATTTAGAAAATGTGATTTAAGGCTAGTAAATGATATTGAATCTATTAAGTGAATATTCCCTGATTAAATAATAATGAAGTTAAATCAAGAGGTATATGAAACTGTTAAATCTAACTTTGAAATTGTTGAATATTAAAGCTTTGAAATATATTGAAAAATAAATGGTATATTTAGAACTGAATTAAATTGATGAATTGAGCTTTGAATAAATTTGAATCTGGAATTTGAAGTTGATTTGAATCGATTTGCAAGACTTGAGAAAATTAAATGCTTTACTTTATAAATTAATTAATATTTATATTTGAAATGAAATAATATTTGGGTTTTGAAGTATAAATTTAATTTAAATGACCACGGTGTTATAATGTATATTGCCACCTTGTAGATAGTTCTGAAGATCCTTAGAGGATGGTTATCCCAAACATCCTTTAAGTTACTTGTATTTTAGTTGATATTTCACTTGAGTTGGATTTATTGATATAAGAATGTTAATCCTGACTCGAATGTTTTGTGTTTTGCTTTACGCTCGGGTCAAACCGAGTGATACAGCATTTGAGACTCACCCTTGGAGTTTGGAGCTTCCTTTGGAGATCCAACTATCGCCTCAGCTTTCAGCTCTTCTAGTTGATTTGTTCAGAGAAGTCATCTGTTGTACTGGAGACTTCACTTCAATTGAGATATTCTGTTGTATTTTATTTCCAACTCTGATGTTTATATAGTAGCTTCATGAACTACTATTTTATCTATTCCGCTGCGCATTATTGTATTACTCTGTGTCTGTGATTCTGTGATTGATTTATTTACTGTATATTCTGAGTTTTGCCAAATTGAAATTAACAATCTGATATTTTGAATTATTCAAATCAGACATGTTGGATTTATTATCAATTTGAATGGTCCAAAATAGCGGGTCGTTACAGTTGGTATCAGAGCTTTGGATCTAGGCAAAACTTAGCATATATAGTAAATTTATTTACAGAATCACTTTCGTTCGAGTTTGAATCTCTTCCTTTTGACTCGATTTCCTTTGAACTTTGGAACGTTCCTTGCGGTTCCAAATTTCATTTTTGTCTCTCCCTATTTGTATTCTTTTGATTCTGGAGTATCCCATAACTCCACTTCGAATGACCTCTATAAGAATAGGATCCCACCAATCTTTGAATGATTTGTGAAGGGGTGAAACTCCTTCACAATTGGCATTGATTCACCGGAGATTTCTATATCTTTGGTTTAGATGCCGTTATCTCTTGCGATCGAATGTTGGTTTTCTTGGAATTCCGCATTGATCTTGTTCCTGAAGTCACAGTTGATCCGGTTATGGTCGCCCGCGATTTATATAAGTATATTCATCTTCTATTTTGAAATTTAATTATCTCATTTTCGTTCGAACTTATCTTCGAATCAGAATCCTAATTGATTAGAGTCCCTCTAATTTGAATGTTTATCTTTGTTTTGAAATCCATTCTTGAATCATCCTTTTGAAAAATCGGGTTTATTCGTATTTTGGAAATTGTTTTATATATCGAAATTTTATAAGTATGATTATATTCTATATATAAAAGTGAAAATGTTTTCGATGGATTATATATACCTTTTAAAAAGATAATAATTTGAATTTTTGAAAGGATTTGAATTTTGAAGTTATATAAGAAATTGATTTATATAAAAATAATGATTTATAACAAAGGATTTGAAATTTGAAATTCGAGAATTGAACTCCGGTATTTTGAAATTGGTTTTAAGATTTTTGAAATATATAATAATAGTATGATTTAAAAGTACTTTCCGAATAAGAAATGTTCCAATGATTTTAATGAGTTTCGAATGATTTCGAAGAAATTACAAAAAAAAAGTTTGAGAAAATAGAAGTCCAGAACTCACTTATGTCGCTGGAAAATAATTTCGATGATGAGTGCACGCATCATCGACATTGATTTTTGAGTTTCAGAGTGGGGGATAGGCCACTTTAGTAGCATTGCTACGCGAGTGATTTTTTTTGCGAAACCAATTTTGATTTCAAATTCCAAAGTATGATTTGATATTCGAAAGATATATGTATATATATACTTGAAATGATTTGAAGTAAGCCGGTGTTCAGTCCTCGAGTTTCGGATTTGATATAACCCTATCTATTAAAATTGATTTACTGATTTGTTGTTGATTTCCAACTCTGGAATTTGAAAATGATTTCTTCAACTATTTTTGAAGGTTCGAGCACTTCCAAATCAAGGTTAACTTTTCAAAGCTAAGAAATTTTGAAAAGTATGATTTATTTGATAAAGTATATAAATTTGTTTCGAATGTTTAAGTATGAAGTAATATGATTTAAATAAGTTGAAACTGTTTTGTTAAGTATATGAATAAGGCTATTTTGAATTTTTCTAATATGGAATTTAGATTTGAAATGTTTTGAAAAGAATTTGGTCTTCAAAATATTTTGAATAAAGTTTAGTTAAATGTTTTAACTTAGTAACATCTTTATGAAACTATATATTTAACAAGTTGGAATAAATATATAAGTTGTACGTATACTGTTTTATTCGCATAATTAAATTGATCCAAGTTTGAGTACACAAGTTCGAGGTGAATTACACCATTTCGTGTTAGGATTTTTCATTGGATTCTTGATGGCGAATATTTGATATGGATTTTAGGCTCGATTCTAGAATTCTCTATCATAGTATATGGCTATGCAAGGAGACTGATGGCTTCTAGTCGAGAAACCATATCGAAATCCGCATTAGGGAAGTCGAATGGACAATACTAGTTCGAAAGCGAACTTGTGTGATCGAGCGAGCGATCAAAGGTGATTCTGCGAAATGATGACGTATGTACATCTTATATTCTAATATCGTTGATATATTTTGATGCTGAAATTGAAAGCTGTCGGGTTAGAATATCTTTATTTACTAAAAGAAAAATTTCCAATTTAAATTACAAAGATATATAACCCATAAAAGCAAAGATATTCAATCCCATATGGCTCTTCATACAGCGAAATTTATTTTGAAAAATTTGATCCTTATAAGATGGACCTTACGTAAGTATAAGATGATTTTGAAAACATTTGATTTTGGAAATGAATTGGTTGACTTAAAATTATATTGATTTGGAAATTTGGATTTATTTTCTAAATCTATTATTTTGGAAACTTTGGAACTAAAGATATTTAATTTGAGAAGAAATAATTTGGTGAAATTGTATAAGATTTTGAAAGTGAACTGATATTGAAACAAATTGAAATTTGAGAACCTTCTGTTACTAAATACTTGATTTGGGAGTTGTCGAACTTATATAAAATTGATTTGTATGAGTATGAAATTGATTCGAAAACTATAGATTTGAAAAGGTACTCAATTTGAAAGTGAAATCTTATATAATTGAAGTCTATATAAGTATGATTTGATATACTATTGATTTTGGAAAGTATTTGATTTGAAAATTAAATCTTATATATAATGGATTTTATATAAGTACGATATTTGAAAGTGATTTGAAAAGGTACTATATGATACATATTTTCGAAGTAAAGATATGGAAAGTGCCTTCTGCTTGATATCCGATTTGTGGCCACATCTTGGATTCATTCTATCGATATTCATCTCTCTGATTTTTGGTTTTCCGGATATGATACTCGAGTGTCCTTCGAATTCCATGGCGTTACCCATGGTCTTACGATCGCGACTGCATAGCGCAACTGCCTGGCTGAGTCTTGCCTAGGGGTACAGATTGTTTCCTAGGGGATCCAGGCGTAACCATTGTGTATCCTGCAATATGTGTTGGTCGCGAATAGTAGCGCAAATGCTTGGCTGAGTCTTGCCTGGGGGTACGGATTGTTTCCTGGGGGATCCAGGCGTAACCATTGTGTATCCTGCATTCTACTAGTCATCATGGCGTAACTCGCAAGGCTGAGAAAGCTTACGGATATGGATTGTTTCCTGGGGGACCCAGGCGTAACCATTGTGTATCTGCGAACCATGGTTAGACAAAGGTTTGTTTGTGTTTTTGATTGGATTGTACTTTCCATATCTGTTTTTAAAAGTTTTTCCAGTATTTTCACTGGGTGTTGAAACAGGTCTACTAAGTACCTGGAGAATTCTAGTTTTGCGCCTGATCAACGCACTACCAGAGTCTACAGGAACAAGGATAAACTTGTTGAAACATCGAGTTATAAAAATATTTATTATAAAGGTATTTTCAACAAAAGAAATTCTATATTAATATTTGAAATTAAAACCCTTATGGTTCTAAATTAACTATGCATGCCCGATACTATCCTTTTGAATCTACCTTATCTGCTCAGCTTTATTTATTCACCTATAATATGCTTTTCCAAATCCTTCTTCTTTTCCTTGTTGACTATATCCTTTTTAAAGATTGTTTATTTATATACTATATAGTTTAATAGAAAATTTTAGTGTTATAAATATTTTAGAAGTTATTAATTAAATAAAACATATTTAAAGTAAATGTTTATTGATTTATTAATAATATTTGAAAAGTATCTTGAGATAAAAATTAATAAATTTATGAATTATGGATTTAATGTTTTCAAATAGCTTCTTTGTAAATATAAGTAATGATGTAAATAATTGTTTTCAAATATTTTTCATATTTATAAAGATGTTATTTAAACATATAAATGGTATTTATAAAGGAAGTAAGAAATTTTACAAATGGGTTTTGAAAGTATTAAAGATAATTGATTTACAAATAAAGTTTTCAAAGTAATATTTCAAGTAAAATTTGTATAGTTTTAAATTAATTATTTAATCTTGACTTTCAATCTACTTTTATTTCTGGTTGTTCTATTCTCCTACCTCCTTCCTTTTCGGGGACGAAAAGTTTTGAGTGGGGGAGAGTGTAACGACCCAAAACTTTTAGTGATTTTATTTGTTAAATTAATGTGAAATTTTGTGAAATTTTAAACAATAAAATTTGAAAATAAAAATTTATTATTTGGAATACGTCTATTTTAATATAGCAACTGGTAAATTTTCATCTGATAATATTGAAGTTTATTTTCCTGTGAAATTTTATTTCAATTTAAACCGGGTAATAACAGTGAATTTAAAATTTTCCGAAATCAAAATATGTCAACAGGAGAAAATTTATTTAGAGCATTCTGAATCAGACTACGAAATTCGTTTCGCGAAATTTGGACTTCTATTGCTCCGTTTATCTTAATTCTGGCAAAATAGCAGCATCTTTCGGTACCGATTATCAACTTTTGATCGGATGATCGTACCACCGATATATGTATACCGTTTTGATCGTCTCGTCGTGCAGATCCCAGCGGTATATTTATTTCGATAGATTGAGGTCCGGTATGTAACGATGACGAGGAAACAGCTCGTCATAACGGTACCTAAATTTTGAATCCCTTTTTCCCTGTACGTTTCAATCTGAAACGTGCTATCCTAACAATCAATAAATTGTTTTAAATGCCCAGCGTATCACCACTTGACCGTTGGAATTTCACTATTCCTACTTTACTTTTTTTGTACGTTTTCTCAGCCCATTTGTCTGCCTTCCATTCTTTCTTTTGGCACTCTATTTATTTTAAAAATGAAACCAAAGTTATCTTGAGATCTGAACTATTTCCTCGTTACTTTTTGACAGAGCCTTCTCACTTTTCTCCTTCCTCCTCACTTTTTGCCTACCCCGAAGCCCACGTTTCCTCTTATTTTATTTTTCCTTCCTCCTCCATTTTGTTTCCCACGCCTCCCACTCAACAACTGCCGACCCCATCACCTCGCAGCAGCACGCATACCGAAGGTCATCTCCACGTATTCTCCTTCCCTCTCGCTCTCCCCTCCAGATCCGCCCTCCCCTTGGCCTTGCGCCTCGTCTACCAGCATCACACGTGCGTGCAACCCATACTGCCCACGTGTCAGCCTCCACCTCTTCCTCTCCGACACCTCCGACCCGGGCCCGGTTCGCCGTTCTTCTATTGTTTCTTCCGAGCCACCGTATCTACGTAGGTACATCTGTCTATGTATATATATTAAATGTGGATAACTTTATATTATAAACTGTTATGAGTTGTAATAACAATAAAATATACATAACCTTTTGTCAAGTTCAGCCATGCAAGTTTGCATAAGACTTTGAAGTCTGCGTGTTATATATAGTTGAATATTTGAAGGGAAATTTAAGGGTATATAAATCTGTTATGGTGTAATATGATTTAAAGGTATAGTCTCCTGGTATGCATATATGTATATTTGTGAAGTTATAGTAGTTGGATTTTCAAACTGTATGATTTTATAAGAGGAATATTATGAACATATTTAAATTTTTCCTCGGTGCTTTTATTTGACAACGGTGTATATTCTCTATTTTGTACATATTAGTATATTAGTTTGCATTAATAATATGTTGGTCTGCATATTTTATTTTACATCCATTGGGTTCATATATATATAGCCTTTATACATTTTTCATACTTTTCAAAATTTGTTAGCATAGTGGTATATATGTTTTATAATAAGTATATTTATATGCATAGGTGTTTACAGATTCAATCGTAGAATGGGAGTCTTGTTCATTTTATATTGTTTATATTGGTTGATAGTATGTTGTTAATATACGTATGACAGTATGTGAATTTGGTTTGCATGCATATATTTTTCTTTCGAGTATTATATGTGTATAGTATGTTATATTATTTTATATTATATTTCATCTTATTTTATTAAGTTACAGCCATTCCTTTGCTATAGAAAATATCCTGCATTGTATATAGTATAGCATGAGTATGTCGGCCTGCATATTTTACTAAGGGATATACACATGCTTTGTGAATTATAAAGGTATAGGGGTTTTGAGTTCGTATATGGGTTAAATTTTTCATGCTTATGGTGGTTTATATATAGACTTAATAATATGTTAGTATTATATTAGTTTTGTGAAGTGCAATTGGGACAAGTGCAAATTGTTGCTGTTATATGTAGTATATGTATACTTTGATTTGATATATATATATCTGTTTATATGTATAGTTATATATATGTATACTTTATGATATGGCTGAATATATAGACAAGTGTTAAATTTTTTACTATGTATATATATAATGAGTTTAATACTTGTGTTTTAATTTAAAACAATAATTTGGAAATGCATAACTGTTTAATTTAACATGTATTTGAAATTTTAAATATAAATTTTATATAAATAGTTATATATAAGTTTATTTATACTATTTATCATCATCGATCCAGTTTTAATTCGTTCCATCAATTCCTATTATCAGTTTTGATCGTTGAATTCGTGCCGATTTCGCTTTGCTTGGATTCGTAATTCAATTCCAGTGTTCGTATTAGAGTGCGTATCCGTGTCATCTTCTGTATTCTCTAGCCTCGAAAGGTGAGCAATCACTCACGATTAACGTTCTTTTATTATTTAAATTTGATTTCATTTGAAATAGCAATTGAAATATGCTGCTGTAGTTATTTACATTGTTATATATGCTATTATCTATAACTGTTCACATGTGGGATATGACACCATATCCCGTTGTTCTTATTCTATTGTTATTGATGATATATGCCTGTTGTTTTATTTTATATTATATGTTATCACTCTGCAAGTTCCCTGTTAGTATAGAATTCACTATGGGTTGAAATGATACATACCCGAACGGACTTTAGAATAGGAGAAAATCGTTATGGGTTGAAATGATAAACCCAAGCGATTTTCATTTGAATTGAAATTGGGATTACGGGTCGAAAGGATATCTACCCGTATATATTTAAATTTCGGATTGAAATGATAAATATCTGTATCACTTAACCATATGATAGATATATATACAAACACCGTTGGTCCATATATATAAATATTTTGAAAATAAATTCTACGGATTTGGGAAGAAATATATGGTTTTAAATAAAAGTTAATTTTTTTATTATTGCATAGTAATGATATATAGAATTAAATAATGATATTTAATTTAATTAAGATGGATTTAATACATATAATATGTTTAAGTATTAAATTTATGTTTCAAAACAGATTTCAGTAATAATTTGAATAAGTTAAGGTTAGGAAGATAATTTGAAGTTAGTTGAAATTGATTCAATAAAGAATTTTATTTAATTAAACCGATTAGAAACTTATTGAAATTGAGATGTAAGATATGATTTATAACTTGGGTTTGATTTATAAGTAATTTAATGAATATTTCTTGTTTAAATAAAGTTTAAGAAAATATTTAGAAAATGTGATTTAAGGCTAGTAAATGATATTGAATCTATTAAGTGAATATTCCCTGATTAAATAATAATGAAGTTAAATCAAGAGGTATATGAAACTGTTAATTCTAACTTTGAAATTGTTGAATATTAAAGCTTTGAAATATATTGAAAAATAAATGGTATATTTAGAACTGAATTAAATTGATGAATTGAGCTTTGAATAAATTTGAATCTGGAATTTGAAGTTGATTTGAATCGATTTGCAAGACTTGAGAAAATTAAATGCTTTACTTTATAAATTAATTAATATTTATATTTGAAATGAAATAATATTTGGGTTTTGAAGTATAAATTAAATTTAAATGACCACGGTGTTATAATGTATATTGCCACCTTGTAGATAGTTCTGAAGATCCTTAGAGGATGGTTATCCCAAACATCCTTTAAGTTACTTGTATTTCAGTTGATATTTCACTTGAGTTGGATTTATTGATATAAGAATGTTAATCCTGACTCGAGTGTTTTGTGTTTTGCTTTACGCTCGGGTCAGATAGAGTGATACAGCATTTGAGACTCACCCTTGGAGTTTGGAGCTTCCTTTGGAGATCCAACTATCGCCTCAGCTTTCAGCTCTTCTAGTTGATTTGTTCAGAGAAGTCATCTATTGTACTGGAGACTTCACTGCAATTGAGATATTCTGTTGTTTTTATATTTCCAACTCTGATGTTTATATAGTAGCTTCATGAACTACTATTTTATCTATTCCGCTGCGCATTATTGTATTACTCTGTGTCTGTGATTCTGTGATTGATTTATTTACTGTATATTCTGAGTTTTGCCAAATTTAAATTAACAATCTGATATTTTGAATTATTCAAATCAGACATGTGTGGATTTATTGTCAATTTGAATGGTCCAAAATAGCGGGTCGTTACATCGCGCGATAGGCCCTCTTCGGCGTCCCTTTTCCTCATCTCCCTTTCTCTTTCTCTCTCACTTTCCCTGTCAGCACTACGGATGTCTTTCACTTCATGATCTTACCTCCTTCACCTTTCCTTCTCAATCTCATGATGACTGTGGTAGTTGGAGTGAGGTGGATGAGGATAAGGTGTTTGGCCCCTGAAATCGCCAACATTGTGGGAAATATTCTTGCACCTAAAATAAAAGGAAAAATAGTATAAGTATCGGAATTACATAACATGAATAAATGCAAGGATGCATGTTCGTGATCCTAGTGAAGTGTGTGGTGCCGATGACCTCTTAGTTACTCTATAGACTGTGTTTGCATGGGCGTAAAGATAGAGTCTCGTCACCTTTAGTCATATTTACTTTGGGAGAAAAACTAAAGTCAGGCGAGACTTCAGCAAGGAGATCGTAATTAAAATATCGAAGTCACTTAAGCCAGCGAATACATCACTAAGAGTGCGACCTCGAGTAGTTGTCTCTCCCGAAGGCAACGTAACTTGTTCTCCAGCCTTTTTTGAAGTTTCAATGGCAACAAGCTCTAGATGGGGCGAGCTAGGAAGTTTAGGGCCTTCGTAAGGCGTCTCATTGAACGATTCCCCTTCTTTTGCACTAGCATGATAGACACTATCACTATCATTGGCGCCCTCTTCTTCCTCTTTAACCATCAATGCTTTCCCTTTTCTCCTTCCAGCTCCTTCACTTTCTTTGGGTATTGATGGCATTCTAACTCATCAGTTCCTTTCTCTTGGGACATCACTAACATCAGGCCCTTCGCTTCCTCTTTCAACGGGTTCCTCTGCATGCACTGCGCCTAATGGACCTTCGGCCTCACCCTGTAGATTCTCGCCAGAGCTGCGAGTATGAATGGTGGTTTGGGCGGGTGCTCTGGAGATGCTCGGAGGAGTCAAGTAAGGATGCAAATCCTATTAAGGGATCGCAGACTACACCGTTGGAGATGCTTGTTAGTAATGAGATAGGCAGTAGTGCGTTGCTGAAAGTTGACCTTCCTTAATCCATCCAAAATGTTGGCTTGCTTGGCACGAGCGTCTCAAGTAGGAATGCCTGTGAATATATAAACAACAAGTTAAGTGCTTGAACAGAGGAAACTCAAGCATGGAACAAACAAAAGGTAAGGAACTCACTTTCAGACAGCCAGCGCTCGTTGAAACCATACTGGCATCAAACGAAGAAGTACTCGTTATTGACGTATGAGCGTTTATTGTGAAGATCTTTGATGACTTTGCATCTACATGTAACAACCCGAGGTTCCGCAATCATTTTGTTATTGTCTAATGACGAGTGAATTGTTGGTTAATTGCTGTTGGAAAAATTTATTATCATCACTAAACAATTATTATCGCTAGCTATTGTTGATGGAGTTTTTAAATCAGTTGTAATCCGTTCAAAATTCACTAGCCCGATCCCTAATTACTTCGGCCCGATTCTTTGAGAAAGATGATGACCATACCTCTCGTACAAGTAAACCCATACCAGCCCATGCCCTAGACACGATGTTTCTCTATTAAAACCACGATCATAAAACATGAAACCCCCCTCTATCCCATTCATTTTCGTAAACCCAAATCAAATCGAACGAGAGAAAATAAATGGCGGCATCTTCTTCGTCTCGTTCTTTCGTTCGTTCCCCTTTGAAGCTTAGGGCTTCTCAGATTCGAAGGCGCCGACCACAAGAAGATCGATCGTATGAGGTTGCTGCTCCATCGATTGTTCGTCTTTTCGAGTTGCAACCACGGCCGCTCCTATTTGGTCAGATTCGTAAACGAGGTGAGTGATTCCTCACTCACATCTGTTCATCCTCGTTTAATTAGTGAATTCCGCTGCTTGATTTTGGATACCACTGTTTTGAATTCTTTGGCGTTCGATTTGACTTTATTTGGCCTTCGACCCTATTTTGAAACTCACTGTTTGATTATTTCGAAATTGTGGACTTCGAATCAGTTTCTTATGACCTGGTTTAAACTTGTACGTTGCTGTTTCGACTTTGGGTTTTGCAGTCGAATTTGGGTTCGACTCGGTTCAGTTTCGTTGGGCATTAGGGTTTGATCGAATTCCGATTTGATTCGTTATATGATTGGAACGATGATTTCATTTGACTCTGGCTTTGTAAAAACTGTTAACTTGAAATTGCGCTTCCTATATATGTGTATACATATGCATATACATATGTATATATTTATGTGGTGATTACATTGTTGTTTCTCTGTTTTACCAGTTATGGTTTGATTCTTTGTTTAAATGGTAGCTTTCGCTTCGAGTATTTGTATACTCCTGCAGCCTTGTACATGCATTTATTGGTACATGTTATATCTGGTATAGATGTGAGGCTGCTTAGCCCATTTCCCGGACCTTGTATTTGTTTAGACTGCACACTTTGTTTTATGTAATTTGGATACCTCTTTGATGTCGAGGTTGCTGTACCATTTCCATTCCACTGCTGCATTGAGTGGTTTTCGTGATTTTTCTCGATTGTGATACTTGGTTTCTGACTTGGGTGATTTTGAGACATTTGATTTAAGTTACATTCTTTGTGACTGCGGCATTACCTTAATTTCGACTCTGGCCATCTCTCCATTCATTGTACTTTATCTCTCCGTCCACTTCTGTCTTGTTGAGTTACCCTATTTGGTTGCATATACATTGCAGTTGCATCTTGATAATTGTATTAATTAGATTTTGCTAGTTTCTGATTATCACATTTACTGCAGGTAGTCTGCATTCATTTGAGTTGCACTGTTTGAATTTGTTTCATGTTGGTTCGTATATATATTGCACCACATCAGTATTGTATAGTTGGCATATTCATGTAGCATATATCACTCTGCATTTCTCGGGTTTCTTCAATTGTGAAACTGTTTGGTCACCATAGTAGTTGCACTTGAGATTGGTTCCGGTTTCATTGACAATCATGTTGGGTAGCTTCACTTGTTTTTGTGCGTTACTGAATGCCTGTCGTGGCTTTGATAGTTCCTGTTGCATTTGTTGTCGTCCAGTCTTTGATCACTTGAACTTTAGTATAGTGTAGTGGTGCATTCACTTGCAACGGTGTCTGGTATTTTAGTCTGATGCAATTGACAAATAGTTATGTCCATTTGTAATTTCATTATACTGGTCTTGTTTATATTTGACTAGTCTACACTTGAGTTTGCATTAGTTTACTGGAACATTTAGTTATGTTGCCAATGACTGGAGTCGATGCTTGAGTCGTTTGGATCTGACCATTTAAACAAGTACTTGAATGATAACTTGTTGTTTGGTCTTCTGTCGGATTTAGTTGAAGTTGCAGTCTGATAACTTTATTTTTGGGTCTTACTTCCTTGATGACATTTGTTCCTAACAGTGTTGTATTATTATTAGTACATTGTGTTGAATCCAGTCTTAAAGACTCGGGTTTGACCTTGTACTCAGTTATCGATTTTCACTGAGCTTTGGTGTATCTCTTGCGATAGTGGCGAGGCAGTACACGCGTGCGTGTACTGCAGCCCTATCAGATTTGACAGTTTTAAATTGATGTTTCGATTTGTTGAATTGTTTCGTTGGTTAATTTCAAATAGTTTGGAGTTGTATTCTGATTCAGTTTGTTGATTTGTTGTTCAACACTGCTTAGTGTTATATTTGCCGTTATCCAATTCTCGTATCGAGAGTTGGATATACGAGATTTCTGTGATTGTCGTCTATTTGACTATCTGATTATTATTGCTGCTATGCACTAATAACTGAGTTTGAATTAGACTGACCCGTGTATTATTTTCTTTTGAATGTAATACTCGGGTCAGACCCGAGTTATTTCAGGTTGTAGATTTTCTTCTTTGAATTGCTGTTCGGGATTTGAAGACTTTTCGCATCTTCTGAAGTTGTCATTGTCCTTTTGTAGTAGTCGTGTCATTGTATAGAACGATATGTATTCATGTATATTAGTCGATAATGTACGTGCATATATAACTTCTAGAGTCGACAGTTGTAGTTTTATCGTATGTATTGTGTCAACTATGTATTAACTGACATCAGTTATATATATATGAGACTTTTGTTTTTATCTGTGTTCCGCAATTATATTATCTGTGTTATTGTTATATCTAATGTCCTAAACTATTATGAACTATCGTAGTTTGTTTTATACTGATAATTGGATATGTCGATGGGAGTAAATAAATAATAGATGAAAAATAAAAAGTATATACCACTCCTATCGAGATAACCAATATTAGTGTAAGGCCAATTACGGATGGTCGCTCCTATCCAGCCTTATTCTTCGTAATAATAGACAATATTTCTTTTAATACTCTTTGTTATTATGAGCATAGAGGTGGGGCGTCACAGTTGGTATCAGAGCTTGGGGTTTATGGACATAATATAAAACATAACTTAGATGGAACATATGTTACAACTATTGGTCGACGGTTTAATTGTATTCTAAGTCAAAACTAAAGTTTTGAAATTTGGATGAAATTTTTAAATATCCTTATTTAAAAATAAAAGTGAATTTGTGTTCTGATAATTTAATTGATTTGAGTACTGTTTATCAGAGTGCGCAGCGGAAACAGTGAAATTGTCTTTGCTGAGTACACCCGATAATCTTTTTGATAAAAAAAAAAATCGAAATACGAAATTGATATGAATTTCATTTGTTGTTTACATAGATGTAATTATTTTGTTTCTTTGAGAATTTCGAATCCGAAATGAGGATTCGAAGAAATTGCAGATATGTGATTTTTGTTGAAATTTCCGCTGGCTTTCTTTTGTACTAATCATCTATTGATTAGATTTTGCTATTTTGAATTATCTTCATTGAAGATACCTTCGAATGATTTCTTTGTTCATTCTGTGATACATGCAAAAATTTGAATTGCACGTTATTGCATTTATTTTACGTTGAACCGATGCTTGGTTATGAAACGTATTTTGTTGCCATTGTTTTTATAATGGAATTTTTACACCAATGCTATATTTTGAAGCACGGTTTTTTGTGGAATTTTGATGAATGAGAATTCACTGATATTACATTTTGATGTTGATTGTTTTGATGTGATTTTTGACGTTTTAAAACTACTGTCGCTTTGGCTTCAGTAACCGTCAAATTTTAAAAGTGGATTTTCAAGCGGTTATTCCGCAATACTGATTTGTGACCGTTTTTGCGGTATTTTGAGAAGTACAATTTCCTTATCGAAATTGTTACTGATTTGCTGTTTTAATCACGTGATTGGAAAATCGTTTTAAAAATGAAAATTGGTTTATGAATTTTTAACGATTTGCGTTTTCAAAAGAATGAGAAAGCGACTTAAACGATTCAGCAAAATCGAGGATTATGACCCCTTTCTTTTACTGATTCGCTTAACTCCGGACTTGTCCAATTAAGAATGTAAATTGTTATTTTTACAAAATAAATAAAATTGTTTTCAAGAATTTTAACAGTTTGCGCTTTCAAAAGAATAGGAAGCGATTTAAACGTTTCAGCAAAATCGAGGATTATGACCCCTTTCTTTTACTGATTCGCTTAATTCCGGACTTGTCCGTTTGAGAATGTAAAGTGTATTTTTATAAAATGCACAATTTTGCACTTTCAAGGAAACGATGAAGAGATTTAAACGATTTAGCAAAAGTGCGGAGTATGGAACCACACTTTTACTATTTCGGTTAATTCCGGACTCGTTAATTGAAATATTTTGATGCTTTCGTGTGCTTTCGAGCCACTATGAGGACCTTCGGGTCATTTGTTGGACCTTCGGGTCATTTGTTGGGCTTTCGGGCCACTCTGCGGACTTTCGGGTCAAATACCAGTACTAGACCTTCGGTTCACTCTGCGGACCTTCGGGTCAATCTGATGGGCGCCAAAAATTATGTTGAGTACTTGGTAGGCTTCGGCCACTCTGAGATGCACGTGCGGCGAATTAAAAACTCGCCATCTGATGGGATCGATCCAAGCTTTTATGTTGATTTTCTAGTCTTCTTAATTGATTTCTAGATATTTGTTGCTTCCAATTATCTGCAGGTAATTGGATATTTGCTGATATGAGTTCTGATTATCGTTTTTGATAATCAGATATTTGTTGTTTCTAATTATCGCTTGTGATAATTAGATATTTGCTGATATGAGTTCTGATTATCGTTTTTGATAATCAGATATTTGTTGTTTCTAATTATCGCTTGTGATAATTAGATATTTGCTGATATGAGTTCTGATTATCGTTTTTGATAATCAGATATTTGTTGTTTCTAATTATCGCTTGTGATAATTGGATATTTGTTGATATGAGTTCTGATTATCGTTTTTGATAATCAGATATTTGTTGTTTCTAATTATCGCTTGTGATAATTAGATATTTGCTGATATGAGTTCTGATTATCGTTTTTGATAATCGGATATTTGTTGCTTTTAATTATCACTTTAGATAATTAAATATTTGTTGAATTGAGATTTAATTATCGCTTTTGATAATTAAATATTTGCTGATTTGAGATTTAATTATCGCTTTTGATAATTAAATATTTGCTGAATTGAGATTTAATTATCGCTTTTGATAATTAAATATTTGCTGATTTGAGATTTAATTATCGCTTTTGATAATTAAATATTTGCTGAATTGAGACTTAATTATCGCTTTTGATAATTAAATATTTGCTGAATTGAGATTTAATTATCGCTTTTGATAATTAAATATTTGCTGAATTGAGATTTAATTATCGCTTTTGATAATTAAATATTTGCTGATTTGAGATTTAATTATCGCTTTTGATAATTAAATATTTGCTGATTTGAGATTTAATTATCGCTTTTGATAATTAAATATTTGCTGATTTGAGATTTAATTATCGCTTTTGATAATTAAATATTTGCTGAATTGAGATTTAATTATCGCTTTTGATAATTAAATATTTGCTGATTTGAGATTTAATTATCGCTTTTGATAATTAAATATTTGCTGATTTGAGATTTAATTATCGCTTTTGATAATTAAATATTTGCTGATTTGAGATTTAATTATCGCTTTAGATAATTAAATATTTTCTGATTTGGAATTTAATTATCGCTCTAGATAATTAAATATTTGCTGATTTCGAATTTAATTATCGCTCTAGATAATTAAATATTTGCTGATTTCGAATTTAATTATCGCTTTAGATAATTAAATATTTGTTGAATTTAGATTTAATTATCGCCTGAGATAATTAAATAATTGTTGATTTGTTGTTTTAATTATCGCTTTAGATAATTAAATATTTGTTGCTTTGAGATTTAATTATCGCTTTAGATAATTAAATATTTTCTGATTTGGAATTTAATTATCGCTTTAGATAATTAAATATTTGCTGATTTCGAATTTAATTATCGCTTTAGATAATTAAATATTTGTTGATTTTAGATTTAATTATCGCTTTAGATAATTAAATATTTGTTGAATTTGAAATTTGATTATCGCTTGAGATAATCAAATATTTATCGAATTTGAAATTTGATTATCGTTTTTGATAATCGAATATTTGTTGATTTGAGAAATTTGATTATCGTTTTTGATAATCGAATATTTATTGAGTTGAAATTTGATCACCGTTTATCATAATTAGATATTGCTGTTTCGTGATTTCTGTATTCTAATTATTTATTGGTAATTGAATATTGCTGATGATTGCATTTATTCTGCTTTGTAGTCTTCTGATTATCTATTGATAACTAGATTTTGTTGAGAATTTGTAAATTTCTTTTATGAAAATAAAAGATTTCTTTGGCGTTTGTATTCCAGTCTTTTATTTTCTAGCTTAACCAGTTTATGTTAGAAAAATAATTGTTGTTAACAACCTTATTTATGAAAATTGCGGGGACGCAATTTTTATAAGGAGGGGAGTCTGTAACAACCCGAGATTCCGCAATCATTTTGTTATCGTCTAATGACGAGTGAATTGTTGGTTAATTGCTGTTGGAAAAATTTATTATCATCATTAAACAATTATTATCGCTAGCTATTGTTGATGGAGTTTTTAAATCAGTTGTAATCCGTTTAAAATTCACTAGCCCGATCCCTAATTACTTCGGCCCGATTCTTTGAGAAAGATGATGACCATACCTCTCGTACAAGTAAACCCATACCAGCCCATGCCCTAGACACGATGTTTCTCTATTAAAACCACGATCATAAAACATGAAACCCCCTCTATCCCATTCATTTTTGTAAACCCAAATCAAATCGAACGAGAGAAAATAAATGGCGGCATCTTCTTCGTCTCGTTCTTTTGTTTGTTCCCCTCTGAAGCTTAGGGCTTCTCAGATTCGAAGGCGCCGACCACAAGAAGATCGATCGTATGAGGTTGCTGCTCCATCGATTGTTCGTCTTTTCGAGTTGCAACCACGGCCGCTCCTATTTGGCCAGATTCGTAAACGAGGTGAGTGATTCCTCACTCACATCTGTTCATCCTCGTTTAATTAGTGAATTCCGCTGCTTGATTTTGGATACCACTGTTTTGAATTCTTTGGCGTTCGATTTGACTTTATTTGGCCTTCGACCCTATTTTGAAACTCACTGTTTGATTATTTCGAAATTGTGGACTTCGAATCAGTTTCTTATGACCTGGTTTAAACTTGTACGTTGTTGTTTCGACTTTGGGTTTTGTAGTCGAATTTGGGTTCAACTCGGTTCAGTTTCGTTGGGCATTAGGGTTTGATCGAATTTCGATTTGATTCGTTATATGATTGGAACGATGATTTCATTTGACTCTGGCTTTGTAAAAACTGTTAACTTGAAATTGCGCTTCCTATATATGTGTATACATATGCATATACATATGTATATATTTATGTGGTGATTGCATTGTTGTTTCTCTGTTTTACCAGTTATGGTTTGATTCTTTGCTTAAATGGTAGCTTTCGCTTCGAGTATTTGTATACTCCTGCAGCCTTGTACATGCATTTACTGGTACATGTTATATCTGGTATAGATGTGAGGCTGCTTAGCCCATTTCCCGGACCTTGTATTTGTTTAGACTACACACTTTGTTTTATGTAATTTGGATACCTCTTTGATGTCGAGGTTGCTGTACCATTTCCATTCCACTGCTGCATTGAGTGGTTTTCGTGATTTTTCTCGATTGTGATACTTGGTTTCCGACTTGGGTGATTTTGAGACATTTGATTTAAGTTACATTCTATGTGACTGCGGCATTACCTTAATTTCGACTCTGGCCATCTCTCCATTCATTGTACTTTATCTCTGCGTCCACTTCTGTCTTGTTGAGTTACCCTATTTGGTTGCATATACATTGCAGTTGCATCTTGATAATTGTATTAATTGGATTTTGCTAGTTTCTGATTATCACATTTACTGCAGGTAGTCTGCATTCATTTGAGTTGCACTGTTTGAATTTGTTTCATGTTGGTTCGTATATATATTGCACGACATCAGTATTGTATAGTTGGCATATTCATGTAGCATATATCACTCTGCATTTCTCGGGTTTCTTCAATTGTGAAACTGTTTGGTCACCATAGTAGTTGCACTTGAGATTGGTTCCAGTTTCATTGACAATCATGTTGGGTAGCTTCACTTGTTTTTGTGCGTTACTGAATGCCTGTCGTGGTTTTGATAGTTCCTGTTGCATTTGTTGTCGTCCAGTCTTTGATCACTTGAACTTTAGTATAGTGTAGTGGTGCATTCACTTGCAATGGTGTCTGGTATTTTAGTCTGATGCAATTGACAAATAGTTATATCCATTTGTAATTTCATTATACTGGTCTTGTTTATATTTGATTAGTCTACACTTGAGTTTGCATTAGTTTACTGGAACATTTAGTTATGTTGCCAATGACTGGAGTCGATGCTTGAGTCGTTTGGATCTGACCATTTAAACAAGTACTTGAATGATAACTTGTTGTTTGGTCTTCTGTCGGATTTAGTTGAAGTTGCAGTCTGATAACTTTATTTTTGGGTCTTACTTCCTTGATGACATTTGTTCCTAACAGTGTTGTATTATTATTAGTACATTGTGTTGAATCCAGTCTTAAAGACTCGGGTTTGACCTTGTACTCAGTTATCGATTTTCACTGAGCTTTGGTGTATCTCTTGCGATAGTGGCGAGGCAGTACACGCGTGCGTGTACTGCAGCCCTATCAGATTTGACAGTTTTAAATTGATGTTTCGATTTGTTGAATTGTTTCGTTGGTTAATTTCAAATAGTTTGGAGTTGTATTCTGATTCGGTTTGTTGATTTGTCGTTCAACACTGCTTAGTGTTATATTTGCCGTTATCCAATTCTCGTATCGAGAGTTGGATATACGAGATTTCTGTGATTGTCGTCTATTTGACTATCTAATTATTATTGCTGCTATGCACTAATAACTGAGTTTGAATTAGACTGACCCGTGTATTATTTTCTTTTGAATGTAATACTCGGGTCAGACCCGAGTTATTTCAGGTTGTAGATTTTCTTCTTTGAGTTGCTGTTCGGGATTTGAAGACTTTTCGCATCTTCTGAAGTTGTCATTGTCCTTTTGTAGTAGTCGTGTCATTGTATAGAACGATATGTATTCATGTATATTAGTCGATAATGTACGTGCATATATAACTTCTAGAGTCGACAGTTGTAGTTTTATCGTATGTATTGTGTCAACTATGTATTAACTGACATCAGTTATATATATATGAGACTTTTGTTTTTATCTGTGTTCCGCAATTATATTATCTGTGTTATTGTTATATCTAATGTCCTAAACTATTATGAACTATCGTAGTTTGTTTTATACTGATAATTGGATATGTCGATGGGAGTAAATAAATAATAGATGAAAAATAAAAAGTATATACCACTCCTATCGAGATAACCAATATTAGTGTAAGGCCAATTACGGATGGTCGCTCCTATCCAGCCTTATTCTTCGTAATAATAGACAGTATTTCTTTTAATACTCTTTGTTATTATGAGCATAGAGGTGGGGCGTCACACTACACCAAGCCTCAATAATCATATAGCAAGGAGACTCCTGCCTTCGCTTGAAGGTCATGAGGTAAGTAAGCTCTTAGAAAGTGGGAGGCCTATTGAAGTGATTCATATAAAGAGCTCAAGAGAGCATAATCGTTCGGATGGACTTGAGCCAGAGCCAAGCCAAGATCTTGTAAAACCATACAAAGAAATGGAATGAGGGTGGCATAGCACTGCCGAGACACATATATCTATTGCAAGCTATGAATCCCTATGGAGAGATGTGCTCATTCGCCCTAAGTAGGAAGCTATATGCCATCCTATGGAATTCCATGCCGGCGATAGATATTCTGAAGCATTTTGCATAAAGGACAGTCAGAACTTGATCAGGTAGATCATTCAGGATCCTTAGACCAATATACTCATTGAGAGGGGGAGGTTGATTTTGCAGTGGGTCCACTAGTTCAGTTGCACTTTGTAACTGGCTCAAGATCTAATGTCTAGGCCTGATAAGAAAAGAAGGAATATGAGGAGTAGACAAACTTTTAATGGACTTGAAGCACAACGATCGATGAGTCATTCTATATAACAAACAGTCAGGTATATTTTATTTTAAATATTGCACTATGCGACTGGTGTCCAAAATCCAAAGGTTGTCAACGTATGTTGACCAATTAGATTTTGATCATTGACTGGGGCAAGTGAAAGTGTTAATCTATAAAGTATGAGTCTCATATCCTATACACGGTGAACTAACCATCCTATATAGATAGATTGCTCATGCTAGAAAAATGAGTCACGTCGTATGACAGAACTGTACATCAGATCTTATCCGTTATCGATGAATAATCAATAGCAGAGCCACCATCCAAGGCGGTGTGGAAGCTTTTCTTTATAGGAACACTAGAAATGTAGTAGTAAAGGAAGATATGTAGTAAACGACAAAGATGCTGAGCGATGAGTTTGTTCGGATTTGAAGCTCGACCAATATGATCGTTCTCGAGCAAGAACCGTCCTATGGGAATTTGAACAACACAATACAATCAAGTAGTCATTGCTATGAGTTAGACATTGAATGTTGTTTAGGCTAGTTCAAATAAACACGTAGCCCTGAACTCCAACCAACTCCAATCAATGCCTCTTGAGTTAACAACCCTGAACAATCACCATCCAAATTAAAGCAGTCTCCAACCTTAAGAAAATTCAAGATACAGATCTGGGTTGCAAAGCAACTGGAATCAATGGCAAGAACTTTAGAATGGCGGCACGAGATAGAATCAATGGTGTGAACTCGGGAAGGAGTCGGGGCTAGGTGCATTTGCAAGGGGTCGGTGGCAATCTCAAGTGAATAGCGACAACTAACAGAGGTCGATGGCGGTGATGGCGGCGGCTATCTCTAGTGAATGGCGGCAGCGAAGTTGAGGGATTAACGAAAATCGAATACCTACGATAGCTTGAAGGAATCGAAGGAAAGGTGTCGGTGGTAAGAGCTATCGGTAGGAAGAAAATCATGAATGAAGAAAGTAAAGCAAAAAATTCTAAGTACTTGTATATATGCTTTTAGGGGAGGGAAAAGGTCTCAGTAAAGAGAGAAACCTCTCGGTACCAAGAGGTACTTTTCACTGGAAAGTAGGTGGAAAGTCCGAAAGAGGAAAAAGCATAATCAACTATGGCATAGAGTGATCTTCGAAGTGTAGATCTTGTTCTTAGCATGAAGAATGGAACCCTGTCTATGCAAAGCAGTTAAAGAAATATCTATCGGGTGAAACCAACGCTTCGAAACAATACTTGAATGACCAGCAGAATCACCAAATAGCGAGTCAGAACTTGTCTTGTTCAAGAGCACACTTTGTTTTCAACGAAAGTATACTTTCGAGGGCAAGTGTTAACCAGGTTTTTAATCAAGTAAATTTTCAATGGAAGTTAGAATGACAAGATGAAGATGAAACGACTCACAAACTTGGAAAAACACTTCGATGGACTAGAGGATGGAACTCAAAAGGTAGCAAGTCTAATGAAGCAAAGAAAACCTCGTGGTACCGAGAGCTTTTTGCATCTCTTTGGGCCTCATCAACCACTTGTACTTCACGCACTACTGCAAGCAATCTACATCAAGTGCTTTCCCTAGAGAATGGATGAGCAATACCAAGGATTGATGAGAAGAAAGAAGGATAACACAAGCTTTATCAAGGAAATCGTCGGGAACGACGCAACCTCAATGGAAAAGAGTTTGGAATACATCAAATCGGAGATAGGAAGGCAAGAAAAGAGAGAAAGATAGGTTTTTCACTAGCACAAACCTCTCGACACCGAGAGAAACCTCTCGGTGTTAAGAGGTACCTATTGGGAATTATGCCATATGCCCTCTCCTCCGCTTGTAGGCTTACATTTGGACCTTATGCAACTCGACCCTGTAAACCTATAGAGCAGTTTCTCCTATAAATACCAACCCTATAGCAATCAAACATGGATCTTTTTTCTTGACTCCAAACTATAGATCTTCTTTATCTCCCATCTCTCTACACAATAGTCACATAGGCAGATACTTTTACCAGTTCTAGGCTTAAGAACTTGTCAACCCTTTGTACTAGTGACTCTAATCCCCTTTTAAACCTTTATCAAATCCATAATCAATAAAAATATAAAGTGAACGTAGGCCAGAAATTGCCGAACCACTATAAAAATCTTGCATCTCTATAATTTTCTATGCTTTTTTGCACTTTTCCACTTTTTCTACTTGGTCTGATCCTATAATAGGTCATATGTAACGGACCGGGATTTTCGATCCCGAAAATTCCAGATAGTTAGGGAAAAGAAGAAAAGAGGTAGAAGATGAAATAGAAAATAAGTCACATAATCTCACATTCGCAGCGGATCAAAATATAATATCAAAATAATAGCATTTATACAAAGAAAAGCTGTAATTGTTACTTTACATCATTACATCAAAGTACAATCATTTATACATCAACTGGACAGTTATAACAACTTTTCCAGACTACAATCAATAAGACTCTCAAATACACAGCGGTAAACTCCATACGTTCCTGCCATCCAACTCGCCTCCTGAGCTCCAGAACGTCCTAACCTGATAATCAGTAATACTCGGTCTGACCCGAGCATTAAAACAAATAACACCCGGGTCAGGCTGGAAACCAGCGTGAGTAAACCCATATAAATTGAAATACTAAGTTATAAAGCTTCTTTGAAACCAGGGTAACTCGTACCTCACTACGAGTTCTAATCATTCTACAGCCAAACACTTATTTCACAAAATAATGTCTAAGTACCGTTACTTAGTTTCAATGGTCTAGTTTACTTAATTTATTCCATTCCAGCCTATTTGATTCCATAATCAAATCTATAAAGAATTATAGATTACTAATCGAAGTGGTTCCGGATATCGCTGATATCCGATCCCGGTCTCTTCGAATTCAATACCATCTTTTTAATCCAAAATGTTTAAGTTAAAACAATTCAATTTAACTTCAGAATATCATATTCTCATAGCAATTCATCACAGATAGATAACTTACATTATCACAGTTCAACCAAAGCATTTCATATCACAAACATCATAATTTATCAGACTAGAGATATTAATCACTCTCAAGCATTCAATACAATTTAATCATCCATAAGCAAGATTTATTAGTCCCATAATTATAGTTAATTTAATTAACTCAAATTGAATCAATTACTTATGAATTCATTATCTAATCTTGCTTAATTCACATTAACAAATTACAAACCATTTGTTATTATTTTAATTAATTAAATGAAATAAATTAATCATCCTTTAATTACCCATCTTAATTAATCATCCTTGATTAATTATTCTTTAATTACATTAAGTACTTAGCCTTTAATTAATTACATAGATTAATTATCCTTTAACCATTCACATTAATTAACCCTTAATCACTCTCATTATTAATTAATGATCCTTAATTAATTACATTAATTAACTAACCCTTTAATTAATTAATTAATCCTAATTAATTAATTACAAGTAACTAATCCTTAATTACTTCCATTAAGTAATTAACCTTTGATTATAAATTAATTAACCTTTAAGTATAAATTAATTAACCTTAATTACTTTCATTAACTGATTAACCTAACATAATTATTTTTAAACAAAACAATTTTTAAAACATCTAAATTAACATTTTAAATCTTTGAAACTTATTGAACTTTGGACTTGTCCAACTTAACAAAACCCGAGCCCAAAAATCAATTTTCCCGAGCCAACACTCGTGCCCACACTCGCATCTGCTACCTTCGAAAAACCCGAGAACGACTTCCAGCAACTCACCAACATTCCTGATGCTTTCATCACATAGCTACCATCAGACACCAGAGGATACGCGTGCACGTGCACCACCAAATCCGACCAACTCCGACCCTCGCCGAGACACCCATAAGTCGACGATGATCTATACTAATGCTCCGACCACCCAGCTCCGAAGAACTCGACTGGAATCGAAATTTAGGTGTTCGATCAATTTATGGAAATCATCCCGATCGACAAAACCACCCCTCTCCATCGCCTCCGATCACCTGAGTCCTCGCGATCACGTCCCTAGCCTCGTCGTTGACTCACGCTGCGATCTCCCCTGGTCCGACCGTCTCCGGTCCACCCACGACGTCGCACAAACTCAAGGATCAACGTCGACCAATCCTAGTCCTTAAACCCTACAAAGCCACCGTGCCACCACCATGATGATCGTTAAATTCTCCGATCATTTTTGCCGAGGTCCCCCACCCTCAAGCATGCTTCAGTAATGATCCCGAGACCTACCACTTCGCCGATCACCAGAATTCGAATAAAATCCCAATTCTGATCATCCCATCATTTCTCTCAAACTACTAGCTTAAAAATCATGATTTTATCATTAAAAATCATAGTTTTCAAAATCGAACAATATTATATAAATGATTCAAGAAATCATGATAGTCGAATTTTTATGAAATGTTTAATTCTCGCTGTATATTTCATTTTTCCCAAATAATCTAAAATAATTTCACTTGAAACCATTTTTAAAAATGATGTTACACTCATACAAACATATTTCATTTAGAGATCATATCCAAAAACAAATCGGGGAAAGAGAATTTGAATTTTTAAATGGGTTTAAGCCTCTAAATTGTTTTGAACAAGGGATACATGCCTGTACACAGACATGCATATATAAACATCATACATATATACCTGAAATCATACTTAAACAAACATGCAAAGCATTTCACATCATTACATCTATAATTTATCAGGTTAAAACAGATTTAAACTTTTATAAAAGTAGTTTACTCACATGTTAAAAGATGAACAGAAAGACTTTTTGAAATATGAACTTGCAAATGCTTGAAAACTGAGATGATTTTTGAAACTGGAAAACTGGTTGTTGAAATGATCTAGCTTGAAACTTGATTATGAACTGGAAACCACTTTTGTTGTTGAGAAGATTCAAGCTTTGAAAACAGAGATGATCTTGGCTTGATGATTGCTTGTATAAATTTTCTGGTTTGAGTTTTGTTACAGGCTTTGAGTTTTGATTTTTCAGGTTTGAAAAATGTGTACAAGTTTTTCTTTTGAATTAAGATAGGAAAAAGAGAATGGAAGAGATGAGATATATGTATATATAAACTTTAATTATGGTTTTTTAAAATTTTAAGAAAATAAAAATAAAATAGTGACACTTGTTAGATTTCTTAACATTTGTCATTTACAAATGTTTATCACCTTACATTTGTTATTAGGAAGATTTATAAACTAACACTTGTAATTATGCATGTTTAATTAATTTTTTAAATGGTTTATAAGCTTATATATATAATTTCCTAATTAATAAATATTTTTCTTAATTTATATAAATAAAATTATTTAAAGAAAATAAAATAAAATAAATCATATATTAATAAAAATCTTATACATATATTTTTAGATCCAAAATATTTAAGATAATTATCTTTTAGATTTCAAATTTAAATCCAAATTCAAATTCATTTACATATCCAGATATCCTTTATTATCAAATTTATTTGTTCAACATATAATTCAGTATTTCTATTAATTAACTCAGTTAATTATCACTTAACAGATACTCCAAAAATCCGGGTTATCACATTCCTCCCCCCTTTGAATCTTTTTGTCCTCGAAAAGGAGCGAAGCAAGAATTTTATTACAATGTTGATTATCAGTTAAATTATTCCTTAGACATCTTAACTCTTAACTCTTTTTATTTAAATTTTTCAAAACACTTTAAAAATCTACATAATATTATCAAAATAGTTTTTTTTAAAATACTTTTTATAACTCGATGTTTCAACAAGTCCATCCTCGTTCTTACAGAAATTCGGTCATACGTTGATCAGGCGTAGGACTGAAAATCTATAAATACTTAGCAGATCCGTTTTCAACACCGAGTGAAAATACTTGGAAAATAATTTATTGAAAATATAGAAACCATTTTTGAAAATAGAGGAAACATCTTTGGTGAGAATGCTCTGGAAATCATCACCCCCATCCATGGTCGCAGTTAACCCGATGGTTACATTGCCATCCCGGCAAAATCCATAGATAACTGTAGGCACTCCGGGCCCCTCGATTACACCATGGAACCCGCTACAGATCACAGTTACATCCTGGGTTACGTTGCCATCACAGCAAAAGTCCATGTAACTGTAGGCATTAGCGCCCTCGAATTTCGCTACCAAAAGAATGAAACTTCTCCACTCCCACATAGGTCGCAGACTACATCAGTCAAGTCCCAACGAGCCTTCGGCTCTCACGGCCTCTCAACTTTCGCTATGTCTTCATAGATCGTAGTCTACCGATGTTACGTTGCCATCCCGGCAAAATCAAACGTAGACCGTTGGCTCTCAGCAGCACACACGACTTCCGCTATGGTCCGTAGTAGATCGCAGTGACATCGAGCTACACTGTCGTCACAGCATAATCCAATGTCTCTGTAGGCATCAGCGCCCTCGACTTTCGCTACCCACTACACATAATCCTCAGGAACTAGTTTGTCCGGACTCCTCACAGGATCAACTTTAGAACCCCCCTTAGGGTACAAGGCAATACCACCCTGTGGCACTCCTGAGAAGTTCATTTCAAGGGAGCGCCTTTTTCCCTAAAGCCATTCTCAAAACACTTTATACTATACACTTATAGTATCTTCAAATCATACCCTTTTTGATTTATATCAAAATCTCCTTTACACAAAACCGATATCCCAAATCGATAGTTCAAACTTGGCTTTCCAAATTTCCAAAACTGATTTTTCTCAAAAATCAAAAGCCTTTCCAAAATCATAGGTTCAAAAACCTTTTCCAAAATCATTCTCATAAAATCCCTTATATATATAGATATATATAACTTTGAAAATCTTTGTATCACTTCATGCTTGTATAAATTCCCTTTTTATACTTCAAATACTTTCAAAAACCCTTTTCTTTTGGCTATAGATTTAACAAGGGAAGTTTATCATATATAACAAATATATATAACTTTGTTTATTCCAAATCAAATATTCAAATTTGATTACTCTTTTATAAAGTTATTAACCATATCATTTTTCTATAAAATGAGTTCTAATCATAGAAATATTCAACTCCCATTTTATTTCATCATTCATTTTTCAAAATATACCTTTCCACTTCAAAAATCGTTCTACAGTTTTTATCCACAAATTTTAAATATCAATTTCATTCAAACCCGTACGATGTACACATATCATCCGTACGCAATATCAATCTGATCACTCACTCGATCACACAATTTCTCTTCCGAAATAGTACCATCCACCCGACTTCCTAGTGCGGACTCAGATCTGGTTTCCTGATCAGAAACCGTCATTCTCCTTGCATAGCCATAACTATGATAGAGAATTTCCATAACCAATCAAAATCCATATCCAGGTTCGTCGTCGAAAATCGAGTGAAAAATCCCAACTTGGATCGATATACTATCTCAAAATTCTGTGCTCGAATCTGGATCAAATCACTATGCGAATGGAATAATATACGTACATCCTACGTATTTATCATCATTGATTTTAGCTAAATCAATTCTCTTTTACTTCACATTCATTTAGATTTCTATTCACTCATTCACAATTGCTCCAAATTTCCATTAGGGTTAACACTTCAATTCTTATTTCAATTGGTATTAAATTATAGACAGTTTGCACTCTGACCAACTTGTATTAAGAAAATAGCTTGAATTTTTTTAAAATAAATAAGTAGTTGTAAAATAGTTATTAGTTGCAAAATAGAAGTAGAATAGTTAAGCAAATTTTAAAATAGTTGTAAAGTAGTTAAATAATTATAAAATAGTTGGATAGTTGCAAAATAGTTGTAAAATAGTAATTAGTTTTCAAAATAATTATAAAATAAGTATAATATAGTTTTGGGTTTTAAAAAGAAAAGTTGTACAGTAAATAGCTAGGGAAATAGATTTAAAACAGTTTATATTAAAATAATTTATTTGAAAAAAAATAGTTTAGAGTCAAACTGTTCAATTTCCAATCTCCAATTCAAATCAATTTCTAATTTCAACTCCCATTTAAATTGATTCAATTTCAACTCAATTTAAATTAACTTCAATTCCTATCCCAAATTCAAATCAAATTCAATTTGAACAAATTTTATTCAAATCTCAACTTAAAACCATCTCGAATTTCATAAATTCGAGTTAAAATTTTAAATGATGATTTAATCCTTTAAATCAAATCAACCTTTACTTTTAAATTAACAACTTAAATTTTTTAAACCTTTTAATTCTAAGTCCAAATTTCAAAACTCCATTTTAAAGTATCTTTACTTAACTTATTTCAAAGCTCAAATTAAAGTTCAAAACTTTTTAAATGATTAAATCTTCAGAATGCAATCAACCTTACTCAAATTTGAATTCTCCATTTCAAATTTTAAACTTCTTATTAATAAACTTCGCACTTAAGTTTAAAAACTTATCACATTTCCAGGAAAATTCAAAACTCAACACTTAGTGTTTACTTCCAATCAACTTTGACCTTATGTATATCCCACACATATACATATTTATTTCATTTGCACTTCAAGTCATATTTTAAATTTTAAACCATTCTTGGTTTTTAATTTCAAAACAAATTCCTTTAAAACAATTTCAAGTTTTCTGGACTTAGATTTAAAACTTCATAATTTTAAATTATCTTCAATTCCAATTTATAAGTCATACTCACCTAAAGTTTACTTCCCTAAAACATTTCATTTTGCTTAATCATTAACAACATTTCATTATTACACACAACAACCATTTATGATAATAACCAAGATTATCATATCTGGAAACCAATTCATTATTATCTTTATTCTGAAAACACTTCTACAAATTCAAGATTTTAATTTCAGTTTGGATCCATTTCAAACTTATCTTCATTCAATTTCAATTTGGTTGTATTACCATTACCACTTAATTCTCATTATTTTATTTAAATCCAATGATTCAACAACCAATTTCTTTAATATATTTAATAATTAGGAAAAATTATTTCTTTATATATATCAAAAGATAAACTTATATAAAAATCATTTATTTTTAAAACCATTTTAAAATCTTTATATAAGAAAATAACAAGTACACTCTCATATATAATAATCTTAACTCATTTTAGGGTTCTATTGACCCTATCCTTAATGAGTAAATCCCACCAGAGCCAAGGTTCTCGCTTAAACTTCAGCTCTGATACCAAATGTAACGACCTGGGATTTTCGATCCCGAAAAATCCAGATAGTTAGGGAAAAGAAGAAAAGAGGTAGAAGATGAAACAGAAAACAAGTCACAGAATCTCACATTCGCAGCAGATCAAAATATAATATCAAAATAATAGCATTTATACAAAGAAAAGCTGTAATTGTTACTTTACATCATTACATCAGAGTACAATCATTTATACATCAACTGGACAGTTATAACAACTTGTCCAGACAACAATCAATAAGACTCTCAAATACACAGCGGTAAACTCCATACGTTCCTGCCATCCAACTCGCCTCCTGAGCTCCAGAACGTCCTAACTTGATAACCTGTAATACTCGGTCTGACCCGAGCATTACAACAAAGTAACACCCGGGTCAGGCTGGAAACCAGCGTGAGTAAACCCATATAACTTGAAATACTAAGTTATAAAGCTTCTTTGAAACCAGGGTAACTCTTACCTCACTACGAGTTCTAATCATTCTATAGCCAAACACTTATTTCACAAAATAATGTCTAAGTACCGTTACTTAGTTTCAATGGTCTAGTTTACTTAATTTATTCCATTCCAGCCTATTTGATTCCATAATCAAATCTATAAAGAATTATAGATTACTAATCGAAGTGGTTCCGGATATCGCTGATATCCGATCCCGGTCTCTTCGAATTCAATATCATCTTTTTAATCCAAATTGTTTAAGTTAAAACAATTCAATTTAACTTCAGAATATCATATTCTCACAGCAATTCATCATAGATAGATAACTTACATTATCACAGTTCAACCAAAGCATTTCATATCACAGACATCATAATTTATCAGACTAGAGATATTAATCACTCTCAAGCATTCAATACAATTTAATCATCCATAAGCAAGATTTATTAGTCCCATAATTATAGTTAATTTAATTAACTCAAATTGAATCAATTACTTATGAATTCATTATCTAATCTTGCTTAATTCACATTAACAAATTACAAACCATTTGTTATTATTTTAATTAATTAAATGAAATAAATTAATCATCCTTTAATTACCCATCTTAATTAATCATTCTTGATTAATTATTCTTGAATTACATTAAGTACTTAGCCTTTAATTAATTACATAGATTAATTATCCTTTAACCATTCACATTAATTAACCCTTAATCACTCTCATTATTAATTAATGATCCTTAATTAATTACATTAATTAACTAACCCTTTAATTAATTAATTAATCCTTTAATTAATTAATTACACTAAGTAATTAATCCTTAATTACTTCCATTAAGTAATTAACCTTTGATTATAAATTAATTAACCTTAATTACTTTCATTAACTGATTAACCTGACATAATTATTTTTAAACAAAACAATTTTTAAAACATCTAAATTAACATTTTAAATCTTTGAAACTTATTGAAAACTTGTTAACAAATTTTTTTTTGCTTGAAAACTTTGGACTTGTACAACTTAACAAAACCCGGGCCCAAAAATCAATTTTCCCGAGCCAACACTCGTGCCCACACTCGCATCTGCTACCTTCAAAAAATCCGAGAACGACTTCGAGCAACTCACCAACATTCCCGATGCTCTCATCATATAGCTACCATCAGACACCAGAGGATACACGTGCACGTGCACCACCAAATCCGACCAACTCCGACCCTCACCGAGACACCCATAAGTCGACGATGACCTATACTAATGCTCCGACCACCCAGCTACAACGAACTCGACTGGAATCGAAATTTAGCTGTTCGATCAATTTCTAGAAATCATCCCGATCGACAAAACCACCCTTCGCCATCGCCTCCGATCACCTGAGGCCTCGCGATCACGTCCCTAGCCTCGTCGTTGACTCACGCTCCGATCTCCCCTGGTCCGATCGTCTCCAGTCCACCCACGACGTCGCACAAACTCAAGGATCAACGTCGACCAATCCTAGTCCTTAAACCCTACAAAGCCACCATGCCGCCACCATGATGCTTGGAAAATTCTCCGATCATTTTTGCCGAGGTCCCCCACCCTCAAGCATGCTTCAGCAATGATCTCGAGACCTACCGCTTCACCGATCACCAGAAATTGAATAAAATCCCAATTCTGATCATCCCATCATTTCTCTCAAACTACTAGCTTAAAAATCATGATTTTATCATTAAAAATCATAGTTTTCAAAATCGAACAATATTATATAAGTGAATCAAGAAATCATGATAGTCAAATTTTTATGAAATGTTTAATTCTCACTATCTATTTCGTTTTTCCTAAATAATCTAAAATAATTTCACTTGAAACCATTTTTAAAAATGATGTTACACTCATACAAACATATTTCATTTAGAGATCATATCCAAAAACAGATCGGGGAAAGGGAATTTGAATTTTTTAATGGGTTTAAGCCTCTAAATTGTTTTAAACAAGGGATATATGCCTGTACACAGACATGCATATATAAACATCATACATATATACCTGAAATCATAATTAAACAAACATGCAAAGCATTTCACATCATTACATCTATAATTTATCAGGTTAAAAATAGATTTAAACTTTTATAAAAGTAGTTTACTCACATGTTAAAAGATGAACAGAAAGACTTTTTGGAACAGGAACTTGCAAATGCTTAAAAACTGAGATGATTTTTGAAACTGGAAAACTGGTTGTTGAAATGATTTAGCTTGAAACTTGATTATGGACTGGAAACCACTTTTGTTGTTGAGAAGATTCAAGCTTTGAAAACAGAGATGATCTTGGCTTGATGATTGCTTGTATAAATTTTCTAGTTTGAGATTTATTACAGGCTTTGAGTTTTGATTTCTCAGGTTTGAAAAATGTGTACAAGTTTTTCTTTTGAATTAAGATAGGAAAAAGAGAATGGAAGAGATGAGATATATGTATATATAAACTTTAATTATGGTTTTTTAAAATTTTAAGAAAATAAAAATAAAATAGTGACACTTGTTAGATTTCTTAACATTTGTCATTTACAAATGTTTATCACCTTACATTTGTTATTAGGAAGATTTATAAACTAACACTTGTAATTATGCATGTTTAATTAATTTTTTAAATCTTTTATAAGCTTTTATATATAATTTCCTAATTAATAAATATTTTTCTTAATTCATATAAATAAAATTCTTTAAAGAAAATAATAAAACAAATCATATATTAATAAAATTCTTATACATATATTTTTAGATCCAAAATATTTAAGATAATTATCTTTTAGATTTCAAATTTAAATCCAAATTCAAATTCATTTACATATCCAGATATCCTTTATTATCAGATTTATTTGTTCAACCTATAATTTTGTTTTTCTATTAATTAACTTGGTTAATTATTACTTAACAGATACTCCAAAAATCTGGTTTATCACATCATATTTGGGTGTTGTGCCACTTTTTGCTTCAACAATATGTATGTATCTATGTATGTATGCTTATTCATGTCCGCAGTAGCGGCCCAGTGGTTGAGACACCTGCCTCCTGTTAATGAGGTCGCAGGTTCGATTCCCGGACTGCCCTACTACCAGAGCTTACCATGTGCATACGCTCAGATCAGCCACTTATTTGGTGCTCGCGGACCAGGCTAGGTGCACTAGGGGGGTTTTACGACTCCGGTCGGTTTCCCCCCTGAACAAATTCAAAAAAAAAATGTATGCTTATTCATTATATACTTTACATTCCCAGTTAGAGTTATCATCATCTTGATACTATACTTTATATAATTGTCATTTATTCATTATATGCAACTTAGGTTAGTCCACCATATTTAAAGTAGTTATAATGTTTGCATTGTGAATGTGAATATATTATAAACTAAAATATAAGAAATTAATTAACTTAAATTAAGTAATAGCATATGTTAGAATCAAATTGTAATATATATACACGAGTACATGTGCACGCCCAGGTGGGCCTGCATTTAACCACAACGTGCATGCATATTTAGTTGTACCTGTGGAAGTAGATTTGATAGTAGCATCCCCATATTTGAACTCCGCCTAGGCAGAAGCCGCTATTTTTTTTGTTTGGACTGCAGTAACTTCTTCACGCTAACTCAGAATCAAGCGAAACTTCGACCGATAAACTCCCATCTAAATTACGGACAATATGGAACACTCGGATACTTCAGCTTATGAATGTATACCGTAGTTCTCCATGGTATTAAAAATTTTGCTTGGAAAATAACAGGTTACATCTCAATATTTGAACTTCGCCTAGGCAGAAGCCGCTATTTTTTTGCTCATACCGCAATAACTTCTTCATACTAACTCGGAATCAGACGAGACTTCGACCAATGAACCCTCACCTAAATTACGGACAATATAGAACACTTGGATACTTCATATCTTGAGCGCACACTGTAGTTCTCCATGGTGACTAACAGTTGTACTCGGAAAATAACAGGCTACATCCTCATATTTGAACTCCGCCTAAGCAGAAGCCGCTCTTTTTCTGTTCAAACTGCAATAACTTCTTCATACTAACTTGGAATCAGGCGAGACTTCGACCAATGAACTCTCACCTAAATTACGGATAATATGGAACACTCAGATACTTCGGCTTATGAACGTATATTGTATTTCACCATAGTGATTAACAGTTTTACTTAGAAAATAACAGGCTACATTCCCGTATTTGAACTCCGCCTAAGCATAAGCCGTTATTTTTTTGTTCATACTGCAATAACTTCTTCATACTAACTCGGAATCGAGCGAGAATTCGACCGATGAATTCCCACGTAAATTATGGACAGTATGGAACACTTAGATACTTCAGCTCATGAAAGTATACCACAGTTCTCCATGATGATTAACAGTTTTTACTTAGAAAATAATAGGCTACATCCTCATATTTGAACTCCCCCTAGGTAGAGGCTGCTCTTTTTTGTTCAGACTGCAATAACTTCTTCATGCTAACTCAGAATCAGGCGAGACTTCGACCAATGAACTCCCATCTAAATTACATAAAATAAGGAACACTCGGATACTTAATCTAGTGATCGTATACCGTAGTTCTCCATGGTGACTAACAGTTGTATTTAGAAAATAATAGGCTACATCCCCGTATTTGAACTCCGCCCAGGCGGAAGCCGCTATTTTTTTTGTTCATACTGCAATAACTTCTTCATACTAACTTGGAATCGGGCAAAACTATGACTGATGAACTCCCACCTAAATTTCAGATAATATAGAACACTCGGATACTTCATCTTATGAATGTATACCGTAGCTCTCCTGTAACAACCCGAAATTTAACCCAGAATAATTAATTTATTTATTGATTAAATAATATAATAACTTTGTGAAATTATCAGAATCAAGCCATGGAAGTTGCACCATTGTGTCCGTGGTAATTTTTTGGTCAATTTTTATATATAGAACGTCAGAAACCGAGCTAATATGACCAAGTTATAAAATAAACAAAATAAACAGAAATAAAAAGAAGAATACACACACACACAGGTCGACCGACCGGTTGACTTGGGCAAGGGGGCGGTCGACTGCCCGGTCGACCGCCCGATCGACCCGCCTTATCTATTGGCAAGCGAATGAACGTTCGTTCATTCGAACAATTCGGTGACGAGTGGACACGTATTTTTCATCGGTTAAACCGATCTGGTCCCTCCGTTTCTACATCTGATGGCCCTTATTCAGCCTATGACGTGGTTGCGTCCTATTCAATCTCCATATCCAACGGTCCGAGATCCACTTCTACACCTATAAATAGACCCCTAGGCCTAACACTTTTTCTCATTCAGGTTTTCTCCAATTGGGTTCACCTTTCTAGGAAGGACCCTAAACGGAATAATTTTTCCAAAGGAGAAAATCGTTATAAATTAAATTATTTTACAACTCCAAGTGGATCCGGGAAAACCAAAGGAAGAGCTTAGGACCAGAGGTGAGTGATTGTAATTATTTTAAGATTTCTTTAAGTAATTTAAAATGATAGGGTTTCCAATAGTTGTAGTTTTACTATGACTTTTGGAATAGCCTTTTGAGTAGTTTATTTTACAGTTTTTAGAATTATTTTCAGTCTATTACCTTTCAGCTATTCTTTTCAGTAATTTTAGTTTATTTCTATTAATTATAATTTATTACAGTTAAGCATAGCTTTTTATTGATTTACAGTTTATTTACAGTATTTATGTTTATTTACTGTTATTTATTTCTTATTTACATCTTTTTTGACGTTTTAGATTTTATGCAAGTGTCTATTCTCTTCCCCTCTTTTCTTCGCGTATGGATTAGAATAAATTAAACGCGAATATGGATTATATAAGTAAGAATATTGAATGAAGAAAATAAGATGTAAATTATAAAGACTGTAATAAATAATAGAATTGGACTGAAATTACGCCTAATTATAATTAGAACTAATTAAAGATAATTGGCATAGTTATAACTTAGAAATATAACTAAATAGAGTAAAAGACGAAAGAAGCTTATTTTCACACTTAGACCTTGGGTTGTAATAAGCATGATTATAACGTAGGTTATAATAAGAAAAAGAACATAATAAGGCTTATCTTAAGACTTAGGATAAATTAATAAGCACAGATAGTAGAGAAAAGTGTAAAGACTTATTTAAAATAATTTATCTAAGTTAATAGGCAAAGATGAAAGTAGGACCTGTACCAAATAGCATTCCCTATTAGACAAAATGGTGAGCCTAGGACACGCTTATGCTAAGAACGGCAGTAATTGGTCAAATAGAAGTCCAAATCACGGGGGATTTGGATAAGGGGCGCAATTAGATATTGTTTGGATGAAGGGCCGGTACCAACAACATTTCCCCTATAGATTCTATGGACACATGGTGATCTCACATTAGCCTGAAGTGGGATGAGGGGCATGCTTATGCTTGATGTTGAGGTAATAAGAAGACCCAATAGGTGGAGCAAAAGGTAGCATGGGCATGGTGGCAATTACGCGTGCGATTTCCATTCGGATGCTCAGTAATAGCTATGAGTTCCAACGCTTAGTATGAGTGTCTTTCGTAGACACCATTGCCTTCTGTGTAGGGAGCTATATATGTCGTCCGGATCCACAGTAGTTTCTTTGTGCATCTTTCGTAGATACCATTGGCTGTTATGTAGGGAGTTATATAGCGACCGGTCCGCAGTAAGGTCTATGGAGTAGCAGGTCGATCAAAAAGGGTAGAATTAGGGTCACATCCTAATTATAGGATTAGGAATTCAGCCTAATTAAAGTAGAAATCAAGGACAAGTGCAAGCAATCAAAGTTAACCTATCTTATAAATTGAGCAATATTTAATCTACTTATTTTCAGTTTATCTCTTTCCTATTTCCTTTATTATCCTTATTTATGCTAGAACTTTTGTAGAGTCTATTACTTTTATCTTGCTTAGAGACTCTAGTAATTACTATCATTCACCAGACTTTTAGTCTGACCCACTCCTCTATTTTCCCCTTTTCCCCTCTTAGGCAATCAAGAGAGAAGTCAGCTGGCAGCTTTGGAGTTTTCTTGGAGGAGATTTCTTCTATGTATTTCTTTTATTTCATCTTTTGTTCTTTCTATGTACTGGCTTATGATGAGGGATATTATGTACTCTAATTTTGAGACTATGAATTTTTATTTCATAAGACATGATGGGTTTTGAGTATGGATGTTGTATTCGGTATTTTGACTTATTTATGAAGTAATTATGAAGCTTTGTTTTAATTAAGCTATTATTTTAGTTTCCGCTGTTTTTATCTATTTTTGTCTTGTGAATCTTAGTCTCTGTTAGTTTTAGTTATACCTACAACGCACCATGCCTTTTAATGTGTCCTTTTGGGTATATTAAGGGGTGTGGGGTGTTTCATCTCCATGGCGATTAACAGTTGTACTTAGAAAATAACATACTACATCCCCATATTTGAACTCCACCTAGGCGGAAACTGCTCTTTTTTGTTCAGACTGCAATAACTTCTTCATAATAACTCGAAATTAGGCGAGACTTCAACCGATTAACTCCCACTTAAATTACGGACAATATGGAACACTCGGGTACTTCATCTAGTGAATGCACACTGTAGTTCTTCATGGTGACTAATAGTTGTACTTAGAAAATAATAGGCTACATCTCTGTATTTGAACTCCACCTAGGCAGAAGCCGCAATTTTTTTGTTCAGACTGTAATAACTTCTGCATATTAACTCGAAATCAGGCGAAACTTCGATCGATGAACTCCCATCTAAATTACGGACAATATGGAACACTCAGATACTTCAGTTTATGAACGTATACCATAGTTCTCCATGGTGATTAATAATTTTACTTAGAAAATAGCAGGCTACATTCCCATATTAGAAATCTGCCTAGGCAGAAGCCGCTATTTTTTTATTCATACCGCAATAACTACATCATTCTAACTCAGAATCGAGCAAGGCTTCGGCCGATGAACTCTCACCTAAATTACGGACAATATGGAAAACTCGTATACTTCATCTTGTGAATGCAGACTATAGTTCTCCATGGAGACTAACGGTTGTACTTAGAAAATAACAGGCGACATCCCCATATTTGAACACCGCCTAGGTAGAAGTCGTTCTTATTTTGTTCAGATTGCAATAACTTCTTCATACTAACTCGGAATCAGGCGAGACTTTGACTAATGAACTCCCACCTAAATTATGGACAATATGGACCACTCAGATACTTCAGCTTATGAACGTATACCGTAGTTCACCATAGTGATTAACAGTTTTACTTAGAAAATAACAGGCTACATCCCCGTATTTGAACTTCGCCTAGGCAGAAGCCGCTAATTTTTTTGTTCATACCGCAATAACTTCTTTATACTAACTCGAAATCGAGTGAGACTTCGACAGATGAATTCCCATGTAAATTACGAACAATATGGAACACTATGATATTTCAGCTTATGAACACATACCATGATTCTCCATGGTGATTAATAGTTTTACTTAGAAAATAACATGCTACATCCTCATATTTGAACTCCCCTTAGGCATAAGCCGCTCTTTTTTTCCAGACTGCAATAACTTCTTCATACTAACTCGGAATCAGGCGAGACTTCGACCGATGGACTTCCATCAAAATTATAGACAATAAGGAACATTCGGATACTTCATCTAGTGAATGTATACCGTAGTTCTCCATGGTGACTAACAATTGTACTTCAAAAATAACAGGCTACATCCTCATATTTGAACTCCGCCTAGGCAGAAGCCGCTATTTTTTTGTTTATACTGCAATAACTTCTTCATACTAACTCGGAATCGGGCGTAACAATGACCGATGAACTCCCACCTAAATTACGGACAATATAGAACACTTGGATACTTCAGCTTATGAACATATACCGTAGTTCTCCATGGTGATTAATAATTATACTTTAAAAATAACAGGCTATATCCCCACTTCAATGCTCACTATAGTTCTTCATGGTGACTAATAGTTGTACTTAGAAAATAACACGCTACATCCTCATATTTGAACTCCACCTAGGCAGAAGCCATTATTTTTTCTTCAGACTGCAATAACTTCTTCATACTAACTCGGAATCAGGCAAAACTTCGATCGATGAACTCCCACCTAAATTATGGATAATCGGTACGCTTGGATACTTCATCTAGTGAGCGTATACCCTAGTTCTCCATGGTGACTAACAGTTTTATTTAGAAAATAACAGGCTACATCTCCGTATTTGAACTCCGTCTATGCAGAAGTCGCTATTTTGTTTGTTCATACTACAATAACTTCTTCATACTAACTTGGAATCGGGCGAAACTACGACCGATGAACTCCTACCTAAATTACGGAAAATATAGAACAATTGGATACTTCAGCTTATGAACGTATACCATAGTTCTCCATGGTGATTAACAGTTGTACTTAGAAAATAACAGACTATATCCCCACTTCAACGCTCACTGTAGTTCTCTATAGTGACTAATAGTTGTACTTAAAAAATAACAGGCTACATCCTCATATTTGAACTCCGCTTAGGCAGAAGCCGCTATTTTTTTTCTTCAGACTACAATAACTTCTTTATACTAACTCGGAATTAGGCAAAACTTCGACTGATGAACTCCCACCTAAATTACGGACAATATGGTACGCTCAAATACTTCATCTCGTGAATGCACATTGTAGTTCACCATGGTGACTAACAGATGTACTTAGAAAATAACAGGCTACATCCCCGTATTTGAACTCCGCCCAGGCAGAAGCCGCTATTTTTTTTGTTCATACTGCAATAACTTATCCATACTAACTCGGGATCAGATGAAACTTCGATCGATGAACTCCCACCTAGCTTACGGACGATATGGTACACTCGGATACTTCATCTAGTGAACGCACATTGTAGTTCTCCATGGTGGCTAATAGTTGTACTTAGAAAATAACAGGCTATATCCCTACTTCAACGCTCACTATAGTTCTCCATGGTGACTAATAGTTGTACTTAGAAAATAACAGGCTACATCCTCATATTTGAACTCCGCCTAGGTAGAAGCCGCTATTTTTTTCTTCAAACTGTAATAACTTCTTTATACTAACTCGGCATCAAGAAAAACTTCGACCGATAAACTCCCACCTAAATTACATACAATATGGTACACTCGGATACTTCATCTTGTGAACGCACACAATAGTTCTCCATGGTGACTAACAGTTGCACTTAGAAAATAGCAGACTACATGCCTGTATTTGAACTCTGCCTAGGCAGAAGTCGCTATTTTTTTCATACTGCAATAACTTGTTCATACTAACTCGAAATCGAACGAAAACTTCGATCGATGAACTCCCACCTAAATTACGGACAATATGGCACACTCAGATACTTAATCTTATGAACGCACACTGTAGTTCTCTATGGTGACTAAAAATTGTACTTAGAAAATAACAGGCTATATCCCCACTTCAACGCTCACTGTAGTTCTCCATGGTCACTAATGGTTGTAGTTAGAAAATAACAGGCCACATCCTCATATTTGAACTCCGCCTAGGCAGAAGCCGCTATTTTTTTCTTCAAACTGCAAAAACTTCTTCATACTAACTCAGAATTAGGTAAAACTTTGACCGATGAACTCCCACCTAAATTATGGACAATATGGTACACTTAGATACTCCATCTTATGAATGCACACTGTAGTTCTCCAGGGTGACTAACAGTTGTACTTAGAAAATAACAGGCTATATCCACATATTTGAATACTATTTCTCTATGAGATGTAAAAGGGTATATTTGGAATTTCAAAAAGACACCGAGTAAATCTATTCAATGAATTATCTTTATTAGCAGTAAAGATAAATGTCTCAATACAAATTAATTATAATAAAAATTGGAAGACCAAACTCCTTTATTAGTCGCAACTAAATATGATTTAGCACAAAGATATTATTTATGTAAATACAAAATATATAAGATATATTGCAAATTAATGAAATTATTTTTTTAGATTCCCTCTTTTACACCACTGTCAATGCACTTGATCCAATAATGGTATTAAAACTCGGTTTGTGTTCACATGAATAATTAACCAACACATAAGGTGGTCATTTAGAAAATTCAATTATATAGTTTCCTAAAGGATATGTGTTTAATTATGGAGAAAGTACTCTAACTAAGGAACATTCTTATGAACAAAAAACCCTCATCTCTTAACCTTTGCCTCGCTCATTAAAGTGGTCTGTTTCAATGATATGACCTAGTGGAATGCTCAAAAGTGATTTGTGCCTTAGGTTGATTCATATAAGCGTACTTGAATATTATAAAATAAATTTAAAATTGTTATAAATTTAAATAAAATATTACAAAATTTTATAAAGAGTTATAAAATGCAGATTTAAAATTGTTTAAATTTATATAAATATAAATCTTATTTTTGTAGTTAATTAAAATGTTTGATTAATAAAAGGATAAATACGAATATATATATATATATATAACTTAATGAATTATAAATGTTATAATAAATTATACACACACACACACACATATATATATATATATATTACAAATGTATAAAGTAAATAGGAGGTTTAAATGAATTAAAACCAATATAGACTTAAGACGATATACATTGGATGTAGAGACATATGACGTCCTGAGTTTATACTTATCTCCCTTATGGTGTCGATAATAATTTATTTAAGTTATGAATTTAAAATAAAATTGCTCTCCATCATTTAATATAAATAAAGTAACTTATCGAAACTCAAAAAAGGCAATACATAGTCTTAGGAAAAGTGACACCTAAGTGACCAAGACACGAAAGTTATAATGGTTTTATTATTTGGCCCTTCCATTGGTATTAAAATGACAACATGCCAAAGCTTATAATACTTATCTCCCTTATGATGTCGATAATACTTTATTTAAGTTATGAGTTTAAAATAAAATTGCTCTCCATCATTTACAACATAAATAAAGTAAAATATATGCTTATGATTATTGAGCATCCTCAAGCCATAGAATATCAATAGTGATGTTTGTCTTGTTACTATATTGTTAAGAATATTATGTAACTTTGTTAAGATTGCTCAATGGTTACATAATTACCCTCAGGCTATTACAAAATGATGGGTCTTGAGTATCTAATGCGCTTTATGATTTATTGAGCACCCATAGGGTCATAAAGATGATTATGAGCAAGTAAAAGCATGCTAGCAATAATATATGAATTAGCAAAGACTTACTTACCATTTATAGGGACAACAATTTGTTTAGCACCCTCAAGGTTGTATTAAAATTATAAATAGGTCCTAACACCCTCTAAAGGAATCTATGAAATTCCTATATCTCTTTAGGGTTTTTGAGAGAAATAAAATTCAATGGAAAAATTATTAGATATATATACTAAATCAATCCAATAAGTATAAGAACATATGTGATATTATAATAATCCACTTTAATAAACTTGAGCAATTGATGTAATCGATAAAAAAAATTATCGATTAAAATATACTCAATGAATTGAATTAAAAATTGACTAAGAAATGTAATAATTTGCTGACTAATAAATCTTTTCGCATGTTGTCATTTTAATACCAATGAAAGGGCCAAGTAACACAACCATTACAACCTTCGTGTCTTGGTCACTTAGGTGTGACTTTTCCTAAGACTATGTATTGCCTTTTTTGAGTTTTGAACTCTAAACAATACAAGAATATGGATATCCGATCCATTTTCAGTCACATACAAAGTTGTGCGGTTGACGGCTACATTCGTAATATATGAAATCTTGATGAATATCTTTCATATGAAATAAGTAAGTAAAGCGTGAGATCATGTGTTCAATACAATTTAATACAATAAGGATCTTACTGTGTTGGAAACAATGCTAGATTAAGGAATACAAACAGACCTAGAAATTTGATCACTGAAATGTCATTTTTGATGTGCAACTTATATGATATCCTTAAAATGTTCATGATGATCGAATGCGTTTTTGTAAAGGGTTTCTCTTTTGAATGGTTCGACCTTTTAAAAGAGAAATGAAGGTTTGAGAATGGTTATAATGTTGGCATAGTTAGGATTAAGAGAGTGAATGGTCGACCCTGCTTCACGAAGAGACATCAAAAATAGAATTATTCAAAATATTTGTAAATGCTTAATATGGAACAAGAAATATGATTTCTATTTTAGATGTATTTTCTTTAGAAAATTATTTTATATAAGATCCATACCTTGATTTCAAGATATTTGATCTAAAACTCTCAACTATAAATAAGTTACAATAAAGTCCATAGTAAGTGATTGAATGTAGCTTTGTATTTTTTTGAGAAAAATGAACGATCCTCTATAATTGAAGGAGAACGCTCAAGTAATTTTATTTTACACTAAAAAATGGAGCCATCAACAAATTTTGACAGGGAGCGATCCTCGTACAATAAAATTTAAAAATAAAAAACCCCAAATCTAAAGTCTATGGTCCAATATAAAAAATACAAAAAAATCTCAAAATAATAAACACTATGTAATCTTCCAAATCCGATGAAACCATCCAAATCAGCATGTATACCTAAACCTACTAAGAAACTAAACAAAAAAGAGTAACCACAATACATATATATACACACACACACATGCTATTGAAAATAAAAAAATATACAAGGCACGTAAACTCAAATAAAGATGCAATGGTATGCTATACAACTGTAGCAATAAATAGCGCACACTCATATAATAGTATATATCAAAAAACACATGTACACAGGTATTTTAACTGCTAGGCATTTAGCTAGTGATGCAAAACAAACCAAGCATTAAATATGATACACATCCCATAAGACCAACAACCGATGGACAAACATTGTAAGCAATTTATTGAGCCATTTGAACTTAAACCGCTGCTTACATATTAATATATTATGAAGAAGCCAAATTAATGAGTCATTTCTAACCATCATAGCCAAAATAGTTAGTAAGAGACTAAAATATTATCACACATAAAACATGGCATTCAGTCTTTTTTAGACTAACAGAATAATCCCAATGAAATTCAAAAGACAGGCTCAACAAGAATATAAGTTCAATAAATGCACGAAACAAGGAAGTATAAGAACATATGTACATATAAACGAATAAAAGTAACAGAGTATTCAAATATATTCGAATATATACTAATATATATCAGGGGTTGAAACAGTGAAATAAACAGTGAATGAATATGAGTCACTAAATTTTATAAATGAATTATCAAGATATGAGAATACTAAATCTCAGTGGAACTAATGTAAAAGGCATGGGATTGTATCAATACCAATCAACAAGATCAGTTAATGCATGGTACAAAGAAGTACAATGGCAATGCACATATAATCGAATGAATATATATATATATACACACACACACACATACATATGTACACATAGTCCTTCCCCGCATCGTTCTTCCCTCCCATTCGTCTCTTTCTCCTGTTCCATCGTCGGCTGCTTCGGTGTTTTCTGTTTCTGGTTGCTTCTCCCCTCCTTTTCCTCCCCCTACTCGGCTCTTCCTTGTCCTGCTCTGTACTGGCTCTTGAGGCAGAATGGTATGCGCCTGGTTCGTCTCCCCTCTTTTTTACGCTTTTCTTCTGATCTTTCAGATCGCTTGGATCCTTCTACCTCTCTCTGCTACCCGGCGTGCTCCCTTCCCTCTTCTTCATGCTCGCTGTCCATTACCATTCCTCTAATGAGTAAGGCAGAAATTGCGCTCCTTAATGAGCGACTTGATTGCATTTCTAGGAACTCTTCGCCGGCGCTGTTTGATGCCTCGCAGTCTGCTTTGTTGGGGACCGGTAGTGAGGTGTCTTTTGAGACACCTCCCCAGCCCTTCGCCCCTCCTCCTCGTTCGTCTCGTCGCAGACCGCGTAGAGTCCCATCTACCCCTCGCACCATCCGCACAAGCTTTATAGCGGCATCCGAGCAGATCGATAGATCTACTCGATATTCGATGTATCTTGTCTGAGCTCGTTCTGTTTTCTTTTCTCTTTTCTTTCTCTCTTTTCTCACCTGTTATTCTCTTCATGTCGAACTTTCTCTTCTGGAATGTCCGTAGTATTGGCAACGATGCGTCTTTGGCTAGGCTAAAACGCATTATCAGGAAGCACTCTGTTGGCTTGGTTGCTCTCCTGGAACCTTTTCTAGACCCGGAAGGTATAACCAAAACCTTTTTATCCTTAGGCTTTGGCGGTGGCTCTGCCAATGTTTCCGGTAAGATTTGGATTTTATGGTCCAAATCCCTTGCGGTTCGCTCCGTTTTCGACTCTTCTCAGCTCTTCTCGGTGGCATGCTCGTCTCCTTCTATCACTTCTCCTTTTCTTTTCTCGGCAGTCTACGCCAAATGCGATCGATCGGAGAGGTTATCTCTTTGGTTCGACATTTTAGGTCTCGGTTCTTTGGGTATCTCTCACTCTGTGGTTGGCGGCGATTTTAATATCGTTGCTTGCCAAGCAGAAAAACGGAGAGGAGCCGCCATTAACCGTGTTGCGATGGCGGATTTCAACTCGTTCATTGTCAGCTCTGGTCTCACTGAGCTTCCTTTTGTTGGCTCTGCTTTCACCTGGTCGAACAACCAAGAGGGACCGAACCGTATCCTCTCTAGGCTTGACCGTGTTTTCGGCTCGGAGGATTGGTTTTGCCTACCCTTTTCCTTTTCAATCGCTCATCTTCATCGGTCCTTCTCTGACCATGCTCCTCTGATTGTTCGCTGCTCTCCTTTCTCCCTCTCGGGGCCCTCTTCCTTTCGGTTCCAGAGCATGTGGAGATCTCACCATTCTTTTCTTCAAGTGGTAGCTAACTCTTGGAGCGATCCTATTGTTGCCTCTCCCTATGCTGCTTTTAGTCGTAAACTTAAGCGTCTCAAGGATTTCTTTAAGGTGTGGAACGCTCATGTTTTCAAGAACATCTTCGATCGTGTCTGCTTGGCCAAAGAGTCTCTAATCGTAGCCGAAGCCTTGTTAGACGAGGTCCCGACCGCGACTAACAAGGAGGCATGGGCTTTAGCTCAATCCAACTTCTCCTCGGAACTTTGTATCGAGAATGACTACCTTCGTCAGAAGGCTAGGGTCAAGTGGGTGGTCGATGGAGATACGAACTCCAAATTCTTCCACTCTTCAATTCGCAAGAAGAATTCCCTTCTCACTATCCGTGAGATCTTGCGACCTGATCTATCTTCGGCCTCTTCGCCTGAGGATGTCAAATATACCATTCTGGCCCACTTCCAATCCTTTCTAGGTTCTCCGTCGGTCGCGGTATCCGATCCGGCTCTGTTAGCCATCATTCCCCGTGTGGTTCTTTCTTCGAAAAGTGACTTTTTAGCGGATCCCCCATCCCCTGAGGAGATCCGTGCTTGTGTCTTTGCCCTGAGTAAGGATAGTGCCAGTGGCCCTGACGGCTACAACGGTGTCTTTTATAGGTGTTCATGGCCTATTATTCAGGCTGATTTTTGTCTTGCTGTTCAATCCTTCTTCTCCGGGAGGTCTCTTCCCTCAGGTTGGACTTCCACCAACTTGATTCTCATTCCTAAGTGCGAAAATCCAAGGTCATTTGGGGATTTCCGGCCCATCAGCCTTTGCAACTCTTCGAATAAAGTTATTTCTAAGATCCTGGCCAGTCGCTTGGCCCCCGTCCTTGAGCGTATTATCTCTCCTTCTCAAGCAGGATTTGTTAAAGGGCGTTTAATTACTGATAATGTCCTTCTAGCCTAGGAACTGATCTCCCAGCTTGATCGGAAAGTTAGGGGTTCTAATGTTGTCTCCAAACTAGACATGGCTAAGGCCTACGATCGCATGTCCTGGTTTTTCATCATCAAGGTCTTGAGGGCTTTCGAGTTTCCGAAACCCCTCATTGACTGGGTGTGGAGGCTCATCTCCAACTGCTGGTTCTCTGTGCTCATTAATGGCTCGGCTAATGGGTATTTCAGGGCGGGGAGGGGTTTGCGTCAAGGAGACCCACTTTCGCCATCTTTTTTTGTGATCGCGGCGGAGGCTCTCATTCGTGGTCTTCAGTCCTTAACGATCTACGGTCAGATCCAGCGCTTCGGGATTCCAAGGGGTTTCCCCCTAATCTCTTTCTTATCCTTTGCTGATGACATTGTCATTTTCTCTAATGGCAGTCGTTCCTCTGTCCGACGGCTCCTTAGTTTCCTCCAACAATACGAGAGATCCTCGGGCCAGCTCATTAACCCTTCCAAAAGTTGCTTCGTCCATGCGAAGGACTTGTCTCCCTCTCGATCTTCCTAAATCGAGACTTTATCGGGGTACAAGGAAGCTTCCCTTCCTTTACCATACCTGGGTATTGTCTTGTACCGCGGTAGGAAGCTTAACGCTTTCTTCGATCCCTTGACTGACAAGGTGAGGGGTAAGATCTTATGCTGGAATGCATCTCTCCTTTCCCAGGCCGGTAGGGTGGTTCTCATTAAGTCTGTTTTAGACTCGATGGGAACTCATGTATTCACGGCTATGACCCCTACCTCTTCCTTCTTCTGGTCGTATCGGTCTTTGGCCTCGTCCTTCTTCTGGGGCATCAGGGACAACGCCCGTCGCCACCACTGGGTCTCGTGGGACACGATTTGTCGTCCCAAAAGCGAGGGTGGCTTGGCTCTGCGTAATCCTAAGGACCTTTGTGCGGCTTTTGCCTGTAAGTTGTGGTACAGGTTTGGCGCTAACGACTCTTTATGGGCGTCTTTCCTCCACGCAAAGTACCAAAGGCTTGCGGGTTCTAATTTCTCGGGTTCTCCATCCTATGCTAGTGAGACCTGGAAGCACATGCAGTCGGTGAAGCCGTTCTCTGACTCTCATGGCAGCTTAACGGGCTGGGATGGCGTTTCGTTTTCCATTCTGAAAGCTTGGACTTCGGTTAGAATTTCAAGCCCCATTCGTCCTTTGTTTTCCTTCATTTGGGATTCTCGTATTCCCCTCAAGGTCTCTCTATTGATGTGGCGTATCCTACACGATGGGCTGCCACTAGACGAGAATCTCCAAAAGATCAGCATCCCCTCTGTTTCCCGTTGCAGATGCTGTGGCAATGGGGAAACAGAATCATTGAACCATTTGTTTTTTGATAGTTTCTCAGCCAGAGCTTGCTGGAATTACTTCGGAAGCCTTTTTGGTGTTCGAGGTATTGCCAGATCTCCTAACGATCTTCAGAGAGCCTGGTGGGCTGGGATCTCTGGAAAATCTCTCCGTTCGATCGTATTCCGCTTGATTCCCTGTCTCATCTGCTGGCAACTCTGGTGCGCGCGAAATAAGGCAACCTTTGAGAGCTCTCTTATGGATCCTCCGTCCATTATTCGGCGTGTGAGGAATGATGTCTTCCTGGCTTTCCGTGGTAGACCTTTCAGGGGTCCCGTAGGCTCCCGTTCTGGGCGGCTAGTGGGTCTTCTTTCTATTTCGTGTGTTCCGACTTCCGCTAGACTGGGAGTTGGTTGATTCCTTTTGGCGGGGCGTTGGCCATCACCCATCGCTCTCGATCCCCCCCCCCAGTTTTCTTTTTATGTGGTTGCTAGTTTTCCAGGTCCAGGTGTCTTCGGAGTCGTCCGGAATTTGCTTTGGTTGGCTTTGTCTGGTGAGTTCTGGCATTGTTAGGGTTGTGGTCGTCCCGTTCTATGGGATTCTCCTTTGCTATGCTCCGGGTGATTGGTTTTGGAGCTGCTTGGGTGTTTCTGGCTGTGGATGGTTGCTTGGGTTACTCGCTTTGGTTTCTTCCTTCTTGCCCGTTCGGCGATCATTTCACTTTGTTGTGCATGGTGTCACCACCATTGGGCGGTGGCCTTGCCGGAGATCGCCAGTGTTGTCAGTTGGGCGGTTTTCTTTGGATCCGTTTGGGTTGGTAGCTACTCTGGTGGACTGGCCTATTCCTATTTGATTGTGTCGGGTTTGATAGTTGTGTGGGTGGTGCTTCTTTTGCTTTGTTTCCATTAGTTCTCCAGACTTCTGTCAGTCAGTGGGGCTTGTGGTGGTTATAGCGTGGTTGCTCTGCCGATCGGCCTGGGTTTTGTTTCCTTTTATCGGTTTTTGTTGGCTCGGTTTGGGATGGTTTCTTCTCTGGTGGACTGGCCCATACCTATTCGGTTGTGGCGGGGTTGTCGGTTGTGTGGGTTGTTGTTTCTTCTGTTCTTTTACTGTTGGTTTATTCTGCAATCTGTCTGTCTGTGAAGGTTTTTTTATTTTTCTTTTCCTTTTGTTCGTTCTGGTCAAGTTCTATTGTCTGTATTTTGGGAGGCATATGTTCTCCGTATGCCTTGCCTTCTTTTGTGAGCCTCCGGAGAAAGGCTTTTTTCTCCTTTTGCAATATATTTATCTTAAAAAAAACTATTAAAAACAATATATATATATATATATATATGTACACATATATGTACATATATATGTACACATATGTACATATATATATGTACACATATGTACATATATAAAGTATTCGAATATAATATATATCATCGCATGAATATGAATCAGTGAAATGAGCATCCTAATCAAATTTACATATACATGGTGAATTAATGAAGCGAGCATCTCTACACAAAACCCAATAGTAGGAATCTAAATGGATAAAATAATTTTAGCATCTCTACACAAAACAGAACAGCAAGAATCTAAATGGATAAAATGATTTTAGAGGTCAGAATCAAATTATTTAGAAAATTCAAATGAAACATGAGTTGAACAGATTAATATCAAAATCAGGGTTTCAACAATTGATAATATATGTATATCTGAGTATTCAATTAAAAATCAAAGATTTGAACAATACTGACTAATATCTGAAAGTACGAAACTAGACTGACTAATATAGGTAAATATGAAACATCAAGTTTAAAACCTGAATAACTAAGGAAAACACACACATATAAGACAATGCAAGGATGCATGGTTAACTAGTCTGAGATGATCATTGAAGCATGTATGTGAAAATGAAATTATATTTGAATTGAATTCCATCTGAGACAGCAAAACAAGTTACATGCACAATTACAAATGAGGAAATAGTCAGTACCTAATTCAACTTAACCAAAAACAACAAACCATCAACCAGAAACACAACAAATAACTGAATAAAACGATTCCAAAGTTCAAAAACAAATTATTTAGAAAATACAGTTGAAATATAAGTTGAACAAATTAAGACCAATCAGAATTTCAGCAAAGGAACAAAATAAATTCAAATACACACACACAGATATATATATATATATATATATATATATATATATATTAACTATATATCAAAAGGCTTGAATAAGTCTAGCTTCCTATAAACATTTGATCATAAATCTAACTAAAAAATGTTGAAATTTGCAGATCGAAATATTCAACCAGAATAATATGGAACACCAAACCCTATAAAAATTTCCGAATGACAATAATATTAAACCTTATCCTGAAAACTAGACTTACCAATCAGAAAATATGATTTAAAAAACAATCTCCAGAACAATGTAGGAAAAAATTCCATTTTAATTAATGAAACACTAACACTACAATGAGCACATACAAGAGCCCAATACATTAAGCCCTACATTTTAAAAACTATAGATTGATAAACAGAAGCTTAATGATAACGAAAATTTTGTAATTCTAAAACTCATGCCAACTCTTTCTTATTATGAATTATGATAAACAGATGTTACTAAAAAAACATGTATTATTTTGAATGAAATGGATTGTGATGATCAAATGTGCTAAAAATATAGAGAACCATACAAAATGAAATAAAAAATATAAATGAGTTATAATAAACTAATATCCTAATACATAGTATATCTAACAAAAATAATAAAATGAAGGAATAATTAACTAAAATACTAATATTCTAATAAAAATAAAGAACTAAATGTATTCCTAGTAAAATTATCCATGAAAACTAAAATTTAGACTTAAACCATTCTTATTATTTGAATTGATTTTGTTCTTTAAAAAGTTAATACAATATTTTATTTTTTAAGAAACTCTTTAAAACTTAAACTTTTATTTAATTTATAACTAGGATCTGAAATCCAATGAAAACTGAACAAAGAAATTACATCTTTTAAATTATCCAAATCAATACTAATATTATTAAACACACGTTGGTTCCTTTCAAACCAAATATACAAACATATAATTGTGTATATAGCGTCTAGTAAAAATCTATTGTGACCCCTATAAAAAAACCTAATGCTAGTCCAATATAATTCACAATAATAAGTGCATAATTTATATTAAAATAAAAAACATTTAGAGTTTTGATAAGAATAAAACTAGTAATATTATATTCAAATATAAATGATTAGTATTCTCAATATTATTATAACAAAAATAACAATTTTTATCAATTATAATATTTTTCATTTTTAATAGTCCTAGAGTATTTAATTTACCATGAAAAATTAACCACGTATGAATTTTAGTTTTAGGTGGAGTACTAACTTTCCAAAGATATTTAAATATTTTCAATCTAACTCTTGAAAAATGTATAAAATTATAAAATGAATGGGAACATTGGGAAGTATATTTCTTACTTTTATCCCAATACCAAATTTTAATGTCCTTTCCATTATCAGTATTATAAAGATCTAACTTAGCATATAATAAAGCAAACGTTTCTAAAGTAATACCCTATAACATACGATTATAACTAAAATCCCAAGAAAAATCTAAATTTAGTCTATAAATGTCAGAAATTAATACATTATTAAAATTGCATATATCACATAATTCCTTAAATTCCACTTTAAGTGGAATAGTCGAAATCCAACTATCATGCCAAAAAGAAGTGTTATTACCAGAATGAACGATATTATAAATACGTAGATTATGAGCATCAAAATTCAATATAATTGATTTGCAAAAATGAGACATATTATTAAAATTATTAATAGTATTACGATGTAAATTAAATGAACCACTGTACCATTGATTTGAAATCAACTCCTTCCATAACAAATTTTCATTATTATAAGTAAATTATATAAATTTACTATTCCTAACTCCCCCTCGTTTTTAGGTTTACAAACCATCTCCCAATTAACCAAGCATTTAAGACTACAATTAGGATTATTTACACTCTATAAGAAATCTCTCCTAATTTTATCAATTTTATCAATAGTCCATTTTGAAAAAAATGTAACAAGACATTCAATAAATAGGTAATGCAGATAAAACTGAATTAATTTGTACTACCCTACCAGCTCTCGATAAGTATCTACCATTCTATTTAATTACATAAAATTTTATTGATTTTATCTATTATAATATTCCAATCATCATGTTTTAATTTTTGAGGCTAATTAAGAAACCTAAATATTATATAGGAAATTTCATTGTATTACAATTCAAAGTATTTACAACTTGATTTTCAATACTATCAACGTCATTTAAAACTAATACTGAACTCTTCTCAAAGTTAATCTTTAGACCAGATAAAATTCAAAACTATATAAAATGAATTTAAGCACAATAATATGTTTAGGCAAAGGTGGCGTAAAAATCATAGTATCATGAGCAAACTGGAGAACAAAAAGACCCTTACTAGTAGCCTCATTACCTATAACATCTAATAACCTATTACTAGTGGCCAGTTTGATAGTTCTAGAAAAAATGTCAGCTGCTAAATTGAACAATAAAGGTTATAATGCATTACCTTCTCTAAAACCACGTTTCGATTGAATTTTATTTCATAATATACCATTAACCATGATACTAGAATTAGTAGTTATAAGTAAGGACATAATCCATACTACCAATCTGATACTAAAATCTCTGGCCAATAATAAGTTTTTAAGAAAAATCCAATCAATTGAATCAAAAGCTTTAGCAAAATCTAGTTTTAAAAGAGCACAAGTGATATTATTTTTACAACAGTAATTAATATACTCTTGAAGAACTACAATATCGTCTGTAATATTTTTTCCCTTAATAAATGCGGTTTGAGTATCATCTATTAAGTCATTCTTTTTAGAATTTAATCTATTAGCTAAAACGTTAGAAATAATTTTAAAACAGTAGTTTACTAACGAAATAGGTCTAAAATATTTTAATTGATTAGCTCCGATTTTCTTATGTAATAAGATAACATTTGCGAAATTAAATCGACCTAATTATAACAAATCATTATAAAATTCATTGAACATATTAATTATATCATCCTTCAAAACATTCCAAAAAGTTTCATAGAATAAAGTAGGAAAAACATCCGGACCTGGAGCTTTATCATTAGGCATATCCTTAATAGCCTTCAAAATTTCATCTTCCATAAACAGAACATCTAGACCTATTAGATCAATCTTAGTGCCTACAGTATACAGCATATCCCAATGAACTCTAATTTTATGTCTTGTTGTGCTACCAAAAATTTCTGTGTAGTACTTAGTAAACTCATTGTTTAGTTCATTTTGGTCAAAAATTTCTGTATTATTAATTAGAATTGAATTAATAGTACTCCTATGTTTTCTACCATTAGCTACTTTATGAAAAAAATTAGCGTTAATATCCTCTTCATCCATTCATTTGACCCTAGATCTTTGTTTCCACATAACTTCTTCTTGTAAAATAATTTTATTAAACTCTTCTTTTAAGTTTGGAAGCACATTCTTTTAGAAATACTCAAATTCCTAGATTCTTCTAATTAATTTAAATTTAACATTTATTAATTTTTCTTTTTCTGCTTTAATGTTGCCAAAAGTGTCTGATGCAGCGCTTACCTTAGATCGCGAACAACGAACGAGCAGAATCCCAAATCGAAGCATAGGCCGCTCCATCCTCGCGAATGAGTAGAAATCGTAAGTCGCGAAGGACATTGCTTAAATCGCGAACGACATAAGTTAGGTCGCTCCAGCCCTAAGTCGCGAGCTTCAGAAACCCTAGGTCGCGAGCAAATTCCCAGTAAGTCGCGAACGTGAATCGCTTCCAGTCTAGGTCGCGAGCAAATTCCCAGTAAGTCGCGAGCTTCCTTAGGTCACTGAAATTCTTAAGTTGCGAACGAGCTATCTTAAGTCGCTGAAGTTCTTAAATCGCTCCTGGATGCCTGGATGCCGCATTTGTTAAGTCGCTCTGCCCAAGTTGTTATGTCGTTTGTTTGTTAAGTCATTGTTTGTTAAATCGTTTATTGTTATGTCATTATTTTCTTAGGTCGCTAAAGTTTGTTAAGTCGTCTGTATTTCTTAAGTCGCTGTGTCATTGAATGTTAGTATTTTTGTAAGTCGTTTGTACTGTTTGTGATGTATTTTTCTTAAGTCGTGTGAAGTGTTGTAACATGTGTTGAGTTGTACTTTCCCTATAAATAGGGGTGTGTTGTCATTTGTAAAAAGTAGTTGATTTTTGAATAAAAATTGGTTTGTGCTTTGTGCCACCATTAAAATTGGAAGTTGAGTGTTATCTCCTTTCTCCATCTTCGGATATTCGAGTGCGCTCGAATCAACGAACTTGAAGCCGATTCACGGAATCTCGTGCGCGAGATCAACGTCGAAGAATCGTAGATCTTCTAACGCGGTATCGTGCGCAATCAACGTGTTGAAGATAGCTAGAATCCGATATCTCAAGAGATCAACGGATTTGGGCACTTGAGTATCTTCAATTCATCGATTCATTTTGTTTCATCGATTCATTTTCCATGAATTCATCAATTCATGAGTTGTGTGATCCTGTAGGCTGCGTCATTTGGTATCAGAGCAAGGAGACGAACTTTTCCAAGTTCGTTGGGTGTGAAGTTTCGAGATTTGAAGTTTTTGTGAAGTTTATGTTTGAATTTGTTGAAGATTTGACAATGCCTCCAAGAAGAGTTAATCGTCATCAGAATGTTGCAGATGTGTATCGAAGAGAAGATGCTGAATAAATGGAGCAACGAATTAGTGATAAATTCAATGAGAAGTTTGATGAGGGAATTAGTAGATTGGAAAGGCTCATGTTGGATATGAATCAAACTCGACAAAGAGCATCACCAGGTTCAAATCAAGGTGGACATAGATTTTCGCCGTCAAATTCCGAGAGGAGAAGAATGCCACCACCATCGGATCGGGAAAGAAGAGAACCGTCAGTTTCAGGAGAAAGAGACATGCGTGGTAGCAGAAATGTTGATGGTCAGAATCGACATCGACATACGTCAGATTTGGGGGAATCCAGTGATAGTGGTAGTAGCTCTTGTCGAAACCGTGGCCAAAGGCGAAATCGAAATAGAGATTCCGAAGATGATCATCGATGGGAGTCGGGGATGAAAACAGAGATTCCAAAATTCAAAGGGGGAATGCTAGCGGAAGAGTTTCTGGATTGGTTATCAAATGTTGAAGAAATTTTTGACTTCAAGGAAGTACCCGAGCATCGTAGAGTTAAGTTGGTTGCTACACGATTGAGGGGAAGAGCTATGGCATGGTGGCAACAAACTAAACTTACACGGGAAAGATGGGAAAGTCGAAGCTTGTTTCATGGGAAAAGATGAAGAAGTTGATGAAGGCTACTTTCTTGTCTTATAATTATCAGTCTCTTATGTATCAGCGCTTACAGAATTTGAGACAAGGGACAAAGTCGGTAAATGATTATGCAGATGAGTTTTATCAACTGATTGCTAGAAACGATATCATGGAAACGGAGGAACAGTTGACATCCAGATTTGTTGGAGGATTGAGAATGCAAATTCAGGATATGGTAAATATGTTTGATCCGAGATCCGTCACTGAAGCACACCAGAAGGCTCTAGCTTGGGAGAAGAAAAGTAGAAGAGGAGGTGGTGCGTTTACAAGTTCGAGCAATCAGGTGAAGGGGGCTAGTAGCAATACTAATGTTTCCAAGGCTGTTAGTAAACCAGTTGTCAATGAAGCTGCTAAGACCAAGGTCAACAACAATTTCAAGTGTTATAACTGTCAGGAGTTTGGTCATAAGAGCAATGAATGCCCGAAGCCTAAGAAGCGAGCGATGGTTGCTGAGGTTGAGGATGAGGATGCAGAAGTAGAATGTTCCAATTCACCACAGGTTGAGGAGGAAGAAGAAATATTGACGGGAGATGAAGGATATTCTTTAATGATGAGGAGATCTTGCTTGACGCCAAAGCAGGAAGAGGAGACTAGTTGGTTGAGGAGTAATATTTTTCATTCGACATGCACTATTTTGGGAAAAGTTTGTAAGTTTGTTACCGATGCAGGGAGTTGTGATAACATCATCTCTACAGAAGCCATAAAGAAGTTGGCATTAAAGACAGAGAAGCATCCCAAACCCTACAAATTGGCTTGGCTGAGGAAAGGTGGGGAAGTGAAGGTTGGTCGAAGAGCTTGTGTAACTTTTTCCATCGTAAAGAAGTATAAAGATGAAATTTGGTGTGACGTAGTGGATATGGATGTATGTCATTTGTTGTTGGGAAGACCGTGGCAGTTCGATAGAGCCGTGCAACACGATGGTAGGACTAACTGCTATAGTTTCATGTTCGATGGCACTAGAATCACTTTAGTTCCTACAAGGCGACAACAAAGTGAAAGCAAGTTGGAGGAAATCGAGGAACTAAAGACTCTATTACCTTTGAAGGAATTTGTCAAAGAAGTAGAGGATAGCCCTGAAGTATTTCTGTTGATTGGACGTGAAAGTAGTGAAGCGGTTGAAATTCCTGAGGAAGTTAAGCCAGTGTTGAAGGAATTTGAAGATGTGTTTCCTGAAGAATTACCAAAAGAATTACCACCATTGAGAGACATACAACACCAGATTGATCTTGTTTCGAGAGCTGTGTTACCACGTAGACCACATTATAGAATGAGTTCAAAGGAGCACGAAGAGTTGAGAAGGCAGGTGGAAGAGTTACTTGAACAAGGGCGCGTACAAGAAAGTTTAAGTCCTTGTGCAGTACCAGCCTTGTTAGTGCCAAAGAAGGATGGAACTTGGAGAATGTGTACAGATAGTCGAGCACCAAACAAGATTACGGTGAGGTACAGATTCCCGATGCCAAGATTGGATGACTTGTTAGATCAGTTGAGTGGAGCTGCTATCTTTTCAAAGATTGATCCGAAGAGTGGGTATCATCAGATTTGAATTTGACCAGGGGATGAATGGAAGACAGCCTTCAAGACACAGGAGGGGTTGTATGAATGGCTGGTCATGCCATTTGGTCTTTCGAATGCACCTAGTACTTTTATACGAGTGATGAATCAGATCTTTCGACCGTTTATTGGAAAGTTCGTGGTAGTATACTTTGATGATATATTGATATACAGTGGAAGCACAGAAGAGCATCTACAACACTTGCGGGAAGTGTTGATGATACTTCGTCAGGAGCAATTTTACGCGGCAGCAAAGAAGTGCATGTTCATGATGCACAGTGTTTTGTTCTTAGGGTATGTATTGTCCAAGGAAGGTATCCAGGTGGATCAAAGTAAAGTTAAAGCAATCAAGGATTGGCCACAACCCAGGACTATAACTGAAGTGAGAAGTTTCCATGGTTTAGCATCATACTACCGAAGGTTTATTCCACATTTCAGCAGCGTGATGGCACCAGTGACAGATTGTATGAAAGGAAAGCAGTTTGTGTGGACTAAAGAGGCTGATTCCGCTTTCCAACAGATCAAGACACTCTTGACTACAACACCGATTCTTAGATACCCGGACTTTCAGTTGTTTTTTGAGCTAGATACTGATGCATCCAAAGTTGGAATTGGTGGAGTGTTAAGTCAAAAGGGTCGTCCAATTGCTTATTTTAGCGAGAAACTTTCTAGAGCCAAGACAAGATACAGTACCTATGACTTGGAATTCTATGCTATTGTCCAAGCCATAAAGCATTAGAGACACTATTTGTTTCATAAAGAGTTTGTGTTGTATACTGACCATGAAGCATTGAAACATTTGCAGGGACAGGATAAGATTGCAGCCAAGCATGCTTCATGAATCACATACTTGCAATAGTTTACATTTGTTGTAAAGCATAAGTCGGGAGTTACAAATCGTGTGGCAGACGCATTGAGTAGAAGAAATCATTTGTTGACTACGATGAGAGTTGAAGTGACGGGGTTTGATGTATTTCCAGATTTGTTTGTTGAGGATCCTTACTTTGCCAAGATTGTAGATGAAGTCGAGAAAGGGAGGACGGATGAGTATGTGTTGGTAGAAGGTTTTCTATTTAAGGGAAATCGGTTGTGTATACCAAAGTGCAGTTTGCGAATGAAGATTGTGAAGGAATTGCATGAAGAAGGTCATGTGGGAAGAGATCGTACCTTGCAATTAATTTCTCAATCATATTTTTGGCCTTCCATGAGGAAAGAAGTTGAAAGATTTGTGCAGAGATGTCACATATGTCAAGTTTCCAAAGGAACAACTACGAATGCAGGATTGTATATACCATTGCCCATGCCTACTAGACCATGGGTTGATGTTAGCATGGATTTCGTTTTGGGTTTGCCAAGAACTCAACGAGGGAATGATTCTATATATGTTGTGGTGGATAGATTTTCAAAGATGGCAAATTTCATAGCTTGTAAGAAGACCGCCGATGCAGTCCGTGTTGCTCAATTGTTCTTTAAAGAGGTTTATCGACTACATGGGCTACCTGAGTCTATTGTTTCTGACCGGGATACTCGATTTCTACGTCATTTTTGGTTGAGTCTGTGGAAGATGGTTGGGACTAAGCTGAATTTTAGTAGCGCCTATCATCCACAAACGGATGGGCAAACGGAAGTGGTGAACAGATCTTTGGGAAACTTGTTGAGATGTCTTGTGAAGGATAATTTGAAGAGTTGGGATGTGAAATTGTGTCAGGCAGAATTCGCACATAATCATGCCGTTAATCGAAGTATTGGATTCAGTCCATTTCAAGTGGTATATTCAGCAATTCTGAAGGGACCGTTGGATTTGTCGACAGTTCCATTTCAGAAAGGGGTTGTTAAACGAGCTTGTGATTTCGTAAATGAGTTGCAGGAGTGTCACAGGATTGTTCATGAATGATTGCTTAAGTCAAATGAGAAGTATAAGCAATTGGCAAATAAGAAGCGAAGGAGTGTGGAATTCAAAGAGGGTGATTTTGTTTACGTAGTATTGACGAAAGATCGTTTTCCAGTTGGAACTTACAACAAGTTGAAAGCTCGAAAGATTGGTCCGGTAGAAATCTTGAAGAAGATCAATGATAATGCGTATCAGTTAAACTTGTCGGAAAATGTTCATACTTCTGATGTTTTCAATGTCAAACACTTAATTTCGTATTATAGGGAGAAGCTTGTCGAAGAAGAGGAGAGCGTGAATTCGGGGTCGAATTCTTTTAAACCAGGGGAGGATGATGCAACGCTTACCTTAGATCGCGAATGACGAATGAGCAGAATCCCAAATCGAAGCCTAGGTCGCTCCATCCAAGGTCGCGAACGATCAGAAATCGTAAGTCGCGAAGGACATTGCTTAAATCGCGAACGACATAAGTTAGGTCGCTCCAGCCCTAAGTCGCGAGCTCCAGAAACCCTAGGTCGCGAGCAAATTCCCAGTAAGTCGCGAACGTGAATCGCTTCCAGCCTAGGTCGCGAGCAAATTCCCAGTAAGTCGCGAGCTTCCTTAGGTCGCTGAAATTCTTAAGTCGCGAACGAGCTATCTTAAGTTGCTGAAGTTCTTAAATCGCTCCTGGATGCTTGGATGCCGCATTTGTTAAGTCGCTTTGCCCAAATTGTTATGTCGTTTGTTTGTTAAGTCGTTGTTTGTTAAATCGTTTATTTTTATGTCGTTATTTTCTTAGGTCGCTAAAGTTTGTTAAGTCATCTGTATTTCTTAAGTCGCTATGTCATTGAATGTTGGTATTTTTGTAAGTCGTTTGTACTGTTTGTGATGTATTTTTCTTAAGTCGTGTGAAGTGTTGTAACGTGTGTTGAGTTATACTTTCCCTATAAATAAGGGTGTGTTGTCATTTGTAAAAAGTAGTTGATTTTTGAGTAAAAATTGGTTTGTGCTTTGTGCCACCATTAAAATTGGAAGTTGAGTGTTATCTCCTTTCTCCATCTTCGGATATTCGAGTGCGCTCGAATCAACGAACTTGAAGCCGATTCACGGAATCTCGTGCGCGAGATCAATGTCGAAGAATCGTAGATCTTCTAATGCGGTATCGTGCGCGATCAACGTGTTGAAGATAGCTAGAATCCGGTATCTCGAGAGATCAACGGATTTGGGTACTTGGGTATCTTCAATTCATCGATTCATTTTGTTTCATCGATTCATTTTCCGCGAATTCATCAATTCGTGAGTTGTGTGATCCTGTAGGCTGCGTCAGTGTCCTTATTCCATTTTTATAGAAAAATTATTAAATCCCTAAATTTACTAACCAAGATCTTTGCTATGTTACCAGAAAATCTATAATTGTCAATGTTCATAGAAAGTCATTTCTTAGCAACTAAATCCTTAAAATTATTCTCTAATAGCCACATCTTTTCAAATCTAAATTTTTTATTCCTATTCTTTAAGTTAATACAAGAAAGAATTATAGGGTAATGATCAGAATATATATTCGAAAGTCCCACAACCTTACAAGTAAGAAATTTGTCTTTTAATTCATCGCTGGTAAAAAATCTATCCAGTAAAGCCCAAGATGGAAATTCTCTTCCATTTGACTATGTAAATTGCATATTACTCAATTTTATCTCAATTAAATTACAGTTAACAATAAATTGGTCAAACTCTTCCATAATTGTAAAATCACCTTTCCTAGGAGATCTGTAACGACCCATAATTTTCGATAATTAAAAATATTTAATTTAATAAGATGTTGGTGTTAATATTGGAGAAATTAAAATTTGTGATTTATTAATGAGAAAATAACTGGAATGAAATGTAATGATGTTAATTTAAGGTAATTGATAACTACATTAATGTAATTTCAATTGATTAAAATGATTGTAAAGTAAATTTTGTTATAAATTGTTAATAAGAAAATAAACTAAATTTTGTATTAAAAGGTGAAATTGTATGTAATTAATTGCAATTGGTTAATATAGAATAATCAATCAATATGTGAATTTATTAGCTTTTGTTTGTAAACAATAAACTTGGAAATGCGTTTGAATTGGCAAGTTGTAACAATGGTCAACCATAAATTCACTATTTAATTCGTTGAAATTAAATTGGAAATTAATTGCAATTAAATGTAATTATATATTACGTTAATATGAGTTAAGACGATAACTGTAAAATGTGAATGTAACAAAATGTATAGTAATGTCAATTATATTCATAAGCCAATAATTGATTTAATAATAAGAGTGAAATCATGATAAATGAATTTATTGGGATTTTAAATTATAATAAATGAATTTACAGTTGAAACTGAACACTGTAATTAGTGTATTATTCAACATTGAATTGATATAGAAATTTGTTTTAAAGGATTATAAATTACTAAGTAATAAAAAATGATAAAACTTGTTAGTTATTAAATTTGAATTTGAAAAGTGATAAAATCTATTTAATAATAATTTATTTAATTAACGTAAAAATAGCCATTTTGGCCACTGTCTCGGATATCGACGAAACCAGTTTCATCGGATCCGTAACAATGAATTATTATTGAATTTCATGTTTCGTAGCGATCGGACTTGTCGTTAGATCGTACGGGCTCGAAACGCGTAGAAATCAATTTAATGAAATCAATTTGAAATAAGCTGATTTTAAAGGCTAACTTCTTCATACAATGGAATTAGGACTCGAAACCTGTTCCATTGAATTTAAAAAATATCGAAAATATCTATTTGATATATAGGATGACCCATTTTCGTTTTGGAAGCGAAACGGGCTTTTCGGGTCGTTATTGTCGTTCGTACCAATTCGATACATGTTCATATTCTTATCGGGCTTTGTTCATATAAATAGCTTTGTTACTCAAACCCTAGCAGTCTTTCTATTTCTAATTATAGTACGTACAATTCCATCTGTTTGTTCCTTATTCTCAAATGGCAGAAACCCTATTTCCTAGATCAATTGCAAATCAAATTCAAATCAAAAATCTAACTTCTCAAAACCCTATCATATTATATACCGTTTCGAAGCTCTCGATGAACGCAATCTACTGCAGTGGTTCGTTTTTCGATTCGGATCATGGTATGGCCAGAAATTGGCCATTAATTCTCGACCATTCATCGGGGTCAACGTTTGTGGATCGTCGATTCGAAAGTGCTGCAGCGTAGAGATGGACGAAAGGAGTGCATCGATGATGGTCGTTCGTCGTATCAATGGTCTAATTTTCTCGAAAATTGGCTAGGGTTTCATAATTTAGAGCGGCGGCTACCTTGTTCGCGAGCAGTGATGATGGCCAATGGAGGTCGATCTGAGGTCGAGTGGGGTTGTGAGGTCGCGAACTCTGGCGGCGGCGTTGAGGCTTACGGCGGCGGTAGGCGTTAGTTCAGGCGTAGAGGGCGGCGACTACTAGGGTTCTGCACGTTTGAATGTTTGGCCAGTAGGGTTGCACGAGATTTGAGATGACGTGGTCGTGTGAGATGTAAGGTCGTTTTTCCTTTTTTTGTTTATTTTAATTTTAATTTATTTTTGAAATCGTTACAATCTCAGTAACTTTAGCATACAAGGTCGGATTTATGCGCGGTTTGCTCCACTGCAATCGTATCGAAATTTCGGACATTATGGAATAGGTTTGGACGAATTCTAAGACTGTTGAAATTTCGGCCTTCATTTGGATTTTAAATCGATTTGAAATCAAAGTTGAGTGTTTTAACCCACTCACAACTACTAAATTATCTTATATTAGTTAAATTAAATTTATGATGTGATTAGTAATTGATCGGTTGATGTTTGGTGTATTTAAATTGTCATTCATGTTTATTTGAATTTATATTGAATTTATTTGCATTTAATTTAATATTGAATTTGAATTGTCAGTTAAATACTTGTTAATGATAACCAGCTAATTGTTGTTATTTATTGGTTGATTTGAATGATAATTGTGATGGATGTTTAATTGTTGATATTGGATGACTGGATGTTATATTTATATATTGTTATCACACTGCAAGTTCCCTTAGTTATCGATAGGAAATCACTATGGGTTGAAATGATACATACCCGAACGATCTTATAGATAGGGAGAAATCGTTATGGGTTGAAATTATGGATTTTGAATTTTAATTCGGGATTGCGAGTTGAAATGATATATACCCGTAAATTTTAAAATTATTGCGGGTTGAAATGATATATATCTCTATCACTTGACCATAGGGTAGAAAATTATATGCGGACACCGGATTGGTTAAATTAAATGATTTTAAATCCTAAAATTTTGAATTCAGTTAAATGATCTTCTGAAATAAAATTTGATTTATATAATCTGAATTATTTTCAAAATCTAAGCTTTAAATGTTGAAATTGGAATTGGTTTAAATGAATTGTCTAAAGGATTTAAATTGAAATTTTGAAGTTGAATTTGAAGTATAAATGAAGTTTATAGAATTTGAATTATTGAAAATGTTTGAATATTTAAACTTTGAAATCTACTAAATTTGAAGTAGTTTAAATTTATAGTTTAAACATGGATTTGAAGTCGATATGGCTTTAAATGGTTTATTGAGAATCTGAATTGAAAGATTTAAAAATTGATTTTTGTTGATTTGGAAACTAGATATGGTCCAGATCTGTTGAAATGGAAGAAATAGTTTAATTTGATATTAATTTCAAATTAATTATTTTAATGTGAACTGTTTAAAGATTTATTATTTTAAATTCGGATTTATTAAGATTTTCAAACTATTTACTATATAAACCATTTCCATTAATCAAACTATTTTACATTAAACTATTAAAACTTATTAAATCTATTTTTAAACTGTTTTAATCTATTTTAAAATATTTAACTATTTTAATCTATATTTAAACTAATTTAATCTATTTTAAACTAATTTAACTATTTAAACTATTTTAATCTATTTTAAACTATTTTAAGGTATTTTAACTATATTTAAACTATTTATGACTATCTAAACTATTTTCTAAATTTCAAACTGTGTAAAGTTGAAGTGTTTATATTTAAATCCTTGATTTAAAAGAAAATATGTTTAAATGATGTTATAACCTAAGTTGGGATTTGAAATGATTTTTCTAATGAAATGACATAATTGAGTAAATATGATGATTTTGAAATGAGGATTTAGCCTATTTTGTCGATATGATTTCGAAAATGAATATGATTTCGAAAGTGATATAGTTTGAATTGAATATGATATTTTGATATCAATTATGAATCGGTTTTGGAAATGTAAAAGAACCATCTCGTGTGAAATAAGCGTTTGGTTGTTAAAGAGACCGGGATCGGATATTGTCATACTCTCTGCCAATACCGAAAACCACTTTAACAACTGTGTACGTGGTGGAGATTCCAAAATGAAGTAGGATGGTTTGGCGAATGATTTTGTATGAGGTATTTATGTAGCCCTGACTCCCGTGAGTCAGCTTGATGTGGCTAAAACAGGAGCCATGCCGGGCCAAGTGAGGTTGCTCCTCCTATTAGGCACATTTCTTCGATACCATATTATAACTTTGTGATTGACTTGGTGGCCACCCCTCGATTTTGATTATGGGAGTGTGTTCCGAGGTGGGTGGTAGTAGCTGTTATGCGTTACCACCAGTCCGGATCCGCAAAACGGTAATATCCTACCCTGGGCATTGCCTCGCGTGCCTTGTCATATGCCTTATCGCGCCTTCTACGAGTTTGGTTTGTACCATACCTATGGAGTGCCCTCTGATAGCCCTCCAGTTTACGGAGGAATTATGGTACTGTATAGACTACGGGAATATATAAAAATGTGTTAAAGGGGATATGGGTAACGCCTTAATGCTATTTTAATACTTTACTGTAGACACTATTATAATAGCGTATTGTACTATGTATGTAGATAGTTTAACGGATCCTTAGGAGATGAAAATCCCGAACATCTCTTAAGTTATTGCACTCACGTTGACACTAGATAGGAGATGTCAAACCCCAGAAACATCTCTAAAGCTGTTACACTCATATTTATTTACTATTGAGTTAACTTACATAAGATCTTTTAGTTCTGACTCGAGTGTTTTGTCTTTTCATTATGCTCGGGTCAGTCTGAGCTTTTCAGTGTATTGAAGACCTTATTTCTGGAGGATGAAGACGAAGATTTTGTACTATTATTATTTATTCTACTGCATCATGTTGTTCCACTGCATTATTTATTTATTACTGTTGTATGTACTCTGATCTGTATTGTAAAGGTGTAATCAAATGTATTTGTAAAACAGCTTCATGAACTGTTATTTGATCATTATATTTTGTCATTCCACTGTGAGATTCTGTTTTTGTTTTATTTCTTTCTCTTCTTTTTCTTATTTACCCTATACAATCCTCCCTTTTGAATAGTTTGAGTATGACATGTGTGGTTTATCGTCGATTTAAACCGTCCAAAAAGGTGGGTCGTTACAAGATCTCTCTTCTTAAAAACCTGGTAACGTTAAAATCACTACCTAAAACCCAATGTCCTAGAGTGAGTGATCTAAATTCTAGACACTCATTCCAAAGAACCCTACGATCTAACTTTGAATTAGGCCCATAAACATTAGAAATATTTAAATTAGACTTGTCACTAATGTCGGTAAAAAATAAACAGCATTAAATGATCTTTAATGATTAATTGTAATAGCTTCACACATCAATCTTTCCAACCTATCATAAGTCCACCAACACTACCTCTGGTTAGAAGACAGGACTAGTTATTAATATAAAGGCCCCTAAACCCCTATAAATGATAGAGTTAAGGGTATGCCCTAGGGGCAATTATGTAATTTGTTACATATATCTAACTCGTTGAATAATCTTGTTCATAATAAATGTGTTTCTTTCTATTATATACTTGATATAATGTGGTTATATTAATTAATTAATTTAATTAAAAGTATATTTAATAGAAAATCCATAAATGACATATTTTGTGATATTAGTTACAAATTGTTGTAACTGTGAGGAATTTATCACAATAAAACAAATATACCATTTTAAATGTTCCTATTCAAGATGCATCAAGACTAGCGATGTATCCATTGAGACTAGAGTATGTAACACTCTCCAAATGTTGGGTAGTGTATTACTCATGACCGCTGGGGGCACCTAGGGGTTACGTATTGATAGTTATTGGATAACTATGAAATGACTCACTCAATAGTTCTCTGTTGGTTAATATAACTAAGGTCAAATAGAAAATATCGATGTGACTGAGATTTACTCAGTTTTCTCGACTTGAGAATACTATGGATCTTCAATATGAAAGCTCCATTTTGATTATAGTCAAATCATGGCATGACATTCCATCAAGTGACTATAGTTGGGTCAAGCGGAAGTATTGGAAGTGAAGCACTATTCAAGAGAGGATCTGTCTCCTCAGTTATATGGGGTTAGTATCATTTTGGTTAATAATAATTGTTATTATTGAACCAAAGACTTCGTGTTTGGACTATAAAGTTGAATGTGGACGATATTGGAATTTTGACCATTTCCAAATTTCATAAGTCCTATAGTTTTGACGAAGAGAATTGGTGTAAACATTTGTCACTATTAGGTACCGCTTATAATTAGTAAAATTTCATTTTACCGAAAAGACCTGTAAGCGATGAATTCAGCCAAACTGTCATACCACCTGCTAAGTGACGTGTGAACATTAATATATGAATTGTTCAATATTAATCGCTAATTGAATTCACACCTTTGAGTCACACAACCGCATTTGTGATTTCTTTGAAAACCACACAATTTAATTAGTTTGTAAAATGTTGCAAACTGTTTAAATTAATTAATATTTATAAAATATTAATTATTGTTAATTTATTTGATGTTTTGAATATTTTTGGTAATTATTTTAATGCATATATAAAAGTTATATTTGCATATATCGTGATATCGGTAAAATTTTAAACATATTTTAAATAATAAAATAATTGCATAAAAGTTGTTTTCTTTTATTTAGAAAAGTTACATATTTGGAATGTGCTTGGATCTACCATATAATGGTAAGAGGAGAAATCAATTAATGAGATTAATTGAAATTTAAAAAGAGAAAATAAAGGTGGAAGTTCTAATAGAAGAATAGGAAAAGGTTCCTTTAATTCTATTAAAAACAAAACTTCCTCATTTTTGAATGTACAAAGAAATGAACGTGACTTTCATTTTTGTTCTCCTTTTCTTCCTCTTCTCTATCATTCATTTATGGCTGAAACTTCATCCAAAAGAAAAAAACATCAAAACAAATTCAAATCAACATCAAACTAAATTAAAAAGGGTGGTTCATTCTTCTCTTGCAAAGTGGGATGGTGATTTTTGAAATCTGAGGAGAAGCCACAAATTAAGGTGTGATAAATGGCAAGGTTTATCGGATCTAGAGAGTGATCAATCAGATCTAGGTATTGTTCTATCATTCAAGGTGTTTCTACATGCTTCATCCTAACGTAATTATATGTGCATAATTTGATATTTACATGTTTATTGTATTATTATTTTGATCTATGTTTGTTTATCATTTCCTTTTAATGTATGTTTATGATAAATCGACTTGTCTTGGATCTCATATTACTTCTGATAAATTATCATTATTCTCTATGTTGTTTGAATCTGTAATTTCTTATCACAAATTTACGCATGCCTACCTTGTTCAAATTTATTTTATTTTATTGTAGATAGTTATGAAATTAAGAATTGACTTTGAATGAGATTTATGTATACTATGAGATAATTTTACTTATTCAAATGCTAATGGATTATATATAAATATATATATATATATATATATCTATGTGTGTGTGTGTGTTAAGTTATTTACTATTCCTTGAATCTGATTTTAATTACATATGTTAAATTTTTGTACAATTGTTACAATCCTTGTTAAAACGAAAGTGGGTACCTTGAGTTAATATTAATTAATGGACTTTAGTGCAAATTTTAATTATTTGTTGTTTTCTATATTTAATGTGTAAAGTTTGATGTATTGTTTCATCCTAAAATTAAAAATTTGATGAAAACTTTTAACTTTAAAACCAAAAACCTTTTGTACAAATGTATATACACATATACCATATGCTACATTGTTTGCAAATATACGCTTTTAGATCCAAATTATTAAATTTTAATTGTTAGTTATATTGTAATATAAATTTTTTGTTTAAATCAAATTTGTACAAAGATTATGAGCAATAATGTAACCTTTTTTTTGTTAAACATTTTCTCAATTGGAATTTTTCAATTAATGTTAATTTAGGATTTCAAATTATTTAAAACAACCAATAGAATTTCACTTTGTATGAATGTATGCATCCATAATTATTATGAATGTATGCATCCATAATTATTATGAATGTATGTATATATTTCATTAACAAAATTTAGACAACGAGGGTATGTGTAGATTTGGTTTATAAGTAATCAATTTCATTTAATGTATTAATTGTTACCGCTAAATGGTGAAAGAAATGAAAGTTTTTCCTCTTTTCATATTCTATCATATTCATGTGTAGATTTGATTTATAAGTAATAAATGTTATTTAATGTATTGATTTTCATAGTTAAATGGTGAAAGAAACGGTAGGTTCCCTCTTTTCATATTCTATCATATCCATGTGTGGATTTGATTGATAAGTAATAAATGTCATTTAATGTATTAATTGTCATAGTTAAATGTTGAAAGAAATGATATGTTTCCGTCCTTTCATATTCAGTCATATCTTCTCTTTATTAATTGAATATAGTATAGAGGAAAAAAAATAATTTCCTTCTTTTAATTTATTTTTACATGTTTCATTTATACATATATACACCACTTATACATCGCAATTACACTTGACATAAATGAATGTATTTGATACATTCATCATATCACATACATTTGTATATTTAAAGTTCCTTAAATTACCATATTGAATAAAATATTGATTTTATTTAAAAGAAAATTTAGATAAGATCTAAATGCATTTAGACATCATAGGTCCGTTAATGATCCAAAATGGTAATTTTTTGAAATTCACTCATTTCTTCCATTGCGAGCTGGCCCAGTTCTAACAATAAAGTCTGAAATCTGGGTGTTCTATTTTAGTTTCTTGTATATGTCGATATTGTTATCTTTAACAAATGATCTAATTTTACTACATTTACTTAAATCATGCAATCCCCTAACGTTCCAACTAATGAGTCTCATTGTCTAAAAGATTTGACCCTCTCTAACTGCCTGTTTCTAATATATAGTCAGCATCAATTTGAGTATCATCAAAGATAAAACCAAAACTCCTAGCTAGCAACCGTATATCACTAGGGGATAGACTACATAAAGCATATGGACCATAAGTACTACCCGAAAGAGAAATCATACCTGAGCTAGAGCTAACAGAAGCTCTAGTAGTCGTATTACTAAGACGAGCACTCCTCCTCACAAATCTAGAACCACTCGATCTAGAACCTCGTCAAGCGGTCCTCCTCACTGATCTAGATCCACTCGAATGAGAACTAGTGTCACTAAGCGACAATGAAACATCCACTCTAGAGTCTGCACTACTCGAATAAGCACCATCAGACCCACGACAAAATCCTTAATATGCTCAGAAGAACCTTCAATTATATCTCCATCAACAACACCTAGATTAACACAACAATCAGACCCAACTGAAACCATGCATTCCACTACCATTCCCTTAACCACATTCTCACCAAAAGGAACATCATCAACAAATGAATCTAAAATAGGCCCAGCAGAACCAACAAACCCAACAGAGCCTCCACAAGCCAAACCACAACTCTTAAGATTAGCCTCATCCAGAAAAACACCATCAACATCCAAATACAAAATCATACCTACCCTCATTCTCAACGCACAAATCAGCATTAACATCCGATAACATGCCAACATCTACCACACTGAACCTAGAGTCAAAAGATCGCATAATAGAGTCTAAACCAACCCCCACAACACCCTGCCAGCCAGCACACCCTAACGTCTGAGAAAAAGAAACTCCCCAACTCCCAAAACCAACCTCATCTGATCGAAGACAGCCACCACTAATACCCAACGAGCCAAGAAAGTCTCTCACAAATAGCCGAGGGAACCACATGCTATCATGAAGAAGCCATGGATCAATCCAGCTATGCATGTCTAAGGCTAAGACATGTACAACCCCTATAGAGCACACATATAAGCTCAATCCCAGTTCACCAATGCATAACCCTATCACCCTCTAATCCAAAGCATGATGAACATCACCATGTCCACCGAAAGGAGTCATGCTAGAATTCCTTGAAATGGCGTATGGCCTATCCTCTACACAACTTAGAGAAGAACCCATTGAAACGATAAAGTTTTATGTACATATCAAAGCCCCATTATCAACTACAATCTCACCGACAACAGAATCAATAACCAAACCCGAAGTAACCTCATCACTTATAGAACCCACATCCACGATATCCAAGACCTTGTGCATTGCTGGACCATGCAAGATATCCTTATCACAACCTAAACCAGAAACCACTTCAGAATTATCAATGTTACCACATTCTATATCAGTCCCTGTATTGCTAATCAATCCACCACCTTTGCCATAAACACACCTTTAAAATCTTGCATCAGATCAGAAGCCAAGCCTATATCATCCAATAACCTTAATCCACCAAATAGATTAGAAGTACCAATCTCAAAGTGCAACCCAGAACTAGAACTAGTTGTATGATTTCTATTCCTTATAGAATAAACTCTTAATCAAACTCAAGCATCTGATTATCATACCCAACATCATATGACTCATTGAACATATTATCAGAAACATCAACCGAATCAGACCTTAAAAAACTAGACATCTTAGAAAGAGATGACGAACAAGAACGTAAAATATCCAATCAAAAGACAAGGGATCGACATTAGAATAGATGGAAGAATCTTCAAACAATCTCCTACCCTCAACAAGAATAACTGAATCATCATAGAAACCAATTGAAACAACATTCTTTGCAGTAGTATCACCCTTCAAAACATCCAATGTAGAATCATCATCAGAGACAACAGAGACACTAACTCCCACCAAATCATCTCCAAACTTTTCTTTGTAATTCTTGCCTATATTAACCTCGTTGATCACATCGAAGTGTTTGAATAAATCCTCTAGTAATTCAATACCTTCAAATCTCTACAACCACAAATTATCAAGAAGAATCCTCTTCACTTTCATACACTTTAAAACAAAAGGAAAACCATAATCCGTAATAGACAAGTCCCACTTTGTGCTAGAAACAATAGAGGATTTCCACAAACTTTTTTTTATGGCCGAGAAAACCACAATGAAAACACCGATAGTATCTCGACAATCCTTAATAAGATGCGAAACATCACCACACCGAAAAAAGAATCACGACCCCTTTCTTCTATCGATCTAATTTTTGACACTTGATTTACTACTTGAGAGTTGAGAAGATGAGAATTTTGGGTCTCTCACAACTTGAGCAAAAGAACTGGTTTTGGAAGGAAAAGGATCAACATCAAAAGAACTAAATGAAAAATAATCATCATCAGAGACAATAAAGGCACCAACTCCTATTGAATCATCTCCAAACTTTTCATTATAATTGTTGCCTATATTAACCTTATTGATCACATCGAAGTGTTTGAATAAATCCTCCAGTAATTCAATACACTCAAATCACTCCAACCACAAATTATCAAGAAGAATCCTCTTCAATTTCATACACATTAATACAAAAAGAAAACCATAATCCATAATAGACAGATCCTTCTTCACGCTAGAAATAATAGAGAATTTCCTTGAACAATTATTTATTTTATGACCAAGGAAACCACAATAAAAAGACCGAATAGGATCTCGCTAATCCTTAGCAAGATATGAAACAACACCACACCAAAAATAGAATCGCGGCCCTTTCTTCTATCGATCCAATTTTTGACAATTGGTTTACTATTTAAGAGTGAAGACGACGAGCATTTCGAGTCTCTCACAACTTAAGCAAAAGAATGGATTTTGGAGGAAAAAGGATTGACAACGAAAGAATTAAAAGAGAAATAAGAGATGGAATTAGGGAGAAATGGGAAATGAAAAGAAGAAGACGAAGCAGCTACCATTGACGAATCACATTATCAAGTATTGTCCAGAAAACCCGAACGTAGCTTTGTATTTCAAATATTATTATTATAACAATAGAAATAGTGGAAGCTTACCATGCCTTAAATTTTGAAAGATTACTTTTATCATGGGATTAAAAGTTTTATGTCTGCTAAATATTATTTATTAAATAATAACTTGTTTCAACATGGACCAATAGCTCAAGTGGCAAGTGGTATGACATTAAGTCATGGGTTCGAACCCCTGAGGCATCAAAATTAGTACTCGGCTTCAATAAAGTGCCACTTTTATTATCAATAAAGAAATAATAACGTTTTCGGTTTTGATCGAAAAAAGGTAAAGTTTTGTTTTAATATGAATATTATGAGTATTCATTATAAATAAATATGTTTTAGTAATTTGATGATAGTATTTGTTTTCATAACAATAGTGATGTGTTAGTTATGGAAAATACAAAAGTATCTAAAATATTTAACAATTATTTTTGGAATTACGGACCAAGCCATGTCTTTAGAAGTAATTCTTTAATCATGTGATTATGAATCATATGGTACTTTTGAGTCGTATCTCAATGATTAAAGACAAAGAACTCATTTAGTGGGATTGATAAAAGAGTTAATGAACTCTTTGGATTGATACATACAGATGTATGTAATCCAAGGTCAATGATACCAAAAGGGGATCCATTTACTTCATTAAATTCATCAAAGAATTTTCTTAGATATGAAAATGTGTATTTGATACACAAGATAGCATCTATAATAAATTAATAGAATATAAAATGGAAGTAGAAAGCAATGACATGCAAAAGAAATAAAAAATTGATTTGATTGAATAGGTCAGTATCTTGCATAAGAGCTCCAAAAGTACCTAAAAGGAATGCGATTCACTTTCAAAGTCACTCCTCCATATGCTACATATTGATGTACTGATAAGGAGTAGTTGAACTCTTTTAGATAAAATATGATTGATAATGAGTGAAGTTGATTTACCTTTTTCTATAAGGATAAGGATATGTACTTACAATAAGCATATACATTGAATTTAGTTTCATCTAAAGTTAAGATTATGATTTCATATAAGATATGAATTGGGAAGAAAACCCAATCTTAAATAGTTTAAGATATATGGTTATTCAATTTACGTTATGAATATAAGTTTCATGAACTTAAAACTAGTTTTATTTTAGATAGGTCTATAGGCAGTTCATAAATGTTTTGAATGCCTATTCTATACAATTAAGAAATAATTGTTGTTTCAGGACACACCACCATCTTGTCAAAGGAATTTCTTTTTAGAGAAATTAGTGGTAATGTATGGACTTGGATACTATCCAAGATTCTAACGTAGAAACTGGTTACGTAGATGAAATAAATTTAACCAAGCCCAACGCAAAGGCAACCCATTAGAATGTCCATACAAAATCTCATGCATTGAAAAGAAACTACGAGTTTCTTATTAGTGTCAAGCAAATGGATTGTTAGTGTACTAACCTGATTTGGAGCAACCATATGATTTGTAATATAGTAATATTTTAAAATTATTTTGGTGAAGTAAAATGGTGGACTTGCTTATTTAAAGAGAAGATAATGACTTGTTTAGTGAAAATGATTTATTTTAGGAAGTTAAGTGGAGAATTATTTATTTAGGGAAAAAATGTTTTGAAAAATAAGTAAATTTTGGATAAAAATTGGACTTGAAAACCTTATATAAGAATTTAAAATGCATTTTTGGATTAAAATTTACAAATATGCAAATTATTTGTTGTTTGATGTTTTAAAAAATAAGTATTTATTTTGAAATAGTTTATAAATATGAAAATAATATTTTGAAAGTGGTAAGTTGTTTATTTAATGGAGTAGGCGATGTTGAAAAAAAATCAGATTTAAAATTTGTATAAAAGGGTTAAAATTCAATTTTGGCTTAAAAATATGGAATTTGTAAATTATTTAAAATTCAGTACTTTAAAAATATAGGATTGGTTTAGAAATAATTTTAAATACAAAAATGAAATAAATGTGAGCATTTGAATTTTTTAAAATGAGAATTTAATTTTGAAGTTTTAACTATAATAATTTAAGTTAAAACATGCTAAATGATTAGGAGTAATAGGTCTAAGCTCACCTAAAAATCAGTTTCAGCAAATAACAAGTAAATAGCTTCATATCCCATCTCATTTTCCTCACCTAAGCTAAAGAAACAAAGAAGAAAATCAACGGCTTCCACCTTCAACCCTTAAAACCCATTTCATCATCCAATTAGCAAGCAAATCAACAAATTTTGGTTCCAAATTAGAGGTGTATGCCTCTATATCTTTTCTAGCCACTCACTCAACAACTTAGATGCATAAAATCATGATTATGTTCATGAATTCCGAGCATGTCAAAGATTAAAGAGGAGGATTTGAGAGCTTTGGTGACTAGTAGAGGCTAAAGCAAGCTAATTGCAAGGTTTTAAGGTGAGAAAAGCTTTTATGTTCTCTTATATAAGTGTAAAATTCCTAGCATTTTCATTAATGTTGAATTGCAATTGAAATTATGCTTTGCTTATGATATTTGACTGAATAAGTGATACTGTTAAAACTAGTTTACTGTAAGAACTGAAAAACCCCAAAATAAGACCTAAACTCTACAGAATTTTTCATTAAATTCTTGCATGCTCATTGCTTTTGATTTTCATGTTGAAATTGAGTTCTATTTCGTTAGAAGTTAGGTGTCAATCTCCTCAGAATTGAGGCTGGAAGCAAAGATAGATGAGGGGAAGAGTTTGGGGCGAGTAACCCTGAAACTTATGTTCTAGGCTTCCCGTCGGTCCACCAGTGGGATCTCCACCACTTCACCGATGGTCGCGGTGGACCATGGCCTGTTTGAGCTTGAAGTTGATGCTTTGGGCCGTTCAAGCTCTAGAAAAGGAAAGAGAGAAAAGGGAAAAATATTTATAATGTGAAATAATTTTATTTTGTGATTTTTTTAATTTTCCGAATTTATGGCATAAAATATACATGTTTCTAAAATTATTTTTAATGATGGAAAATAAATTTTATTTAAAGGAATAATCCCTAAGTTGATTATCTAAAATATTTCTATACTTCTTTAAAGGGTTTAAAGTAAATTTCTATCTTATATTTATATACATTTTGCAAAGAGGAATTTAAGGACTTCGGGTTTTGGAAATATTTATTTAAAAATCCCGTGGATAAATTTTCTCCATCCTTTTGAGTTTATTATTATCTAATACAAGTGAATGAAAATCAATCAATCATATGGATGTGCAATTCTTGTGAATGATTGAGTTGTGGCTGAATGGTTCATTGCATGTAAGTTATTGTTGAATGCCATATCTTGCCCATGTTCGTATGTTATGTTTAAGACATGAAAAGAATGATATAATACAACATCACATAAAGTTTTTATGTTAATTATTGTAGCAACCCGGGATTTTCGATAATAAATTCAACGCATTTCTATCCCGTACGACCAAACTGTAAATCCAAACAATATAAAATTTGAAATCCGATAATAGTACACTATTATGGATCCAAAGGAACTGGTTTCGTCGAATTCCGAGATTGTGCCCCAGATCGCTATTCTAACGTGTCGATAAAAATGACGATTTTCAAAATCGACGAAATTACTTGAAGTTCCATTTTTAAAAACTTATTAACTAAATTATAATTAAAATAGAATTCATATCAGCATTAGAAATTGTTTCGATTCATATTCAACTCAAATTTCAATTATTCACCATTTCCGTATTACGATAAATCCTTATTTGAAATTTAAATTCATTCTATAATTTCAAGCAAAATCTTCATATTAAAAATCAATTTATATTCCAAATCAATATTTTAAACCATTTAAATATTCAAAATCAAATGATGGAAAATTCGGGTCGTTACATTTCTCCCCCCTTAAAAGAATTTCGTCCCCGAAATTGCTAAGTAAGAAAAATATCCCAAACCCATTAACTTATCAAAACCTACCAGTTGATATCGATATTTCACTTTTCTAAATCTTTAGGCCTACATTCACTGACTAGTTTTCAACATTCATCAAAACCCTTTATTTCTCAGTTTAATTCAAAAATCAAATTCTAGTTAACAAAAATTTTCAAAACTTTTCTAACACCTTAAATTTCCGAAAAAATTTGGCAGAGTCTCCCTTGTTCAAAGAGCCTTTTACAATATGATAAATACGATAAAAAGATATACATCAGCTCTCATGGCCAGAAAACACAATGTATATATATCAATATTTTTATTTTTCACGCTAAATTCTTAAGCGTACCTTATTTTAGTGTTATTAAGCGAGTTCGCTCAATTTATATGCAATTTCGCAACCCAAATCTAGTCCAACAGCCTCCTTGTACCTGTACTTACTTAAATAAAAGCCATAAGTACCAAATATATGAAGTTTAATAACTTTCATTCATTTAACTATTTAATCACATAAATTCCATAACCAAACATGTTATAACATGAATTTATCAATAATCACATGGTTCCAACATTCGATTATTCATTTCAATCGATTTACATACCATTTTATTCAATTCCAAATGATTCACAAACAATTCATTTGTATTCACTTCATATTCATATCCAATATATTTATTGATTTATCCTAAATCAAATTCAGTTTCATTTAACTGCTTGAGTTAAATTACACCTCATAACTCAATTCCATATATTGATTACTTCACACAAATGTTTAACTATTTATTCAGTTTGGTTTGCTTTCATCTGTTCAATTTATAAGTTATACAACTTATTCACTTCAAATTCATAAATCTTACTTAAGTCCATTCATAATTTAACGATCCCATTTTGTTTATTCACTTTCAAGTGATTCATATACCACTTATTTAATTTCAGTTGATTCACATTCAATTCTCTTGTATTTAATTTATATTTCACCCATTTTATATTATTAATTCATTCAATCTATTCTTCTCGATTCACCACCAATATCATTTTCATTAACATATTCTGTAACGACCCTGAATTTTGAACAAATTAAATTGGGAATATTTAATTTATTTTAAATATTTGAACGATGATTTAATTTGAATCCCCGATATAACATTGAAAATTGCGATTAATCTTTAAAATTTAATCTGTTGAATGTTGAATAAAAATTTATATCTTCAATTTTAAGCTGAAGAAAAATATTTCGAAAGCTTCTAAAATTCGTATTTATAATACTGAAGATAACAGAAGCTTCAGAATTGAGTCTGAAAACGATTTGTTCAGTTTTGAAATTAAATCGTTCGAATCAATAATTAAAAATAGTCATTTTTCAAACAGTCTCGGAATTCGACGAAACCAGTTCCATTGGGTCCGTAATATTTAATTATTACCGGATTTCAATTTTCGTATTTTTTCGAAGTTGATACGTGAGCACACGATATATAAACGCGTTAAAATTTTATCGATATTCAATTTAAATTTGAAATTTAAATTAAGTCAAATATCTGCACGTTCGTTCCTTAAATCACGCAGTGAATCACGAAAATAATCGAGCAAAGGCATGGCCGAAGTCTCGTTCAAAAGAAAATCGCGTACTTCTACCCCATACCTTCGTTCAAAAATCATATCCAATTCGAACCCCTCTCTCTCAGATTCAAACGAAACTCTCGTTCTCCCTCTCGAAATAAAAATGGCAGCCGAGCCCCTTCTTCTCAAAATTTAAATCAATGGAGGCCTCGCGATTGGGTTTCACGGCGACTTTGGGGGAGGCGCTCGTGACTAGGGCACGACAACGATGGAGGCGGCGATGCTCTGGGCGATGGTGGCTCGTTCAATTGGGGAAGGCGACAATCGAAACTGGGTTCGATCGAGTGGATCTCGATCATGACGGCGCGCGAGCAGATTTCGCGTGGGAGGAGAGCACGGCGAGCTGGTGGCGTTGAGGCAATAAAGTCGAAGTCGCGAGGCGTTTTGGTGGGTCGCGTGGGCTCTCGAGTTCAGCTCGAAGGCGGTGGCATCGAGCAGTCGAAGTGGAGGCGCTCGCGTGCGTGAAGACTGGGTCGCGGTGGCACGAAGTTGTCAATGGCGGCATCGAACAGTGAATGGTGAAGGCCGAGATGTTTTCTCTGGTATTTTTTTTATCTGAATCATCATTGCTTAAATAAAAAATTTAGTTTTGAAATTCAATATGTATATATATATATCAGCTTCTAGGAAATTTTAACATGTTGAATATTTACTTAAAACTAGATTTTTTAAGAACTATAAATTTATTTAAAGGCAGAAAAAGAAAATAATAATATAAATTTTATATACAGTAAAGAAAAGTATGTAAATATGAATACATCCATACAAAAATATATAGTGGAATATAATTACAGTAATTTTACTTAAGACAAAATTTAAAAGGAATTATAGGGGTTTTAAAATTGTCTGAAGAATTTATTAAAGGTTGGATTAATTGGAGTTTTAACTGGGAATGTAAATTTATTTTGCTAACCTATGTGATTTATTTTGGTAATTAGGAAATATTTTATTAAAAGGGAATTTAGTTCAATTTGAAATTCTAGTAAATTAATTTTAAAAGGAAAACTGGTTAAAAATCAAATTTTGGTTAAGTAAATAAATAGGACGATAATTTAAGTGTTCGATTTAATTCGAATATTGATGAACTATGTAAATATTTATACAAGGTATAAATCAAGAAGAAAATCGAGTCAAGAATGGAAATTGGATGGCAAATTAAAAAAAGCTAAGGTGAGATCTTCTCACTCAAAAATATGTTTGGATTGCATATATTGATTGATATGATTGCTATTGGATGTGATATTAGATATAGTAGGATATATATCTATATATATATCAATATATACATATTGGCATATGTATATATTGGATTGATGATTTCCCGCCTCGTATAGCGGATGAGACCCTATTGCGCCGTTAGTAAGCGGATTTTTATAAAAACCCATATACCGCGATATTCCACCTTGAAGTGGAATTGGTATTGTGCTAACGTCTTTGGATGCAGGGAAACAGGTTGGAGGGATCCAACTGGATTCCTCAACTGTATTTATTTATTTACAGATATTGATATATATTCTGTTCTCATATGATGATATATGATGTTTGATGTGTGATGGACTAATTGGTGCGTTGCATCATTGGATTCAAACTTTTGAAGTTTTAAAAATAACCATTTTTACTTTAAAAAGGATTTTTAAAGTGATCTTTGAAATTATACGTTTTATTTAATTTTTGAAGTGATTTATTTTAAATAAATAAACGTTCAAATCTTAAAGTTATAAAAGTTAAGATCTTTGTGAAATATAATCGAAAAGTGATTTTTGGAATAAATAGTTGATTGATTTATGAAATGGTTTAAATTGAGATTTTTAAAATATTATAAACGGTTTACTTAAAAGGTTTATAAAGTTGACATTTTATAAATTAAGATATTGGAATTATAAAACGAGTTTTTTATAAGTGTTAAAAATGAAGTGATAATAAAAATCATATGTGAACGAGATTTATAGATTTATAAATTGTGAAGTATAAATTGTATAGAAATTGTAGGATAGAAGATTTATAAGAAATTTGCTTATAAATTAGATTTTTGCACTTAGATGAGATTTGAACATAATTTGCTAATAAAATGATTTTATAAGTTGAAATTGTTATGAAGTATAAATGTGATTTATAAACGTTGTTTATAAATCCGAAGTCACTTATTTTGATAAGAAATTTTAGAAGTTAATAAAAGGAGAATTTTATAAATCGAAGTTGTTAGAAAATATAAAGTTGAATTTATAAACGTTGTTTTATAAATTCGAAATCAATTGGATTTGATAAATTGAATATAGAAGGTTGTTAAAGGAGATATATTCGCGATTTTGGATAGCGAATTATTATTGAAATAAAAGGTGTGGAAATGATTGAAATTGGGTTAAGTGAATTATATTCACGATTTTGGACAGTGAATATATTATTGAATAAAATGGATTCATTTTTGAAGAAGTGACATTAAAAATTAAGTAAACATTTTAAAGATGTTTTTAAAAACGTGTTAAATATCGAAACCATAGATTTCAACATTTATTGTTGAAATAGACGTTTTCGAGAAATTTAAGGAAATGGTGGACTATAACACTGTTGTTATAGTAAATGATTTCCGAACGGAAATGTTTTATATAGTATTGGGATTTATATATCTATCTAAAATTCGAATCCCTATACTAGTGATTTTGGGTTGTCGTAACGATGTTTTACGCAACATTCGTTTTGACCCAAATAAATGTGTTAAAAGAATATTTTCCTTAAAGAATGAATATATACATAATTTTTGATTTAAGTATATCGAATATTTTCAAGCGTTGGAAATAAATAAATTTGTAAAATAATTATTATTAAATAAGTAGGGAAATGCATTTCCAAAATGAAATGAAATGTTTTTGAGAATTTATCTTCTTAAAGATAAATTGAAAATGAATATTGGAATCGATTTGAAAATCGTATATCAGTAGATATTTTGAAAAATATAAATTCACTATGGAATTTATAAAAGAAAGGGAAGTTGTTTAAAAATAAACGTTGATTTATTTTTGAAGTGTGGAAATTATATATCTAGTAAAGATATTTTGGAAGATGAAATAATTTGGAAAATTATTTGGAATCTGATGATGTTGCGCATCTTTATTGATAGTTAAATAACCGACTATCAATAATTACCTTTAGATAGGTATTTGTTGTGAATTGGATGAATTTGAATGCCACACTTATTTTTGAATAATCGCTCAATATTCGGGTTAGCCGGGAGAGGACCATGGGGTCGTATAACCCATTCCGAATATGTGATACGTCGTTATGAATCGCATTTGAAGACCGGTGTTGAAGACCGGATATTTTTGAAAACGGAAGGATTACCGTCGAGTTACTCTACATCGGCTGATCTCCGGTTTAGAGGTTTTATCACCCTTAGTGACGGGAAGTCCGGACGTGATTAGAAATTTATCCGGATATGCAAGGGCTTCGTGAGAAGTGCCTTCGGTTCTGTTCGATCCCGGAACAGACTTGTATGGATTGTGTGTCTGACGTTACAATTTGAGATATAAAGTTGATTTCTTTCAAATACATTTCTGTTGGTGGCGGAGAATTTATTCTCTTAGCTTAACACCCTTCTCTGAGATGTACGAGCTCAGAGGTTATGTAGTTGAAATTCATCAGCGATATATCCCAATTTGGTAACGTGGCATGCTAAGTGTTGCTGTGAAATGATCAGTGTTTCATCATTTGCGATATGATCATTTGTTTGATCTTATATCTTTGTGATCATAGGTTGATCATTTTTGTTTGACCCGAAGCAGGGCTTTGTAGAAAGCGTAGCTTTGTGGACGAGACTTCGTCGAGCCTCACACCCCAGAAATGGTCAAAACAGGAAGAATGCAGCAAGGTTCTAGGGAGTAGCGCCCCTTAGTGTATGTCATTCCTTCTGGATAGAGGTGGTATCATGGTATGGAGCCCAGATACTTAACCTATGTGGTTGCTGCATTATTATCTATGTGGTTTGTTGGAAATCGGGGATCCTCGGGAAGATCGGTTACGATCGGGGGATGGCATACGCGTGTCAGTAGTTACCTATTTTTGCAGAGGTAACCCGGCCTTGTGTTGGCAAAGATCTAACCGTAATGTTAGGTTATTTCTCGGGTCGTCTATTCCAGGGACGTACCCATCGTGGATAGGAAGTTCCTTAGCCTGACCATTTGTTGGAAATCCAAAGAAACAATACGAGCCTTGTACGGTTTTAGTTGTAGAACCTATCATTCACTTATGGTGGCGCCCCACTGTTTGGATGGTAGCTATAGTAGGCATAGTTCGAAATGTCTATGCTGGCTAAGATTAATATTATACTTTCGAAATGTTTTCTACACTATGCACTAATAATAATATCAAAAATGATTTGATTTTGCGTAGTAAGCATCTTTGACTATTATAAGAAGAAATCTCCTCCAATTCTGCGTTTGCATTGTGTGTGTGGTGGGAGGTCTTATGGTAGTTTAATTTTCCCAAAAGCATTTCGAATTGACTTTAAAATTTACTGTTGTTGTTTTAAAGAATAACTGTTTTACGATCTCACACCAGTCACCATGACTGACTCGGAGTTTATTGTTTCCCTTCTAAACTCTGGGTGCCCACCAATTTCCACACGGGCAGTCTAGAGTTAGATTATCAGGATATTCTGGATATTCTGGAGCTTGGAGATAAGCTGGATGACGAGACGTAGTATTTGTATCTGATATTATTTATTCCGCTGTGTATTCTGTATGAGGACAAGTTATATAACTGTCCATTGTTGTATATTGACTCTGTTGATTGATGTATGTATAAACTGATATAGTTCTTTGTTTTAAAAGACTAGTGTTTATCTATTATATATTGTTCCGCTGCGATGTGTAAGATTCTGATATTGTTTTCTGTTCTGATGTTGTTCAGTTGTTCTTTCTTTCTCTTCTTCTTCTCTTTTTCTTCTTTCTAAAACCCTCACTATTGGAGTTTTCCGGCACTCGATTTCTCGGCAGTCGATAAAGTGAGTATCGATGTCGAATTTTCGAAAGTCGAAAATTTCGGTACGTGACAGCATGGTATCAGAGCATATGGTTAAGCGACAACCCTGCTCTGTTGGGTGTTACTCATTAGAGATAGAGTCAGCAGTACTCTAGAATGGGTTGAGGGTAATAATAGTTATGAGCGCGTATTTGTTAGTGAATATGAAATTGTTTTGTATTGTGTTGACTTATCGGTTGATTGTTTATGGATTCTGGTCGATGCAGTCTAGCTAACTGTAATCGATAGGGGTTTCTAAACTCTAAACAAGATAAACTGACACAGTATTGTTTTAAATAGGGTAAATGAAATAATTTTATCCAAAACTATTTTTGTATAGAAAAGAAATGATTTTCTGTGAATTATCATAGTATATGGATGTTTGGTTGTTATAAAATAATAACATTGAATTATTATCATTGTTATATGAAATGGAATGAGAAATTAAAATAATAACCAAAGATTTGGAAATAAATCCATTTAACGAATGAAATTTATAAATGTGAATTAAAAGATAAAGAGATGAATTCATATACAAATGAATTTAAGAATATAAATTATAAATGTGAATTGTAATTTGAAACGGAATTCCAGAGAAGTTTTTGGAAATGTTTTGAAAAGAATTTGAAAATTTTGGAGATTTGAAAAGTTTAATTCCTTTTTGATTTGAAAATGAATTTCAAAGGATTTTGGAAAAATGTTTTGAAGAGATGAAAGCTCTAAACTCTTTTCGGTCGCTGGAAAATAATTCCGATGATGATCGCGACATCACCGGTGTTCATTTTCGGGTTTCCAAAAGAGAAATTGCTGCCAAATTGTTTTAAATAGAAGTTGTTTGAAAAAAAATTGGGTTTTGTTTTGGAAATTACAGGATAATTTGAATTGTTTTCAAAAAATGGGTTTGAAAAGGTTGAAAAGACTCTGGGATACTATATATAAAAATATTTATGAAATATTGTAAGTTGATAACCTATACAAATTGAATTTTGATAGAATAAATCTAACTTAAAAGATGGAGTTAAATTAAAGAAAGTATAGGTGAATAAATTTGAATAAATGAATTAGAATTGAAATGAATTAGTAACTGAAACTAATTTAAAAGAGTGCAGTTGTGAATTAAAGAAAGCTGATAAAATTCAATATTTAGAAGTTAAATAGAATTCAAATTGAATTGAAATTGTGAATTGAATTCAAATAAAATTGAAATGTAAAATGGAATGAAAATGAATAGGTGTAACTTCAACAGTGAAGTAAAAATGTATAAGAAGTAAGTATTGAAAATTTTGTAATAAAATTTGCAAAATGGTTTGAATGTGTAACTAGATATTATGGCTAGTAGGACATACAGGTGTTATAAAAGGAATTGGAATTTTGATTTCGAAGATAATTTGAATTGCTCGAAAAGGTATGTATTTAAATTCCAATATGAGATTTGATGACTTTCTTGTCTAGCCGCTTGGCTTTTTCTTTTTCTTTTTGAAATCTGAGAGTCCGTAGGGACGTTTTGTAGTCGTGCCGTATTAGCCGCGCAAAGGAGACGCTGGCAAAAATTTTCGAAAATTTCGGGTGTTAGAAAATTTTGAGAAAATTTGAAAGTTTAAAATTTGAATTTAAACTCGAATTTGAATTTTGAAGTAAAACAATGTTGTTTGAAATCTGTAATTGAAGTTAGAAATTTAGTTGAAATAATAACGAACCTTTAGTAGAAAGATTTGTTTCGATAATTTGATAAAACTATTAGATGTGAAAAATAGTAGACGAGTTAAGGACCATTTTTCCTAACTTGTAATTTCGGGACGAAATTCTTTTAAGGGGGGAAGTCTGTAACGACCCTGAATTTTGAACAAATTAAATTGGGAATATTTAATTTATTTTAAATATTTGAACGATGATTTAATTTGAATCCCCGATATAACTTTGAAAATTGCGATTAATCTTTAAAATTTAATTTGTTGAATGTTGAATAAAAATTTATATCTTCAATTTTAAGCTGAAGAAAAATATTTCGAAAGCTTCTAAAATTCGTATTTATAATACTGAAGATAACAGAAGCTTCAGAATTGAGTCTGAAAACGATTTGTTCAGTTTTGAAATTAAATCGTTCGAATCAATAATTAAAAATAGTCATTTTCAAACAGTCTCGGAATTCGACGAAACCAGTTCCATTGGGTCCGTAATATTTAATTATTACCGGATTTCAATTTTCGTATTTTTTCGAAGTTGATACGTGAGCACACGATATATAAACGCGTTAAAATTTTATCGATATTCAATTTAAATTTGAAATTTAAATTAAGTCAAATATCTGCACGTTCGTTCCTTAAATCACGCAGTGAATCACGAAAATAATCGAGCAAAGGCATGGCCGAAGTCTCGTTCAAAAGAAAATCGCGTACTTCTACCCCATACCTTCGTTCAAAAATCATATCCAATTCGAACCCCTCTCTCTCAGATTCAAACGAAACTCTCGTTCTCCCTCTCGAAATAAAAATGGCAGCCGAGCCCCTTCTTCTCAAAATTTAAATCAATGGAGGCCTCGCGATTGGGTTTCACGGCGACTTTGGGGGAGGCGCTCGTGACTAGGGAACGACAACGATGGAGGCGGCGATGCTCTGGGCGATGGTGGCTCGTTCAATTGGGGAAGGCGACAATCGAAACTGGGTTCGATCGAGTGGATCTCGATCATGACGGCGCGCGAGCAGATTTCGCGTGGGAGGTGAGCACGGCGAGCTGGTGGCGTTGAGGCAATAAAGTCGAAGTCGCGAGGCGTTTTGGTGGGTCGCGTGGGCTCTCGAGTTCAGCTCGAAGGCGGTGGCATCGAGCAGTCGAAGTGGAGGCGCTCGCGTGCGTGAAGACTGGGTCGCGGTGGCACGAAGTTGTCAATGGCGGCATCGAACAGTGAATGGTGAAGGCCGAGATGTTTTCTCTGGTATTTTTTTTATCTGAATCATCATTGCTTAAATAAAAATTTTAGTTTTGAAATTCAATATGTATATATATATATCAGCTTCTAGGAAATTTTAACATGTTGAATATTTACTTAAAACTAGATTTTTTAAGAACTATAAATTTATTTAAAGGCAGAAAAAGAAAATAATAATATAAATTTTATACAGTAAAGAAAAGTATGTAAATATGAATACATCCATACAAAAATATATAGTGGAATATAATTACAGTAATTTTACTTAAGACAAAATTTAAAAGGAATTATAGGGGTTTTAAAATTGTCTGAAGAATTTATTAAAGGTTGGATTAATTGGAGTTTTAACTGGGAATGTAAATTTATTTTGCTAACCTATGTGATTTATTTTGGTAATTAGGAAATATTTTATTAAAAGGGAATTTAGTTCAATTTGAAATTCTAGTAAATTAATTTTAAAAGGAAAACTGGTTAAAAATCAAATTTTGGTTAAGTAAATAAATAGGACGATAATTTAAGTGTTCGATTTAATTCGAATATTGATGAACTATGTAAATATTTATACAAGGTATAAATCAAGAAGAAAATCGAGTCAAGAATGGAAATTGGATGGCAAATTAAAAAAAGCTAAGGTGAGATCTTCTCACTCAAAAATATGTTTGGATTGCATATATTGATTGATATGATTGCTATTGGATGTGATATTAGATATAGTAGGATATATATCTATATATATATCAATATATACATATTGGCATATGTATATATTGGATTGATGATTTCCCGCCTCGTATAGCGGATGAGACCCTATTGCGCCGTTAGTAAGCGGATTTTTATAAAAACCCATATACCGCGATATTCCACCTTGAAGTGGAATTGGTATTGTGCTAACGTCTTTGGATGCAGGGAAACAGGTTGGAGGGATCCAACTGGATTCCTCAACTGTATTTATTTATTTACAGATATTGATATATATTCTGTTCTCATATGATGATATATGATGTTTGATGTGTGATGGACTAATTGGTGCGTTGCATCATTCGATTCAAACTTTTGAAGTTTTAAAAATAACCATTTTTACTTTAAAAAGGATTTTTAAAGTGATCTTTGAAATTATACGTTTTATTTAATTTTTGAAGTGATTTATTTTAAATAAATAAACGTTCAAATCTTAAAGTTATAAAAGTTAAGATCTTTGTGAAATATAATCGAAAAGTGATTTTTGGAATAAATAGTTGATTGATTTATAAAATGGTTTAAATTGAGATTTTTAAAATATTATAAACGGTTTACTTAAAAGGTTTATAAAGTTGACATTTTATAAATTAAGATATTGGAATTATAAAACGAGTTTTTTATAAGTGTTAAAAATGAAGTGATAATAAAAATCATATGTGAACGAGATTTATAGATTTATAAATTGTGAAGTATAAATTGTATAGAAATTGTAGGATAGAAGATTTATAAGAAATTTGCTTATAAATTAGATTTTTGCACTTAGATGAGATTTGAACATAATTTGCTAATAAAATGATTTTATAAGTTGAAATTGTTATGAAGTATAAATGTGATTTATAAACGTTGTTTATAAATCCGAAGTCACTTATTTTGATAAGAAATTTTAGAAGTTAATAAAAGGAGAATTTTATAAATCGAAGTTGTTAGAAAATATAAAGTTGAATTTATAAACGTTGTTTTATAAATTCGAAATCAATTGGATTTGATAAATTGAATATAGAAGGTTGTTAAAGGAGATATATTCGCGATTTTGGATAGCGAATTATTATTGAAATAAAAGGTGTGGAAATGATTGAAATTGGGTTAAGTGAATTATATTCACGATTTTGGACAGTGAATATATTATTGAATAAAATGGATTCATTTTTGAAGAAGTGACATTAAAAATGAAGTAAACATTTTAAAGATGTTTTTAAAAACGTGTTAAATATCGAAACCATAGATTTCAACATTTATTGTTGAAATAGACGTTTTCGAGAAATTTAAGGAAATGGTGGACTATAACACTGTTGTTATAGTAAATGATTTCCGAACGGAAATGTTTTATATAGTATTGGGATTTATATATCTATCTAAAATTCGAATCCCTATACTAGTGATTTTGGGTTGTCGTAACGATGTTTTACGCAACATTCGTTTTGACCCAAATAAATGTGTTAAAAGAATATTTTCCTTAAAGAATGAATATATACTTAATTTTTGATTTAAGTATATCGAATAATTTCAAGCGTTGGAAATAAATAAATTTGTAAAATACTTATTATTAAATAAGTAGGGAAATGCATTTCCAAAATGAAATGAAATGTTTTTGAGAATTTATCTTCTTAAAGATAAATTGAAAATGAATATTGGAATCGATTTGAAAATCGTATATCAGTAGATATTTTGAAAAATATAAATTCACTATGGAATTTATAAAAGAAAGGGAAGTTGTTTAAAAATAAACGTTGATTTATTTTTGAAGTGTGGAAATTATATATCTAGTAAAGATATTTTGGAAGATGAAATAATTTGGAAAATTATTTGGAATCTGATGATGTTGCGCATCTTTATTGATAGTTAAATAACCGACTATCAATAATTACCTTTAGATAGGTATTTGTTGTGAATTGGATGAATTTGAATGCCACACTTATTTTTGAATAATCGCTCACTATTCGGGTTAGCCGGGAAAGGACCATGGGGTCGTATAACCCATTCCGAATATGTGATACGTCGTTATGAATCGCATTTGAAGACCGGTGTTGAAGACCGGATATTTTTGAAAACGGAAGGATTACCGTCGAGTTACTCTACATCGGCTGATCTCCGGTTTAGAGGTTTTATCACCCTTAGTGACGGGAAGTCCGGACGTGATTAGAAATTTATCCGGATATGCAAGGGCTTCGTGAGAAGTGCCTTCGGTTCTGTTCGATCCCGGAACAGACTTGTATGGATTGTGTGTCTGACGTTACAATTTGAGATATAAAGTTGATTTCTTTCAAATACATTTCTGTTGGTGGCGGAGAATTTATTCTCTTAGCTTAACACCCTTCTCTGAGATGTACGAGCTCAGAGGTTATGTAGTTGAAATTCATCAGCGATATATCCCAATTTGGTAACGTGGCATGCTAAGTGTTGCTGTGAAATGATCAGTGTTTCATCATTTGCGATATGATCATTTGTTTGATCTTATATCTTTGTGATCATAGGTTGATCATTTTTGTTTGACCCGAAGCAGGGCTTTGTAGAAAGCGTAGCTTTGTGGACGAGACTTCGTCGAGCCTCACACCCCAGAAATGGTCAAAACAGGAAGAATGCAGCAAGGTTCTAGGGAGTAGCGCCCCTTAGTGTATGTCATTCCTTCTGGATAGAGGTGGTATCATGGTATGGAGCCCAGATACTTAACCTATGTGGTTGCTGCATTATTATCTATGTGGTTTGTTGGAAATCGAGGATCCTCGGGAAGATCGGTTACGATCGGGGGATGGCATACGCGTGTCAGTAGTTACCTATTTTTGCAGAGGTAACCCGGCCTTGTGTTGGCAAAGATCTAACCGTAATGTTAGGTTATTTCTCGGGTCGTCTATTCCAGGGACGTACCCATCGTGGATAGGAAGTTCCTTAGCCTGACCATTTGTTGGAAATCCAAAGAAACAATACGAGCCTTGTACGGTTTTAGTTGTAGAACCTATCATTCACTTATGGTGGCGCCCCACTGTTTGGATGGTAGCTATAGTAGGCATAGTTCGAAATGTCTATGCTGGCTAAGATTAATATTATACTTTCGAAATGTTTTCTACACTATGCACTAATAATAATATCAAAAATGATTTGATTTTGCGTAGTAAGCATCTTTGACTATTATAAGAAGAAATCTCCTCCAATTCTGCGTTTGCATTGTGTGTGTGGTGAGAGGTCTTATGGTAGTTTAATTTTCCCAAAAGCATTTCGAATTGACTTTAAAATTTACTGTTGTTGTTTTAAAGAATAACTGTTTTACGATCTCACACCAGTCACCATGACTGACTCGGAGTTTATTGTTTCCCTTCTAAACTCTGGGTGCCCACCAATTTCCACACGGGCAGTCTAGAGTTAGATTATCAGGATATTCTGGATATTCTGGAGCTTGGAGATAAGCTGGATGACGAGACGTAGTATTTGTATCTGATATTATTTATTCCGCTGTGTATTCTGTATGAGGACAAGTTATATAACTGTCCATTGTTGTATATTGACTCTGTTGATTGATGTATGTATAAACTGATATAGTTCTTTGTTTTAAAAGACTAGTGTTTATCTATTATATATTGTTCCGCTGCGATGTGTAAGATTCTGATATTGTTTTCTGTTCTGATGTTGTTCAGTTGTTCTTTCTTTCTCTTCTTCTTCTCTTTTTCTTCTTTCTAAAACCCTCACTATTGGAGTTTTCCGGCACTCGATTTCTCGGCAGTCGATAAAGTGAGTATCGATGTCGAATTTTCGAAAGTCGAAAATTTCGGTACGTGACAGCGTGGTATCAGAGCATATGGTTAAGCGACAACCCTGCTCTGTTGTGTGTTACTCATTAGAGATAGAGTCAGCAGTACTCTAGAATGGGTTGAGGGTAATAATAGTTATGAGCGCGTATTTGTTAGTGAATATGAAATTGTTTTGTATTGTGTTGACTTATCGGTTGATTGTTTATGGATTCTGGTCGATGCAGTCTAGCTAACTGTAATCGATAGGGGTTTCTAAACTCTAAACAAGATAAACTGACACAGTATTGTTTTAAATAGGGTAAATGAAATAATTTTATCCAAAACTATTTTTGTATAGAAAAGAAATGATTTTCTGTGAATTATCATAGTATATGGATGTTTGGTTGTTATAAAATAATAACATTGAATTATTATCATTGTTATATGAAATGGAATGAGAAATTAAAATAATAACCAAAGATTTGGAAATAAATCCATTTAACGAATGAAATTTATAAATGTGAATTAAAAGATAAAGAGATGAATTCATATACAAATGAATTTAAGAATATAAATTATAAATGTGAATTGTAATTTGAAACGGAATTCCAGAGAAGTTTTTGGAAATGTTTTGAAAAGAATTTGAAAATTTTGGAGATTTGAAAAGTTTAATTCCTTTTTGATTTGAAAATGAATTTCAAAGGATTTTGGAAAAATGTTTTGAAGAGATGAAAGCTCTAAACTCTTTTCGGTCGCTGGAAAATAATTCCGATGATGATCGCGACATCACCGGTGTTCATTTTCGGGTTTCCAAAAGAGAAATTGCTGCCAAATTGTTTTAAATAGAAGTTGTTTGAAAAAAAATTGGGTTTTGTTTTGGAAATTACAGGATAATTTGAATTGTTTTCAAAAAATGGGTTTGAAAAGGTTGAAAAGACTCTGGGATACTATATATAAAAATATTTATGAAATATTGTAAGTTGATAACCTATACAAATTGAATTTTGATAGAATAAATCTAACTTAAAAGATGGAGTTAAATTAAAGAAAGTATAGGTGAATAAATTTGAATAAATGAATTAGAATTGAAATGAATTAGTAACTGAAACTAATTTAAAAGAGTGCAGTTGTGAATTAAAGAAAGCTGATAAAATTCAATATTTAGAAGTTAAATAGAATTCAAATTGAATTGAAATTGTGAATTGAATTCAAATAAAATTGAAATGTAAAATGGAATGAAAATGAATAGGTGTAACTTCAACAGTGAAGTAAAAATGTATAAGAAGTAAGTATTGAAAATTTTGTAATAAAATTTGCAAAATGGTTTGAATGTGTAACTAGATATTATGGCTAGTAGGACATACAGGTGTTATAAAAGGAATTGGAATTTTGATTTCGAAGATAATTTGAATTGCTCGAAAAGGTATGTATTTAAATTCCAATATGAGATTTGATGACTTTCTTGTCTAGCCGCTTGGCTTTTTCTTTTTCTTTTTGAAATCTGAGAGTCCGTAGGGACGTTTTGTAGTCGTGCCGTATTAGCCGCGCAAAGGAGACGCTGGCAAAAATTTTCGAAAATTTCGGGTGTTAGAAAATTTTGAGAAAATTTGAAAGTTTAAAATTTGAATTTAAACTCGAATTTGAATTTTGAAGTAAAACAATGTTGTTTGAAATCTGTAATTGAAGTTAGAAATTTAGTTGAATTAATAACGAACCTTTAGTAGAAAGATTTGTTTCGATAATTTGATAAAACTATTAGATGTGAAAAATAGTAGACGAGTTAAGGACCATTTTTCCTAACTTGTAATTTCGGGACGAAATTCTTTTAAGGGGGGAAGTCTGTAACGACCCTGAATTTTGAACAAATTAAATTGGGAATATTTAATTTATTTTAAATATTTGAACGATGATTTAATTTGAATCCCCGATATAACTTTGAAAATTGCGATTAATCTTTAAAATTTAATCTGTTGAATGTTGAATAAAAATTTATATCTTCAATTTTAAGCTGAAGAAAAATATTTCGAAAGCTTCTAAAATTCGTATTTATAATACTGAAGATAACAGAAGCTTCAGAATTGAGTCTGAAAACGATTTGTTCAGTTTTGAAATTAAATCGTTCGAATCAATAATTAAAAATAGTCATTTTTCAAACAGTCTCGGAATTCGACGAAACCAGTTCCATTGGGTCCGTAATATTTAATTATTACCGGATTTCAATTTTCGTATTTTTTCGAAGTTGATACGTGAGCACACGATATATAAACGCGTTAAAATTTTATCGATATTCAATTTAAATTTGAAATTTAAATTAAGTCAAATATCTGCACGTTCGTTCCTTAAATCACGCAGTGAATCACGAAAATAATCGAGCAAAGGCATGGCCGAAGTCTCGTTCAAAAGAAAATCGCGTACTTCTACCCCATACCTTCGTTCAAAAATCATATCCAATTCGAACCCCTCTCTCTCAGATTCAAACGAAACTCTCGTTCTCCCTCTCGAAATAAAAATGGCAGCCGAGCCCCTTCTTCTCAAAATTTAAATCAATGGAGGCCTCGCGATTGGGTTTCACGGCGACTTTGGGGGAGGCGCTCGTGACTAGGGCACGACAACGATGGAGGCAGCGATGCTCTGGGCGATGGTGGCTCGTTCAATTGGGGAAGGCGACAATCGAAACTGGGTTCGATCGAGTGGATCTCGATCATGACGGCGCGCGAGCAGATTTCGCATGGGAGGAGAGCACGGCGAGCTGGTGGCGTTGAGGCAATAAAGTCGAAGTCGCGAGGCGTTTTGGTGGGTCGCGTGGGCTCTCGAGTTCAGCTCGAAGGCGGTGGCATCGAGCAGTCGAAGTGGAGGCGCTCGCGTGCGTGAAGACTGGGTCGCGGTGGCACGAAGTTGTCAATGGCGGCATCGAACAGTGAATGGTGAAGGCCGAGATGTTTTCTCTGGTATTTTTTTTATCTGAATCATCATTGCTTAAATAAAAATTTTAGTTTTGAAATTCAATATGTATATATATATATCAGCTTCTAGGAAATTTTAACATGTTGAATATTTACTTAAAACTAGATTTTTTAAGAACTATAAATTTATTTAAAGGCAGAAAAAGAAAATAATAATATAAATTTTATACAGTAAAGAAAAGTATGTAAATATGAATACATCCATACAAAAATATATAGTGGAATATAATTACAGTAATTTTACTTAAGACAAAATTTAAAAGGAATTATAGGGGTTTTAAAATTGTCTGAAGAATTTATTAAAGGTTGGATTAATTGGAGTTTTAACTGGGAATGTAAATTTATTTTGCTAACCTATGTGATTTATTTTGGTAATTAGGAAATATTTTATTAAAAGGGAATTTAGTTCAATTTGAAATTCTAGTAAATTAATTTTAAAAGGAAAACTGGTTAAAAATCAAATTTTGGTTAAGTAAATAAATAGGACGATAATTTAAGTGTTCGATTTAATTCGAATATTGATGAACTATGTAAATATTTATACAAGGTATAAATCAAGAAGAAAATCGAGTCAAGAATGGAAATTGGATGGCAAATTAAAAAAAGCTAAGGTGAGATCTTCTCACTCAAAAATATGTTTGGATTGCATATATTGATTGATATGATTGCTATTGGATGTGATATTAGATATAGTAGGATATATATCTATATATATATCAATATATACATATTGGCATATGTATATATTGGATTGATGATTTCCCGCCTCGTATAGCGGATGAGACCCTATTGCGCCGTTAGTAAGCGGATTTTTATAAAAACCCATATACCGCGATATTCCACCTTGAAGTGGAATTGGTATTGTGCTAACGTCTTTGGATGCAGGGAAACAGGTTGGAGGGATCCAACTGGATTCCTCAACTGTATTTATTTATTTACAGATATTGATATATATTCTGTTCTCATATGATGATATATGATGTTTGATGTGTGATGGACTAATTGGTGCGTTGCATCATTCGATTCAAACTTTTGAAGTTTTAAAAATAACCATTTTTACTTTAAAAAGGATTTTTAAAGTGATCTTTGAAATTATACGTTTTATTTAATTTTTGAAGTGATTTATTTTAAATAAATAAACGTTCAAATCTTAAAGTTATAAAAGTTAAGATCTTTGTGAAATATAATCGAAAAGTGATTTTTGGAATAAATAGTTGATTGATTTATAAAATGGTTTAAATTGAGATTTTTAAAATATTATAAACGGTTTACTTAAAAGGTTTATAAAGTTGACATTTTATAAATTAAGATATTGGAATTATAAAACGAGTTTTTTATAAGTGTTAAAAATGAAGTGATAATAAAAATCATATGTGAACGAGATTTATAGATTTATAAATTGTGAAGTATAAATTGTATAGAAATTGTAGGATAGAAGATTTATAAGAAATTTGCTTATAAATTAGATTTTTGCACTTAGATGAGATTTGAACAGAATTTGCTAATAATATGATTTTATAAGTTGAAATTGTTATGAAGTATAAATGTGATTTATAAACGTTGTTTATAAATCCGAAGTCACTTATTTTGATAAGAAATTTTAGAAGTTAATAAAAGGAGAATTTTATAAATCGAAGTTGTTAGAAAATATAAAGTTGAATTTATAAACGTTGTTTTATAAATTCGAAATCAATTGGATTTGATAAATTGAATATAGAAGGTTGTTAAAGGAGATATATTCGCGATTTTGGATAGCGAATTATTATTGAAATAAAAGGTGTGGAAATGATTGAAATTGGGTTAAGTGAATTATATTCACGATTTTGGACAGTGAATATATTATTGAATAAAATGGATTCATTTTTGAAGAAGTGACATTAAAAATGAAGTAAACATTTTAAAGATGTTTTTAAAAACGTGTTAAATATCGAAACCATAGATTTCAACATTTATTGTTGAAATAGACGTTTTCGAGAAATTTAAGGAAATGGTGGACTATAACACTGTTGTTATAGTAAATGATTTCCGAACGGAAATGTTTTATATAGTATTGGGATTTATATACCTATCTAAAATTCGAATCCCTATACTAGTGATTTTGGGTTGTCGTAACGATGTTTTACGCAACATTCGTTTTGACCCAAATAAATGTGTTAAAAGAATATTTTCCTTAAAGAATGAATATATACTTAATTTTTGATTTAAGTATATCGAATATTTTAAAGCGTTGGAAATAAATAAATTTGTAAAATACTTATTATTAAATAAGTAGGGAAATGCATTTCCAAAATGAAATGAAATGTTTTTGAGAATTTATCTTCTTAAAGATAAATTGAAAATGAATATTGGAATCGATTTGAAAATCGTATATCAGTAGATATTTTGAAAAATATAAATTCACTATGGAATTTATAAAAGAAAGGGAAGTTGTTTAAAAATAAACGTTGATTTATTTTTGAAGTGTGGAAATTATATATCTAGTAAAGATATTTTGGAAGATGAAATAATTTGGAAAATTATTTGGAATCTGATGATGTTGCACATCTTTATTGATAGTTAAATAACCGACTATCAATAATTACCTTTAGATAGGTATTTGTTGTGAATTGGATGAATTTGAATGCCACACTTATTTTTGAATAATCGCTCACTATTCGGGTTAGCCGGGAAAGGACCATGGGGTCGTATAACCCATTCCGAATATGTGATACGTCGTTATGAATCGCATTTGAAGACCGGTGTTGAAGACCGGATATTTTTGAAAACGAAAGGATTACCGTCGAGTTACTCTACATCGGTTGATCTCCGGTTTAGAGGTTTTATCACCCTTAGTGACGGGAAGTCCGGACGTGATTAGAAATTTATCCGGATATGCAAGGGCTTCGTGAGAAGTGCCTTCGGTTCTGTTCGATCTCGGAACAGACTTGTATGGATTGTGTGTCTGACGTTACAATTTGAGATATAAAGCTGATTTCTTTCAAATACATTTCTGTTGGTGGCGGAGAATTTATTCTCTTAGCTTAACACCCTTCTCTGAGACGTACGAGCTCAGAGGTTATGTAGTTGAAATTCATCAGCGATATATCCCAATTTGGTAACGTGGCATGCTAAGTGTTGCTGTGAAATGATCAGTGTTTGATCATTTGCGATATGATCATTTGTTTGATCTTATATCTTTGTGATCATAGGTTGATCATTTTTGTTTGACCCGAAGCAGGGCTTTGTAGAAAGCGTAGCTTTGTGGACGAGACTTCGTCGAGCCTCACACCCCAGAAATGGTCAAAACAGGAAGAATGCAGCAAGGTTCTAGGGAGTAGTGCCCCTTAGTGTATGTCATTCCTTCTGGATAGAGGTGGTATCATGGTATGGAGCCCAGATACTTAACCTATGTGGTTGCTGCATTATTATCTATGTGGTTTGTTGGAAATCGGGGATCCTCGGGAAGATCGGTTACGATCGGGGGATGGCATACGCGTGTCAGTAGTTACCTATTTTTGCAGAGGTAACCCGGCCTTGTGTTGGCAGAGATCTAACCGTAATGTTAGGTTATTTCTCGGGTCGTCTATTCCAGGGACGTACCCATCGTGGATAGGAAGTTCCTTAGCCTGACCATTTGTTGGAAATCCAAAGAAACAATACGAGCCTTGTACGGTTTTAGTTGTAGAACCTATCATTCACTTATGGTGGCGCCCCACTGTTTGGATGGTAGCTATAGTAGGCATAGTTCGAAATGTCTATGCTGGCTAAGATTAATATTATACTTTCGAAATGTTTTCTACACTATGCACTAATAATAATATCAAAAATGATTTGATTTTGCGTAGTAAGCATCTTTGACTATTATAAGAAGAAATCTCCTCCAATTCTGCGTTTGCATTGTGTGTGTGGTGGGAGGTCTTATGGTAGTTTCATTTTCCCAAAAGCATTTCGAATTGACTTTAAAATTTACTGTTGTTGTTTTAAAGAATAACTGTTTTACGATCTCACACCAGTCACCATGACTGACTCGGAGTTTATTGTTTCCCTTCTAAACTCTGGGTGCCCACCAATTTCCACACGGGCAGTCTAGAGTTAGATTATCAGGATATTCTGGATATTCTGGAGCTTGGAGATAAGCTGGATGACGAGACGTAGTATTTGTATCTGATATTATTTATTCCGCTGTGTATTCTGTATGAGGACAAGTTATATAACTGTCCATTGTTGTATATTGACTCTGTTGATTGATGTATGTATAAACTGATATAGTTCTTTGTTTTAAAAGACTAGTGTTTATCTATTATATATTGTTCCGCTGCGATGTGTAAGATTCTGATATTGTTTTCTGTTCTGATGTTGTTCAGTTGTTCTTTCTTTCTCTTCTTCTTCTCTTTTTCTTCTATTTCTTCTTTCTAAAACCCTCACTATTGGAGTTTTCCGGCACTCGATTTCTCGGCAGTCGATAAAGTGAGTATCGATGTCGAATTTTCGAAAGTCGAAAATTTCGGTACGTGACACATATTCAAAACATATTAGCAACTTAAGTCGAATTCTATTTATACTTGAATTCACATTCACCCTATTACAAATCAAATCGGACTCTATTTCCATGTTCAATTAACTAATATATTTATTAGTTCACTCCCATTTATAATTCAAATCTGACTTTATTTCAAAAATCACTTCAGTTGGGTTGGCTTGAGTTCTCCTGATTTTATAATTCAAAATCGGATTTCCATTTCTTCACAAAAATGTCAAACCATCTCTATTTCGGTTTTTCTATTCCACTTTTCCAATTTATAAGTTACACAACTTTTTTTTTCACATTTAAAATTTTTAACTCAAGATTATACATCACCTATATCTTAAATATATATTTATTTCATTGACTCCAATTTTGTAAGCTATTCAAACTTATTTATTCACAATTCCATAATTTTTCACTTCAATTTTATTCCATTCAAAATTTATAACTTATAGTTATTTAATCACTTTACAATTCAAACTTTATATCCAATTCAATTTGATATCATTTCTAATCCAATCCAATTTTTATTTAACTTAGCTTAAGTTAAATTCAAATTCATACAATTTCCTTTTACAAATTTAATTTATTTAACTTGCACAAGTTAAATTTTAATTTCATATTGAAATTCACATTTCCCAAGTTTTAGTTCAAAACCTATTCTCTTTTGGTTTCACTTCTCATTTAATTAGAAAATTCAGAATTCAATCACCCGGTTCTATTTTAAATCATTTTGAAATTATAATATATATATATAGCTCTTTTGGTTTAACAAACCATTCCTTTAGAATTTTCAAAATTAGCTTGATTTTATTCAAAACAAACTCCCTTCGGAATTTTTGAAACAACACTTGTTTTTCAACAAAAATCTCCATATCAATCTACGGTAGCAATCCGTCACTTAGAAACTTGAAAATGAATACTGATGATGCTGCAGTCATCACTAGGATTATTTTCCAGCGACTGAAGTTAGTTCAGTGCTTTATCACTTCCAAAATCCAATTTTAAATCCAATTTAAAGCATTTCATATTCCAAAAATAATATCACCATCATTTATTTCAAAATGCCTTGGGAAAACATTTCCATATTATATCAAAATATAATTTGGGAAAAATTATTTCATTTTCCTACTTTAAAACAATACTACGTCAATTTAACTTGTTTCAGAGTTTAGAAACCCCTATCGATACAGTTGTCCAAACCGTACTGACCAGAATTCAAAAACACTCAACCGATAAGTCAACACAATATAAAACAATTTATATTCACTAACAAATACGCGCTCATATCTATTAATTCACTCAACTCATTCTAGGGTACTACCGACCCTATCTCTAATGAGTAATCCCCACCAAAGCCAAGGTTCTCGCTTAACCTTCAGCTCTGATACCAAGTGTAGCGACCCAGGATTTTCGATAATAAATTCAACGCATTTCTATCCCGTACGACCAAACAGTAAATCCAATCGCTATAAAAATTGAAATCCAATAACGGTACACTATTATGGATCTAATGGAACTGGTTTCGTCGAATCTGAGGCTGTGTCCCAGATCGCTATTCTAACGCGTTGATAAAAAAGACGATTTTCAAAATCGACGAAATTACTTGAAATTCCAGTTTAAAAAACTTATTAACTAAATTCTATTTCAAATAGAATTCATATCATCATTAGAAATCGTTTCGATTCATATTCAACCCAAATTTCAATTATTCACCATTTTTGTATTACAATAAATCGTTATATTTGAAATTTAAATTCATTCTATAATTTCAAGAAAAATCTTCATATTCAAAATCAATTTACATTCAAAATCAATATTTAAAACCATTCAAATATTCAAAATCAAACGACGGAAAATCCAAGTCGTTACAATTATCTTTATAATAATGCTATTATACACCTTATAGATTATTTTGATGCTAAGTGGAATATATATATATATATGATGTTTTGTGAATGTTGAATCATGTTAATAACCCTTGGTGACATCGAGTTAAATGATAGTCAGGGGTTTTACTATCATAGACGAGAACATGTAAAATGTAATTAACTAATTAACTGAAAAGAACTACCAGATAGATCGCATCCATCCTAGTTGGGCGGACTTTGTAGTCGGTTCCCAAGTCATAACTTTCTAGCAGATTTGTCACTGGTCTGGTAACCTGCTTTACTCGTACACCAACGATTACTATCACACGGTATGTTGTTGGAGAAGATGGCCACTATAAGAAAAATAGTCTTTTATAGCGACATATAGCCGCTATTAAACACAACTGCAGCGGTTTTTGTATATCGACATGTTATAAAAAAGAATTGCACATTTATAACACACAAAAAACCGCTATAAAAGAGCATGATTTCATAACAAAGTATAGCCACTATAAAATAGTTATTCTATAGTGCCTATTTCGTGCTATATATCAACATGTATATAGTATATTCTACATACATTTACAGCATATACATACACTATAAAATGTGTAGATACAATAATGCCTATTTGCTGCTATCCTTTGACAGTAACCTCATACATTGCATTATCTTTTTGCACTTATGTCATATAGTTATAACGCTTTTCAGGAGCTATGCTTTATTTTACTATATATTTGATGCACCCCACTATTACATTTTAATAATAACAATCAAAATGAATCTTCTTTAAATAGATAACGATTTGAACAATGTATGAACGAAAAAATATAATAATCAGCAAATGTAACGCATATTCATGATAACAAAATAAAGTATCAACTAACAAAAAATAAGTTCAATACATGAGTTACCAAATTCAATACATATTCATGATAACAGAAGACAACATAGTTCAAAGTTAACGTCTACAAGTATCAAATGCATCACTAAGAACTTGAACTGCTTAAAGCCTTTCTTCATGCATGTCTTCGGTCATTGGTAGTACTTCCTAAAAATTTAGAACAATTTGAAAATAATTATATAAAACTGTGATGAAAATTACAGGTTATCGGTAGTACCTTCTATTATTAGATGGATGAAAGTTTACATAACTTTTTAAACATCAAAGAAACTCAATAACTATATACTAAGTGCATCACTAACTAAAACAACAATTAACTTTGCATCCTACTTTCTTTCTCGTGAAACTGCAACAAAACTATCTTCTGAGCTATTTGTATTGTAACGACCCAGGATTTTGGTTATCTGAAATTGGAATATTTAATTGATTTTAGATATTTAAAAGTTAATTTTTAACTTGAATTTCAAATATAACCATTTATTGGATAATTAAATTATTGAATTTAATAGTTGGAAATTGGTTAAAATAGTGAATCTTGAGTTTTAAGCTTGATAAAAATAATTAAAAGGTTTATAAAATTTATATTGATAATAATGAAGATAAAAAAAGATTTAAAATTGAATTTAGAAGTGATTTGTTCAGTTTTAAAAATATATCGTTTAAATTGACATTTAAAAATAGCCTTCCAGGGCACAGTCTCAGATTTTGACGAAACCAGTTCTATTGGATCCATAATAGTATATTATTATCGAATTTTAAATTTTGTAGCGTTTGGAGTTATCGTTTGGCCATACGGGATATAAGCGCGCTGAAATTTATACCGAAAATTCAATATAATAATTGGGTCCAAAAGCTATCTTCTCCATACGATCGAATTAGGACTCGAAACCATTTCCATTGCGTTCGAAATAGGGGTAAAACATTATAAACGCCTAGCAGCATGCCTCGATAGGAGGTCGAGATTTTTAGTTGTGAAACCGAGACGATTTAAATTTAATTAAATAATATATTATATGTTGACTTGACCTTTATATTCACATCAGCCTCTTTTCCTTCTTTTCAAACTACCGTACACAGCATACTACACGTTACCTCTTTTTTTTAAATCGTGTTCCCTCCCTCATTTAAAAGCACAGCTCGACCACTGTGAAGAAGAAGTAAAATCAAACTTTAAAAATCAAACTCTGGAATTCCACTCAATAGAAAATTGTCAAATTTATTTTAAAAATTCTATTTTGCATAAAACCTCGATCTGGTATGGCTTTTGTAATGTACGACAATCATTTGGGGGTGCTCGACTATTTAATCGAGCAAAGGCCGGCATTAGGGTTTAGGTTTTGGTGTGATTTAAACGTCGATTGTCGAATCCAAGATGATATTCGAGTTCATGATGCGTCATAGCATCTTGTTGGCGACTTTGGCATGTGTGCCCTTGAAATGATGTGCGCGACATTTCACGGTGGAGTTCCAAAGCAGCAGGTCGTAATTAGGAGGGAGCGTTCGAGCTCGAAAATTTGGGTATGAGGTGGTCGAGAGTGTCGAGAGGAAGATGTTGGTGAGGTCGATCTGGTCGTTGGTGGTGTGGGTGGTTCATGCACGTGCACGCTCAAGTCGAGGTTATCTCACGTATGGGCAAATGGAAGAAAAGGGGAAGAAGGAGTGTTAATGGGTTTCGGGCCATAGAAAAAAAATAGGGGAGGGGATTGAACGGGCCGAGCATGGTGTTGGGCTGGTAATAGCATTTGAATGAATTTAATTATATAAATTATTTTATAAAAATTGTAGAATCTTTTAAATTGTGTAACGATTCCATACGATGTCAGAATCGAACAAGACTAGTTCCATATCGATCGTGTTTGCGAAATCTAGAACATGGAATCGGTTTGGTCGAGTTTAGAGCTTGCAAAAATTTGAGATAAATTCAAACGCGTTCAAATTAATCGAAATCGGAATGCGAAGCAACAATAAAAATCAAGGTGAGTTACTCACTCAAATTTGAATTACCGTAACTAATTTTAAATAATTAAAATTAATTGTTGATTGATTGATAGAATTGATATATTTTTATTAGTTGGATGTTATATTATATATAATAGTATATATATATATATATTGGAGTGATTGATATTCCCGCATATATATAGCGGATGAGACCCTATGCGCCCCGCATAATTTAAAAATGGAATTTAAATTAGAAATCGATTAAGTGTTGTGAAAACAATGATAAACGGGAAATGCGACTATGGAATTTATAAACGAAGTTTATAAATAAGATGAAGTAAATTATCAGTGGATAAATTGAAATAATAAATTCATGGTGAGGGTTTATAAGGAGATTGGTAAATCGGTTTAAAAATAAATGGTGGATATTTTTTTAGAAATGTAAAAAAGGGAATTTACGGAATTGGAACGTAAATCAGATTGGAAAATAAATCGAGAAGGATTTATAAATAATTAGACCGGTTATATTGGAGTTGGAAATATTTTTTCCCTGAGAAGTTAAGTTTATTTTAAGAAGGAGGATTTTTAAGTATTAATTAGAAATTTAAAAGTGTTTAAGAAATATTTCAGAGAATTAATTATTAATCGGTAAAGATTGTTTTTAAAGCATATTTAAGCATTAATTAAGTAATTTGATAGATGATTAATATTAAGTTAATTATTTTTCAAGAATTAAATAGTATTATTATTTTAAGAGATAGATTATTCTATATTAACACTATTTTATAATAACTTTTATTTTAAAGAGTAAGTGCCTAAAAATCTACTTGGAAAATTATTATAGAAATTTCATAAGTATTATTCTGAAAATTTTTAAATAAAGTTTTCGGGAAGTAATGGTATACTCACATGGAGTAATCGGAGGCAGTGAGTGCCTGCAGTTAAGTCTTGGATTTCTCTGGGATAGAGACATAACCGTTGAGATGTGAATCCATGGTTTGATACCGGAGTGGTACTTCCCATATTATTTTGAAAAAGGTTTTCAAATATTTTTGGAAAAAGGAATAATTTGTGAATATACTAAGTTCGATAAGATAAGTACATATATTTTGTATAAAGAGATTTAATTTTTTAAAATTAAATTAAAAAGAGTTTTGGAGTTATTCAGTGGAAAAATGGAGTATTTGGTTGAATGATTGTTTATTTGATAGTTAAATGACCGACTATCAAAATATGGACCCAGAATATAACTCTGGAAATATCTAGGAGAAATACGGAATTTATATGGCACAGTTACCATTTGAGGTGCTATACTGTACGTATAAAGTCGTTTCATTCTTCTAGGACGTTGATAAGGAAATCCGTCCACTAATGGTTAGGAGGTGATCTCCGATCTTATTTTCGTCTGTTTTATTTCCTAAAGAACCGAGGTTGAGTTTACCGGAAAATATCGAACGTTGTTTCGAAGAGACCGGGATCAGATTTGTTATCCAAAAAACACATCGATCCAACGAATACGTTTTCGATGTGAAAACAAGAGCATGGAGTCGAAGATGGAGCAGTGAAGTGCAAGGGTTAAGCACTACTAATCCTGAGGATTATTCCAAAATAGATATAGTAGGAATAGTGCCTTTGGTTCTGTTCGGATCCAGAACGTACTTGTATGGATGAATGCAATTGGCACATTGTCATCGGAGGACAATGAGTATTCTAAGTGAAAATTTCTTAAAAAGGTAATCGTAGCCTCTAGCCTCATCAACCGAAAATGACTAAAAATCAGGGGAGATGTAACAAGGCTAAGTGGGTCGCACCCAAGTAGGGTATGTTTATCACCTTTCTAGATAACCTCGGATATTATTTATTACTACAGTATATGGAAGGAGCTCGAGAGAGGATGGGAACACCCGGGGTGATAGCATATTCGGTCTATCCAGGTTAAGGATAGTCTGGTCTTGTGTGGCAGGGGATCCCGGAGTGGTCCTCGGTACGCTGTTTCTAGACGTATACTGTGACAGGTGATACCCCAGTACCTAGTCATTCATATGGAATCCATTCTCCAGTAAGCACCGTAAGGTTTTGATTGTGCCCAACTATGCTGGAACGTGAGATGCAAGCATTTCAGCAATTTGAATAAGTACTTGTAATTAGACACTATTATAATATCAGAGGATTTGATATGAAATGTTTTGGTTATCGTAAGGTAAAAATCCATCGTGTTTATTTGTGGCGTGGTCTTACGAGATACCTTTGATTTTAAAAGGATTTTGAAAACTTTAATAATTCAAATTAAGTGTGTTTGCTCACGCTGGTTTTCCAGACTGACTTGAGTGTTATTTTATTATAATGCTCGGGTCAGACCGAGTATTACAGATACAGGATAGGATGCTATGGAGCTCAGGAGACAAGCTGGATGACGAAGACATATTACACGTATTTGATTTTATTCCGCTATGTATTGTAGGCTGTATATTCAGCATTTGTGAGGAGAAGTTATTTTAACTGTCCGGTGTTGTGTTATTGATGTATTGTACTCTGATGATGTAATGTATAATTAACAGTTGTAGTTTCTTTTGTATAGAGACATGTTGTTATCTATTATATATTGTTCCACTGTGATTGTGAGATTCTGTGTTGTTGCTTCTATTTTTTCTTGTACATCTTTCTTCTTTTCCCTAACGATCTGGTATTTCCGACATTCGATTGCTCGGCATGTAATACAGTGGACGTATTGATGTCGATTTTCAAAGGTCGAAAATCTCGGTCGTGACATGTATCCATGAATAATTTATGGTAGAATGATGTCATATGAACTATTAATCAAGTTATGATCCAATAAATGACATAACGGCCCAATCAAGCTTAAAAACTCCAATCCACACAAGCTCTTGTGGAATCATAAATCAAAAGCCATAATCCTCTGCTATCCAAAATCAGACACTTAAATGAGAAAATCAATTACCTGCTTCTTTTTTAAAATATTTTAATATAAATCAAAACAAAAACACTACCAATTAATTGCATTTGATGAATCCTGTATAATTGTAAAATAGACAAGATGTTTCAATTATGAGGTCGGGATGCAACTAATATTGAAAAATATATATATTATAAAACTGATATTGAAAAAAATTATAAAGCTGCATAGATGAAGAACTCATCATATTCTGGCATACGTTTGAGTACATTATTGTACATGAATACCAAAAATGGACCTGTAATCAGTTTGCCAATGGAAATTTGTTCATATTATTATTATTATTATTATTTTAAACATTGTTAATTTTATAAAACTAAGTTAATTTATTGTTATTGTTACTATTATAATTGTTGTTGCTGTTAGTATTATTATTATAAACATTATTTTTTACAAAAATTAGTTGAATTATTAGTATTCTTAATTATTAACTTGTTTAATTTTTATACACTTATTTAATTTTTATATAACTTAACAAAAGGAGATAATTTTTATAATTTTAGTTAATTTATTGTTTTATACAAATTTAATTAATTTTTATAAAACTTAGTTAACTTGGTTAACATTTTATAATTTATTATCATTATTCAAAATTTAGTTAATTGTTATCAAACTTAGTTAAATTTTAAAACTTAGTTAATATTTTACTAATTTATATAAACGAAGTTTTATAAAATTACTTAATTTATTTTTGTTGTTATTGTTACATATATATAGTTAACTTTTATAAAATTTAGTTAGCTCGGTTAATATTTTATGGTTTACTATTAATATTACATTATCATATAAAATTAGTTAATGTTTATAAAACTTAGTTAATTTGGTTAATATTTTATAGTTATTATTATTAACTTAGTTAATTTTTTTAAAACTTATAGTTAATTTATTTTTATTATTATAAACTTAGTTAATTTTTATAAAATTTAGTTAACTTGGTTAATAGGTTATAATTTATTATTCTACACTTAGTTAATTATTATGATACTTAGTTAATTTTTATAAACATAGTTTGTTTATTGTTATTATTACTATTATGATTGTCTTCATCATTGTTGTTGTTGTTATTATTATTATAAACTTAATTAATTTTTATAAACTTAATTAATTTCTTATCATCATCATCATCATCGTTATGTAAATTTAGTTATTTTTTATAAAACTTAGTTAATTTGGTTAATATTTTATAATTCATCACTTTGTTGTTATTATTAATATTACAAACTTAGTTAATTTTCATAAACTTAGTTAACTGGCAAAGATAAATTTCATAAAAGTATGTTTGTACATGCATATATACATCATACTATATGTATATGTATGTGTACATAAATAATTTAAGGCTTAGGCATCAAACCCAAAAACCTCAGGCTATTCAACCGGACTTCTGGCCATTAGTGTAATAATTGAATATACCTCTAATTCATCATATTCTATTATATTTTTTCCCTAGATATCCTCGTAGCCAGTTGATTGAATATATGTTGGATTCTCCTCATCAATATCCAGAGCCATGGTCCCAGGTCTAGATAGAAACTCATTTACCTAGCAATTATTTAAAGAACCATAATTGAAGTATGATTATTTGGACATTTTAGTTTTCACTAACATTAAGTCCAATTTTAGATGAGAGGAATGTATGTTTGGTAGAAAAATTTAGGAAGTTAAAATTTAATAATATTTCGAATGTGTACTGGTTTCATTTTCCCAAGCAACTCATGCAAAGTGCAATTTTGGTAACATTGGGAAAAATCTTGAACGAATTGAAATATTTTCTTTATATAACAAATTTAACATTTTTTGTATTAGATTTCTCTCATATTACATTAACGATATCAAACCTCAATCAATCAATAACACAATGATAATTTTCTTAAATGCAAAAAAGATAAATATATTACAGTGATAATGTTTTCTATCTAACAGAAGATATACCTTAAATAAAATAGTAAAATTTCATGGAAGTCAACCAACATTTCCTTTTCAGATGGTAATTTATGAAAGAATCAATCATGATGGAATCATATAAAAAAATTCCTATTATAATGATTCTGGATAAATATAATGTTTACTAATATGCTAAATACAATGTTTATAGTACAAACAGAGTGATAATGTTGGAGGATATTCAAGTGATCATATGTAAAGACAATTTAAAAGCATGTATATAAGCAAATAATACAATATAGAATATTACCTTTGTGTCCATTTGAAAAGCAACGATACCATTCTCATCACCAACAACCTACAATTAATTGTTCATATTTTTTCTAAATTATTATCAAGTTTTCCAAATAATGTATCTTTTTATTATTAACTTTGACCTGAGAATGAAGAGAACCTAATATTGGCAAATTCAACTTCTAACCATAAATAACATATCGCCTGATGCATCTTCTGAACTAGCAATATTTGAAAGAATGTGTAACAACCCACATATTTTACGATTGTATATTTAAATATTTTATTTAAATATAGTATCGTTAGTCGGATTAAAGTCCGAAATGTCACTTTTTGAAAACAGTCAAATTGGGACTCGAGACCACTTCCATTGAGTCCAAAATGGCATTTGCGATCTTTTTGAGTATAAGCGTCGATATGTTTGGAGTGAGTTGAATTTCGCTATATTCTATTTGGGCATTTGGGGTTGGGTTTCAGCCCACTAACCCTACTTATTACCCTAACTCACTAACTCTTCATCCATTCACTCATTTCATTTCTTTTTCTCTAGCTCAACTGAAAATGGGGGAAGAGAATGGGAAATAGAAATTCCAAGCCCTAGTTTCCTTTTGCAAACTCAAATTATTGCTCCAAAATCAAAAAGAAGCTTAGGTAAGCCTTCTTTTCACCTTCTCCATCCAATTTCAGAAATTTCCTATAACCTAATTTAGGAAATACTTGTTTTGATCTTAGATTGAAGATTGTAGAGTAGAAGTGAAGAGTGGTTGATCTTTTCTTTGCATTTGAGCTCCTCATCTTTGTTTTTGAGTTAAAAGATGAGATTTTTGAACTCACATCTAAGCCTATAGCTTTTGTTGTGGTTGGGTAAGAATTCCTAACATCGATTCCTTGTCCATTTGCTTTTGTATTGAATTGGTTTTATGAAAATTCCAATATTTAGTGTTTGAAGTTAAATCTTTAAAAATCATAGCTTTGATGTTTGATCATGCTTTTGGTGGCATATCGAAGAGCCTATATGGCTGGGTTGCCGATTGGCGTAAACCCCTAGTGCCCATTGCTCGTCCGATCGCGATTTGTTGGATTTTGCCCTATAAAGGGGGCTAGGCTAATTCTGCTCTAGTAGCAGGTTCAGTCGACTGAACCAGTAGGTCATTCGACTGAACCAGATCCCAGGAATTTGCCTAGGTCTGTATCAGTCGACCGACCTTCTGGGCCAGTCGACTGCCCTTGGGGCAGAAAATTGCATACCCTTGTGTCAGTCGACTGACACCCTGGGTCAGTCGACTGACCTGGAAAAATGAAGTTTCCAGGCACTGGGCTAGTCGACTGACCCCCTGGTTCAGTCGACTGACCTGCTTGTCTCAGCACACTTTGTTATTTCGTGTGAATTTCCAATTTTGATCAATTCGTGTTGATCCGATTTGCTGTTATCATTTATCAACTTTGATGACTTCTTTTTAGATTTCGTACACGGGTTTATAAATGAGTTTTGGAAATGTCTTTCAAGTAAATTGGTTTGGAATAATTATTATATATTATTTCAAGTATAAAATTACCAAAGCAATTTATAAAGTGATTTTAAATTGTATTAAAAACTCGTTTCTCCAACTTATAATTTCTATATAAAACACACAATTTTGCACTCCGAGCGAAGAGGGAGGAGAATTAAATGATTAGATAAAACGCGTGCTATGAACACGTGCGTTCATCTTTTCAGTTAATTCATAATCTATTCGTTTGATCGTTTTGACCTTCGGGTCTGGTTTACCGATGAGATGAGGAAAACTTTATACTGCTTTGAGTGTGAAATTGACTGACGGATAGTAAACCGTTTAGTGCGAACGTGTGGTATGAGACTCACGTTAACATTTTTCGGGTTCCTTCCTGAGAGTTGGTGACACATGTTGCCTTCGGGCTTGTGCCTTCGGGTGTTGCCCTATGGTATCACTTTTGGAGTTGGTCATTCGCTACCGCTCGAGAGATATTCGGGTATGTTGCCTTCAGGTGTTGCCTTCGGGCGTTTCCTTCGGGTGTTTCCCTATAGTATCGCTTTTGGAGTTGGTCATTCGCCACTGCTCGAGAGATATTTGGGTTTGTTGCCCTATAGTATCGCTTTTGGAGTTAGTCATTCGTCACCGCTCGAGTGATATTTGGTTTGTTGCCTTCGGGTTTATGGATCCTTATTATACAGTACTGAGCTCGAGCAACTTTTGTTTCTTTGACAATTATATTTCCCTAGTGTATCGCCTTTTGGTGTAGGTCCTTTGAACCACACGATATATAGCGACTACCTTGTGGAAACTTGTGTACCTTTATTGGTATATGTTATTTGCCTTTTTGGCTTGTTTTGGGATATGATATCCTTTGTTATTTGAGTTGCCGATGATATGAGGCTTGTTATGATTCATCTTTTGTTAAAAGATCTTGTTATCTCTTTTGGAGATATTTGTGGTACTTTATGACCTTGGTATGTTCATTATCATTTAGTTTATCTAACTGATTTGTTTAGCTAGACTGACCCGTGTATTTTATACTCGGGTCAGACCAAGATGTTTCAGGTTAGGTACATTGGACTTAGCCTATTTTGCTTCCGCATGAACTATTCTGCTAGCTCCTTTTTGTTATAGCTTTTTGTGTAGTCCTTTTTGGTTGTAACTCTGATATGTATTCTTTTGAATCGTCTGTATATTGTGGTTTGCTTTACCACTTGACATGTATCATTTTGTAAACTCTGTAATGTATTTGTATATGTGTAAATGTATGTAATGATCTACTGTTCTGTGATGTGTCTTACATTTGAGTTGTTATATTTTATTCTGATAGATCCTTCAGCCACCTATGGCTTTGTATTAAGTATTTATTGTATATGTCGATCCATTTAAGTAAGAAGTGGTAATTGTCGGCGTGTTCAATAGATAATTAAGACAAGGTTATAGATGGTCGCTCCTAACCAGCTCTATTCTCCGCATTAGCAGACGGTGTTACCTAGTAATACTCTTTGCTAATGTGGGTCTCGGAGTGGGGCATCACAGCTTGGTATCAGAGCTGAGTTCAGAACAAAATATGATAAACATAGAACGGAGACACATATTACGGTACATCAAAGGGTAGTACGAATGTTACGAATCTTTGAATCATCGTGCCTTTATTCTTTCCGTGCCTTTGGGGTAGATTGAATTTTGAGAATACGTCTAGGAATGCATTTTATTCCATAGTATTCCATATTTGAATTAATGATATCTACCTTGTGAGTAATCCTTATCTTATCTTATCTTTCAGCTAATGGCCGGAAGAGGCAGAGGACGACGCTCGGATGCTGGGAAACCCAGTGGCTCGCATCCGGACGGCGTTTATATGTCTGTCGATCAGTTTTTGGAGTTGTTTAGGAGCACTCAGCCTCCAGCTCCTATTCGAGCATCTCCTCCGCGCAAATCTGCCTTTGCATGCCTATGCAGTGATTTTTCTCATCTTGGAGGAAAGCCATTCAAAGGCTCCGAGTCCATTCTTGAGGTCCAAGCTTGGATTCGCACATGCGAGCGTATCTTCTCTCGCATGGATCTTTCTGACCATGATCGAGTTCTTGTAACTTCTAGCTTATTGCAAGAGCATGCCCTTGATTGGTACGAGCTTCTTATAGCCGAACTTGATGAGTCTGTTCTTTCTTGGACTCAGTTTTGGGAATGATTCGAACTCAAATTCATTCCTGAATCTGAGAAAGTTTTATTAGCTCGTCGCTTCCTTGAGTTGAAGCAAGAGAAGTCCTCCTTCTCTGAATATGTTGCATCATTCGAGGCCTTATCTAAGTATGGTCTTGAATTCATTAGCACCTCTTATAAGAAGAATCTGAAGTTTGTCTCTGGTCTTAAGAAATATCTTAAGAAGTCTTTAATGCTTTAGCTTAAGCTTTCTTTTGAGGAGTTGGTTGACTCGACACTTCATCTCGAAGCCATCGAGAAAGAGTATGTTAGTGGTGATGATATTGAGGTTCGCAAGAACCCCAATAAGAAGAAGTTTCCATTTCATAAGCAGGAATTTTTCCCTTCCAAGAAGAAAAAGCCTGTTGAATATGGTTCTAACTCTCAATCTGCTGGAACACCTTCCATTCGGAAGTGTTTCAATTGTGGTTCTCCTGATCATATGATCCGAGATTGTCCTAAGCCTCTCTTCTGCCGTTATTGCAAGAAGGAAGGTCATCGTATTTCCACCTGCCCTACTGCTCCTGCTAGTGCCAAGTCTGGCACACTTTATGTTGCTAAGGGTTCTGGAGGTTCCTCTCGGCCCAGAGGTAATTCTCCTCCTATCCTTGATGACATTATTTTATTTCGTGATCTTCCCATTTGGTTTCTTTTGATACGGGTGTGTCCCACTCTTTTATATCAAAAGAACTTGTTGATTCTTTTTCTTTAAAGATTATGGGTTTGATGACTACACTGAGAATTGCGAATTCGGTTGGTGGATCCGCAACACTCAGTTTGCTTTGTAAATGTCGAGATTATTTTATGTGATTATTCTTTTCGAGCCGATTTGCATGTTATGCGTTATTTAGGCTTCGAAACTGATTTTTGGGAAAGGATTGGCTTAATCATTATGAAGCCCATATCCTATGTCCAATGTGGACTATTCATCTTCGACATCTTCAATCTGTTAAGCAGATTTCTTTGGTTCTTAATGATTTTGATTTCCATATTCGGTGATATCATTTTAATTCTTTAAACCTACGGGATGAGGAGAATATTATTTCTCTCATTCAAGTAGTTTGTGGATTTTCTGGTATATTTGAGCTTGTCTTAGGATTATCATCTAAGCAATCTATTGAATGGTGCTAAGGTCTTTTCAGCTCGACCTTGCCACTGGTTTTCATCAGCTACGAGTTGCGGAGGGTAACATTCCGCACTTGTTATGATTCTTGTGAGTGGTTCGTTATGTCATTCGATTTGACGAACCTTCTACCTTATTTCATCCATTTTGTGAATCGAGTATTCTACGAATACCTCGATTAATTTATTCTTATATTTATTGATTATGGATGAAAATAACAAATTTAAAATTTGCAAATCTTTTTAATAAGATATTTATAAGTATGATTGGGTTTTGTTCTTAAAACGAGCAAAGAATATTTGTAGGTTTTATAAGAGACATGGTTATCATATATAAGATAATTTTGTGTTGTTTTGCCCATTGAGTGCTTTAAGAATTCTGGTCTATGCGCTTGATCAACGTTATCGATAGGAATCTCCTAAACGCTATGATGAGACGGTCAAACACAATAAATTCTTGTAAAAAGTTAATAATTTTTCTAAAAAGATGAATATGTATAAAGTTAATTATAATTTTGAAAGTCTTAGCTTTTCGGGAAAGAGAATCGATTAAAGGAACTCTTTTCCAATGCTTTTATTCTTGCGATTCCCGAAGAGAACCAAGACTTTATTGTTTGTACCGATACTAGTCATATTGGTTTTAGTGTCATTCTCTTGCAAAGGGAATGTGTTATCGCATTTGCTTCTTGACAATTAAAGTATGTCGAGACTAGATATGCCATTCATGATTTGGTGCTCGTGGCTATTGTTTTCGCCCTTAGATTTTAGCGTCATTATCTTTCGGGAGAGAAATTTGTTCTCTACACCGATTGTAAATCTTCGAAGTATTTGTTTTCTCAAAAAGGAACTCAATTTGCGTCAACAACGTTGGCTCGAGTTCCTTGCATCTTATGATCTTGATATTTTATATATACTTCTGGAAAGGGCAATCGTGTTGTCGATGCCCTTAAGCCGAGAGCAGCAAGCGGTTGTTTCCATGATGATATCTGAATGGAGTGATCTTGAGACTTTATCCACTTGTGAGATTCGAGATCGTGAATCCAATTCATGTTCATCTCTTGTTTTGTGTGGCCTTGAGGCTCGTCCTTCTCTTTTTGACTATACCTCTTTTGGCTGAACTCTATGTCCTATTATATTGCATGGAGTTCCTACTTCTATTGTTAGCAATCGTTATCCATTACTTTTCTAGTTGATTTTTGTAAGGTCTTCAAAAGCTTTGGGAACAAAGCTTAATTTTAGCACCGCTTATCGTCCTCAATCCAATGGACAAATAGAGCATGTGAATTAAACTCTTGAAGATCTCTTTCGTGCGTGTGTTCTTGATTTTGGTAGGAGTTGGGAAAATCATATTTCTCTTGATGAGATTTCCTATGATAATAGCTTCCAATCTAGTATTGGTATGACACCTTTCGAGGCACTCTACGGGAGGCCATGCCGATTTCCTTCATGTTGGCTTGAAGCCGGTGAGAAGCTGGTTTTAGGTCTAGATTTTATTGGTGTTCATTCATGTTTCACCTTTGATGGGTGATGTGCATTTCAGTTGATTGGGAAAATTAGCACCTCGATATGTTGGTCCATTTCCCATCACCGAACGCATTGTTTCCGTGGCTTATCACCTCTTTTGGTACCGGCTCAATTATTTTGCTATTCTTGATGCTTTCCACGTCTCTCAACTACGGAAATACCTTAGGGATTCCGATTCTGTTCTTGAGCCGGGTGTAATTGAAGAAATTGAAGTTTCACCAAATTTGACTTATGAGCAACATTCTATTCGTATCATTACTTCGGAGGTTAAACGCCTTCGAAATAAAGATGTTCTTCTTGTGAAAGTTCAATGATCCTCCAATCCAAAGGATTGCTCTTGGGAATCTTGAGAATCCATCGAGCAAACACATCCGGACTTACTCTTTCGTGCTCTTTATGGTGAAATTATTATTTCAAATTTTCTTCTGTGTTGATATGCTTTTATGGTTGTTACTCTTTATTTTCTTCTTAAGTATTGCGAGGACGCAATTTCTTTAAGGAGGGGAGCCTGTAACAACCCGCATATTTTACGATTGTATATTTAAATATTGTATTTAAATATAGCATCGTTAGTCGGATTAAAGTCCGAAATGTCACTTTTTGCAAACAGTCAAATTGGGACTCGAGACTACTTCCATTGAGTCCAAAATAGGGTTTGTGATCTTTTTGAGTATAAGCGTCGATATGTTTGGAGTGAGTTGAATTTCGCTATTTTCTATTTGGGCATTTGGGTTTGGGTTTCAGCCCACTAACCCTACTTATTACCCTAACTCACTAACTCTTCATCCATTCACTCATTTCATTTCTTTTTCTCTAGCTCAACTGAAAATGGGGGAAGAGAATGGGAAATAGAAATTCCAAGCCCTAGTTTCCTTTTGCAAACTCAAATTCTTGCTCCAAAATCAAAGAGAAGCTTAGGTAAGCCTTCTTTTCACCTTCTCCATCTCTATCTCTATCCAATTTCAAAAATTTCCTATAACCTAATTTAGGAAATACTTGTTTTGATCTTAGATAGAAGCTTGTAGAGTAGAAGTGAAGAGTGGTTGATCTTTTCTTTGCATTTGAGCTCCTCATCTTTGTTTTTGGGTTAAAAGGTGAGATTTTTGAACTCACATCTAAGCCTATAGCTTTTGTTATGGTTGGGTAAGAATTCCTAACATCGTTTCCTTGTCCATTTGCTTTTGTATTGAATTGGTTTTATGAAAATCCCAATTTTTAGTGTTTGAAGTTAAATCTTTAAAAATCATAGCTTTGATGTTTGATCATGCTTTTGGTGGCGTATCGAAGAGCCTATAGGGCTGGGTTGCCGATTGGCGTAAACCCCTAGTGCCCATAGCTCGTCCAATCGCGATTTGTTGGATTTTGCCCCCACAAAGAGGGCTAGGCTGATTCTGCTCTGGTAGCAGGTTTAGTCGACTGAACCAGTAGGTCAGTCGACTTAACCAGATCCTAGGAATTTTCCTGGGTCTGTATCAGTCGACTGACCTTCTGGGCCAGTCGACAGACCTGGGGCAGAAAATTGCGTACCCCTGTGTCAGTCGACTGACACCCTGCGTCAGTCGACTGACCTAGAAACATGAAGTTTCCAGGCACTGGGCCAGTCGACTGACCCCCTGGTTTAGTCGACTGACCTGCTTGTCTCAGCACACTTTTCTATTTCTTTTGAATTTCCAATTTTGATCAATTCATGTTGATCCGATTTGCTGTTATCATTTATCAACTTTGAAGACTTCTTTTTAGATTTCGTATACGGGTTTACAAATGAGTTTTGGAAATGTCTTTCAAGTAAATTGGTTTGGAATAATTATTATATATTATTTCAAGTATAAAATTACAAAAGCAATTTATAAAGTGATTTTAAATTGTATTAAAAACTCGTTTCTCCAACTTATAATTTCTATATAAAACACACAATTTTGCACTCCGAGCGAAGAGGGAGGAGAATTAAATGATTAGATAAAACGCGTGCTATGAACACGTGCATTCATCTTTTCAGTTAATTCCTAATCTATTCGTTTGATCGTTTTGACCTTCAGGTATGGTTTACCGATGAGATGAGGAAAACTTTGTACTGCTTTGAGTGTGAAATTGACTGACGGATAGTAAACCGTTTAGTGCGAACGAGTGGTATGGGACTCACGTTAACATTTTTCGGGTTCCTTTCTGAGAGTTGGTGACACATGTTGCCTTCGGGCTTGTGCCTTCGGGTGTTGCCCTAAAGTATCGCTTTTGGAGTTGGTCATTCGCTACCGCTCGAGAGATATTCGGGTATGTTGCCTTCGGGCGTTACCTTCGGGCATTGCCTTCGGGTGTTGCCCTATAGTATCGCTTTTGGAGTTGGTCATTCGCCACCGCTCGAGAGATATTTGGGTTTGTTGCCCTATAGTATCGCTTTTGGAGTTAGTCATTCGTCACCGCTCGAGTGATATTTGGGTTTGTTTCCTTCAGGTTTGTGGATCCTTGTTATACAGTACTGAGCTCGAGCATCTTTTGTTCCTTTGACAATTATATTTCCCTAGTGTATCGCCTTTCGGTGTAGGTCCTTTGAACCACATGATATATAGCGACTACCTTGTGGAAACTTGTGTACCTTTATTGGTATTTGTTATTGGCCTTTTTGGCTTGTTTTGGGATATGATATCCTTTGTTTATTTGAGTTGCCGATGATACGAGGCTTGTTATGATTCATCTTTTGTTAAAAGATCTGGTTATCTCTTTTGGAGATATTTGTGGTACTTTACGACCTTGGTATGTTCATTATCATTTAGTTTATCTAACTGATTTGTTTAGCTAGACTGACCCGTGTATTTTATACTCGGGTCAGACCGAGATGTTTCAGGTTAGGTACATTGGACTTAGCCTATTTTGCTTCTGCATGGACTATTCCTCTAGCTCCTTTTTGTTATAGCTTTTTGTGTAGTCCTTTTTGGCTGTAACTCTGATATGTATTTTTTTGACTCGCCTGTATATTGTGATTTGCTTTACCACTTGACATGTATCATTTTGTAAACTCTGTAATGTATTTGTATATGTGTAAATGTATGTGATGATCTACTGTTATGTGATGTCTATTACATTTGAGTTGTTATATTTTATTCTGATTAGCAGATGGTGTTACCTAGTAATACTCTTTTCTAATGTGGGTCTCGGAGTGGGGCATCACAGAATGAGTGGGGCCGCATCTCCTCTGAATTATTTTGTATCCAAAACCATGTCCACTGCAATCCCAACAATAGAGCAGTTCAATGGAACTCCAGCATCTGAAATAGCCAAGAAACCACAACAAACAGATATCATGTGGCCAAATAATTATATCGAGTCCTCGAAGAGTGGATGAATGAGTAAAGGAGTCTTATTGTGAATGTCCATGCCCAAACTAAGTTTATTTGATAAGTGTGTTTCAATTTTCAAACAAGAATTGGTAACTCAGTCCATATTTCAAAGTAATGAATGTATACAGATCATGAGCAATTATGAGACTTGCTTTTAACGAATTCACAATGATAAACCAAGGATTTCATGAGTATTAATATTGTTATTGTTTTAAACATTGTTAAGTTTTATAAAACTAAGTTAATTTATTGTTATTGTTGCTATTATGATTATTGTTGTTACTATTATTATTATAAACATTAATTTTTGTAAAAATTAGTTGAATTATTATTATTATCATCATCATCATCATCAACTTATTTAATTTTTATTTAACTTAACAAATGAAGTTAATTTTTATAATTTTAGTTAATTTATTGTTGTTTTTATATAAATTTAGTTAATTTTTATAAAACTTAGTTAACTTGGTTAATATTTTATAATTTATCATCATCATTATTATTATTATTCAAAATTTAGTTAATCGTTATCAAACTTAGTTAAATTTTAAAACTTCGATATATTATTATTTTTATTATCAACTTGGTTAATTTTTATAAGCTTATTTAGTTTTTATTAAACTTAACTAACTGAGTTAATTTTTATAAGCTTAGTTAATTTTATTGTGATTATTATGATTATTTAAATTTTATTGTTACGGTTAAATAATTTAAGTAATCTTAGTTAGTTTTATTATTATGATTATTTAATAAGATTATAAAATTTTATTGTAACTAGTATGATTATTGTTGTTGTTATTGTTAGTATTATTATTATTAACTTAATTAATTTTCATAAACTCGGTTAAGTCATTATTATTATTATTATATAAACTTGTTTTATTTTATAAAACTTGGTTAATATTTATTATTGTTACAAAATTTAGTTAATTTATTATTATTATTATTACAATAATATAAACTTGTTGATTTTTTATAAAAGTTAGTTAAAGAAGTTAATTTTTATGAATTTAATTAATTTATATTATTATTATTATTTTATGTAAATTTAATTAATTTTTATAAAATTAGTTAACTTGGATAATATTTTATATTTTTTTTGTTATTATTAGTATTAGTATTATTAGCATCCTAAACTTAGTTAACCATTACGAAAATTAGTTAAATTTTATAAACTTAGTTTATTTATTATTATTGTTGTTATTATGATTATTATTGTTGTTGTTAGTATTATTATATTATAAACTTAATTAAGTTTCATAAACATTAGTTAAATTATTATTTTTATTATAAACTTAGTTAATTTTTATAAAACTTAATTAACGAAGTTAAATTTTATAATCTTAGTTAATTTACTTTGATTTTGACTAATATTATATATGTTTAGTTAATTTTTATAAAACTTAATTAACTTAGTTAATATACTATAGTTTATTATGATTTATCTTAGTACATCAAGCACATTGCTCACCCGCCATATGTTGATTTGGGTTTGATCCTGCATGCAACAATGATCTAATTTCAGTTTAAGGAACTAGTTTTGATACCTTAAAATATTTCTGGTTTTATAGCATTATATAGTTAATTCTATTACAAACCTTGCCAGCCAAAGAGTGGTAGCCTACATCAAGTTCATAAATACTTTTTAAGCCTTGCATATTGCAACTTCCTACATACTAAGTAAACATGGTTTAGAAGTGATAATTGATGACCTACACTTGCAAGCCTACTTACCACTAAAATACTCTTTTATAAAAGTTATTATATAAAAATAATATTAATATTGAATAATTTATCCTTTTAAAATAATAATACTAATTAATTCTTAAACAACAATTAACTTAATATAAACTAACTTAATTAATAATTAAATATACTTTAACAATTTAAACAACTAAATAATTAGTTTTTTTGAAATATTCTTAACCCCTTTAAATTACCTAGTTAATGATTAAAAATCTTTCTTTTTAAAACAAACTTAACTTCTCAGAAAAATATATTTTTCAATTCCAATATAGCCAGCCTAACATTTATGAATCCCTCTCAATTTATCACCAATTGATTTGCGTCCCAATTTCATAAATCCCTTTTTACATTTTCAGAGAAAAATCTTTCGTTTTCTTTTAAACCATTTTTCCCACCTCACTATAAATTCTCATAGTCAATTTATAACTTCAATCTATCAAGTGATAATTATTCACTCTACTTTATAAAACCTTGTTTATAATTCCCATAGTCTCGTCTTCCGTTTACAACAGTTTCACTTCACTTAGATCCATCATAAATTGATTTCTAAAATTAATTTCCATTTATAAATCAATTTCTTAAATAATCCAAACTATATTCCAAATGCAACCCAATCTCGATTATATTTCCATTTGAAATTAAGAAATCTTATTTAAGATTCTATATAACCACTGTTATATTATATTTCCAAATTCCATTTTTATTTTTCCCAACTATTTAAATATCGATTTTTAAACCCCCTTTTCCTTTTAAAACACATATCACTTGAGTTTATTGTTTAAAAACCTTTATGTACATCAATTTAAAATCTCTATTTAAAATTATTTCACAAAACAATTAATTATAAATTTAAAATCCAAATTTTATTGATTTTTATCCAAAACAATACCTCTTTAATAAATTCCAAACTCAATATAATATTTCACTTCCAGCATCCCCTTTTAACTCCTTACAAATTCAATATATATATATTGTATTTTTAAAATACCAAAATCTAGTCCAGTGCTACCATAGCATCCAATAAATTCAAACCACACTATAATCTACCACAGACTATTCAAACAGATCATATATCAATATATATGAAATTTAATTCAATATTTTTGAGGAATCCAGTTGGATCCCTCCAACCTGTTTCCCTACATACATAGATGTTAATACAACATAAAAGTACCAATCCCGCTTCGAGGTGGGATATCTCGGTATATAGGGTCATCCGCTATTATGCAGGGCGCATATGGTCTCATCCGCTCCAATAGGCGGGAATAATCAATCCAACTACTAATATATATACTACTATATATATTATTATAACACCCAACTGATAATTATCAAATCATTCAATCAACCAATAATTTAAATTTTCAACTTTTTAAATTAAACTAGCCATCCAAAAATGAGTGAGATTAACTCACCTTGAGTTTCAATTTGCCAACATTCCAATTTTAAATTAAACCGAACAACGTTCGATTTAACCTAAAATTTTAGCTAGCTCCGATCGACTCCAAATATATTTCAGTGCATAGTGCTCATCGCCACGATTCCAACTTCTCTCATTTCGTCCGATTTCGACCTCGTATGAACTAGATACACGTTTTTTTAAAGATTTTAATATAATTATATAAATAAATTTACAATATTTATTTTATTAAAATACACAGATCTAATCAGGCCGTTCGTTTCTCTTCAAGAAAATCAAGGTCATTCCCCTTTTCTTCCTGCTTGCGCGTCCAGGTAAACATCGCATGCGTGAAACCCATCGATCCATATACACAAACGATCATTGCCGCCCCTATAAATCACCGAAATTCGATCCACCATCGCCAAATGAACCGCCTCCCTCCAACGCACCTTCGTCCTCAACCCCGAAGCACTCGGTACCCTCCACATCTCGATATTCATGCTTGAACGCAAACACTAAATCACCAGATCTTGGCAAATTTCGGCATCTATATCGGAAATCCACCATTGGATACGTCGAGCTCAATGTGCTCTTCGATTTTCATTTGGGAAGTTTTCAAAATAAATGAATAGGTCGAGAGATAAACGTGGGGTAAAGTAAGAATGTTTCGGCCATTGAAATTAGATGGAGGCGGCTGTAAATTAGCTAGGGTTTTACTGTTCGCTTATATTTATACGTGTCTACAAATATTATATTATTATTTTCACCATTCACGTACTTTTCCGAACGAACTCCAAACGAAGCGTGCCTCCTGGCATTTATAATGTTTTACCCCTATTTCGAACACAATGGAACAAGTTTCAAGGCCTAATTCGATCGTACGTGGGAGATAGCTTTTCAAATCGAATTAAAATATTAAATTTTCAATATTAATTTCAATGCATTTATATCTAGTACGACCAAACGGTAACTCCAAACGGTACGAAAATTGAAATCCGATAATAATACACTATTACGGATCCAATGGAACTGGCGTTCGAATTCCGAGACTATGCCCCAGAAGGCTATTTTAACGCGTCGATTAATTCGAGATATTTCCAAAATCGTCGATATTACTAAAATTCAAAATTTAAAAACTTACTAACTAAATTATAATTCAAATAGAATTTATATCCATATTAGAAACCATTTTGATTCATCTGTGATCACAAATTCAAATTTTAAAAACTTACTAACTAAATTATAATTCAAATGGAATTTATATCCACTATTAAATTAATATATAAAATTCCAAATTAAAATTTATCGATTTTTAATCCCATCCAAATCTCCAATATCAACATTCTAATTCAAATGGAATTTAAATCAATTTTAGAAATCATTTCTGTGTATATTTACCTCAAATTCACATATTATCCCCAATTTCAATTATTAAATTTTACTATTCACCCAATTCGTTAAATCAATATATTTGAAAAAAGATTTTAAACTATTTTACTAATTCAACCTAAATATCCCTATTCAAAATTAATTGATATTTCAAATTCAACTTTTTAATAAATTAAACGTCCAAAACCAATTGACCAAAACTCCGGGTCGTTACATTCCTCCCCCCTTAAAAGAATTTCGTCCTCGAAATTGCTAAGGTGGGAAAATGCTCCAAACCCATTTCTTTTCAAAAACCCATTTAGTTAAAATTCGATATTCCACTTTCTATCTCTTCAGTTTCAACCCCAACAATTTGTTTCCATTTTTAATCCAAAACTCTTTATTTTAATTTCAAACTCAAAAATCAACTTTGGCTAACAAAAATTTTTCAAAATTTTTCTAACACCCTAAATTTTCGAATTTTTTTGGTTGAGTCTCCTTTGTACGGAGAGCCTTTTACAATATTACAAATATGATAAAAATAATATACATCGACCCACACGGTCGGAAACACAATATATCTCAATATATATTTCATTTTTGCTTTTAATGCGTAAGCGTACCTTATATTAGTGTTATTAAGCAAGCTTGCTTAATTTATATGCAATTACGCAACCTAAAATCTATCCAAACGGTTCCATGTACCTGTACTTACTCAAAATAAGCACATAAGTTTCAAAATCATGAAATTTACATAACATTTCATTCCTTTAATGAATCAACACATGTTTCCTACAAAACAAATACATTATAACATGTATATTTGAATGCATAAGCAAGTACAAGGTCTAACCATTTACTTATCCATTTCTAATCAATGTATATTAAATTTCAAATTGATTCACAATCCATTCAATTTCATTCTATTCACATTCACACTTATGTTATTCATATCCATCTTATTAAGCTTCAATTTATCCATTTAAATTGATTCTAAATCAATTCATATATTTTCCCCTTGATTCCCGTTTAAGTTATTCACCAAACTTTGTTCGCTTCATTTGATATTAAACACCATTCCAATCCATGTTAACTTATTCATGAATCATTTCATATATAATCACTTAAGTTAAGTTTCCATTGCAATCAAATTCCATTTCATTTTTAAATTGATTCCTATTCAATTTATTCGCTTTCATTTACTTAGTATATCCATTTATACTATACCCCTCTTGAATCATTCCATTTGTTTCATTTCAATCACTATCCATTTCATAAATTTATTTCTAAGGTTTATTATAACATTCCATACCATTACTTAAGTTCATATTCAGCTTTAAAACTTAAGTTCACACTCAAACTTATCCAATCCATACTCCAAAATCATATTCAATTTATTTTCTTATTATCAATTACTTAACCATTTTAACTTGGTCATATTTTTCCACTTCCTCGGTTTAATAAGTTACACCAACTTATTTTATTTACAATTCCTTGAATTTCCACTTAAGTTTACTCACATTCTAATATTTACACATATAGTTATATAAGCACTTCACAATTTCTATTTATATTCAATTTACTCAATTCCAATTCATCCTCCATTTATAATTCAAAATTTTAAATTTCCATCCCTTTACCATAATACCAAACCATTTTCATTTTGGTTTTACCACTTTATTTCTCAATTTATAAGATCAAGAACTTATTTACTTAAAATCCCACATTGCTTACTTGAGTCCATTCACATTTTATAATCATAACTTTAGATTATAAATATCACTTTATAGCTTAAGTGTATCCATTCCATTACATAGCCATAACTTATAGTTATGTAATCATTTTACATTTCAAACTTTACATTCAATTCAATTCAAATTTATTTAACTTATCCTAGGTTAAATTTTAACTCATATCATTCATTTAACTTTTTCAAGTTAATTTTTATCTCAGGATTAAATTTCTCACTTTCCTTTTCTTATCAATATCAACTCCAAATTATAAGTCAAATACTGATTTTTATCTTGACTTCACAAATCATTTAAATGGAAATCCCAGAATTCAATTACCCGGTTTTATTTCAAAACATTTCGAAATCATAAATATACATATATCTACTTTTGTATATCAAATCATACTCTTGGAATTTTAAAACAAAACTTGTTTATCAAACAAGTCCAAAGCAAATAATCATAACCAATCACTATGGTAGCAATCCGTCACTTAGAAACTCGAAAATGAACACTGATGATGCGGCCATCATCACCAGAATTATTTTCCAGCGACTGAAGTAAGTTAAGTGCTATAACTTCCAAATCCATTTAAAACCATTTTTTCTATTCACAAATATTCCCAAAATTATAATACTATTATTTACTTCCAAACATTTTGGAAAATATTTCCAAAAAATTTCCAAGATTTTAAAATTACTAAATACTTAACTCAAATCCACTTAAAACATTTCCCAAAATTTCCGGGATTAAATTTCCAAATTCTGGTTTGAATCCACTTTTAGTTATAACTCGTATGTATAATCTTATTTATTGTAACGACCCGTATTTTCACGGATCGAAACATCGTAAAGGAGTTGACCTTCGGTTGCATTTCTATTAAGTTTCAGATTTTGGCAGAATTTTGTCTATGTCCTAAGTCGTAGCCGACTTATGGGTTCTGGACGAGTTAGTGTTAGGTCGTGGGTTAGTTGTAGCGACCTATAGAATTATGCAACCTAGGATTTAGTTAAGTGTTAGGTCGGCAGGGCGAGTTAGCGACCTAAGGAACTGACCGACTTAAGGATATGGCGACTCAAGGGTAGGCAGACCTAGTGGAGTTAGCGACCTAGTGGTTACCGGGTTAGCATAGTTAGGTCGGCAACGACCTAGGGGAGCTGGGGTAGCAGGTTAGCGACTTAGTAGAGTGAGCGACCTATGGGATTGACCGACCTAAGGGATAAGTTAGTTAACGACTTAATAGTTAAGTCGTAGATGACTTAGGAGTTAGTGGTTAAGTCGTCTAGATGACTTAGTAGTTAGGTCGTATCCCAGTTTGTTCGCGACTTATGTTAGGTCGCGTAGATGTTTTAAGGGGTTAGGTCGTAACTCGTTGGGTTGAGTTAAGTGATAGGACGTTAAGGCGTGTCATGGTTAAGCCGTAGACAGATGAGTTAGCTAAGTCATAGGTCGGCTACCATGATGAGTCGTACCCTCTGTTAAGTCATATCTTGGTTGGGTCGTAACTTTGTTAGGTCGGCGAAGCTGCTAAGTCGTTAGATCGTATAGGCGCGTGAGTTATATTGTGACCGACTTAGGAGTTTGGCTGCTATATCGTTAGGTCGTAGGTCGTAGCCTATGTGTTAAGTCGCGAGCGACCTAGGAGTTAGGATGGTAAGTCTTGAGACCTGGTTCGTTAAGTCGCGCGCATTGTTTAGGTCGAAGAGCTGTTAGGTCGTATAGGTTTTAGGTCGGCAAGGTCTTAGGTCATAGGTCGGAGACGACCTAATTCCGAGCTACGACTTAGAGAATTTCTGCTATAAATAGAGGGGGTTGTTCTCACTTTTTGGGATCCGGATTTTGAAGCGACGAAGTGCTGCCATTTTGAGAGCTCGACTTCTACACTTCTTCACTTCTTTTCTCCACTCTAATCTAGTGCTTCCTTTCATCCAAATTGAAGATCAAGATTGAAGATTCAAGAGCTTAGATTGAAGATCTTCATCTTTTCAAGAGAGATTTCTTCGTTTGAAGCGGATTCGTGATAGATCAAGCTTGATCCTTCGCTGTCCAGATCTGAAGCGTATTGATTTGGGTTTGTTTAGGTGATTTGGTGAGTGGTGATTATCTCTCACACGGATCCAAAGGAGTATATCGGATTGTTGGCTCGATTTGGTGTTAAAATAGAGATTTCCATGCATTTTCTTCATCCAAAGTGTAGATCCATATAGATCCATTGTTCATGATGATGTTACATCCATTTTATCATATGTTAATCTATGCAAGTTCATTCATCAAGTTTGTAGAGATATAATCCATGTTTTCATGCTTATTGGACTTTCAACTCTTTAATTACGAAAATGCCATTATTGTTATAATTGTCTACTTAGATCATTTTTGAAGGCTTGATTGCTTGGATTGATGTTTGATTTGATTGATTGTTATGAACTAGATGATTGATGATTAGATTTAGATCGAAGATGATTCAAAAGCTAAGGGAAAGGCTCTTGAATTGGGAAAGCTGCTCGTGGCATATGTAGCGAGATGATGAAGCTCTTATGCATAGATTTGATGATGTGATGTTGAGATGAGGCTTTGCGAGGATGTAATGAAGCGAGGTATCATGTGACGAAGACTTGGTCTAATCCAGACGGGATCATTCCAAGCATGTTGATAACTCGGTGATATGATTCGAGTTGAGGATAATGAATGGATATAAGAATAGTCGTCGAGGAGGATGACTAGGAGGTTTGGATAGCATCGTTGTTGAAGGTTCTAGCATGCTCTAAGCAAGAGTACGTTTGGTCAGATTCGATAGTCCCAACGACTAACTGTTGATGGTCGAGTACTCTGGGCAGATTCGATAGTCCTAGGCACGGGTTGCGACGACGTGCGGGAGTTATGTCTAGAACCGAGGTTTCCATTAGCCCTTGACGGACGGCTGAAAGAATGTGCCGGTCATTCAATTAACGGTGATATCGAAGCAATGATAACAGTGATAGCCAGAGTCATGGATGTTTGGTTGTATCGTCATTCGGACTCGAGAGCGGTATTTTCTGGGTGCTTATCTGATTTAGGCCTTGGTACTTGGAAAGCATCGCCCTTGACTCGAATGATTTTTACTTTATTTCAAATTGTATGCTCTGCTATGTTGCTTCTGTTTAGTGTGTGTCTGGGGGCTATCACTGTAGAATGAGGTTGGAGTGGGAGGGTTGTATTCCTATTCCTTTTCCTTTATGCTCTTTTGGTATGTTGTTAGTTAATTTACTGCTCACTAAGACTGTTGTCTGACTCAAGGCTTTATGTTTTAATTCTTATTGCCTTGGGCTGTTCGTCCATTTTGGGACGGGCAGACTAGGTAGCAGGTGACAGGTGCTGTTCTCTTCTCACGATGCTGATATCGAAGACGAGATGGAGGGTTGCATATTATCTTCTTATTCTATGTACTGGATATTCCGCTGTTTTGTATTCTCTGAGAGATATGTAGTGAGGCTTGATGTATTGACTATTTGGATGCTTGTATTCAACTATTATGGAGTTTTATATGATGTCATTTTGTTCTGTAAAGCTTCACTATACATATGTTCTATTGTATTTTGTCCATGCGCTGTGAGTAATACGATAGATTCTGTTGTTTTTAATCTACCCTGACAATCGTCCATGGTCGCCTGGCACACTTTACAGCGCACTATTTCTAGATTCGGTGCAGGGGTCATGGGCGGTCGTCACATTTGGTATCAGAGCATTGGTTAATCGATTTTACCCAACGCTCGCTGTTGTAACTACGTATGAGAGACGTAATTGTATTTTGATGGATGATTACTATATATAATATAGTAGCTTAGTAGAGTTTGAGTCTTTTATGCAGTTGTTTCTCTAGATGTTCTAATCATTCCTTTTTATAGATATTGAGAATGAGTCGAAGAGGGAGACCAGCTGCTAGGGAAGGCCATGCTACTGAAGAGACTGCTGATTATGCAGCCATGTTCGAAGCTATGATGACTTCGATCATGAGAAGGATACCAGTTCCGGGGGCAGCAGTTGATGTTGGAGTTCAAGTCCAAACTCCGAAACCAGTGGATTTTGCTAAGTTGTGCAAGGATTATACTGCTCTTGGAGGGAAGGTTTTCTTGGGAACAGAATCAACTATCGAAGTCCAGAGATGGATAGATGCTTGTAGAAGGATCTTTGGTGATTTGGGAATTGATGATGCAACTAAGAGGAAGTTGGCATCAAGGCAGCTTCAGGGGAGAGCCTCTGATTGGTGGAACTCTATTACCATCGATACTCCGGAGGAAGAGATTACTTGGGAGCAATTCCAAGTCAGATTTGAAGCTAAGTTCATTTCTACAGCTCAGAAGTCTTTTCTGTTCAAGAGGTTTGTGGAGCTCAAGCAAGGTGGAAGATCAGTTCTTGAGTATGTTTCTGAGTTTGAAGCTTTGTCCAAATATGCTCGGTCATATATTGAATCTGCTTATCAGAAGAATGAGAAGTTTGTGACCGGCTTGGATAGTTATCTTGGGAGACAGTTGGTGGATCATTTGGACGATTCATTTGAGAAGCTTGTGGAGAAAGCTCTTAGGCATGAGAGTCTGTTTCCTAAGGAAGGACCTGTTGTTGCTGTTACCAGGGGAGAGTCAAAACCACCGCAGGGTGGAAACCAGAAGAGGAAGCAGCAGCAGCAGAAGGGTAAGGATGGCCAGAAGAAGCCGAAGGGCGAGGTGACTTGCTACAATTGTCAGCAGAAGGACCATTTCTCTAAGGATTGTAAGAATCCGAAGGCACCGATGAAGTGTCACAACTGTGACAAGCCAGGGCACATCAGGAAGAATTGTCCAGAACCAAGGAAGGACAAGCAGATTGTGCAAGCTTATGCTTTGGGAGCTGTTCCGTCGTCTTCGAAAGCTCCTACTGCTGAAGAGAAAGGAAAGGGTGTGGTTGTTCAAGGTACTCTTTTCCTATGTGGTGTTCCAGTTAGAGTTCTGTTTGATACTGGAGCGTCGCATTCGTTTGTTTGTAATGAACTCGTAGGCCGGTTAGGTTTGGAACCGGATATTGTTGATAGGCCATTGGTTGTGACTAATCCAGTTGGGGGTTCGTCTTGTTTGTGTATGTTATGCCGTGGTCTAGTTGTATCGAGTCATGGTTGCTCTTTTGTTTGTGATTGCTTTGTTCTGAACTTTGCGGGGTTCGGAATTATTTTGGGTATGGACTGGCTTAGGAAGTATGCGGCTAAGGTTGATTGTGAGAGGCTGGAGGTGACAGTCGAGAATGTGGAGGGGCGAAAGATTGTGATACGATGTAAGCATGAGGAAGGCGTCTTCATGAGCTTCATGTATTCGCTAGTTGTTCCACGGGATGGACTGTCTTTAGTGCCTATTGCAAATGGATTCGAGGATGTCTTTGACGAAGTCAAAGGGTTGCCGCCGCATAGAGAGATCGAGTTTCGAATAGATCTAGTTGAAGGAGCCAGACCTGTTGTGATGCCTCTTAGGTGGATGGCGCCTAGGGAACAGCAGGAGTTGAGGGTGCAAGTTGATGATCTTTTGCAGAAAGGATTCATTCGGCGTAGTGTGTCCGAGTGGGGTGCACCAGTTGTGTTCGCAACCAAGGCAGATGGATCGTTGAGATTGTGTGTGGATTATCGTGAGATGAATAAGGTGACTAAGAAGAACAAGTATCCATTACCAAGGATAGATGACTTGTTTGATCAGCTTCACGAAGCTAAGGTGTTCTCTCAGATGGATTTGGCAACGGGATTTCACCAGTTGAGAGTAGCTAGGGATAGTGTGCCGAAGACTGCTTTTAGGACACCATCCGGTTTCTTTGAGTGGCTGGTAATGCCGTTTGGATTGACTAACGCGCCAACATATTTTGTGGATCTTATGAATAGAGTGTTCAGAGATCAGTTGAACAAGTTCGTACTTGTGTTCGTGGATGATATTCTGATTTATTCCAGAACGGAAGAGGAGCACAAGACGCACTTGCATATTGTTTTGGAGATCTTGCGGAAACATCAGCTGAAGGCTAAGTTTTCGAAGTGTCACTTCTGGAAGAGTGAAGTGAGGTTCTTAGGCCATGTGATTTCTGGAAATGGAATAGCGGTTGATCCCGCTAAGGTGGCAGCAATCCAGGATTGGGTTAGACCTAAGAATGCATCTGATGTGAGAAGTTTTCTTGGATTAGCAGGATATTATCGACGGTTTATCAAAGACTTCTCCAAGGTAGCTGCACCGTTAACAGGATTGACGAAAAAGAACCAAGTGTTCAGTTGGGATGCTAAGTGTGAGCAAGCTTTCGGAATCCTGAAAGAGAGATTGACGAGTGCTCCTGTTTTGACTATTCCAAGTGGGAATAATGAGATCGTGGTTTACACCGACGCATGTGGTACTGGACTTGGAGCAGTGCTGATGCAGAGGGATAAAGTTGTTGCGTATGCAAGTCGACAACTGAAGCCGCATGAAAGGAATTACCCGACTCATGATTTGGAGTTAGCGGCGATTGTATTTGCTCTGAAGATGTGGAGACATTATCTGTTGGGAGTTCGATTCGAGTTGTTTACGGATCACAAGTCATTGAAGTATCTTTTCTCCCAAAAGGATTTGAATCTTCGGCAGCAACGTTGGCTAGAGTTTTTGGCATCATATGATTTTGGTATAGCTTATACTCCGGGAAAAGGTAACGCAGTGGCAGATGCGTTAAGTCGAAGACATGCAGGATTAGGAGCCATGTTTTCAGAATGGAAGAATCTCGAGTATTTAGCTGGATTTGACTTCAGGCCTAGATGTGAATTGGAACCTGAGATGTTGGCAAACTTATCGATAAGACCTTCTCTTGTGGAAAGGATTGGCGAGAGCCAAAAGCGAGACGATAAGCTTATCAAGATTATCCGTGAATTGGAATCTGGATTGGATCTAGAAAAGGATAAAGGATTCGAGGTCGATCGAGAGGGTTGGCTTCGAAAGCAAGGACGACTAGTTATTCCCGATATAGATGAATTGAGGAGTGAAGTTCTGAAGGAAAGTCATCACTCGAAGTTGACAATTCATCCAGGTGGAAATAAGATGTATCGGGATATGAAGAGAACCTACTATTGGGAAGGTATGAAGAAGGATGTTGGAAATTTTATTTCCAAATGTATGAACTGCCAGTTGGTAAAGGCTGAACAGAAGAAGCCAAGTGGATTGCTTCAGCCATTAGAAGTTCCTACATGGAAGTGGGAGCAGATATCGATGGATTTTATTGATGGACTACCTAGAACCAGAACGGGAAATGAAGGGATTTGGGTCATTGTGGATCGTCTGACTAAGAGTGCACGATTCATTCCTGTTCGATCGACTAGGACTGCATCAAAGTTGGCTGAGTTGTATGTTAAGTGGATAGTTCGATTCCATGGTATTCCGAAGAGTATAGTGAGCGATCGAGATCCATTGTTCACTAGTGGATTTTGGAAGAGCTTCCAGGAAGTTTTGGGAACCGAGTTTTGTTTGAGTACAGCTTATCACCCTCAAACAGATGGTCAGACCGAGAGAGTCAACCGAGTTTTGGAGGATCTTCTTAGAGCTTGTGTTTTGGATTTCGGAGGATCATGGGAAGATCACCTTCATTTGGTGGAGTTTGCATACAACAACAGTTACCAGTCAAGCATTGGTATGGCACCGTATGAGGCATTGTATGGAAGACCGTGTAACTCTCCGACATGTTGGTTAGAGACTGGAGAAAAGCCGTTACTTGGACTAGAGATGATTCGGCAGACTTCAGATTGTATAGAGATCATTCGGCAACGAATGAAGGCAGCCCAAGACCGTCAGAAGAGTTATGCCGATAAGCGTCGAAAGGATTTGGAATTCGATATAGGAAATATGGTTTTTGTGAAGATTTCTCCACTGAAGAATGTTATTCGATTCGGGAAGAAAGGAAAATTGACTCCGAGATTTGTTGGACCATTCCCGATCATCGAGCGAATTGGAAAGCTCGCCTACAGATTGGAGTTACCAGAGAAAATGTCGAGTGTGCACAATGTTTTTCACGTATCGTATCTACGGAAGTATGTGCACGACTCGAGTACGGTGGTTTCTGCTGATAGCTGTGAAGACTTCGAAGTTGATCCAGTCGATAGAAGACCTCGTAAGCCGCTTCGTGTTGTTGAAACCGACACGAAACAGCTTAGGAGGAAGGTAGTTAAGTTGCTCAAGATACAATGGAGTGATGATGATAACGACTGTACGTGGGAGGTGGAAGAGAGGATGAAGGCAGCTCATCCTGAACACTTCAAGGTATGGCCCTAAGGTGTCGTCTCATCTCACGATATTGTAACTTGTTCTAAGTTTTAGAATTCTGTACGTTAAGCTAGAATTGGATGTATGGTTTGTTGATTGCTATGGATGGTAGGCGTACAAAATAGTCTTCGATTGCTTTGTTGCTTGGAATTTCGGGGGCGAAATTCCTAAGGGGGAGAGAACGTAACGACCCGTATTTTCACGAATCGAAACATCGTAAAGGAGTTGACCTTTGGTTGCATTTCTGTTAAGTTTCAGATTTTGGCAGAATTTTGTCTATGTCCTAAGTCGTAGCCGACTTATGGGTTCTGGACGAGTTAGTGTTAGGTCGTGGGTTAGTTGTAGCGACCTATAGAATTATGCAACCTAGGATTTAGTTAAGTGTTAGGTCGGTAGGGCGAGTTAGCGACCTAAGGAACTGACCGACTTAAGGATATGGCGACTCAAGGGTAGGCAGACCTAGTGGAGTTAGCGACCTAGTGGTTACCGGGTTAGCATAGTTAGGTCGGCAACGACCTAGGGGAGCTGGGGTAGCAGGTTAGCGACTTAGTAGAGTGAGCGACCTATGGGATTGACCGACCTAAGGGATAAGTTAGTTAACGACTTAATAGTTAAGTCGTAGATGACTTAGGACTTAGTGGTTAAGTCGTCTAGATGACTTAGTAGTTAGGTCGTATCCCAGTTTGTTCGCAACTTATGTTAGGTCGCGTAGATGTTTTAAGGGGTTAGGTCGTAACTCGTTGGGTTGAGTTAAGTGATAGGACGTTAAGGCGTGTCATGGTTAAGCCGTAGACAGATGAGTTAGCTAAGTCGTAGGTCGGCTACCATGATGAGTCGTACCCTCTGTTAAGTCGTATCTTGGTTGGGTCGTAACTTTGTTAGGTCGGCGAAGCTGCTAAGTCGTTAGATCGTATAGGCGCATGAGTTATATTGTGACCGACTTAGGAGTTTGGCTGCTATATCGTTAGGTCGTAGGTCGTAGCCTATGTGTTAAGTCGCGAGCGACCTAGGAGTTAGGATGGTAAGTCTTGAGACCTGGTTCGTTAAGTCGCGCGCATTGTTTAGGTCGAAGAGCTGTTAGGTCGTATAGGTTTTAGGTCGGCAAGGTCTTAGGTCGTAGGTCGGAGACGACCTAATTCTGAGCCACGACTTAGAGAATTTCTGCTATAAATAGAAGGGGTTGTTCTCACTTTTTGGGATCCGGATTTTGAAGCGACGAAGTGCTGCCATTTTGAGAGCTCGACTTCTACACTTCTTCACTTCTTTTCTCCACTCTAATCTAGTGCTTCCTTTCATCCAAATTGAAGATCAAGATTGAAGATTCAAGAGCTTAGATTGAAGATCTTCATCTTTTCAAGAGAGATTTCTTCGTTTGAAGCGGATTCGTGATAGATCAAGCTTGATCCTTCGCTGTCCAGATCTGAAGCGTATTGATTTGGGTTTGTTTAGGTGATTTGGTGAGTGGTGATTATCTCTCACACGGATCCAAAGGAGTATATCGGATTGTTGGCTCGATTTGGTGTTAAAATAGAGATTTCCATGCATTTTCTTCATCCAAAGTGTAGATCCATATAGATCCATTGTTCATGATGATGTTACATCCATTTTATCATATGTTAATCTATGCAAGTTCATTCATCAAGTTTGTAGAGATATAATCCATGTTTTCATGCTTATTGGACTTTCAACTCTTTAATTACGAAAATGCCATTATTGTTATAATTGTCTACTTAGATCATTTTTGAAGGCTTGATTGCTTGGATTGATGTTTGATTTGATTGATTGTTATGAACTAGATGATTGATGATTAGATTTAGATCGAAGATGATTCAAAAGCTAAGGGAAAGGCTCTTGAATTGGGAAAGCTGCTCGTGGCATATGTAGCGAGATGATGAAGCTCTTATGCATAGATTTGATGATGTGATGTTGAGATGAGGCTTTGCGAGGATGTAATGAAGCGAGGCATCATGTGACGAAGACTTGGTCTAATCCAGACGGGATCATTCCAAGCATGTTGATAACTCGGTGATATGATTCGAGTTGAGGATAATGAATGGATATAAGAATAGTCGTCGAGGAGGATGACTAGGAGGTTTGGATAGCATCGTTGTTGAAGGTTCTAGCATGCTCTAAGCAAGAGTACGTTTGGGCAGATTCGATAGTCCCAACGACTAACTGTTGATTGTCGAGTACTCTGGGCAGATTCGATAGTCCTAGGCACGGGTTGCGACGACGTGCGGGAGTTATGTCTAGAACCGGGGTTTCCATTAGCCCTTGACGGACGGCTGAAAGAATGTGCCGGTCATTCAATTAACGGTGATATCGAAGCAATGATAACAGTGATAGCCAGAGTCATGGATGTTTGGTTGTATCGTCATTCGGACTCGAGAGTGGTATTTTCTGGGTGCTTATCTGATTTAGGCCTTGGTACTTGGAAAGCATCTCCCTTGACTCGAATGATTTTTACTTTATTTTAAATTGTATGCTCTGCTATGTTGCTTCTGTTTAGTGTGTGTCTGGGGGCTATCACTGTAGAATGAGGTTGGAGTGGGAGGGTTGTATTCCTATTCCTTTTCCTTTATGCTCTTTTGGTATGTTGTTAGTTAATTTACTGCTCACTAAGACTGTTGTCTGACTCAAGGCTTTATGTTTTAATTCTTATTGCCTTGGGCTGTTCGTCCATTTTGGGACGGGCAGACTAGGTAGCAGGTGACAGGTGCTGTTCTCTTCTCACGATGCTGATATCGAAGATGAGATGGAGGGTTGCATATTATCTTCTTATTATATGTACTGGATATTCCGCTGTTTTGTATTCTCTGAGAGATATGTAGTGAGGCTTGATGTATTGACTATTTGGATGCTTGTATTCAACTATTATGGAGTTTTATATGATGTCATTTTGTTCTGTAAAGCTTCACTATACATATGTTCTATTGTATTTTGTCCATGCGCTGTGAGTAATACGATAGATTCTGTTGTTTTTAATCTACCCTGACAATCGTCCATGGTCGCCTGGCACACTTTACAGCGCACTATTTCTAGATTCGGTGCAGGGGTCATGGGCGGTCGTCACATTTATACAATCTCTATTTGGTTATATAAATCATTTCAATTCTTATACTCTTGTTTTTTATTATAATATTAACAACCAAGCATTCCAATTATACTATAATAATTTCATGAAATTATTTCCTTTATATCAAAATATAGTTTGGGTAAAATTATTTCATTTACCCACTTCAAAACAATACTGTGTCGGTTTACCTTGTTTAAGAGTTTAGAAACCCCTATCGATACAGTTGTACTTCCCGTACCGACTAGAATTCATAAACACCCAACCGATAAATCAACACAATATAAAACATTTTATATTCACTAACAAATACGCGCTCATATATATTAATAGACTCAAACTCATTCTAGAGTACTACTGACTCTATCTCTAATGAGTAATTCCGCCAAAGCCTAGGTATATCGCCAACCTAAGCTCTGATACCAACTGTGACAACCCGCCTCTTCGACCCTCGAAAATCTTCATAAATACGCTCAATGTATAACATGCTGAACGATCGAGTGCTGGAAAGACAGATTGTTGAGGGAAAAGAAAAGTGGTAGAAGAAAGAAGGAACTAAACAAAATAGAATCTCACAGCGGAAAGATTAATGTATAATATCAATAGCTCTTTACACAAATCAAAAGCTGTAATATACATATCTCAAATCAGAGTACATAAATCAAGAATTACCAGCCTGGACAGTTATAACAGCCTGTCCTCACAATTGCTGATAATTTCAAAAAAACATTGTAGTGGAATAAAAGAGTATGAGAATACGTCTCAGTCTCCAGCTCGTCTCCTGAGCTCCATAGCATCCTATCCTGTATCTATAATACTCGGTTTGACCCGAGCATTATAATAAAATAACTCCCGAGTTAATCTGGAAAAAACCAGCGTGAGAAAACACACTCAATTTGAATTATTAAAGTGATCAAAATCTTTTGAAGAATAAAGGTATCTCGTAAGACCATGCTACACATAAACACGACGGGTTTTTACCTTACGATAACCAAAACATTTTATATCAAAATCATGTGATATTATAATAGTGTCTAAGTACAAATACTTATTCAAATAGCTGAAATTGTTACATTAATTAAATTCCAGCATACTAGGTTCTACAACTAAAACCGTAAAGGGCACGTATTGGAGAGGGGATTCCATACAAATGACTAGGCACTGGGGTATCATATGTCACGGTACAAGTTTAGAAAAATGTACCGTGGACCATGCTGGGATCCCCTGCAATACAAGACCAGACTATCCCTAACATGGATAGACCGAATATGTTATCACCCCGGGTGTTCCCACCATTTTCCGAGCTCCTTCCCTGAGCTCCTTCCATGTATCGTAGTAATAATATCCGAGGGTATCTAGAAAGGTGATAAACATACCCTAATTGGGTGCGACCAACTTAGCCTTGCTGCATCTCCCCTGCTTTTCAGTCATTCCCGATTGATGAGGCTAGAGGTTACGTTTACCTTTCTAAGGAATTTTCACTTAGAATGCTCATTGTCCTCCAATGACAAAGTACTGATAGCATTCATCCATAAAAGTCCGTTCTGGGTCCGAACGAAACCGAAGACACTATTCCTACTATATCCGTTTTGGAATCATCCTCAGGATTAGTAGCGATTAGCCCTTGCACTTCAGTGCTCCATCTTCGACTCCATGCTCTTGCTTTCCCTTCGAAAACGTACTCGTTGGATCGAACTAGTTTTCAGATAACTTATCCGATCCCGGTCTCTTCGAAACAACGTTCGATATTTTTCGATAAACTCAACCTCGGTTCTTTAGGAAATAAACAGACGAAGATAAGATCGGAGATCACCTCCTAACCGTTAGTGGATAGATTTCCTTATCATCGTCCTCGAAGAACGAAACGAGTTTATACGTACAGTATAGCACCTCGAACGGTAACTGTACCACATAATTCCTGTATTTCTCCTAGATATTCCCAAAGTTATATTTTGGGTCCAGATTTGATAGTCGGTTATTCAACTATCAAATAAACAATCATTCAACCATATATTTTCTTTTCCACTGAAAACGCTAAGTCTTATTTTATTTAATTTTAATAAATTAAATCCCTTTATCAAAAATATATACTTATTTTGCCAAATTTAGTATATTCCCAAACTATCCTTTTCAAAAATATTTGAAAACCCTTTTAAATAATAAGGAAAGTACAATTGCGGTATCAACCATGGATCCACATCTCAATGGTTACGTCTCTATCCCATAGAAATCCAAAACTTAACTGTAGGCACTCACTCCCTCCGGTTACGCCATGAAAGTATACCATTACTTTCCGAAAACTTTATTAAATAATTTTTCAAAATAATACTTATAAAATTCCTATATAAATTTCCAAGTTTATTTTAGGCAAATACTCTTTTATAAAAGTTATTATATAAAAATAATATTAATATCGAATAATTTATCCTTTTAAAATAATAATACTAATTAACTCTTAAACAAAATTAACTTAATATAAACTAACTTAATTAATAATTAAATATACTTTAACAATTTAAACAACTAAATAATTATTATTTTTGAAATATTCTTAACCCATTTAAATTACCTAGTTAATGATTAAAAATCTTTCTATTTAAAACAAACTTAACTTCGCAGAAAAATATATTTTTCAATTCCCATATAGCCAGTCTGACATTTATGAATCCCTCTCGATTTCTCACCAATTGATTTACGTCCCAATTTCATAAATCCCTTTTTACAATTTCAAAGAAAAATCTATCATTTTCTTTTAAACCGTTTTTCCCACCTCACTATAAATTCTCACCATGAATTTATAACTTCAATCTATCAAGTGATAATTATTCACTCTACTTTATAAAACCTTGTTTATAAATCCCATAGTATCGTCTTCCGTTTACAATGGTTTCACTTCACTTAGATCCATCATAAATTGATTTCTAAAATTAATTTCCATTTATAAATCAATTTCTTAAATAATCTAAACTATATTCCAAACCCAACCCAATCTCGATTATATTTCCATTTGAAATTAAGAAATCTTATTTAAGATTTGGTATAACCACTTTTATATTATATTTCCAAATTCCCTTTTTATTTTTCCCAACTATTTAAATATCGATTTTTAAACCCCTTTTTCCTTTTAAAACACATATCACTTGAGTTTATTGTTTTAAAACCTTTATATACATCAATTTAAAATATATATTTAAAATTATTTCGCGAAATAATTAATTATAAATTTAAAATCCAAATTTTATTGATTTTTATCCAAAACAATACCTCTTTAATAAATTCCAAACTCAATATAATATTTCACTTCCAACATCCCCTTTTAACTCCTTAAAATTCAATATATATATATATATATATGGTATTTTAAAAATACCGAAATCTAGGCTAGTGCTACCATAACATCCAATAAATTCAAATGACGCTATAATCTACCACAGACTATTCAAACAGATCATATATCAATATATATGAAATTTAATTCAACATTTTTGAGGAATCTAGTTTGATCCCTCCAACCTATTTCCCTACATCCACATATGTTAATACAACATAAAAATACCAATCCCGCTTTGAGGTGGGATATCGCAGTATGTAGGGTCATCCGCTTTTATGCGGGGCGCATAGTGATGCAGTGGATTAATCAAAACAATGTAGATCGATGAAAGTAGCGATCGATGGATTGGAAGATACTAAAATGCCCAAATTCGTTGATCCGAAGATGTTGAATTCTAGCTATCCCGAACTCGTTGGTTGCGCACGATACCTGTAACGACCCAGAATTTTTGATAATTAAAATTCGAATATTTAATTGATTTTAAATATTAATAAATGAATTTAATAAGTCGAATAACTTATTTAAAGGATATTGGATTTAATTTGATAATTAAATCGATATATTAAATAGTGAAATTCAAGAGATAATTGAAAAACGAGTTTAATATGATTGAAAACGATTTGGAAAATTTTATTTAATCATACTGGAGTTATAGAAAGGTTATAGAACTTTTAAAATTGAATTAAAAGTTTATCTGTGAAAATCGAATATTTTAATATTTAATTATCGACTGTAAAAAATAGTCAATTTTCGAACAGTCTCAGAATTGAACGAGACCAGTTCCATTGGATCCGTAATAGTTAGTTATTATCGGATTTCAATTTTCGTATCAATCGGAGTTGTCGTTTGACCGTGGCAGCTTGAAACGCATCGATATCATTTTAATTTTAAATCGTCGAGTTAAAATAGTCATTTTTCAAAAAGTCTCGGATTTCGACGAAACTAGTTTCATCGGATCCGTAATGTGATATTATTATAAGATTTAAAATTTCGTAATTTTTGGATTTATCGTTTGTCCGGTACGAATCAAAACGCCTCGAAATCGATTTAAATCGGTTTAATTTAAATTGATCGTTTAATTCCATATCTCGCACAAACGATCGAATTAGCTTCCGAAACATGTTCCATTGCGTTCGAAACGCGGGGTAAACCTTAGAAACGTCAGCCGGCATGCTCGATTTGGAGTTCGGAAATTTTGGGATGAATAGTGTTCGCTGAATTTTCTATAAAAGCCCCTTCATTCTCATTTTTGCAAACAAAACCCTAGGGTTCTTCAAGGCCGCCAGTTTCACGTTAATGGCCAGAAAGTTGTCTCGTTCTTCCTCTATTTTCTTCCAATCCACTCAATAATTTCAAAAGTTTTCAACTAAGAAAAGGTAGAGGGCATCGAGAGCTTCAAGATGAACGGGTATGATCGTATTTGGAGCGGCCAATCAACGGCAAACGTCATCCAAAGCACGGCCGTTCGTGCTCGTCTAGGAGGAGCTAGGGTTGACCAGAATCTATGGGGTTGGGGGCGGTAGTGCTATTCGAGAAGGGCTTCGATATGGCGCCAGTTTGATCGAGTTTCGAGGTCGTTAGGGTGGTACGATAATTGTTGTTCGAACGGCTTCATGGGTTCGAGCTCGCGAACGTTACCTGGGGAGTTTCGCGTGTGGAGGGAAGATGAAGATCACGGCCCAGATTTGTTGGTTCAAAAACGAAGGGTCTGGATTGGATTTAGGTTATAAAATATAAAAAGAAATTGATTTATTATCTTATTTTAAATTGTACGATGTTTAAAATGTTGTATCTTGTTCATACATTATCAGAAAATGACGAAACGAAGTGCGTTAGAATCGTATTTGCGAATACTTCGCGATGCAACTGGACTTAAGTCGTTTGGAGCTAGTTTGAATTTCGGGTAAAATTAAACGTGCGTTTAATTTTATTCGAAATAAATGCTGAAATCAGAATTGAAATCAAGGTGAGATCTTCTCACTCAGATTTATAATTGAATTGCAGTTATTGATTGATTTGTTTGAATGTGCTATTAGATATGATAGGATATATCTATATATAGCAGTATATACATATTGGCATATGTATATATTGGATTGATGATTTCCCGCCTCGTATAGCGGATGAGACCCTATTGCGCCGTTAGTAAGCGGATTTTTATAAAACCCATATACCGCGATAATTCCGTACTGGAACGGAATTGGTATTGTGCTAACATCTTTGGATGCAGGGAAACAGGTTGGAGGGATCCAACTGGATTCCTCAACTGTATTTACTTGTTTACAGATATTGATATATATTCTGTTATCATATTGATATATGATATTGACTGTTGTGATGGACTGATTGGTGTTGTTGCATCATCGGATTCAGTTTTGAAATGTAAAAATAACGACTTTTACTTTAAAAGGGTTTTTAAAGTGATTTTTGAAAATATACGTTTTATGGAATTTTTGAATCGATTTATAAACGTAAAATTTAAAAGTTATAATTTTTAGTGAAATATAACCGAAGTGTCGTTTTTGAAATAAAAGTCGATTTATTTATAAAAGGGTTTAAATAGAGATTTTTGAATTTATTATGAAAGCTCTATATATAAGATTTATAAAATTTGATTTTTATAAATCAAAGTGATGAAATTATAAAGGAGTTTTAAAGACGTTTTAAATGATGTTAAAATGGGTTTTATAAAGGACAGAATAAATGATTTGTGAAGTCCTAAAAGAACGATTTTTGTAAATAAACGAATTATAAGTGTTTAACTTATAGAATGGACTTTTGGTAGAAAATTGAGTTATAAATTGAATTGGATAATAAAAGGAATTTATAAGTTGAAGTAGTTATAAAATATAAAATTGTGATTTATAAACGTTGTTTATGAATCCGAAAATCACTTAATTTGATAAGTGAATTGTAGAAGTTAATTAAAGGAATTTTATCCACGATTTTGGACAGTGGATAAGCTTTCAAATAAAATGTGTAGAAATGTTGAATTTGGATAGCGAATTATCCTTAAAATGAATGTGTAGAAAATATGGAAATGTGGTTAGTGAAGTATATTCACGATTTTGGACAGTGAATATATTGTTAAGTAAAATGGATATTGTTTTGGGAAAGTGACATTGAAAATGAAGTTAATTGTTTTAAAAGATGTTTTAAAATGTGTTAAATATCGAAACCATAGATTTCAACATTCATTGTTGAAATAGACGTTTTCGAGGAATAAGGAAATGATGGACTATAACACTGTTGTTATAGTAAATGATTTCCGAAAGGAAATGTTTTGATGTAGTATTGGGATTCATATATCTATCTAAATTCCGAATCCCTATACTAGTGATTTTGAGTCGTCGTAACGATGTTTTACGTAACATTCGTTTTGACTCAAATAAAAATGTGTTTAAAGAATGATTTCCTTAAAGAATGAAATGTATACTTAATATTGATTTAAGTATATTGAATATTTTCAAATGTTGAAAATAAATAGATTTGTGAAATACTTATTTTTAAATAAGTATGGAAATGCTTTTCCAATATGAAATGCACTGTTTTGAGATTTTATCTTTTAAAGATAAATTGAAATGTGGAAATTGATTTGAAGTTGTTTTCAAATGGAAGTGTGGAAATTTTATATCTAGTAAAGATATTTTGGAAAATAAATAATTGGGAAAATTATTTGGAATCTGATGATGTTGCGCATCTTTATTGATAGTTAAATAACCGACTATCAATAATTACCTTGAATGATATTTATTGTGAATTGAATGAATTTGAATGCCACACTTATTTTTGAATAAGCGCTCACTATTCGGGTTAGCCGGGAAAGGACCATGGGGTCGTGTAACCCATTCCGAATATGTGATACGTCGTTATGAATTGCATTTGAAGACCGGTGTTGAAGACCGGATATTTTTGAAATCGGAAGGATTACCGTCGAGTTACTCTACATCGGCTGATCTCCGATTTAGAGGTTTTATCGCCCTTAGTGACGGGAAGTCCGGACGTGATTAGAAATTTATCCGGATATGCAAGGGCTTCGTGAGAAGTGCCTTCGGTTCTGTTCGATCCCGGAACAGACTTGTATGGATTGTGTGTCTGACGTTACAATTTGAGATATAAAGCTGATTTCTTTCAAATACATTTCTGTTGGTGGCGGAGAATTTATTCTCTTAGCTTAACACCCTTCTCTGAGACGTACGAGCTCAGAGGTTATGTAGTTGAAATTTATCAGCGATATACTCCCAATTTGGTAACGTGGCATACTGAGTGTTGCTGTGAAATGATCAGTGTTTGATCATTTGTGATATGATCATTTGTTTGATCTTATATCTTTGTGATCATAGGTTGATCATTTTGTTTGACCCGAAGCAGGGCTTTTTGAGAAAGCGTAGCTTTGTGGACGAGACTTCATCGAGCCTCACACCCCGGAAATGGTCGAAACAGGAAGAATGCGGCAAGGTTCTAGGGAGTAGCGCCCCTTAGTGTATGCCATTCCTTCTGGATAAAGGTGATATCATGGTATGGAGCCCAGATACTTAACCTCTGTGGTTACTGCATTATTATTATCTATGTGGTTTGTTGGAAATCGGGGATCCTCGGGAAGATCGGTGACGATCGGGGGATGGCATATGCGTGTCAGTAGTTACCTATTTTTGCAGAGGTAACCCGGCCTTGTGTTGGCAGAGATCCGGTTAGGTTCTCGGGTCGTCTATTCCAGGGACGTACCCATCGTGGAAAAGGAAGTTCCTTAGCCTGACCATTTGTTGGAAATCCAAAGAAACAATACGTGACGTGTACGGTTTTAGTTGTATTACCTGCTATGGAATGTGGCGGTAACCTGCTATTGAACATAGTAGCTATAGTAGGCATACGATACTGGTCGTATGTTGGCTAAGATTAATATTATACTTTCGAAATGTTTTCTACACTATGCACTAATAATAATATCAAAAAGAATTTGATTTTGCGTAGTAAGCATCTTTGACTATCATAAGAAGAAATCTCCTCCAATTCTGCGTTTGCATTGTGTGTGTGGTGGGAGGTCTTATGGTAGTTTCATTTTCCAAAAGCATTGCGAATTGACATTAAAGTTTTCCTGTTGTTTATTCTAAAGAATAACTGTTTTACGATCTCACACCAGTCACCATGACTGACTCGGAGTTTATTGTTCCCTTCTAAACTCTGGGTGCCCACCAATTTCCACACAGGCAGCCTAGAGTTATGTTATCAGGATATTCTGGATATTCTGGAGCTTGGAGATAAGCTGGATGACGAGACGTAGTATTTGTATCTGATATTATTTATTCCGCTGTGTTTCTGTATGAGGACAAGTTTATATAACTGTCCATTGTTGTATATTGACTCTGATGATTGATGTATGTATAAACTGATATAGCTCTTTGTTTTAAAAGACTAGTGTTTATTTATTATATATTGTTCCGCTGCGATATGTGAGATTCTGATATTGTTCTGTTTCTGTTCTGTGTGTTCTGTTGTTCTTCTTCCTTCTTCTTCTCTTTTCTTCTTCTTCTACCTTTTTCTTCTATTTAAAACCCTCACTATTGGAGTTTCCGGCGCTCGATTGCTCGGCAGTCGATAAAGTGAGTATCGATGTCGAATTTTCGAAAGTCGAAAATCCCGTACGTGACAGCGTGGTATCAGAGCATATGGTTAAGCGACAACCCTGCTCTGTTGGGTGTTACTCATTAGAGATAGAGTCAGTAGTACTCTAGAATGAGTTTGAGTGTAATAATAGATCTGAGCGCGTATTTGTTAGTGAATATAAAATTGTTTTATATTGTGATGATTGGTTTGTTGAGTGGTATATGGATTCTGGTCGGTATTGTCCGTACAACTCTATCGATAGGGATCTCTAAGCACTTATATAGAACAATTCGGCACAATATTGTTTTAAATTGGGTAAATGGAATAATTTTACCTTGATTATATTTTGTATATAAAAGAAATGACTTTTCTGTAAATTATTACAGTATATGGTTGCATGGTTGTTAAAAGTGATAATATTAAACTATTATCATTGAAATTAAATGAGAAATTAAAATAATAACCAAAGATTTGGAAATAAATCCATTTAACGAATGAAATTTATAAATGTGAATTGAAAGATAAAGAGATGAATTCACATACAAATGAAATTTGAGAATATAAATTATAAATGTGAATTGTAATTTAAACGGAGTTCCAGAAAAGTATTTGGAAATGTTTTAAAAAGAATTTGAAAATTTTGGAGATTTGGAAAGTTTAATTCCTTTTTGATTTGAAAATGGATTTCAAGGGTTTTGAAAAATGTTTTGACGGAATGAAAAGCTCTAAACTCTTTTTGGTCGCTGGAAAATAACTTCGGTAATGACTGCAGCATTATTGGTGTTCATTTTCGGGTTTCCGAAAGAGGAATTGTTGCCAAATTGTTTTAAATGGAAGTTGTTTGGAAAATTTGGATTTGGTTTTAGAAATTCAAAAGATAAATTTGAATTGTTTTCAAAAATGGTTTTGAAAAGGTTGAAAAGACTCTGGAATTGAGTATTGAATTATGAAAATAAAATTGTGATTGAATGAATCAATTTGCAATTGCAAGTACATGAATGTAAATTGAATTCAAATTGAAATCCAGTTTAATATGAGTGGTTATAAACCAAAATGGAAAATTGAAAATAAATTTTGGGAATGAACGAAAGAATAAAACTGGAATTGAAACTGAATATTGAAAACAAATTTGAATAAGTAGATGAGAATTTGTAATGAATTAGTAATTGAAACTAATTTAAAATAAGCAGTTGTAAATGAAAGTTAATCGATGAAATTCAATATTTCAGAATTGAAGATGAATAGAATTCAAATTGAATTGAAATTGTGAATTGAATTCAAATGAATGTGAACTGTAAAATTGAAGGAAAATGAATAGGTGTAACTTCAACAGTGAAGTAAAAAATGATATAAGAAGTACATATTGAAATTTTGTAATCGAATTTGCAAAATAGTTTGAATGCTGTAACTAGATATTATGGCTAGTAGGACATACAGGTGTTATAAAAGGAATTGGAATTTTTATTTCGAAAATAATTTGAATTGCTCGGAAAAGGTATGTATTTAAATTTCTATATGAGATTTACTGATTTCTTCTCTAGCCGCTTGGCTTTTTCTTTTTCTTTTTGAAATCTGAGAGTCCGTAGGGACGTTTTGTAGTCGTACTGTATTAGCCGCGCAAAGGAGACGCTGGCGAAATTTTTCAGAAATTTAGGGCGTTAGAAAAATTTTGAGAAATTTTGAAGTTAAAATTTGAATTTAAACTCGAATTTGAATTTAGAAGTTAAACAATGTTGTTTGAAACTTAAAATTTAAGTTGGAAAGTTAGTAGAATTAATAACGAATCTTTAGTAGAAAGATTTGTTTTGATAAATTGATAAAACTATTAGATTGTGGAAAATAGTAGACGAGTTAAGGACCATTCTTCCTGACTTGTAATTTCGAGGACGAAATTCTTTTAAGGGGGGAAGTCTGTAACGATCCAGAATTTTTGATAATTAAAATTCAAATATTTAATTGATTTTAAATATTAATAAATGAATTTAATAAGTCAAATAACTTATTTAAAGGATATTGGATTTAATTTGATAATTAAATCGATATATTAAATAGTGAAATTCAAGAGATAATTGAAAAACGAGTTTAATATGATTGAAAACGATTTGGAAAATTTTATTTAATCATACTGGAGTTATAGAAAGGTTATAGAACTTTTAAAATTGAATTAAAAGTTTATCTGTGAAAATCGAATATTTTAATATTTAATTATCGACTGTAAAAATAGTCAATTTTCGAACAGTCTCAGAGTTGAACGAGACCAGTTCCATTGGATCCGTAATAGTTAGTTATTATCGGATTTCAATTTTCGTATCAATCGGAGTTGTCGTTTAACCGTGGCAGCTTGAAACGCATCGATATCATTTTAATTTTAAATCGTCGAGTTAAAATAGTCATTTTTCAAAAAGTCTCGGATTTCGACGAAACCAGTTTCATCGGATCCGTAATGTGATATTATTGTAAGATTTCAAATTTCGTAAATTTTGGATTTATCGTTTGTCCGGTACGAATCAAAACGCCTCGAAATCGATTTAAATCGGTTTAATTTAAATTGATCGTTTAATTCCATATCTCGCACAGACGATCGAATTAGCTTCCGAAACATGTTCCATTGCGTTCGGAACGCGGGGTAAACCTTAGAAACGTCAGCCGGCATGCTCGATTTGGAGTTCGGAAATTTTGGGATGAATAGTGTTCGCTGAATTTTCTATAAAAGCCCCTTCATTCTCATTTTTGCAAACAAAACCCTAGGGTTCTTCAAGGCCGCTAGTTTCACGTTAATGGCCAGAAAGTTGTCTCGTTCTTCCTCTATTTTCTTCCAATCCACTCAATAATTTCAAAAGTTTTCAACTAAGAAAAGGTAGAGGGCATCGAGAGCTTCAAGATGAACGGGTATGATCGTATTTGGAGCGGCCAATCAACGGCAAACGTCATCCAAAGCACGGCCGTTCGTGCTCGTCTAGGAGGAGCTAGGGTTGACCGGAATCTATGGGGTTGGGGGCGGTAGTGCTATTCGAGAAGGGCTTCGATATGGCGCCAGTTTGATCGAGTTTCGAGGTCGTTAGGGTGGTACGATAATTGTTGTTCGAACGGCTTCATGGGTTCGAGCTCGCGAACGTTACCTGGGGAGTTTCGTGTGTGGAGGGAAGATGAAGATCACGGCCCAGATTTGTTGGTTCAAAAACGAAGGGTCTGGATTGGATTTAGGTTATAAAATATAAAAAGAAATTGATTTATTATCTTATTTTAAATTGTACGATGTTTAAAATGTTGTATCTTGTTCATACATTATCAGAAAATGACGAAACGAAGTGCGTTAGAATCGTATTTGCGAATACTTCGCGATGCAACTGGACTTAAGTCGTTTGGAGCTAGTTTGAATTTCGGGTAAAATTAAACGTGCGTTTAATTTTATTCGAAATAAACGCTGAAATCAGAATTGAAATCAAGGTGAGATCTTCTCACTCAGATTTATAATTGAATTGCAGTTATTGATTGATTTGTTTGAATGTGCTATTAGATATGATAGGATATATCTATATATATAGCAGTATATACATATTGGCATATGTATATATTGGATTGATGATTTCCCGCCTCGTATAGCGGATGAGACCCTATTGCGCCGTTAGTAAGCGGATTTTTATAAAACCCATATACCGCGATAATTCCGTACTGGAACGGAATTGGTATTGTGCTAACATCTTTGGATGCAGGGAAACAGGTTGGAGGGATCCAACTGGATTCCTCAACTGTATTTACTTGTTTACAGATATTGATATATATTCTGTTATCATATTGATATATGATATTGACTGTTGTGATGGACTGATTGGTGTTGTTGCATCATCGGATTCAGTTTTGAAATGTAAAAATAACGACTTTTACTTTAAAAGGGTTTTTAAAGTGATTTTTGAAAATATACGTTTTATGGAATTTTTGAATCGATTTATAAACGTAAAATTTAAAAGTTATAATTTTTAGTGAAATATAACCGAAGTGTCGTTTTTGAAATAAAAGTCGATTTATTTATAAAAGGGTTTAAATAGAGATTTTTGAATTTATTATGAAAGCTCTATATATAAGATTTATAAAATTTGATTTTTATAAATCAAAGTGATGAAATTATAAAGGAGTTTTAAAGACGTTTAAATGATGTTAAAATGGGTTTTATAAAGGACAGAATAAATGATTTGTGAAGTCCTAAAAGAACGATTTTTGTAAATAAACGAATTATAAGTGTTTAACTTATAGAATGGACTTTTGGTAGAAAATTGAGTTATAAATTGAATTGGATAATAAAAGGAATTTATAAGTTGAAGTAGTTATAAAATATAAAATTGTGATTTATAAACGTTGTTTATGAATTCGATAATCACTTAATTTGATAAGTGAATTGTAGAAGTTAATTAAAGGAATTTTATCCACGATTTTGGACAGTGGATAAGCTTTCAAATAAAATGTGTAGAAATGTTGAATTTGGATAGCGAATTATCCTTAAAATGAATGTGTAGAAAATATGGAAATGTGGTTAGTGAAGTATATTCACGATTTTGGACAGTGAATATATTGTTAAGTAAAATGGATATTGTTTTGGGAAAGTGACATTGAAAATGAAGTTAATTGTTTTAAAAGATGTTTTAAAATGTGTTAAATATCGAAACCATAGATTTCAACATTCATTGTTGAAATAGACGTTTTCGAGGAATAAGGAAATGATGGACTATAAAACTGTTGTTATAGTAAATGATTTCCGAAAGGAAATGTTTTGATGTAGTATTGGGATTCATATATCTATCTAAATTCCGAATCCCTATACTAGTGATTTTGAGTCGTCGTAACGATGTTTTACGTAACATTCGTTTTGACTCAAATAAAAATGTGTTTAAAGAATGATTTCCTTAAAGAATGAAATGTATACTTAATATTGATTTAAGTATATTGAATATTTTCAAATGTTGAAAATAAATAGATTTGTGAAATACTTATTTTTAAATAAGTATGGAAATGCTTTTCCAATATGAAATGAACTGTTTTGAGATTTTATCTTTTAAAGATAAATTGAAATGTGGAAATTGATTTGAAGTTGTTTTCAAATGGAAGTGTGGAAATTTTATATCTAGTAAAGATATTTTGGAAAATAAATAATTGGGAAAATTATTTGGAATCTGATGATGTTGCGCATCTTTATTGATAGTTAAATAACCGACTATCAATAATTACCTTGAATGATATTTATTGTGAATTGAATGAATTTGAATGCCACACTTATTTTTGAATAAGCGCTCACTATTCGGGTTAGCCGGGAAAGGACCATGGGGTCGTATAACCCATTCTGAATATGTGATACGTCGTTATGAATTGCATTTGAAGACCGGTGTTGAAGACCGGATATTTTTGAAAACGGAAGGATTACCGTCGAGTTACTCTACATCGGCTGATCTCCGATTTAGAGGTTTTATCGCCCTTAGTGACGGGAAGTCCGGACGTGATTAGAAATTTATCCGGATATGCAAGGGCTTCGTGAGAAGTGCCTTCGGTTCTGTTCGATCCCGGAACAGACTTGTATGGATTGTGTGTCTGACGTTACAATTTGAGATATAAAGCTGATTTCTTTCAAATACATTTCTGTTGGTGGCGGAGAATTTATTCTCTTAGCTTAACACCCTTCTCTGAGACGTACGAGCTCAGAGGTTATGTAGTTGAAATTTATCAGCGATATACTCCCAATTTGGTAACGTGGCATACTGAGTGTTGCTGTGAAATGATCAGTGTTTGATCATTTGTGATATGATCATTTGTTTGATCTTATATCTTTGTGATCATAGGTTGATCATTTTGTTTGACCCGAAGCAGGGCTTTTTGAGAAAGCGTAGCTTTGTGGACGAGACTTCATCGAGCCTCACACCCCGGAAATGGTCGAAACAGGAAGAATGCGGCAAGGTTCTAGGGAGTAGCGCCCCTTAGTGTATGTCATTCCTTCTGGATAAAGGTGGTATCATGGTATGGAGCCCAGATACTTAACCTCTGTGGTTACTGCATTATTATTATCTATGTGGTTTGTTGGAAATCGGGGATCCTCGGGAAGATCGGTGACGATCGGGGGATGGCATATGCGTGTCAGTAGTTACCTATTTTTGCAGAGGTAACCCGACCTTGTGTTGGCAGAGATCCGGTTAGGTTCTCGGGTCGTCTATTCCAGGGACGTACCCATCGTGGAAAAGGAAGTTCCTTAGCCTGACCATTTGTTGGAAATCCAAAGAAACAATACGTGACGTGTACGGTTTTAGTTGTATTACCTGCTATGGAATGTGGCGGTAACCTGCTATTGAACATAGTAGCTATAGTAGGCATACGATACTGGTCGTATGTTGGCTAAGATTAATATTATACTTTCGAAATGTTTTCTACACTATGCACTAATAATAATATCAAAAAGAATTTGATTTTGCGTAGTAAGCATCTTTGACTATCATAAGAAGAAATCTCCTCCAATTCTGCGTTTGCATTGTGTGTGTGGTGGGAGGTCTTATGGTAGTTTCATTTTCCAAAAGCATTGCGAATTGACATTAAAGTTTTCCTGTTGTTTATTCTAAAGAATAACTGTTTTACGATCTCACACCAGTCACCATGACTGACTCGGAGTTTATTGTTCCCTTCTAAACTCTGGGTGCCCACCAATTTCCACACGGGCAGCCTAGAGTTATGTTATCAGGATATTCTGGATATTCTGGAGCTTGGAGATAAGCTGGATGACGAGACGTAGTATTTGTATCTGATATTATTTATTCCGCTGTGTTTTCTGTATGAGGACAAGTTTATATAACTGTCCATTGTTGTATATTGACTCTGATGATTGATGTATGTATAAACTGATATAGCTCTTTGTTTTAAAAGACTAGTGTTTATTTATTATATATTGTTCCGCTGCGATATGTGAGATTCTGATATTGTTCTGTTTCTGTTCTGTGTGTTCTGTTGTTCTTCTTCCTTCTTCTTCTCTTTTCTTCTTCTTCTACCTTTTTCTTCTATTTAAAACCCTCACTATTGGAGTTTCCGGCGCTCGATTGCTCGGCAGTCGATAAAGTGAGTATCGATGTCGAATTTTCGAAAGTCGAAAATCCCGTACGTGACAATACCGGGTTCAAAGATCTACGATTCTTCGCACGTTGATCTAGCGCACTAGATTCCGTGAATCGGCTTCTGCAGTCGTTGAATCGAGCGCACTCGATTAACCGAAAGAGGAGATAGGAGATTACACTCAACTACCAATTTGGTGAAAGCACAAAGCTAACAAAACAAGAGTTTTATTTCAAATCAACTAAACTATTACAAATGACCACACATGCCTATTTATAGGCGTACATTTCAACATTACAATTCTGCACAACTCTTAGGTCGGTTCCGACTTATAGCCTCCGACTTAACTCACACGACTTACGACTTAAGAGTAGACGACTTAAGACCAAAACAGTTACAACACCTTACAACGACTCAACAAACATGGCCGACCTAACCTGGTACGACCTAAAAAAAATACAATACTCCTTATTTACAAAGTACACGACTTAGTACATGACGACTCAACTTAGGTCGGTAACGATCTAGTTACATCATTCAACGACTTACCAACATGTTACACAACACATACGACTTAAAAGATGCGCTCTACGACTTATAAACAGAACGACCTAAAACATGCGAGTTACGACATAAGAACCAGACGACTTATCAATTAACGACCTAACATATAGGTCGGCAGCGACTTAAGACCTGGCTTCAGAACTCCTTCCTGCGACCTAGCTTAGGTCGTAACTCCACTTCGCGACTTTCCATAGGTCGTATCTCGTCCCAGTTCTTCTTTGTTAGGTCGTAGACGACTTAACCCTTCATTTTCCTTAGGTCGTAGACGACTTAAGTCTTTATTTTCGATAAGTCGGGGACGACTTATCAGTTCCGAGCGACTTAAGCCTTTGTTAAGTCGTAGCCCTTTTCCTCCTAGCCTGTTAGGTCGTAGACGTCCCAAAATCCTTTCCTTAGGTCATGACCGACCTAAACTTCCATCCTTAGGTCGTGGACGACCTAAGCCTGGGTAACTCGTAGCTTGCCCTGCTTCAACTCTC